>JAGFBZ010000489.1:600000-1200000 GCA_018398805.1 Hirundichthys speculiger
TAACTCGAATAATACAAATAATAACAATGATAATAACAATAATTTAAATCAGTTCAATTTTATTTGTATAGTGTCTATTACTTTGCAGGTTCTCTCAAGTCACTTTACAGTGACCCAAAGCATAGCCCCTGAACAAATACCATAAACTAAAATTATAATATTAAATCCTAATCAAAGAAAAGTAGCAAGTGAAAAAAAAACTCCCACAGTGGGAGTAAAAAAACCTTTAAGCCTAAATGTGGCAATGAAAAACCCCACTTTAAGAGGTAAAAACCCTAATCAGGACCTGGATTATAACGGGGAACCTTCCTGCTGAAGACCAGCTGGGTAAAGGAAAAAAAGAGGAGGAAAATAGAACAGAGAGAGGATGGAGGACAGAGAGAAGAGAGCACAGACATCCTGGCAATACTATATTGGACGAAATGAAAAATATTTTTCCATGAACTGGAGAACTAAGAATTCCATGCGCTTTTATTCTGACTGATACATTGTTAGTTCATGAACTATAGAGGTGACTATATAAACAGATGTAGGCAGCAACAAAAAAGAAAAAAAATACAGGAACATTAAAATGCAGATACATTAATGAGATGTTAATGATAATCAGAATCAGAATCAGAAATAGTTTATTGATCCCAGAGAGGAAATTGTTTTCGTTGCAGGTGCTCCTTACAAGAATAGAAGAAATAAGAAACAGAAGAAATTTGACATGTAGTGCAATTGGAAAGAGAACATAAAATCAAAATAAAATAAAATATGATTATAAAACAAAAATATACACAGAAAAAAATAGGTAAAAGAGTATATACAGTAAAGGTGCTTTATACAGTGAAGGTGCTTTGAACAGTCGTATTCTGAGATTTTACAGTCTTGTTATACATATATACTGAATTAGGGTGTACAGAATTTGCATTGTGATTCAAAAATAAGTTATGTGACAAATAAATAGATATTAAGTTGAATTATTGCACAAGTAATTACACTGTTGCTTATTGCACTTGATTATTGTATTTAGTCAGCTGACAGGGAGTGAAAAAGTCCACGGGCCATTCAGAGGGAGGAGTTGTACAGTTTGAATATATATATATATATATATTTTTTTAATAATATATAATAATTGTATATATAACTGTATATAATAATATCTAATATATAATAATTAACTGGAAATATAAACAAACAGAAATTCTTTTATTTTCATTATACAGGAGAACAGCAAGATTAAAAAAGTAACTATGGATATAGCTGAAGAAGAAAAGTAAAGGTGGGAAGAGAAGAGAGGTGAGGACACTGCTCAGTGGATTAGGTTGGTGTCCCCCTACATAATGACCTAGTCTGGTACCAGCTATTAAAATTGGGTTAATACCTCAAATGAATGACAGCCCATATTAATTGTTATAGATTCTCACAAAAATTGATGGAAAGTAGCAGCCATGTTCTGCTCTTAATTATTATTCAACAAGTGTGAGCATCAATAAAAGGAGAAGTGCTGCAGTTTTTTGAGTTGACTGTAAACCTCCGAGTGAAGGAAAGTATTTATGGAGTCAAATGTGACACCATCTTTTTGACAGCTCAAATTTGGGTCATGCAGCAAGACAATTATCCCAAGCAATAATAAAAATCTGCTTTTACTGAGCAGATATATATATATATATATATATATATATATATATATATATATATATATATATATATATATATATATATATATATATATATATTTAAGAATGAACTTTAACTTTTTATATCAGCTTGTCCTCCACTGGTAAGTGAGCATAGTTCGAAAGCCCAGAGAAAATACATTTAGACAAAGCCACTGCCTGGCACAAAAGAGAATGATGGATGGGCTGTAAGATAGAAGCCTGTAAAGAAGCAGATAGTCCCTGGTAAATGAAAAGAGAAAGAGAGCATAATGCCAAAGTGAATAAAGATGGCAACACAGAATATGTGGGTCATCCAGCCTGCAGTGAGCTGTCCCTCAGGCTTACACCCTGATAGAAGACTTTGAAGAACTTTAAAGATGGATGTCGCAATGAAGACGGCAGACTTGGCTCACACAGAATATTGAGGGATCTATTTCAGATAGTTCAGAAGGAATTAAGATGGAAGCATGGAGGTCCTGGCCAGACTTATCTTTTAAACAGTGTCGATCCCAAGATATTGGCCTAGTCTGCCCAGCAGCCCATAGAGTGATTCAAAGCAAAAGCTCATTTTGAATTAAGTCACTGGTTACACGGGCTTTGATTTGAAAAAGGGATACTGTCAAAGGAGCAAAGAACCAATGAAGATTAGTCATTCCATCAATGGATGTTATTTGTGAAAATTAAATTTTGAGCGGGTAAGCGATAAGCCATTGTAACACATGATGATGGCATGTTCAGAGATCAGATTTGTATCATTTATCATCAATTATTTAACCTATATGAACTTTTAAATCAAGTAGCTGATAATTAGGACTCTACTTTAACATAATATTATTTAGATGCATTATTATAAAGTAGATAAATACAAATTCAGCCCAAACATCAGATTTGTTGATGTTGACGATTTTGTTCAGGAAGCTTTCTGTCTTTCTTTTAGATTGTACACATCAGTGTTTGTCAGTCCTGGTCCTCAGGAACCACTGCCCTGCATGTATTAAATGTTTCCCTGTTCCAGCACACCTGGTTCAGATTAATGGGTCATTAACAGACTTATGTTTGATGAAAATCCGCTGAGGTGATCCATTCCTATCAGTCAGGTGTGTTGGATCAGAGAGTGGTGCAGGAGGATGAGGATTGAACACTTATACACGCACCAATAAGCCACCAATCTTAACACCACCAAGTACCATTAACCACTTTCTAAGGTGTTTAATAAATAATGATATCGTGACTCTCAAACTCTGACTCCCTGTTCCTCCTCTGTCAATCTCATTTTCTAGTTTTGATCTGCCAGCCATCAGTCAAATATCTTCCATCATCCATAAATCAAATTTGATCCACTCCTTGCCAACCTCGTTAAACTGTCTTCCATCTCTTTCTTCCCTCATTACCAACATGATCCTCTCTTCCCTTACTTTTAGTTCTGTTCCCCCTTACCTCAAAACAGCCATAATCACACGGACGCTTAAGAAACCTGGCTCAGATCCAAATCATTTAAATAATTTCTGACCCATGTCCAACCTTCCATTCCAATTCAAAGTCCTGGAAAAAGTCATTGCCACTCAGGTTGACAATCACCTCAGCCACAATAGTCTTTTGACAATTCCAAGATGGTTTTTCACATTACAGCGCTGAAACAGCATGAAAAAATATCACAAATGGCATCTTGTTACCAGCAGACTCCAGCTTAATCAACATTGTCATCTTCCTTGAACTCACAGGAGTGTTTGACACCATCTCCCATCAGATCCTCCTCAACCAGGATAGACAGGTCTACCCTGGTTCACTTCCTACCTCTCTGGTCATCCACAATATGTTTAGTTAAAGAACTTAACATCTCATTCCTCTCCTGTCAGGAGTGGTGCGCCCCAGGGTTCAATCCTGGGGCCCCTCCTTTTCCTTCCTCTTGGAAATACATCAAGGGAACATGGAATACATTTCCACTGCTATGCAGATGACACCCAGCTCTATCTTTTCTCCAAGCCCAGTATGTCACATCCATCCTCCTCTCTCCTTGACTGGTTACATTCAATTAAGACTTGGTTTTCTCATAACTT
This sequence comes from Hirundichthys speculiger, assembly GCA_018398805.1. NCBI lineage: Eukaryota > Metazoa > Chordata > Actinopteri > Beloniformes > Exocoetidae > Hirundichthys > Hirundichthys speculiger. The sequence continues at coordinate 603,701 of JAGFBZ010000489.1, forward strand.
TCTCAAACTAAATAGCAATAAAAACAGAAAATCTTCTAGCTGGCCCAAATTTCACTCCTTCCTTCTGTCAGTTTTTTTTTCATTATCCATCAATAACTCCACTGTTCTCCTGTCTCCTCAGGTCAAGAGAATGAGTGTCATCCTGGACAACATGCTATGATTCACCTCTCACATAAACAGCATCACTTGGTCTGCAAACTTCCAAAAAAGCAGCACTCATATTCTGGTCAATGTTCTCATCACATCCTGCCTTGATTATTGTAATTTGCTTCTCTTTGGTCTAACTCACAAGTCCATGCATAAACTTAAGATGCTTCAGAATTTAGCTGCTCATATCATCTCCAGAACTCCACCCTCACATCACATCACCCCAGTTCTTAGACAACTCCACTGGCTTCCAATCTACTTCCGTATGGACTTTCAAATCCTCCTCCTAACCTTCAAAGCCCTCCATACCCAGGCACCTCCATACCGCACTAATCTCCTGGAATATTACACATCCTTCCATAATCTTTGATCCTCCTCAGCCTCTATGCTTTCTACTTCCTCAGCTCACCTGTCTACCAGGATTCAGATCCTCCAGTAACTCTGATCTCCACCTCCGGAATCAGCTTCCAAGTGACAGCACCTTAACATCTCTGTCCACCTTCAAATCTCATTTTACAACCTACCTGTTCAGACTAGCATTCCCTTCTTGAGCCTTCTTTGTTTACTAACACTTTATCAATTCATGATATGTATTTTTTACCTGATTGTCTTAATTTATTATTTTGTTTCATTTTATATTGCTATGGTTTTATTTTTCTACATTTGTTCTATGTAATGAAAGGTGACCTTGAGTAAGTGCCATCAAATAAAATGTATTATTATGATTATTATTATAATTTAAAACCTGGATTATATTTGAAGAAAAAGATCAAATCTGTGATGGACTGGTGACCTGTCCTGGGTGGACTCCTGCCTTTTGCCAAAATAGGGATAGGCTCCAGCAGATCCCTGTGACCCTACAGAGGACTAAATTGGTATGGATGATGGATGGATGGATGGATGGATGGATGGATGAATAAAAAAGATAGAATAGCATATGTATATGTAATGTATCTCATTTTTCCTAATAATCGCCAGGAACAGAGCAAATGTGTTTCAATATTTGATCATAGAGGACTCGGAAACTAAACTTTGTATGCTGCGGGATTTGCAGAAAGAATAAAGCTGAACGTTGGTGCCGTCCCAGTGGTTGATGCCTGTGGGTCTGAACTGGAACTGGTAAGTTAACTGTCTGTGTTGTATTGGGATTTTAGTATAGACATCGTAGGTAGTTGTGAGTCTCACACTTTTACAATCTGTTTCATGCTAGCAAGAAAAAAGGGGGAAATGCATTTATTTCAATCATATACAAAATAAACAAATAAATTAAAATAATTAAGAATTTCACTATGGAGTCAGAAGTAGTTTAGGCTGGATTAGCATTTCGATTTCCTGGCTGCAGACTCAGTTGACATTTTCCATGCGTAGATCTATCAACATGGGCTAGTGAAAAAACATTTCTCCCAGTGTTGCCAACTTAGTGACTTTGTCGCTATATCTAGCAACTTTCCAGACCCCCCTAGCGACTTAATTTGTAAAATGCGACAAGCGACAAATCTAGCGACTTTTTCTGGTGATTTAGCGACTCACTGGCACTCAAACCGCTAGGTTTGAAGCCATCACTTGGCTGCTGATGGCTGCTGTCTGCCTCGCGAGCCGCGCTTCTCTCTCTCTTTCTCTCTCTCTGTCGGGCACAGTGCACAGCCACAAACACCCGCGGGAGACACCTCGAGCTCCTCTCCACCTCCACCACCACCCCCACACCCACCCCCCGTCCGACCATCCGTCCGTCGCATCTAGCGACTTCTCATTGGAGAGTTGGCAACAGTGATTTCTCCTAATAAAGGACCATGGATGCTGGGGGGGGGGGGGGGGGGGTGACTATTTGAACCACCAAAATTCCAAACATTGCTCCTACATTATTTACACAGACCACTGTGACTTGCTGAGGTTGGGTTTAAGGATGAAGCTTAACTTAGCTTAGCCATGCTAACAACAGCAGTCATTTCATGTGGCCACAATTCTGCTTGGAAGAAGGTCCAAAGTGAAGAATTGCAGTTCCTTCAACCCGCCGGTGGGCTACAACGAGCGAGGTGCCCGCCACCACTAGGCTGAGCATTTGCTCTGTGGTGGAGCTCTACGACTTTGCTTATTCATGTTGGTTGATACATTGCAGGCCGCTGGACGGTGTCATCCACCCTGTTCATGTTCAGATTATTATACCTCTTCACTGGACTTCCACTTTGGACTCTTTCAACCTGCAGAGGCTTTATTTAATATTTTGTTTTACCGCCTCTACAAAACCTGGATACATAGTCCCCCGTAACGGATGCTGGTCTTTGAAATGTGCGATGTTAACAAGCTGGTTGGTCGTTAGCATGGAGGACACAGCTTCTGTGACTAACTAGACTTCCATCTTTTTTTTTTTATATACTTTAATACTTTATTGATCCTTTATAGCTAATTGCCTTGTTACAACAGCCTTCAAGAAAAAAATACATATAGTGCAAATATGCCATGTAATATGTATGTCATCTACAACAGTTTGAGTTAAGTGCTGGTATTACAGAAAAAGAATAAAATAACATTGAAGCCGTTTGAATTTGATGTGGAAAAAAGTGTACAAACCTTGCAGACTAAACCCTTCCTAAAAGTATGTACAACTCTCCTGCTCTTCTTCTTTTTTCTTTATTGAGCCCAATTGCAAAAGTTCATTATAACCATTATGAAATAAAAGAAAAAAAATTACTACATTTAGTGACCTTAGAGTACCAAGTAACACTAAAAAAAAAATTACAAGTCACAGAAATGTTTCCTTTATTTTTTTATACCCCTCCAACCCAGGAACGCAAAAAGAAAATAAACTTAAATGGATACATAATTATTGCAAGATAAGAATGAAAAAAAAAACAAAAAACAAAAAAAAGCTTACTAAAATTAACTATTACTCTAAACACCATAATGCAAATACACACCCACACATAAATAAAATTGCAAAAGAAAAAAAAAGTACACATAAACACCTGAATGAATGCCAGGCACTAACAGGCTCCTATAGGTGGGCAACGCTTTTAAGTTTGAAACATGGCATATGAAATATTGCCACGTTTGATAGAACCTTTCAGTACTTTTACGAATAGAATATCTGATTAGACTTCCATCTTTGACACATCAGGCTACATTATAGAAATCTTGTTTCACAGGCTCATGAACCTTTCCACATAATTACATGTTGCATGTGATTGCATTTTGTTAAAATGTAAATTCTGACAGCACTCAAACTTTTTTGTACACAGGGTTGTGTTTGTATTCTCTCAAAATTATTGCAAATCCCATTTGCAGGTTTTATGTTTATATTTGGTATAATCATTGCTGTTTTGCTATGAGAGATTATGGAGTTTTTCCACCATTGATTTTGATCAAATTTCCTTTAATGTGTAAAATCCAAGGAATGCTACCAGTTAAGGTACAAAGAAGAAGTAAACTAATGAACATAAAGGAATTGATCTCTTATCGCAAATCTGATTATCTTTTCTAAATTAAGGCATTTCCAATTCATTCAGTTGTAATGAGATCGTACATAAAGAGTAAAGCAGTGATCATCACATGAGAGGTCCTGTATAATGTTTCATAGTATGAATGATTCTGTATTGTCCATCACGTTGAGAGAGTACTGAAACAAAAGCCACATCTGCTGCTTTTACATTCAGGGTACATCGGCATCTCTAGAGATGTGGCAGCTTGCGAGGAGTCCAACTTGTCACACAGCTGAGCAAAAAGGCAACCTCAGAATTCACTGCCTGTTCACTGAAACAGATAAGGCGTTTGGCTCGGTGACAAAATCCTAATGGAAAATCATGCCTGTCTACTTGCAGATGGTGAATGTGTTGCACCTGTCTGTTTTCCATATTAACTACTATTGTTAAGGGTGCCGGGTTCAGAGTGGAACAGTGGAGCTACACGGTCTGTCAGGGGTCAGCCTCATTCCCGATGTCCTATTAACGGAACGGAAATCCTGCGTCTGATATAGCTGCAATTACATCTGCTTCATTCACGTTTTTTTTTAATAAAGCGGTTGCCTTGCCCGACTCTGAATCCAAAAGTGTGAGAAAAAGCCCCCATTTGTTGCAATCTCAAGGTTATGGGAGAACATTAAAGTGACGTCTAATTAAAGAAGCCTTGAAGGACTTTTTGTTCCACATCTTCTCAAGGGGTTGACCTTGCCTGCAGTGTACCGTCCCTGTTGTGATCTCTTTACATTAAACTTCTGTCTCATGGTAATATAGCCTTTAATAGTTGGGCGTCCATTAATCAAGTTGTGCGTGCTCCGATGGGAACCTTGAGGGCTTTCCATAATTACAACATGCCCACATAAACAGGGTATAAAACTAAGGCCACATTTTTATGGTGTCTGATCTTTAATGTGAATGATAGTTTCTAATAAAACAGTCTTGTGAACAATCAGTGAACAGTCTTTTTGTTTAATAAGAAATATTTTCACATTTTCATTTACATTCATTCTTAGTTGCATAATTTGTTTTTTTCATCGGGTCTGGCATCAATTTCAGGTTTCGAAAAGAATCTCAAATGATGCTCAAGGTCTCAGATACATAAAAGCCTTCCTTTTCTTTCCCTAAGAAGTTATCAAACTTTCTGCCTGCATCGTCACAAATCTTCTATTCCAGCTACTGCGGGAAGAAGAAAATCACGTCAACAGAATAATCTGGTTTTCTGCATTAATTTGCCGTAGAATGTGATCCAAGTCACAAAAATAAGCAAACAACAAGAGACGAAGCTAATGACATACAATTATAATTCCAACAATCATAGTTTCGTGTGTCTTATCACACACACCGGGTAAACATTCTCAGTCCTGGAGGGAGAAGTCAGTGAAGGCTTTGAGCTAATCGTTGGTTGAACCTCTGTTGGCTTCACTTCAAGCGAGAGCTTTCAGACTTGCACGTTTAGGAGGAATTTTTGATCACTGCCCTTCACAGAACCCCATATCAGACGTCTGGTTTCAGCGGCTCTCTTGATGTTATTCCACGGCATCTCTAAGGTCCGGGCTCTGACTAGGTCATCTTTTAAAATAAAAGGCTCCTTTTCTGAAACTATCCTGGGGTGGATTTTCATCCATGCCTAAGATCATTGTCCTGGTGCATCACACAGTTCCTACTGAGCTTCACCAGGCAATGACCCCCAGCAGCATCCTCTGGGCAGCGGCGGCTGAGAGAAAGTCAGGGGGAAAAAATTAAATTAAATAAAATCCTGGTATAATTTATGCCGTTTCAGTATTTGAATGTTGCCAAACTAGCAAGAACACAAACTTATCTTATTAAAATACAAATTTGAAATAACTTTAAACACCTAAACTGGGGCATGTTTTGAACAACTACGACCAACATACTAAATAAAAACTAGCCACCTTTCGTTCAAGTTGTCAAATGTATCAATGACCCTCAGTCAGTAGCTTTTTCTCCAGGGACTACATGGCCAACGCATTCAGATTCTCTTCGGTCATTTTCGTGATAGTTTTGACCCTTTTCATTGAAGAAAAGCCTCTCTTTACCTCAGCAGTGGTCGTTGCTGCCGTAATGAGAAACGGTTTTTGAAAATATCTGACAGATTATTGTGCATATGGTCCACACTAACAGAATCTACATTCCTCTTTGATGTAAATTAAGCCAAGCTCAGTCCCAGGATTTTTAAAATTAAAGGCAGGGTAAGCAAAAAAACAAAAGCAAAAAAGCATTACTCACAGAACATCCAGCGAGCCTGAGGTTGTCATAAATAGAGCTAGAGATGCTTCAAGTGTAAGATCCTCTGATGTTTAATATGCAAATCGAATCGTAGGACAGGCACTGACTGGTTGATTAGTGGTCATTAATGAACAACTAGAAATGCATTGGCTCAAAGCGCAAAGATATGATCCTCCAGGAAACACTGCTGTTAAAAATCTGCCTCAGCTCACTTAATGGGGAAAAGTTTAACATCCTCCATAGAGTCTCGAATGGTGAGCAACCAATGAGAAGAAAGAGGGTGAGTTGACTGTTTCGCTCTTATACAGTCTCTGGGGTTGACTCTTACTGACTGGAACAAATTTAAAGGCTCTTGTGATCCTTCATTAAGGGATAGATTTTCTCCCATCATCTTTATAATCTTTAAAACTAGTCCCTTTTATTCACCAACCGCCACTGCCTGTAGGATATCAAGGTTAATTTGAGAATTGTTTTTCCTCTGTGATTTTAAACGGTCCATGTGCTGAGGTACCAAATCATGGTACTCCCTCCACCATGCTTCACCATTTGGATGATGCTTTGTTGCTGGTAAACTGTGTTTTTTTTTTTTTTTTTTCTTTTCTAATTCTTCTTGAACAGTTCAACTCCTGTGTCATCAGCCCATAAATAATTTTCCCAGTAGCACTGTGGATTTTTAAAATACTCTTTGTATCTCTTTCCAACCTTATGCAACTGCTCGTCATATGTCTTCAGAGATCTCTCTTTTTTCTGCAAGGCACGGTTTACATCAGCAGATGCTACTTATGAACAGCAAACTAAAATAAAATGCTTACCTTTTATCAATCAAAGTGGCTCTAAACCACACCTCCGAACACTGTTAATTAATTGGACTCCAGATGGGTAAACGACTGACTGCAGTCAAAGTAATTGTTAGTGTTCTCTGCTCAAGCACAGTGTCTATTATTATAACTTAGATGGAGATCATGTTACATTGTTGCAGAAAATCAGTTCATTTCAAGGAGTTTTTTTTTCCCCTGCCATCGTATCTTTGACAGAAAATACAGTGATCCCTTATTTTTCGAGGTTAATGGGGACCGGTGTCCCCCCGCGACAATCAAAGTCCACAATCTGGAGCCGGAGCCCCCCAAGCCTCGATAATGTGTTTAAAATATGTCTGAAACCCCCCAAAAAGTAGCGAGACTGCAGAAAAACAAGACAAAGGCTCAACTGTGGTCTTTCTGTTACCTTCACAGCTTCTGGTCTCTAAACCGTAGTAAAGAAACCGCTGGTATTGTGCTATTTTGGGCTCGTAATTAGCGGCTAACACGCTAACAACAACAAAAGAAAAAGTCTGGTTTTCTCTGCATGGAACAAGCACTTTATTCTGGCACTGCAGGAACTTGTAACATCACACAGGTTGTATTGTTGGGCTCCTGTCGGTTAACAGAGAATGTAAATCTATACACGCTGGGCTGCTGTTGATGCTCACTACACTTTTCATCTAAGCCCGTTTTCTTCTGCCATCCCACGACGCACACACTACATTACCCATAAGGCCACATCATTACCCATAAAGCCACATCATTACCCATAAGGCCACCTTCTTAAAGGGGCCAGGCTGACTCACAACATTTCTTCACTGTGAGAGAACGCGGACAAAACATCCTGTGATGTTTCTGCAATTTTTAAAAAATGTTTTAAATTATATTATATATTTCTGAAAAAAATCTGCGAAACACTAAAACCACAGCACTCAAACCGCGAAGTGGCAAGGGATCACTGTATCACAATGAGTTCAACGTGAGTCAATTAAAACTTTCAGTTGTTGAACATTAACTCCTATGAGTAGCTCAGACAGTTAGACATGAAGCCTTTAAAGAAGCTTCATCATGCTCATCACGGTCTCACATCATGTGAGACGAGCGTTCATAGAGACGGAGATCAAAAGTAACTGACCGTTAACCATTTCATCTGGTCAGAGCCTTTGAACCATTTTCAAACGAAGGTCCTCTTCTAGCAGCTCTTCTTGTCTTTCCTTCTTAGCTGATCTGCTCTTTCCCTTGAGGCCAGCTTAAATGTCACGAGCAGACTGCGAGATGAGGTCCAAGTCGGGGTCACTAGCATACGCCTCAAGAGCAAGCAGCAAACACATTGGCTCGAGTGGTGAGAGTTGATGTCAAGTAAACTCAGAGATTGTACCAGGAGATGGTCAACAGTCATCACACGAGGAGATGATAGGCTGTATAAGGTTTCAGCCCTGGGACGCAATTACTGGGAAGAACAAAATAATATCAAACACTACTGAAGGAGAGAGAAGTGTTGCAGTATGTGATTAAGATGCTAATGGGAACCACACACAACCTTTAACCTTTGCAATCAAGCAACAGCGGAACAGAAAGTTAAGTAAGACCATCTCTTTTTACTGCTAGTTATGCACTGGTTCATCTGGCTACGTTATTTCTGCTGAGGCCAACCTGAAGCATGTCCTGAGTATGTCCTGAACCGGACATACTCATTCCTGGTGAGATGATCACGTTGGCTAAATGATTTTAAAGTCTTGGGATTTTGTTTGATACAAAGTTAGCATTCAAACCTGGTGTTAGGAAAGTAACAAAAACGCTCAAGTTTAACAATGCAAACTTAAGTTATAGAAATTGTATGTCTAATTCTGCTGGACAAATGGTCGTGAATGCAATGATTTTCTTTCTCACATAACGTTTAGCAAGCTGGGGACAGCTCATCGACTTTGAAGCCTATCGAGAAGCTGTTCAAGGAATAATCTAAATATTATGTCTAAAAATAACACATTTGTTGAGCTGGGAGAACATGATCACTTTTGCAAATCTCTGTCTGGCCTTAAGTTCTTCATGGTCTTGCTCCTCATCCACTTTGGTGAACTTGTGACAGCGCTGCCTCTGTCACAAGGACCACCAGGGCTACTGTAAGAGGAGACCTCGCTGCATGTTTTAGAGCAGCCATTCCCAAACTTTGGAATATCAAGGCCCAATTTGAAATGTGAAAAATCTCTGCGGCCCACTGAAACCTTTAATCACAACATCCAGGACTAGAAGCTATGTTCTGACATTAATGTTAGGTGAACAAATAAGGTGACACTTGTCATATTAAGTTAGGATGACGGTAGAATAACACTTAACTGGTTTGTTTTATTACTTCTTAATGTTTTTAAATCATGTCATTAATATTTTACAGTAATTAAAAACATATTTAAAAAAGATTGAGGATTTAAAACATATTTGTTTAATTTTAATGACCTCTCACGGCCCACCTGCAGTACCGCGACGGCCCACCAGGGGGCTGCGGCCCACACTTTGGGAATCACTGTTTTAGAGGGAGCAGATTTAGTCAAAGGCCAGTACGGTGGCTTAGTGGTCAGCTCTGTTGCCTCACAGCTAGAAGGTTCCTGGTTCGAACCTCAGCAGGGGTCTTTCTGTGTGGAGTTTGCATGTTGTTCTTCTCGTGCTTGCATGGGTTTCCTCCAGGTACTCCAGCTTCCTCCCACAGTCCAAAGACATGCATGTCAGGTTGATTGGTGGTTCTAAATTGCCCCTAGGAGTGATTGTGTGTGTGGTTGTTCATCTACCTGTACAGGTGGACCCCTGCCTTTAACTGAAGAGAGCTGGGATAGACTCCAGCAGATCCCCGTGACCCTGCAGAGGATTAAATGGTCATGGATAATTATGATGTTGCTCTCCCTTTTTCAAATCAACAAAGAAACATATCCCTCTGTGGTACGGTTAGCTGAGCCGCTGTCCTCAAATGGTCCAAGAGTTAGCCTGAACTGACCAGGTTGAAGCTTGAGCAAAAAATCCTGATTGTTTTCTGCTGCAGGTTGTTGAAGATGAGCAGGAAATGTTAACATCACATTTATCAGACTTATCCATCTGTGTACAAGTGATCAATGTTATAATATCATTATTAATATTGTAATTTAAAACCATTGAACCATCCAGACACTTTCTCCACCTGCTTTATCACGTTAAGGGTTGTGGTTTACACCCTAGACAGGTCACCATCACATAATAATTCATTCATTCATTATTAAAGAAGCAAATTAAAGCATGAGAAAAAAAAATACAAATAAAAGGATTTAAATAAGATGAACTGTATATGACAGAAAAATCAAGGTATCATGTTCAGTCTAGACGTAAAGTGAGCTAATGAAATGAGATTTCAGCAGTGATTAAAAGTATCGATAGTCTGGGTAACTCTAGAAATGATCCTGCAGCAGATTAAGTGTAAAAAGAGCTTTAATTTGGTTTCCAGCCTTCATTTCTGACAAACCAACCAGTTGACATGACTGCGTTTTATTAAAATAAACTGAGATGATGTTATGACATGTACGTTTTTGTCATATCTGCCAGTTTATATGGAGGATTTATTTTTATACAGCTGTTGGTGAAACAATTTACTGTCTCCATTTTTATAGCCATTGTCAAACCAACCAAAGCTCCAAGATGATAAAACATTAATGATGATCACAAACTGAAGGAAAGTATAAAATGCAACAGTCATCTTAAAGAAATATTGTTCCTTTATGGCAGGTCAGTTGACTTGCTCAGGAAATACAAAAAGAAAATAAAAATGGAAAATATTATTTATTTATGGAATCACAGTCGTCCAAGTTTATTGCTCAAACAGTTCTGGTTCTGGATGAGTTGAGAGTCTACAGGCGCACAGTTCTGGCGTCGGTTAACGCCGGAAAAAGAAAATAATGAAGGAAACTGACAAACAGTCAAACAACAAGGAATCCAAACAACCCGCTCGCTGAGAAACACCCACACGTGCGCGACGCACGTTCACGGCCTCCTACTGCTAGCTGAAGACCAACATAACACAAAAATGGCTGATTCCTCGCTGTTCTCCTGCAAAGAAGTCGCTAATGATGTCAGCGTTGTCTGCGAGAGCGGTGGCATCAAAGTGAAAGTTTGACTGAAATGAGACGTGAAACCGAGGTTGTACAGGATAAACCAGCTGGAGAAGAAGGAGAAATGAAAAACATCCAGCTGCTTTGGAAAAAAGGGATAAAGAATTGAAGAGCGGACGCCTCCGGTGGCGATCGCAGCTAACAGTCATCGTTCATTTCGCCAATACTGAATCTCTGGATCGATGGTAAAATCCCCCCAAAGTTGTTGTCTGTCAGGGAACTGGGTTTAAGTCCAACCTTGAAACGATGCAGCTTGTAGAAGGGGGAAGATTACAAAAAGCTTATAGACACAGCAGCAGGTATCTTTTATCTCTGTTCTTCAACACAGATCATCCAAGCAGACACTTGAAAAAATAAGTAGGAATGTTCAACAACAGTTTTAGACCCTTTATAGCTGTGATCAAACACTCTCAGCAGATCTAACAGATTAGAAGAAAGCCTATTATTAACATTCATATTTCTTTATTTATCAAAATCCCTATAAATGCTCTAATGTTGCATTTCACACACGTTTTTTAGAGGCGATCAATAAAACATTACAGCCTTGCCGTATCTCTTGAAACAGCACTTTTTTTGTAGTGACAGTCACTATTAATGATGTCAAATGCCAGCAAACAGCAGGTGGCGACGCAGTTGTTTGCTACATCATTAACACCAAAGAAGCACGAAGATAGATATATAGATATATATAAAAAGTGATTAAATTGTTGCCAGTTGTTCTACAGAGAATAAGAGTAGCTGTTGGGGTGTCTTGGAGTAAACACATAAAAGAGTCATCATCACTGCGTATTTCCGCTCGTTGCATTTGACATCATTCTGCTTTTCTACTTTGCCGTCTCAGGTCTACACAGGTCTTCGCGTGTTCCCGTGTTAGCCTCCCTCATTGGCTTCCCATGAAATTTCAAATTGAGTTTAAAATTGTGCTTCTCACATACAAGGGCCTTAATGGCCTAGCTCCTCGCTATCTACAAGACCTAGTAGCACGTTATTCTCCCAATAGAGCTCTCCGCTCTCAGAGTGCAGGATTACTCGTCGTTCCTAGAATATCTAAAAGTAGATTTGGAGGACGGGCCTTCTGCTACCAGGCACCTTTATGATAGACCAGCTACCAGTTTGGGTTCAGGAGGCTGACACCACCTCCATCTTTAAAACTAAATTGAAAACATTCTTGTTTCGTAAAGCTTACAGTTAGTCTAAACTATAGTGTGTAGGGGCTAATAGTTATAGCCACAGTTGTAGTAGCTCAGACTAGAGTAGCTCGTCTTAATCACAGCTTCGTCATAGCTATGCTGCTATAGGCCTACGCTGCAGGGGGACACCAACATGACCTGCTGAACGCTGTCTCCACTGCTCTTCTCCCTTTCTTCCCCTTCCCTTCTCTCCAGCTCATTCCATTGTTAATTAGCAGGACCTCGTTACTGTAACTGTGCTCCATTTTCCTTCCTGTGGTTTGTTGTGCTGTTTTGCCCTTTTTTTTCCTCTTTTCTTTCTGTATGTTTGCAGGTCGGAGTTTCCTGAGTTTCATGCTGACTTGCAGTTCCCTCCTCTGTCCATCCCAGCGTTTACCTCCACCTGTGTGTGTAGATGTGTTCGGGGTGTCGGCTGGCGTGGTGACCGGTGATCTAGTCCTCTGACCATCTCACCTCAGTGCTGCTACCTGCATCTGTTTATGTGGTCATTTCATTTAGTCATTTGTGTCTCTCCTCTCTCTGTCCTCCATCCTCTCTCTGTCTTGTCTTCTCTCTCTTTTTCTTTCTCTACCCAGCTGGTCTTCATCAGGAAGGTCCCTCCATATGATCCAAGTCCTGCTCAAGGTTTTTTCTTTCTTAAAGTAGAGTTTTTTCTTGCCACTCTTTGGCTTAAAGGTTTTTTTTCTCCCTCTGTGGGAGTTTTTTAACTGTCATTATCCTTGTTTAGGATTTAATATTATAATTTTAGTTAATGATATTTGCTCGGGAGTCATGCTCTGGGTCTCTGTAAAGCACCTAGAGACAGTTGAAATTGTAACAGACGCTATACAAATAAAATTGAATTGAACTGAATTGAAAATGACCAGAGTAAGAAGACAGTTTGACTGTTCTGCATCTGGCTGGATAAAACCGACAGTAGACTACGATGATTCAGGAGAGCGAGAGAACACAAGTGTGGGAAGAACACGTCCTTGTTGCACAGTCGACAGCTGAAACACTATGTGGACTGAAGTTGACACAATATTTATCATGCTTATACTGTCGGGGTTTTATATAGTTACTGTAGTCTAACAAACATCATTTTCTAAAAATGCCATTTTTTTCATAGCTTTATATATTTATATATATATATATATATATATATATATATATATATATATATATATATATATATATATATATATATATATATATATATATAGTGTGTGTGTGTTTGCACTGATATTTCATTGACTGGTCTCAGATTGTTGTCTGACCAGTGTGCTTCTTGCTCCAGTGCTCAGATTAGAGGAACAGCCTGATTTGACAACAGTTGTATTATATAATAGTTCTTTGGATCCCCGTGTGGTTTCAAAGACTGAAACAATGTTTGGTCCATTTGTCCTCAAATGTCCTCTGCAGTGACAGTTATAGCTCGTAGCGTGCCCTTCAGAACCCCTTCAGCTTTATCTTTTTAATATCGGCTTACTATACTACGCTTACTACACTAAAGTGACATTTGGGCAATCTAGTGGGACATCTTCCCATTTAGGGCTGAACAGCCGCGATGGTCCGATCCTAGAGTCGTCCGCCGCGTATATTCATCATATAGGCCAGTCCTTCTCAAATAGTGGGGTGCGACCCCTTTGGGGGGGTGGTGCGATGCCGGAGGGGTGCGTGTGATCTTTTTTTTTCATTTAGTGACATTTAAATATAAAGACAGGTTTAATTTGGTTTCAAGTCTTTCTTTCTGACAAACTAATCAGTTGGCATGGCTGCATTTTATTAAATTACACCAGTGCTTCTCAATTATTTTCTGCTGCGTCCCCCCAGAAAGAAGAAAACATGTCTGCCCCCTACTGGAGCATATGTGCACTTACACGTTATTCCAGTACAGCAAAAAAAAAAAAAAAAGGCTTGTTCCCTGGCATCGCACCCCCCCACCCTAAGGGGTCGCGCCCCACTATTAGAGAAAGACTGCAATACACTAACATGATGTTATGACAAGTCTTTTGTAAACGTTAATAGCAAATAAACATTTAGAATTGTGCTTTTTTTTGTTTTATTTAATCTGCCAGTTTATATGGAGGACTTATTTTTATACAGCTGTTGATGAAACAATTTACCGTCTCCATTTTTATAGTCATTGTCAAACCAACCAAAGGCCCGAGACGATAAAACATTAATGATGATGACAAACTGAAGGAAAGTATAAAATGCTACAGTCATCTTAAAGAAATATTGTTCTTTTATGGCAGATCAGTTGACATGCTCAGAAAAATAAAAATAAATATAAAAATGGAAAATATTATTTATTTATGGATCACAGTTGTCTGCGTTTATTGCGCAAACAGTTCTGGTTCTGGATGAGTTGAGATTCTTTAGGTGGACAGTTCTGGCTTCAGTTTAAAAAGAAAATAATGAAGGAAACTGACAAACAGTCAAACAACAAGGAATCCAAACAACCCGCTCGCTGAGAAACACCCACTTGTGCGCGACGCACGTTCACGGCCTCCTACTGCTAGCTGAAGACCAACATAACACAAAAATGGCTGATTCCTCGCTGTTCTCCTGCAAAGAAGTCGCTAATGATGTCAGCGTTGTCTGCGAGAACGGTGGCATCAAAGTGAAAGTTTGACTGAAATGAGACGTGAAACCGAGGTTATACAGTTATACAGTACTTTCCTAATGGTGGGGGGCGACCCCTTGGGGGGGCGCGGGGGCGTGTGACCCCGGGGAACATGCTTTTGCCACGCTGGGATAAAGTGTAATTGCAAATATATTCCAGTAGGGGTCAGTGGCGCTCTCATTGTCACCGTGTGCAGCAGGGAGTATTAGCTATATTATTTAGCTATATTAGCTATATTATATCGTTTTTTTCTATTTTTTTTCACGGACTTGCGCGCACACAGCACAGAGCAGGAAAAATATTTAAGTGGGATAAAAAAAAGAAGGGAGGAGAGAGACGGAGATAATGAGACAAACGAAAGTCATCAGAAAGTTAAGACGAGGAAATGTGACGATGCTGATGTAGCGCTTGGCTTCACTGTGACTACGGTGGTTTGATGCACTTTAAATCTTTATGGACTAAAAAGCTATTTTAATAAAGTTATTCTTTGTTATAAGCTAATGTATATTTCTTTCTTTTTTGTTTTCCTTAATGTTAATAAGGATACAGTGTTATGCAGAGGTGCACTTATAACGAATTTATAGAAAAATTATACTATTTATAGTTGGGGTGGAGGGGGGGTGTGGGTGGGGGGGTGGGGGGTGTCCATCTTCTTCCTGGGGGGGGCGCAGCAGAAAATAACTGAGAAGCACTGATAAAGGCCAACTTACACTTTTGATGCAGATTTCAGATCAAAAGCACATGCAAGATGTCGGTGTGTACATTGCATCAACTGATCATGAATAAATAGATAAATAAAGTTATTTCATTATGCAACTGAACTGGATTACCTTATATGTTATGAATCACAGCAGAAACAGGGTGGGTCTAACTGGAAAACCACAGAAAGTCACAAGAGCTGTCAGATTTGACCTTTGAAAAGTCTCTCTCCAGACAGACGACGAGGATATATAATTTTTTTTCCTTTTTTTTTTTCCTCCTCACACAGCAGCTGTCTGCTGGAACGCCAGCCAGCAACTGTGAGGAGACGGGCGGCTGCTGGTTTCTACCAGAGATGAAGGGAAGAAAAATATGGCGGGAGAGGAGAGCTCCTTGCCCTCGAGACCTTCCTGGTCCTTGCTGTTGGGTTCGGCCATTATCGCAGGTGAGGTGTTTGCAGAGAACGGGCTTGAACGGAGGCGCAGGGAGGAGGGAGGAGAGAGGAGGGAGGAGGGAGGAGAGAGGAGGGAGGAGAGAGGAGAGAGGAGGGAGGAGGGAGGAGGGAGGAGGGAGTCGGCGTTGCGTGGCCGATATTTGAAGCCCGACTGACTGAGAGCGAAAACGCAGCGGCAGAGCAGCCCTGCCTATATAATCTTATTCCAATAATTGGATTTCCTGGAGAGCTCTTAGTGATGTTTGGCTGGAATAACACAAATAGAGACAAGACAAAATATCTATAAGTGCTAATGCTTGCGTATGTGACTACGCTAATTAAAGATATCCATTTCGACATATCTCGCGCCTGTGAAGGACTTGGATTTTCTTCATCAGGCTGCTAATTTTTCAACAGACAACAGCCTTTGTGACGCTTCAATTAACCTTTCCTAGCCTTCCTTAATTGGTCTTTTGAAGTCGACACCTATTACGATCACTTCTCTTCCCTTCTTTGTAGCAGAATCACAGTTATCACTCTGATTTCTGTGCAACACAATAGTTTTATACCCAGGAGTCTTTTCTTTTCTTTCTTTCTTTCTTTTTCCAGACAAAGATAGTGTTCACAGCAACTTTAAAGGATTTAATTTAAAGATGAGCTCTATTACTCTCTTTCCTCTTCTTTCCCCACACACAGGCATATGCTCATCATTAACATGCACACAGACCCCCCCCCCCCCACACACACACACACACACACACACACATGCACAGATCTTAGTAAATCACTCCCACTCCAGCGCAGGTGATGCTACAGCACTGCTCACTTAATCCTATCAAAGATACGGGCTGCTAATCGGTGTGTGTGTGTGTGTGTGTGCACGTTTCATCAAATCGGCAGTTAATATCGTCCCCGGTGGGTGGCTGATCCACCCGCGCTGTCGTAACTCACGCAGGCGAGATGAGGGCGTTGGCTCTCCTGCTCCCACATGCGGGTCCATAAAGATCCGGAAGGGACGGGTGGGGGTTAATCTGCCGTTCAGTCTTCAGCACCCTTCTGGTGATACTTCCTCCATTTCTTCTGCTAATGTTGTTGCAGGGAGATTGAGCGAGAGCAATTTGTGTCTTTTCCGTCGTATTTCATCGTCACTGCAGGTGGGTTAGATGCTGCGCCGCTGTAGGGTGAAGCGGTCATGCACGTTCTCTTCTGAAGCCAAATGAACGGGACAAAACTCATCTTGTTTGTTTTTCTTTTGTGGCACTCAGTCTTTACATGTAAAGTAAAGCCACAATGTTACCATTGGTGCTTTAATCCAGAACAAAATGGTTTTTTTTTTTTTTAACACTAAATGATACTGTAGGAGGTGAAACATCCATCTTCATATTTTTCAAATCTCTGCTTTATTCTTTTCAGGGTTAGGCAGGGTCTGGAGCCGATCCCGCCTGCCATCAGGCGAGTGCTGAGGTGTACTCAGGACGGGCTGCCGTTTGTTGTTACTACATGACGAAGTTGGCAAAGATGGATCCTGTGATGAGATCCGTCGTCCCACACATACCAGTACTGGCCAAGCTGGCTATACACTGACCTACCACTAGGGATGGGAATTGATAAGAATTTTCCGATTCCGGTTCCATCATCGATACTGTTTAACGATTCCATTCTTTATCGATTCCCTTATCGATTCTAATTTGGGCAAAAAGGAGAACAGTTTCATTAGGAATTCATTACAGGAACCGGTTCTCGATTCCCAACCCTACCTAACGCAGCATTTTAGATCCTCAGCAATGTGTCATGTGGTTTATACAAACAGAAGAGCGTTAAATTACAAAGAACTTAAAATAATTTTCTCCAAATGCAACATCATAGTCCAGCCCGGGAAGTGGGGGTGCCGGGGGTGCTGCATCCCACCCCTGTTAGTGGGGAGCAGCACCTCAAAAATGTAAAATTAAAAAAAAAAAAAAAAAAAAAACATTTGGAAAGAGGGCTAAAAATGTGGGAGGAAAAAACTAAATGTTTAAAATGTCGCCTTGGTCAGGCAACTCAAGTTAACAAACCCTGTGTGACTCCAAACACCAAGTCGATCGCTTGCAAAAAGCAGGAATTCCCAGCAGTATGATTTGTTGTGCTCCTCAGAGGCTTTACCACTATGAACAGTGGTACTGTTCATAGGCAGCAGCAGTGGCGGACAAATCTTTTTCCTGGAAGTGCAGGCGGTAAGACTCTTCTCTCTCCGTGCATTGCGCCTTTATGCACGATATTCAGCACCCCAGTTCCATGGACAGCTCAGCTGTGCCAAACTAATGTCCGATCAGCACCATGGACAGTTACACTGACTCTGTGGCACATTGTTCGTTCCTATTACATCTATTTGTGTTAAGATTTTTGCAGGCTTTGTGGCCGGTTCATAGTTAGTAGCTAAATCAGCGGTGAATGTAAAGTCCATTTCGGGTTTTCTTTGAGAATTGATCTGCTGCCTGTCATGTCGTGATGAAAGTTTTGTCATTGTTTCTAATAGGCTATTAAAACGCATATGTGGCATTTATTATTGTTGAAGTTGTGTAGTTAAATTTTTGCAGGCCATGTAACCGGTCTATTGTTATTAAATCAGCGGTGCATTTAAAGTTGACTTTGGTTTTTATTGGGGATATATATATATATATATATATATATATATATATATATATATATATATATATATATATATATATATATATATATCTACAGTCATGGAAAAAATTATTAGACCACCATTGTTTTCTTCAGTTTCTTGTTCATTTTAATGCTTGGTACAACTAAAGGTACATTTGTTTGGACAAACATAACCATAACCACAAAGATTGCTCATAATAGTTTTATTTAAGAGCTGATATCTTACCATTTTCCATGGTTTTCTTGATTATAACCTAAATCAGTTTTTACATCAATAGCTATGGCGTTGTACTGCCAAAAACACTGCTTTTATGCATTCGGTGTTTTCTTTTCTGTCTGTTTTAGTCACATGATGACTTTTAGTGGTACCAGGTAATAAAATGAACAAGAAAGTGAAGAAAAAATGGTGGTCTAATAATTTTTTCCATGACTGTATATATATATATGTATATATATATACAGGGCTGGACTGGGACCAAAAAATGGCCCGGGCATTTTTGATCCCTGGCGGCCCACCATACGCCGGGGATCAAAAATGCTGGTTATTTATACGATATGCGGAAGCACATGCTGCATGTTGTATACTATGTGCACATAGTGAAGTTTCAAAAATTAAAATAAAGTGCAGTAGCCTACATGAAAGAGAGTAACCATGTTACAAAAAATTGATACACTCTTTCACTACTCACAGAGACCTTCTTGGGAGAGATGGCCACAGTGCCACAATTCCCATCTCAAAGTGAAAGTGGTTGTCGAACAAACACTGCTAGAGATGTCTTTTTTGGTGTTTATTGAAATATACAGTGTATATATATACATGTAAATACAAATAAGACAATTAGGCCTACAGTAAAAAAAAAAGGGAGAGAGAGAGTGTGTGAAGTCCACATGATGAGTGGAAAGGCACATCCCTGGAACATAGAGCAAAGCAATAATCAGATTACTTTCTGTCAAGAAGTTTAATTAAATCCACTAATTTAACACAAATGCATTTATTTATCATAAATCTTACCTTAGAAAAGCAGTTTCTTCAATGATTCACTCCTCTCTGCAATTCTGTCTCCGTTCTCTGAGCTTTTCTGCTCCTCCCTTTCGCTTTTGTGCTTTTTTCTCCATTTCCATACTCATCCACGAGCCACCACACTCTCCGGTCAGGCCAAACGGCAAAATTTGGTCAGGAGGGATGGGAGGGGCGGGCCAACGAGAGCTGAGAAATTTAATTGGACTAGCCCAATGTCCGTCAAGAAAATCAACCAATGGGACACTTCGTGTCTTCGCAAGGCCCCGCCCCGCCTCCACCCCCTCCCTTCAGCAGAAAATTACGTTCATACTGTGTTCACATCAGCGCAGCACTGGAGCGCTTGTCTGATTAGCTGTCAGTGTCTCTTTCTTGAGTTTGTTGAGTGTGTGTCGTCGTCGTCCCCCCCCCTCGGAGATTTTTATGAGCCGACTACCAGTCCGTTACCGTCGCGGTCAATAAAAACTATATACTTTTTTGTTTTTAATGACAGACCTGGGCCGGCCCACAGATGTGCGTCGGCCCACCGGGCATTGCCCGGTACGCCCGATGGCCAGTCCATGCCTGTATATATATGTATATATATATATACATATATATACACACACATCGCGAAGCAGAGCCGTTTCAGACTCCCAGCACCCCCTGCTGAGAATATGTTCCCGCGGCTTTGTCATTGTCCACTTCAACGCCTCAACAACATGCTCAGGCAACTGGATCAACCCAGCCTCTACACACAGAACCTGACTGGTGCTTTAAACAACCACACCCCACAGAGGACACAATATAAGTGATAAGTAAAGCTATTAGCCCTGCTTTGTTACCAGTTCAGAATTCAATATATACCTGAGGCTTAAGTACATAAACCTCAAGTAAAAGATGCTAAGGATGTGGAAAACTAGAAGCTAACACATACGCATAAAAGGAAAAGCCCCATTTGCTGCCATCTACCTGCCTGAGATCCTTCTTTTCCCTCTTCACTGAGAAAATAAACACATTTGAGCTGAACAATGAGCATTAATTGGGAATGCCAGTAACACACTGCAGCCCATTTAGAAAAGATGTGTAGTACAAAAATGGCTCATTGCAGCCATTAAAAAGGACAAACAATCACAAATAGATTCATGTTTCTGAAATTGCAAATTAAATTGCAGGTTAGGAAATTTAAAAAATACAAGCAATAGTTGTCATTATTTTTCCCTTTTGCAGAGGCAGCACTTCATTTTTGTTATTTTGAAAAGATGCGTAGTAGAAAACAGACTCATTCCAACTACTTCTGTTGTAATATTTTCTTAGCATTGATTGGACTTAGTTAGCGTTCAAAATGTGATTGCACATTAGATTCTATTCTATCAAATCTGGAAAAAGCTACTCAACCAAATTCATTTTGCAGACCGTGTACCGGTCTGTTGTGCTGAAGGTAGAGCGGAGCCGAAGGGCAAGACTCTGTTTACCGGTCGCTTTACGTTCCAACCCTCAACCAAGGTCGTGAACTGTGGGAAACGACAGATGGCTGAAATAAGTTTCCTCCTCAACGTGGCTGGACTCTCAAGAAGAGACGGGGCTGGAAGGTCTGAGGTGGTTGGAACATCTGGTCAGGATGCCTCCTTGACGCCTTCCCGGGAAGGTGTTTTTTGGGCATGTCCAAATGGGCGGAGGCCATCGGGGGGACACGCTGGAGAGACGACGTCTCTTGGCTAACTTGGGAACGCCTCAGTATTCCCCCAGAGGAGCTGGAGGAGGTGGCCGAGGAGATGGAAGTCTGGGTTTCTCTGCTTAGGTTACTGCCCCCGCCACCCGAAATCAGACAAGCAGAAGTTAATGGATGGATGGATTTTCTCTTCCTCTCTTTTTAGTGCTGTGGTTCTTTTTCCTGATTTCTCGGCTGACTTGACGACAGCCCAGTCTGGATCTCCACGGGTCTGAAATGCTATCTCGTTGTGCTTCTGCTCCTTTTTTTTCTCCTTTAGTCTCAATGGGAATATTCTCAGGCCAAAAGTATAAAGTTCTGATGAGAAAAGGAAGTCCAGTTGCCTTTATTCGAGTCTTTAAGGATACTGGTGCAGCCTGAGTTTGCACTACCAACCGTGTCGCTCCTGAATTCTTCTCGTAGCTTTTTCAAAAGCATAAAAGCTGGTTTCACCAGTGTACTGTTGTTCTCTTTCTTTTTATTTACTCCTTGGTTTCCTCTGGCCTGGTCCAGTTTGGCTTCTTTGGCACCTCTGCCGTGATGAACAGAGACTAATGACTGGGCTGGCGTCTTACAGCCAGGCAGAGCTGTTAATGCTGCTCAGTGATGGACGCCATATGTGCTCTTCTGAGCGTGATCCAGGTTGGACCAGAACTTCCAGGCCAGCTGCTCACATCGACCAGCCTTCACACTCACGTCATTAAAACTCTGTACGGATTTTGAAACTATGATGTTAAAGTGAAAAGGTTGTGTAATGTTGCTTTAAAAATATCAAAAAAATTACATTTTAACAGGAAACCCCCCTTCTGCTTGATATGGTTTAATAATATCACCGTCTACTTTCAAAATTAGATGCACAGTGAGTTTAAAAGTATACACAAGCAAATGTTTTAACATAAAGAACATAAAGATCAGTTCGACTTCCTTGACAGAAACATCTGACAATTTGTTGACAAAAAGCCTTTGTTTTTTTGATTTTTTTTCACAGTTGGTGAGTTTCACCTGTGGAGACTCTGAGTAACTTTTATGATGTCTTAGAACTTTCTGATTCGTCACTTGTCATTTTAACATTGTTCTCAGAAATCCATGTGCTGTTAAGACGCTGACGCCACGCTGAGAGAGACTATTGAAGAATCCAACCCCCCTGCCTGGCTTTCTTTGCAAATCACCTCCATCACTCTGCTGCTCCCCTCCAATCCTGCTCTCAGGTGATGGAGGGCCCCTCTCAGCCTCCTCAGTAATCCTCAGTTAGAAATCCGTTCCTGTTTCTAACTCTGCCTGGGCACCTGTAAAGCCGTGGCTCGGCATTTTAGCACACTGTTCCGAGACGGATATCGACTCCTGATACGAACAATCCTCCGGGGTGCAATTCAAAATCACGCTCTTAAAATCTGGAGTTATCCTGCCGACAGCTACCCAGATGGACTGCGTCCACATCCATTCTCAGTAAAGACCATCAGTTGCAGATCAGTGTCATGGAACAAGATGGACTGAGCAGCATGCTTCTGAGAAGGGAGGCTTATTTTACAGGGAGCAAGATTCATAGCTGCTCGGACAATCACCAAAAGTGCAGTTTTTTTTTGTTTTTTTTTGTCGGCTGTTGATGTCTAAATGCTGACAGCATCCATAAATATGTGGCGTGATCACAACCTGGCTGCACATCGGGACCACACCAGTCGCTGGTCTGGAAGCACCCTGCTGTCGCCTGTTCAGATGCAACACATCTGGGCACGCATACCAGCATTGTTTGGCCTTGAAAGAGCTTTGAAATCCTTCACACTCCATTTTCTTTAATTAATTTACTTTTTTAAAGGCGCAAAAGTACTTGAGTTATGAAAGCTGCTCTAAAACTTTTTTTAAATGTGTGGGTTATACATTTATTGAAAAAAAAAAAAAGATTTTTGCCAAGGTATGCATACAAGATTAGCTCAGAAACTGCTTGGATACATGGACACCGCATTAAATAGTGAAATTGTAGCCTCTTAGTAGTCTAAAGCAGTGGTCCCCAACCCCGGGGCCATGGACCAGTAACGGGCTGTGGATCAATTGGTACCGGGCCACGCAAGAAAAAATTAGCTATTAAAGTTTTATTTATTATATGAGTCTGAACGAGCTTTTATTTTGAAAAATCCTTTATTTTGAAAAATGACCAGATTTAGGTGTACGATAATTATCATATTTGTACAATAATCGTATGATAAGGCCAAATGTACGATAATTTGACCATTTCAAATTATTCCCTGCCCCAACTGTCTGCCGGAGTTTTTTTGTGAACCCTGAAGGCATCTGTTCCCATGTGACATGTTTCCAGCCAATCATGCTTTGCTGAGCGGGCGATCTGAGTGTTTGTCTTAGAACAACGAGCATGATAGGCTGAATGGTCAGCTGCGCCCGCCCCACGAGACACTCACAGTCAGGACCAGATCAGGAAGTCGAGTGAGATTTAAACAAAGTTTAAGCAGAAGAGAAAATGCAAGGGAAAAAAAAAATTAGTCTCCAAAATCGCCTCCAGGCCTCATAATTTGGCTCTTAGTTCCCACCTCTCATTTGTTTCTGGGGGACACATTAGTCTAACGCAACTGTAAATTGGGGCTGATGTGGTTAATAAATTCTGTACTGATGCCACAAAGCTGTGATTGCCTGTGGGACGCTATTTATCTCTAGAGTGACTATATTTGACTATAACATTGGGCTTGTTATTTTGGTTATGTATAATAATTTCCCTCAAAATACAATAATTTTGAGTCTCTGGTACGATAATCCTACATTTCCCACCAGACAACGCCGTCTCTTGGTTACATCTCAGTCACATGACCGCCAAAATTTAACCCAGGTAGCAAAGAAACAGACATCTTTGGAAAGTTTCATTGTAAAGAGTAAAATGCACAGCGAAGAAAAAGACGAACAGCCTATGATTTCCAAGAAAAAGAAAGCTTTTAACAGACAATACCAGGAGTCCTACTGAAATATGGATTTATCATGACAGGTGGTTCCCACGTACCAAGACCACTCTGTGTGAGTTAATTATTATTATTTTTAATTTATGTAATAGGTACAGAGGATGATACCAGAGACTCTGATGTTATACCCATGTTATGTTATTGCTGTAATGTTACGAGTAACGAGGAAGCGTTGACCTGTCCGCAGTTACAAAAAGGTTGGGAATCACTGGTCTAAAGGAAGCACACATTCACCAAAGTCGACACAGTTCGTCCTGCGAGGAGAAGGGAGAAGCATCGTTTCTTGAATAAATAGTCTAGTACCTCAGTATAAACCTGGGAAGCTGCTAAGTATGTAAAAAGTGAATTATTCCACCAAATACTGTGATTTCCCATTGCAGCAACGCCGCAGGCGTGACTAACAACATTACACGTGACTCAGTGTCTTGTAAAGTTGGCCCTTAAACCCAAGCAGCGAACAATCAAGCACCGCGCCGGGACGTGACATCAGAGGACCAAGATGAAATGAAGCTGTTATAGATGGTATTCGTCACCCCCCCCCCCCCCCCCCCCCCCCCCCCCCCCCCCCCCCCCCGTATACGGCAAGTTACCGCGTCCTTTGTGGGAAAAGGTTTTGTGACACAAATTTGTGCCATGACATTTGTAAATGAAGTCGTTAATTGTCGTAGGCTCCCCTTAATTCAGCAGTCTCACGTCAGTCGAAGGTTTTTGTTCCTGTCTTTGGTGCGTTTCCAATTCTTCCGTTAATTTGTCCCATCAGAGCGAGCGCAGGTTGGTAGACGGGGAGTTACGTCATCAAAGACCCTCGATCTGTCGAGGGGCCACACTGAGGTGTCATGTTTTGAAGTTAAGAATAAAATAATGAATAATAATAATAATAATAATGCATTTTATTTAAAAGCAACTTTCAGGACACAGTAATCAGGTCACTGTAATTAAAAAACAGAACAATTAAACACAAATAGAATTAAAAAAACACCATCATACATGGAATAAGGTGGAAGGGCAATGAAAAATGGATTACAGGCTGTAGGTTGTTCTGAATAGATGGGTTTTGAGTCCGTATTTAAAGATGGGGAGGGAGGCTGAACTTTGGAGGTCTGGGGGGCAGAGCGACTGAAAGCCCAGCTCCCCCTGGTGCTGAGACCGGCAGAGGGAACAGTGAGGTGGAGGGAGGAAGAGGACCTGAGGGATATTTACATGGAGGAGGTCAGAGAGGTATGGAGGGGCCAGGTTGTGGATAGATTTGTATGTATACAGAAGAATTTCGGGTTAGGGTTAGGGTTAGGGGTTAGGGGTTAGGGTTGTAATCCGGGCTGCAGAGTTTTCGACCAGCTCAAGTTTATGGAGGGATTTTTGTGGGAGACCAAAGAGGAGGGAGTTACAGTAGTCGAGGCGGGAGGTGACGAGGGTGTGGACTAGGATAGCGGTGGTGTGGGGGGCGAGGGAGGAGTTGAGACGGTTTATGGAGCGTAGATGGAAGTAAGCAGACCAGGTGATGCTATTGATGTGGGAATGAAAGGATAGTGAACTGTGGAGGATGACACCCAGACTCTTAACCTGAGGGGAGGGGGACACAGAGGAGCTGTCGATGAGGAGGGAAAAATAGTTGACTCTGGAGAGGGTGGATTTGGTGCCGATGAGTAAGAATTCTGTTTTATTACTGTTTAGTTTGAGGAATTTTGTGTTGAACCAGGATTTTATTTCAGAGAGGAGTGTGGAGTAGGGTTGGGCACCGAAAAACGATTCCAAGTAGGAATCGGTTCCTAACGTCTGGTTCCGGAATCATTTAGAAGATTTTTGAATTTCAATTCCTTTTTTTGGTTCCTAAATGTCCGCGCTATTTTATTTTATTTTATTGATTTATTGCTCTAGTTTGTTGATGTTACTCCGCCAGGGGTACTCAACTCCACGCTAGTGTCGACGTCACATCTGTCACCGACGGGACTCCACTCGCCACAACGTGGATCCCAAGAGACGCCGCTCTCTGCATTTCAGTCCGTGAAATGACAGCTACCTGGCGCAGTGCAACATCTGCAGGAAGTGTGTTACTGCCAAAGGAGGGTGCACGACTAATATGGCAAAACACCTTCGCCTGCATGGCATCGGGTAAATACACGAGTGTACCATATTTAATTGACCTTTCGGTAAGCACCGCCCCCTTCCTAGTTACTGTTGCTATGTCGGAAAACTTTCTGCTCCTCCGTTAAGGACTGTGTTAATACGCTATTTTTCTGATGTGTATCATCGGTGTTAATACTATAATACTATATAATGTTATACTATAATAAAGCCATGGTGAAATATTGTTGGGGACCTGCAAAAGTGACTCAAGGTGTCCAGAACATTTGGAGGGACTTTTTTTATTCCTTTTCCCAAGCCGAACAAACAACGTGACCCCCCATTCACGTTGGCTGCGAGGGGTAAACACAAACAGCCTATGTGGTGAAAAGGCTCCTTCCCTTCTCAGTTTTTTTTTAATGAAAAAATTCTACTGTTAGAAAAGTTGCGATCTGTTGACCTACACATCAAAGATTCGGAATTGAGAATCGTTTTAAACAGGAATTGAAACAGAGAATCGGAATCGAAATCGGAATTAGAATCGTTAAAATCCAAAAGATGCCCAACCCTAGTGTGGAGTTTGGTTTGCTGAAAAGGTAGAGCTCGGTGTCATTCGTGAAACAGTAAAAAGAGATGTTGAATTTACGGAAGATGTGACCAGGGGGGAGGAGGTAAGTGACGAAGAGGAGGGGCCCCAGGATAGAGCCCTGGGGCACACCTGAGGTGACTGGGGAGGGATTGTGGGTGAAGGTCCTGACTTGGATGAACTGAATGCTTCAACTCAGCAAATGAAAAGCTGCTGATGACAGAGTTTCCTTCCCTATAAATATGTTTTGTCCTTGGTTTACAATGCCAGTCTGCATTTTGGACACGTGTACTTGTTAAAGAAATGGATGCGTGTGAAACTATGTGTTTTAAATTACTTCTGATTGATAGTTTAGGGATCCACATTTTATTCTCGTGTTCTTAATTTGAATCCACCCTGGTTGTTGCACCGGCGTCCTCCGGTGTCGGTGCGATGCCTCAACACGGGCGTGCAAACACGGCACCTCGTTATTTGTAGTCAAAAACCCGAAGGAGCAAAACACAATCATTTAACGGCGTTACAAAACAATTTGAGCGCTGTAATCTGCGCGCTGTGATCGGTGACTGGTGTTTCTCTATACGTCCGTGCGAATATGATGGCTCTGTTTAACAATTAGCACACCCCTGTGCTCCATTAATGAAACAATTTGCATTTTAATAGGCAGTTGAAATAGGCTTAGTTAAATAAAGAGCTGAAGTGAAATGGCCATTATCCCTTCAACCTCTGCCTGTGAATCTGCAGTTTGCAACGAAGAAAAGAAGAATCTGTGAATGCAGCTGACAGGTGTAGAACCATCTGCTGACTCCACATCGCGTGCCTGGTTGCAAAACAGAAACAAATCCGATGTGCCGTTTCTTCTTCATCACATCAGGTCG
Source organism: Hirundichthys speculiger (assembly GCA_018398805.1). Classification (NCBI taxonomy): domain Eukaryota; kingdom Metazoa; phylum Chordata; class Actinopteri; order Beloniformes; family Exocoetidae; genus Hirundichthys; species Hirundichthys speculiger. The sequence continues at coordinate 631,240 of JAGFBZ010000489.1, forward strand.
GCTGAATCCCTTATTGATTCACCCTTCACGATATTTAAAATCTGACACAATACATTCAGATTTGTAAACCAGATGTCTTAACAGCATCGAAACAGGCAGCGGGCAGGACCGGCGATCAAACAGCTAACCAACTCCGCTGATTGCACGTAATTAATTTATTGAGCGCCATCGAGACAAGAATGAGAGACGGACCAGATGACAGAGAGAATCAAGGTAAAGCCTTTTGACAACCTGTTTATGAGGTGTCAGTTTGGATTTGGATCAAAGCTTCTGGGGCTCCACAAGGGCAAGCGTTGGCTAAAATTTAAAGACGCCCGCTGGCTGCATGCTGGCCTGCTGGAGAAGCTCAGGGCTTCACTTCCCTTTTTTTTTAATGTGGAACCGCCAGGATGCCGAGACGGATAAACAAGCTGAGCAGAAACAAAAACCCAGTGGAGCCAAAACCCCGGGGAAGATAAATTAACTCCAAGACGTAACCTGAAACTGAAATGCAATGCATGCTTGACCCAGGGGGTGTTTGCACGGTGAGCTTTATGGCCACAGAAACAGCTCCGCTCTTAATATCAGTATTAGGATCAATATTCAGTGCAGCTGAGACACCGAATATTAAGAAACAAAAAATAGAAATATGAAAATGTGTGTCTCACTGCCAGCTGTTTTTCTTGTCACGTAAATGATACGTAAATGCCGATGCAGCTTCAGTAAGAGAAAGTAATCGTAAAATAATGCAAATTATGCCTGAAGAATAATACACTGCCCAGCCAAAAAAAAAAAGTCACAGGCGAAAAAAAAGGTCATCCACTCCTATAATTTCCTGGACCGCCTTTAGCTTTGATTACGGCACACTTTCACTGTGGCATTGTTTCCATAAGCTTCTGCAATGTCACCAGACTTATTTACATCCAGTGTTGCATTCATTTTTCACCAAGATCTTCATTGGTGATGGTAGAGTCTGACCGCTGTACAAATCCTTCTCCAGCACATCCCAAAGATTCTCAATGGGGTTCAGGTCTGGACTCTGTGGTGGCCAATCCATGTGTGGAAATGATGTCTCATGCTCCCTGAACCAGTCTTTCACAATCTGAGCCCGATGAATCCTGGTATTGTCATCTTGGAATATGGCCGTGTCATCAGGGAAGAACAAATCCATTGATGTAATAACCTGGTCATTCAGTATATTCAGGTAGTCAGCTGACCTCATTCTTTAAGCTCATACTGTTGCTGAACCTGGACCTGACCAACTGCAGCAACCCCAGATCAGAACACTGCCCCCACAGGCTGGTACAGTAGGCGCTAGGCATGATGGGAGCATCACTTCATCTGCCTCTCTTCTTACCCTGATGCTCCCATCACTCTGGAACAGGGTCAATCTGGACTCATCAGACCACATGACCTTCTTCCATTGATCCAGAGTCCAATCTTCATGCTCCCTAGCAGATTGACGCCTTTTTTTCCAGTTAGTCTCACTGATTAGTGTTTTTTTATTAAGGCTACACAGCTGTTCAGTCCCAATCCGTTGAGTTCCCTTTGCATTGTGGGTGTGGAAATACTCTTACTTTCACTATTAAACAGCCCCGAGTTTTACTGTTGTTTTTCTTTGATTTGGTCTCATCAAACATTTCAGTGATCGCCGATCACGATCATTAAGGTTTTTTTCTGGCCACATTTCCTCCTGGAAGACGATGGGTCCCCACTATCCTTCCAGTTTTTAATACTGCGTTGGACAGTTCTGAACCCAGTTGTGGTAGTTTCTGCAATCTCCTTAGATGTTTTCTCTGCTTGATGCTGCCAATGATCTGACCCTTCTCAAACAGACCAACATCTTTTCCACGACCACAGATGTGTCTCTGACATGGTTGTTTAGGAAACGAGAAGCAACTCATTGCACCTGTTGGGGTTAAATAACTTGTAACCAGCTGAGAGATAATCGTCCATGCAGTAATTATCCAATAGGAGCCATTTACCTGTTTGCTTAGTTAAATCCAGGTGGGGACTATTATTTTGGTGTAATAGCATTGGCATCATGTAAACCTGTAAAGAACATGACGTTGATGCAACGTAGGTTTCAACAACATTATAATAACTTTCACCAACTGCACAGGTGGTTAAAGAAAAAAGTGTTTAAAAACGAGCCTCAGTTCCGATATTTGAACATCTGTGTTTCTTAGACATCTTACTCCTGAATCAGTCGGCTTTACTCCCAGTCACGGTCTCCAGCGTTTCAGAGAACACTGACAGGAGTCAAGATCTGGTTCCTGATGGAGCCGAATCAGCCAGACGTCAACAGATGCCTAAATGGAAACAAAAAAAAAAAAGATTTTACACTTCCGCCTACAGAATCCATCACAGCACTGAAACCGCCCTGTTAAAAATCACTAACGACCTCCTCATTGCCGCTGACTCTGGCCACATTAGTGGCATTAGTACTCATCCTCCTCGACCTCTCTGCCGCCTTCGACACCATCTCCCATTCCATCCTCCTCAACCGCCTCTCCGACCTAATTGGCCTCACTGGTACGGCTCTCTCCTGGTTTCAATCCTATCTCTCAAACAGGACACAGTTTGTCACCATTAACCGTTCCGTTTCCCCCCCTGCCCCAGTCAATCAAGGTGTGCCTCAAGGCTCGGTCCTTGGGCCCCTCCTTTTTTCAATTTACATGCTCCCCCTAGGTCAGATCATTCGCCATCACGGTCTTAATTTCCACTGTTACGCGGATGACACCCAACTATATCTTAACACCTCCCCATCAACCCAGCTTCCCCCCCAGTCTCTTGTTAACTGCCTTCTGGACATAAAAACCTGGTTGACTTCTAACCTACTCAAACTTAACAGCAATAAAACTGAGCTCTTGGTTGTGGCACCCAAGGCACTGCAAAGGAAGGTTGGAGATTTCCTCCTCCATGTCGATGGCAGTTTCATCTCCCCATCCCCTGAAGTCCGCAATCTAGGAGTCATTCTGGACTCAACCCTGTCCTTCCACTCACATGTCAAATCCGTCACAAAATCGGCCTTTTACCATCTTAAAAATATCTCCAGACTCCGGCCATCACTCACTGACACTACAACAGAGACCCTCATCCACGCCTTCATCACCACCCGCCTGGACTACTGCAACGGAGTCCTGTTCGGGGCGACCAGTAAGACCCTGAACAGGCTCCAATATGTCCAAAACTCAGCTGCCAGGGTGCTCACCCATTCCAAGCCCTGGCAACATCACCCCCACTCTCATGCACCTCCACTGGCTCCCTGTCACATTCCGGATCTCCTACAAACTCCTCCTCCTCACTTACAAATCCCTCCACTCCCTGGCCCCCCCGTATCTATCAGACCTCCTTCACTATCACACTCCATCGAGGAGCCTTCGGTCCACCGGCATGGGTCTGCTTGCTGTCCCTCGCACCAACCGACGCACCTTTGAGGACAGAGTTTTCAGTGTGGCTGCCCCCACTCTCTGGAACTCTCTTCCCTCTGACATACGCCATGCTGCAACCCTGGACTCATTCAAATCATCACTCAAAAAACATCTGTTCACTCTGGCATTTGGTCTGGATTAGCTAGGCCGAGTTTTCCCGTAGCCTGTGTTGTTGTCCTTTGTCTTTGTCTTCTGTTCTGTGTGTTGCTACTCTGTAAAGCGTCCTTGGGTGTTCTGAAAGGCGCTATATAAATTGAATCTATTATTATTATTATTATTACTTGCACAACATGATTTTTCAAGTGATTTGGAATAAGAATATTTTGAAAAAAAAAAAAAAAGTCGTATTTCACGTTTTGTGGTCACATAACATACCCAGATAATTTCAAATAAGAAAATTACAAGATTGAATTGAATGAGTCACGCTCGCTTTCCTGCAGGAACTGGCTCCATTCGATACAATGCACGTGACGAGGAGTCTCAGCAAAAGTTGAACAAATCTTCATAGAATTTTGAGTCCGCTTCTACGACGTCTGAGAAATCCCCTCAGATCTGGTCAGCAAAGCTCCTTATCTTCGTACGAGTAGAAACACCGTTGGCTTGAGTGGCTGCAGAGGCCCAAATTCCGTCACGATTATTCCAGAAAAGACTTGTAGCACGAAAAAGGGAAACAGGACTTTTCGTTTAACATGACTCAATAGAAACACAGTTATTTCCCAGCGGAGTCTTACTGACATTTGAAAATGTTGCTCAGGTTTTGTGCCAAAGCAGTGATGGAAGAGCAGCTGCTGAGGAGAAAGAACGCAGCGACAGCAGACTGATGCAACGCCGGACCCAACCTGTAAAGGAATTAAGTGATATAATGCTGTGAAAAGTGACAGGGATGGGCCGCTGCATCGATCAGTGGTTCAAGCACCATGTACGGAGGCTGCGTTCCTCCTGCAGCAGTCGTAGGTTCGAATCCCAGCCTGCAACCCTTTGCTGCATGTCTTCCCCAGTTTCCTGCCTCCTCCTCACTGTAAATAAAGGCCACTAGTGCATAGATCGGTTTTGAAGTCTCTGTCTGCCTTAGTTGTCTTAAATCCGTGTTGAAGTCGGGAATGTGTTGTTGCACCTGCAGCATCTCTGCAGCATGAAACACAAAGGGCTACATTCCCACAGTCGACGTTCCTGTCCACTGCATCCGTGTCACAGCTCCAAAGCCGTCCATTTTCAGCCTGTCCAGAACCGTCACCCACACCTGCACGAGTTAGAGATGCGTATGTCCCACAACTCCGAGTAATATTAAAGAAAGAAAGGAAGAACCATTGCTCACAGTTCCCTGAAAGAAAATTGCTCTCTTTTCATGATCTTTTGTTCCCTGACTCCTGACTCACAGGCTTTCCAGTGAGACAATACACGGCCACATTAATATTCCACAGCTCTTATATCCCTTACTCCATTTCATGTTTGCCTCCTTCCTCTTTCTCCCTCCTTCTCCCTATCCACCACTCATCTCTCATCCCCCCCCCTTTTTTTTCTTTAGTTACACATGCAAAGTCAGCTGGATTATCCGTGCGGCCCTTTTTAAGCGAAAGCCCGTTTCATTCCTTGTGACATGTCATTTGTTTTATTTTTGTGGAGTTGCACAAATGCTGATGCTCTAGTTCTGGGCCCAACCGCCAAGCGCTGTGGATTCCTCAGCAGCGCGCTCACAATGGGGCCACGTGTAGACTTAATTAAGAATTTAATTAATTCTCCATTCATGTCCCGTGTAAGTTAGAATGGCGTGCGGATCAAGCTGTGCTTGCAGGCCAACATTTGTGTTAATCTGGTTGGAATAAGATGAAATCCTGTGGTTTATCTGAAGGCATTTTTTTTCGAATGCATAAATCTGCATCCAACATTCTGATTTGATTCTGTCTCGTGTGTTTTCTCTGTTTACTAGCTAGCGTGCCATAAACACAAGGAACTCGTGTACGCCGGACTGATGAGTTTGACTCAAAGAGATTCCACAAGCTAGTCAAGTAATTCCCTCCTTTTTTTTCTGTCTCTGTTTCCTCCTGAGGAAAAACGAAGGGGTTAAAGGTCAGACTTGACTGCAGCATAGCCCCCCTGGAGCTCTTTAGGGTTCTTGAGGATGTTTCACGGAGGCGGCAGCTTGTTGATGGAGAAGTTTGGTCAAATTTACTTCACGGCACCACCTGCAGCAGGAAATGACCGATGTTGTCTGAGAAAGGGCTTCTTATTTTGCTAAATTCACCCAGCGTGCTGCGATCTTTGAGGTCTAGATAAATCCCTCCCTCGTGATTTATAATGAAATGATTGTGTGTGATTCATGCATATTTAGTGGCATCGGTGACAGGTTGACAGTGGTGTCATTTTGGGTTTGATTTGTGCTTCCCTTTTCTGTATGGATTGCAACAAACTGGATTTAAAAGGATGATAATCGAATTTATGTATCTCATCTTTTTTTTTGGTGTCATGTTGCAAACCAGTGCTTTGAAATCTAATTCCTTTTTTCATAGTGGCAAGAAAAAGCACAAGAACCCCTTTAAAATGTGCTGGTTTTTTGCAGCAATTTCCCATTAAATATAATCTGATTTTCACATCAGTTATTAGGATAAATAAACAAGCTGATAACGCGGGATTTAAATTTCCTGTGTCTTTATTGAACACACCCATTCGTGGTGGAAAGAGTCACCGAGGTCTTGGTATTTATTAGCCGGTCCAGCTGGTCGCTCAGGATCAGAGCTCCACGGCGTCCAGGAGGAATTTCTGACCGTCGGTCTTCACAGATCTGCTTCAGTTCAGGCACATTTGAAGGATGTGAGCTGCTCTGCTGAGGTTCATGGCACTTCTGCGGTATTAAGGGCTGGGATGTGATTGGACCACTCCAAAGGATGGACCTTCCTTCCCTGAAGCCATTCTGTGGTGGATTTACTTTGATGCTGCGTCACTCAGCTTCAACCGAGGTTGTTGTCATGCACTGAATTACATTGTGTAATTTTTCAGTTGGTTCGGTTCGTGTTCACATGTTGATGTTTCCGCTCCAGCCCGAACACTGCACCACATGTCACGCGACAACAGTCGACGCTGTCATTGGTCAGTTGCAGTCTTGGTAGGGCGTCAACCTTCCAGGACAACCAGCCTGAAGAGAAGAGCTGAAAAGCTTGGCGACACAAGATCTTTGCGTTTTTGACTCAGAGTTGGTCGTTTTTCTCTATATGACTGGCTTGTGCCGCTCTAGACAAGCTAAACAGCTAAAAGTTGTTTGTCCGCGACTGCTGGCGTTACTTCGTTTTGTCGCATTTAGATTCTCCCTCATGACCGACGGTGAGCTGTCCAGCGCGCTACAAACACGAGTTGTCCGCCCTGTAGCCGGGTCGGCCTGAGGTCCTGATCTTTCACACCGCAAACAAACCGCCCCAGAGGTCGACGACAGCCGCATTACCAGACTGCGGTTGTTGTGTTCTCACTGACCCAAGTGAACCTCGCTCATGACCAAGACTCGTTTGGGCCGACCTGAACAGGTGCAGTGTGAACGACCTTCAGAGAACGAACTTTGGAGTAAATTATCCCTTCAACAAATCAATAAGCAAGTGATCAAGGCTCTCGATGCTCTTTCCACCATACTTGACTGTTGGAACGACGTCGGGAAGCTGTAAATTGCTCATAGTTGTTATAGGATCCTTTACTTCACTGTTTCAGTAGAGGCGATAGACACAAGTCTGTTATCAGCTCAAGGACATTGTGTTTGTCTGGCATTGTGACTTAGATCAAGATCAGATCTCATTTCTTGAAAAAATTAATGCATTTAAAACCAGATAAGCTCAAAGGGGTCAGGTGCTTTTTTCTCAACACTGTGTATTTTGAGGTTTTAAACTCAAAAATACAAAAAAGCATAGCTGATTTACTGCTTTAAAGTCAATGCCTTTATTAATATGGAAAGTATCAAGTGTGGCTTGACAATATTTGAAATTACCTTCCTTAAAAATACCTTTCAGCCTGTTTTTAGTTAATGTAATATCTTGAAAAGCTTAATGCGTTGTCAGAAGGTGTCACCCATCCTCAGCGCTACCATACCTGCATAAATCTAAGAAAGGAAAGAAACCTTACACTGTTTACAGTAAACAGTGAATAATAGTAATTAATCATATTTATGATGTGAATTAGCGATGCTTCATTTGAACAAGGTCACTGATGTTTGACTCAAAGCGTTCATACCGGCAGGAGAAGGAGACAGATAAAGGGTGTAGCTTGTTTCGGTACATCAGTTAGCGGATATGGCTCCTTGAGTAATTCCGTCAAGACTTATCTCCGGTTTGATTCATTGTGTCATTTGGAGGCGTTTCATCACTTTTTTTTTTTTTTCTCTCCTGATAACACCAAGGTTGGCTCTGGGGTAAAATAACATCGGACGGCTGAGCTCCACAGCTGTAAATCTATCCTTAATTCTCTTCCCGTTGCTCTTCTCGCTCTCGTCGTCCGCCGCTACAGCTCAGATGATAGCTGACAATTTAATTGAAGCGCCGCTAAGGGTAGAGAATAGAAATTAGATTTTCTCGCCGCCCGGCTTTGTTTTCCTGCCGAATGTCTCGCGCGCACCCCCGTATAGTCTTCGCGTCTTGTGTCCCTCTGGTTTGGTGAATATCAGATCGTCCTTTAGGGTCCCTCCTATGCAGAAGGAGGGAATTGCTTGTGACAAGTTATCAGGCCTCAGATGATGCCTGTAATGGTGGATTAGCCGTTGACATGGCCTTTCATGAACAGCAGAGAGGGAGCTGGCGTTGTATATATTAAAAGATTCTATCTGCAGCTCCTGCTTTGGCGCCGTCACTCCTCTGACTTCAAGCTGCCATAAACATCTCATTATGACTTGTGATTTAGAAGTCTGATGGGTTAGCAGCAGTGTTTATTGGTCTCTGCGTGCTTCACAGACTTGATCCAAACAGCAGCGTTTGGCGTTGATCTTTAAAGGCCAGGATCTTCATGGCACGTTTGGCGGAGGAGACGAGAACGGCAGCTCAGCCTCAACACGAAAAGCTTTCAAATGCATCCTTGTCCATGTGCATAAAACGTGGCTGCGTCACAACACGGGCGCAAAAATTGTCAGGCGTTGCCAGATGTACAATAATTATCGTATTTGTACGATAATTTAGCCTTTTGTATGATGTACGATCAATAATAGAAAAAAACCCAAATGTACGATAATTTCGACCTTTACATGAAACACCTGTTTAGCTACTTCAAATTAAAAGCAATGAAGCAACAAAATGACGGGGTACTTTTATTGTGAAGCAGCCTTAGGAAGTGAAATGTGTTTATGTAATGTCACTTGTGAACGTGAGTGGAAGGTGGCGATACAGTGATCCCTTATTTTTCGTGGTTGGGGGCGCCCCCCCACTGCGAAAATCAAAATCAGCAAACTGGAGCTGGAGCCCCCCTAGACTAAATAATGTGTTTAAAATATGTTTAAAAAATGCAAAAAAGTAGCGAGGCACTGCAGTGAAACAAGACAAAGGCTCAGCTGTGGTCTTTCTGCACAACATCCTGTGATATTTGGGTGATGCGTCTCGTCCAATCAGCGCACGGATTCTAGAGTGCTGGGCCGTCTGCGTTTCTCGTGTTGCTTACAGGAGGCTGTTAGTCATTGTTTGACGTCTGCTGTGGGGTGGATTTTTGCGGAATTTCCTCGATTTTTTTCTTGATTTTTATTATATTATATATTTCTGAAAAATCCACGAATAACTAAAACCGCAGAACTTAAAGTGTGAATTGGCGAGGGATCACTATAGTGTGCCGACTAGGAGGCCAACTACCATAATGCTAATGGAAAGAAGAAGCCTCTGAGAACTCCTATCACTACAATGAAGACCAAACACTGCGTGAGTTTGTCAGTTTGGGCTAAAATATGATAATTTTGGGGTCTCTGTATGATAATTTCATTTTCAGCATTTGGCAACACTGTCAGGCGTTGACATTTTGCTTTGCCCGTGCTCATTGTTATCAGACTTGGTTTGATAGCGATTTTCTTTTAACCATTTTCTTTCATTTAATTGGTATTTATTTACTAGTATTATTTCTACTTGAGTGTGGGTAACTGCGACTGTCTCCAGTGTTTCCCACAGGTCAAGGATCTATTTATGGTGGTGTGGTCCTGGGGGGAGGGAAAACACTATATACAGATACGGAGCCTACCTCCTCTTCAAGACAAGGTCTTTTATTCTTCAGAAAATATTTTTCTACACTCATCTGTGTGAAGGGGTGAACATAAGCAGAGCTGATGTATGTAGGTGACATCATGGCAGCAGCTCAACAGGAGCCTGTCGGCTAACGTACGTTAACAGCAGGATAACATGTCTCTGCACATGTTGAGCATCTAGATTTGATACAGACACGGGCTGGTATAACATGATGAGTTAGAGTTTTTGGGACCACTTTTGGGCTGATTTTACCACTTTGCGACGACACGTCTTACCTTCGCATGGACCGTATCTTCGTCGCTTGAATCACGCCTCTTCCACCACGACTTCTTCTGCGTCTTCTCCATTCATAGGTGTCATGTATGCATGTCTATAAACATGACCTATTGTGCTGCACTTCACTCTACCGCCTTGACGGTGTTGTGATGCGTGCGTGACTCTGAGTTCGACTGGTTAAGCCTGTGCGTTCATTCTGTTCGTGCATTTTGGTTGTTGTTGCTGCTGCTCTCGGATGTGAAAGTAAAGTGAAGTTGCTGTGTGAAACGGTTTCGTGCCTTGTCATTCTTGGACATAAAAATAGGTCCACCGCGGGTTCTTCTTCTGCGACTTATAAATTTAGAGGCGTCGTCACAATGCATACCGCCACCCAATGCGCCAGAGTTGAAACGACGCGCGACATTCACAAAGTAGCAGTCTGGAGGTGAGGGCGAGTCAAAGCCAAAAAATGCATTTGTGGCAGCCAAAATTTATTTGTGGCGGGCCACTATGATGGAATGAATGTGTGGGAAACACTGTGTCTGTGATGATCATATTTTGTGATGACTCCTCTGGCTTTGTTTTTAACACATCACTTTTGTGTATTTAGAAAAAGGACTGGCATTCAGGGATAATTCAGATTTTCTGGAGCGAGAGGATAGATTGCTTAAGTGAGGTGTTCCCAGTGTTTACCTCCACCTGTGTGTGTAGGTGTGTTCAGGGTGCCGGCTGGCGTGGTGACCGGTGATCTGGTCCTCTGACCATCTCACCTCAGTGCTGCTACCTGCATCTGTTTATGAGGTCATTTCATTCAGTGATGTGTGTGCTCTCCTCTCTCTGTCCTCCATTCTCTCTCTGTCCTGTCTCCTCTCTCTTTGTCTTTCTCTACCTGGCTGGTCTTTAGCAGGAAGGTCCCTCCATATGATCCAGGTCCTGCTCAAGGTTTTTTCCTCTTAAAGTGGAGTTTTTCCTTGCCACTGTTTGGCTTAAAGTTTTTTTTTTTCTCCCTCTGTGGGAGTTTTGTACCTGCCATTATCCTTGTTTAGGATTCAATATTATATTTTTAGCTAATGATATTTGCTCAGGGGTCATGATCTGGGTCTCTGTAAAGCCCCTAGAGACAATCGACATTGTAACAGATGCGATACAAATACAATTGAATTGAATTGAATTGAATCAAAGTGTCACTTTCACCTTCGAAGAGCTGGTGACACAAAGAAACTTTGCAATCTTGAGCTCAGTAGGTCCCCCTATAAGTGTGAACATTTGAGTCCCAGATCTACTCTTGTTTGGTTTCTTGTTCAGTCCTTCTCTCGTTTTCTCTTCCCTCATTACTTCCTCGGGTCTCCTAAAAGCCTCCCATTATGATATTAAATCGTTATGCCGCTGTTAATGTGTGACAGTGTTGTAAAGAGATACGGCGACAAACGTTCCTTCTGTTTTCATTCAGCAGTTTTTGATGCAACAGTTTAAATGTCACGAGTCCACAGGCTCATATGTGTCTTTATCAATCGAGCAAAAAGATGGATAAATACATTTTTGCCTTTATGATTATATGCTCGTAGTTGTTTTACCTCTCAGAGTGGGAGGATTAATTGTTTTTCTATGTGTTGTAATCCAACTCAATAAAGTGACGGAGGCAATTATTTTGATATTCCTCAAAGTCCGGGACGAGCCCGTTCTGTTTATTGAACACAGGTTTTTTTGCTGAGCGTCCGGTTGCCCCGGTAACCACGCATGCCACTCCCACACGCTCACTCAATCAAACACAGGTACACAGACAACGTTTGCACATAAGGGGAGAAGCCCCTGAATTAACTCCCAGTTACAACATCCCTCCCCCCATAGTCCAACAAAGAACCCCAAAGTCTTTTTTTTTTCTTAACTGCTCAATAAAAGAACATATGAGCTGAAACTGCCTGAGAGTGAGGGGTAGACTGCCCTCACTCTCGCGGATAGGCCGGGGGATTATTATGCCCCCTTCTTGAGGCCCTCCGCACTATCTACACTACAAATTTAAACGAGAAGGTACTTTCCTCGCTCTGGATGATCTCCGGGGCACAACAGCAGGCTCAGGCTCATCTACTTCTGCCGACTCTGGCTCGGGAACCTCGCCTGCATCCGAAAGCTCCACAGCGCAGTCTGCTGGAGGAGCAGGATCAAGCTGGTCACTGCCCTCTGGCTCCCAGTCCTCCCTGGACTGAGGAACGGTGGTTCTGCATAGCAGGTGGTCGACGTGCCTACGCCACACATTCCCTGCTACTTCAACCCTGTAAGACAGGGGTCCCGTCTTGTCGATCACTGTGCCAGGCAGCCACTTTTCCCGACCTGAAAAGTCTCTGACCCACACAGCGGCCCTGAGTGGTAAGTCTCGAATGACTGCGTTCCTTTTGGAGTTAGCTACCATGGTCTCCTGGCCACGGAGAACCTTGGCTTGTGTGTCCGGCCGCAGCAGATCCCATTTGGTGCGCACACGCCGACTGAACAGCATCTCTGCTGGAGACTGCCCAGTGGTAGCATGTGGAGTGAAGCGGTAAGTCGCCAGGAATCTCGCCAGCCGTGCCCTCAGTGTCCCACCTTCCATCTTCCTTAATTATTTCTGTAGTGTCTGGACAGCTCTCTCCACCAGCCCATTGGAGGACGGGTGATAGGGCGCAGAGGTCAGGTGGCGAACACCATTCACCTTTAGAAACTCCTGAAATTCGGAGCTGGTAAAGACAGAGCCGTTATCTGACACAACAGTGTGTGGGAGGCCATGTGTACTGAACAGTGGCAGAGTTCACTGGAAACACTTCCAACCACTTTGAGTGAGAGTCGACCAGCAGTAAGAACATTTCACCTAAAAAGGGGCCAGCGTAATCAACATGTAGGCGTGTCCAAGGCTTGCCAGGCCACTCCCATGGACACATGGGCGCCGCTGGGGGGGCGTTCCTGATTTGTTGGCAAGCAGTGCAGGACTTCACTAGGTCTTCTAGGGCTGCATCCAACCCAGGCCACCACATGTACGCCCGTGCCACTGCTTTCATTCGTGACGCCCCAGGGTGAGCCTCATGCAGCTCCTCCAACAGAGTATGTCACCCCCGTGAAGGAATTACGACCCGGAGCCCCCATAACAGAACCCCATCTTCAACTGTGAGCTCATTACGCCTTTTGAAATATGGTAGAAACTCACCGGTCGGACATGTCCGGGGCCAGCCTGCCATCACAAATTGGCATACCCGGGCCAACAGGGGGTCCCGCCTGGTCCAATCCTTTAGCTGCCTACTGGTGATGGGTGCCGTCTGAAGCTGCCGCATCAGGCACATGAGCTCTGGGGGCACCGGCGGATCCGGTGCATGGTGAGGTAATGGCAGCCTACTCAGTCCATCTGCATGCGCGATCATTGCCCCCGGTTTGTAGGTCAGGGTGTACTGATATTGCATCAGGAGGAGAGCCCACCTCTGCAGGCGTGCTGAGGCAGAGGGCTGTATGTTTTTCATCTCCCCGAGCAACCCCAGAAGGGGCTTGTGATCCGTTTGGATTGAAAATTGGTGCCCATAGACGAACTGGTGGAACTTCTTAACAGCATAGATCACGGCCAAAGCCTCCTTTTCCACCTGAGCATACTTTCTTTCTGCTGGAGTGAGGGCCCGGGAGGCAAAGCACACTGGACGTTCAGTTCCATCTCGATACTTGTGTGACAGCACCGCACCCAGGCCAAAGGGTGAAGCGTCAGCAGCGATGACTAGTGGCAGTGTTGGGTCATAATGAGCCAGCAGGGCCACTGATGTCAGCATGGCCTTTGATTTCTTGAATGCTTTGTCATGAAAACAATTCCACTCCCATTCCACTCCTGCCCTGAGCAGAGCATGCAGGGGAGCGAGCACTGAGGCTAGGTCTGGAAGGAAACGGCCATAATAATTGAGCATGCCCAGGTATGCCCGGAGCTCACTGACGTTCTGTGGCCTGGGAGCCTCCGTGATCGCCTGTACTTTCTTCTCCAGGGGCTGTAGCCCCCTGGCTGAAATCTTATGGCCCAGATATTCCACCTCAGGGGCCATAAAAACGCATTTGGACCGTTTTAGCCGAAGCCCTGCTTCCTCTAGCCGGGAAAACACCAGATCCAGGGTGTGTAGGTGTTGGGCCTCGCTGACACCCGTCAAAAGTATGTCATCGAGGTATACAGCGACGTGGTCTATCCCCGCCAGCAAACCTTCCATTGCCCTCTGAAAAATAGCACATGCCGATGACACCCCAAACGGGAGGCGGGTGTACTGGAACAGGCCGCGGTGGGTATTGATAGTCACCAGCTTCTGCGAGTCCTCTGCTAGAACTAGCTGTTGGTAGGCATGGGACATGTCTAGCTTAGAGAAACAGACGCCTCCAGCCAGCTTGGCGAACAATTCATTGATGCGTGGGAGTGGATAGTGCTCCACTCGAGACGCCACATTCACTGTCAGTTTATAGTCACCACAAATACGAATGGAGCCATCTCCTTTCTGAACTGGCACGATCGGGGCAGCCCATTCAGAGTAAGTCACGGGCTGGAGGATTCCGGATTCCACTAACCGGGTCAACTCTGTTTCAACTTTCTTTTGTAAGGCCAGCGGAACCGGCCGGGCTTTGCAGAAACGCGGTGGCACTGCATCATCCACATTAATCGTTATTTTTGTCCCCTTTAACTCCCCCAGCTCATCTCCGAATACAGCTTTGGGACCTTCTAGAACAGCTGCTAGGGAACCATCAAACACTTGTAAGAGGCCGTCCAGTATCGTAGGCCAGTCCAAGGGCAGAAGTTTGATCCAGTCACGCCCAAGCAAATTGGAGCCCTCGCCTGCCACTACCAATGCGCTGAGACAGTAGGATTTTCCTTTGTAAGACACTATAACTTGAGTAACCCCCTTCAAATGGATGTGCTGGCCGGTGTATGACCTGAGAGAAACGTTACACGGTTCCAAAACCAGCGATGGTGCGCGCGCACTCAGGCGTGAAAATGTCTTTTCTGACATGACGGTCTGAGAAGCCCCAGTATCCACTTCGAAACGTGCCTGGGTATCATTGATGTTTAACTCCATGATTATTGGGCTGGGTGCTTTCTCTGTTACGGCCAGAACATGGGTGATACCTTCCTCCCCACTGTCAGCCTGCACATCGTGGTGCTCAGTGATTGCATTGGTTCCAGCCTGGCGAGGCACTGGGTTCTGACTGTCACGTTCCCTTTTGCGACAGTGGCGGGCAATGTGGCCTCTCTTACTGCAGTAATGGCACTCTGCATCTTTAAATCTGCAGCTCTCAGGTTTGTGGGCCTCACCACATCTGTAACAGCGCTGTGACTGAGATGTCCCTTTGGTGCTCGGCCCCCTCCTAGCCTGGCTGGATTGATAATGCAGTGCCACTTTGTTGACATCTTTCAGGGGCTGTAACGCTAAAGCCCTCTTCTCTGCCGTTTCAAAAGCCAAACACATCTCCAATGCTGTCGCCCACGTCAATTTTGAGACAGCTAAAAGACGTTTTTGAAGCTGCTCCATGTTAATGCCCCACACAAGCTGATCCCTCAACCTTTCTTCTAGTGCAGCAGCGAATTCACAGCGCGAGGCCTGATGTTTCAAACGTGCAACAAACGAGTTCACTGATTCATCCCTGCCGCGCGTGCATGACTGAAACTTGAACCGTTCCACTATGATATTGTTCTTTGGTTCGTAGTGGTCCCGTAGCTTGGTTACTAAATCATCAAAAGACATGTCCGAGGGAGCAGCTGGCGCAATGAAGTCACGAAGCACTCCATAAACAACTGGCCCACACACTGTTAAAAGTATGGCTCTCTTCTTATCGTCGTCATCAATGACATTGGCCACGAAGTAAAAGTGCAGTCTTTCGGCATACCTGGTCCATTGTTCCGCGTTGGAGTCAAACGCATCTATTCTCCCAAACGTAGCCATTGAATTCGGGGAAGTCACTCACTCGTGTCAGAATCGATGTCCAGGGACAGCCAAGAGTATCCTCGTCACCAGTTTGTTGTAATCCAACTCAATAAAGTGACGGAGGCAAATATTTTGTTATTCCCCAAAGTCCGGGACGAGTCCGTTCTGTTTATTGAACACAGGTTTTTTTGCTGAGAGTCCGGTTGCCGAGGTAACCACGCATGCCACTCCCACACGCTCACTCAATCAAACACAGGTACACAGACAACGTTCGCACATAAGGGGAGAAGCCCCTGAATTAACTCCCAGTTACAACACTATGCCTTCATTTTTTTCTACCGCTCTGGTGGAAATGATTTAAGCTGAGCAGAACTGACCATTGTCTCTGACCGTTTGGTGTCACAGATGAAGGGATCCACGGGAATAAATGGTGACTGGTCCCTATTTGGGCCAGTCTTTGTCCCAGCAAATACAGTTGCTCTCTATTAAAAGCACTTGAAACTTTGCAGAACGAAGAGGATTTCGGCTTTTTAACAGTAAGGAAACATTTAAGCTGTTTATCCTGCTGCCTGTTTATCTAGCTGTTTGAGCTACACATATAAAATGTATTCCTAGAGGGTGTTTTCAAAAAGCAGACGTTTCTGTACAGTTGTTCTACCTTTATAGCACAAGGGGGACGGGGCCTTTCCCCGCGGGAAAGAGGCAGGGCAGACTGGGGTCACAAATCTGTGACAAGGCTAGCACAAAGAGACAGATAATAAATGCTCAAACCAACAGTTTAGAGGGAAAAAAAGAAGCATGTCCTTGGACTGTGGGAGGAAACCAGGTCAGTTAGAAAAAACCCACAGGGGCACAAGGAAACTTGGAGTCCACAGAGAAAGACCACAGCCGAGTTCCACCTGGTAATTTTGACTCGCTGTATTTTTAATTCTTTTTGGGTTATTTTGTGTCCCTTGTTGGTAATTTTGTATCACTTTTTTTTCCAAAAAACATGCATGCAAGGTTACCTGGTGACTGAAATGGCTTAAGTGTTTGTTTGTGTGGGTGTTTGTGTGTGTGTGTAGAAGACATCGTTGATCTCAGTGAGACTAACCTGGTTAAATAAAGGTTAGGTATCTTTTAGCATCAATTTGCATCAATGTTTCGTGTTAATTTGGTCTCTCGGTTTGGTAGTTTCTCTGTTTATGTTACCGTATAAAACTGTAATATGTCTTAAGGGTTCTGGAACAATTTGACCTACTTCCAAGGTGCATAAGAGGGAAAAAGTCTGAAGGAGGTCAAGACTCCAGCAGCACTTGCTTCCTCTTGCACTCCACCCCCCCTTTTTTTTTTAGCAAAACGCCTAAAATGACATACCCAAATTAAAATGACTGTAACTTCTGAACTGTTCTGACTACGTGGATGCATTAAAGTATCCCAGAAAGAAAACAATGTAGTTTCTTGTGAAACTGTCAGGAACGCTCTAGTAATGGAACTCTGAAGTCAGTTAAAAATGTAAAATGTTGTTCCGCTTAAAATAAAAAATGACTTTCAGGATTAATAACAGGATGGATAACAGTCTGAAATGGTAAATGACAGTATGAGGCTGTAGGCACACTATAACTGAACATGTGCTTCAGATTTAAAGAAAATAGCACAAAGTATGACTGTTCTATAGTTTCATGAACAAATCCAGGATCCAAATGGACACATGGGAATCAAGTGGTATTCTGAGACATTAAAGGAATTTTTTCCTTTACATTTTGATATTTTTCATCAGTTTGAGTTAAAATAATCACACATTTACCATTCTTAAGTTTTCAACAAATTTTCAATTCGTCAATCCGCAATGCGTCAACGTGTACACATGTGCACACTGATGCACAGTGAAGCACAGCTTGAGAAGGTCCCAGGACGGTTAAATTACATTGTGTCAGACGTCCATCGAAAGCTTGGTCCCTCCTCTACAAGCCAGATATAACGAATCTCAGCCGGGTTTTGAGATCTGTCCAGCAAACACAGGCACCAGATATTTGAACGTGCATCTTCGTTCAGGTAAGATGACCACTTTTTTTTTTACACTTCTAATACGGTTCCCCATTGAAAACAGGTGCTTTAGTTATAATTGTTGACATTTCTTGACACAAAAACACCATAAATCCTCACCAGAAACTAGCCGTACATGAAGAGGCAAGCTTTTGATCTCAACTTGTAGACGGCATATCTTAGCAACAAATAACCGTTTATAGACAAGCTAAGCCTCTGCTAACAGACGGCGGCCAGATTGAAATGGTTTTCCAGCTTTCCCTGGAACTTTTCCTGTTGAAAACCAGTAAGTACTGACTTGTGACCACTGATGGCGAGTCCAACGATACCAAATACAGTTATGACGGATGATGCGATCGGTCTGTATGAGTCACTTTAAATAACGCTATTACTCCCTGAAGATGCCGGCATCCTCGGGGGGTTTATGAGGTTAAAACAATGACTTACATACTGTAGTTTTGAAGACAGTTTTTAATTATTGTAATTACTTCCGCCAAGGAGGTTATGTTTTTGCCAGCGTTTATTTGTCTGTCTTTGGATTTTGATGAAATTTTCAGGAGTTGTCAGAAATGTGAAAAGGAAGAACTGATTTCATTTTGGCTGTGATCAGGAAGAAATCCTGGATTCTGGATCACTTTAAAATTTTCAATAACATTGCGGTTAATGAGGCCGAAAATTTTGTTTCTCTATATCTCCATTAATTATTGCCCAAAACTCATGAAATTTGATTCAGGGACTGACAATGGGAACCTCTATCAAATTTCAAAGGCTGATCCAGATCTAATCCAGAACGTGGATTTTATTGCAATCTGTAAATCGCGATATGGGGGAATTGTTGCACTTGGCGGAGGTCTGCATTCTCCGAGTGCTTTTCTGTGCTCAACAGACCAGGAATCCTGGAATCTAGGCTAAAGGATATTATCTTAGTCATGTTACCGAGTACTGGGCTTCCCGTGCTCGGTAAGTGCGCCCACACACTTACCAAGAAACGGCAAAAATGTCACCTATAATCTACCCAATAGTTGGACCAGGGAAGGTATAAATTAACTAAATTAAATGTTAATTTCCCGGACGAGCCCCCACTTGTTACGGCCCAGAGATGGTGAGTGAGCCTAGTAGTAAATAAGGTGAGTAACAAGGCGTGTAAATAAGGCGGCTAGCTGTTTATTAATGGTCAGGAGAAAAAATATATAATAAAACAAAATAAACTTGATCCGAAAAAAGAGGTTTAACAAAGGCCGAGCTCTCACACAGAGAAGCAACAAAGACAACAATACAATATAACACAACAAGCCACACTAGCCAACAAGTTACACCAAAATCTCTCAATGGCGGCAGATCTGTCTGTGGCTGACAGTCTGCCACGAATGAAGCTCTGACAGGTCCTTTAAAGCGGGGAGGGCGATGGGAGGCGGGCCCAGGTGATAGCAACGCTGCTCAGCTGTTTCAAGGGGGCGGAGCTCAGTCAAGGAAATTCCGGGACGTCACTCCCTCTTCCGGTCCACAGGCGACAGGGATAGCCCACAGAATATGCAATGTTGCCGGATCTCGAGGTCCATAACAGAGTAACAGAAACTAAATTCTAAAATCAGAGTTTCAGGTCATATAGAGAGTTGCAAAACTAGCCTGGTCAGTGTTCACGAAGCTGGCGTCAACAATGATCCACCCGAGTGCTCCGCATCGACTGAAGAAGAAATACTACAGGGTGATGAACTCCTTTGGGCTAAAGTGTGAGGACTCGTCCCGGCAGCTGGTAACTGCACCTACAGACACAATCAAACCAGGAGAGAAAAACAAAAGGAACTGGAGAAAACAAATGGAAACAGAAGGAAAGAAACAGGCAGCCACAAAGTGAATCGTGAAAAACACCCCCCCACCCCACCCCGTCCCCTCTCAGTGGGAGCTCCCAGGTGACCCGCTCAGCCTGACAGGATAGAAATGATGGAAGTTGTCCATAGTAGAAGAATAAAGAACCCAGGTGGGCTGGATCCCTTCCAATCAACAGATACTGCCACTCATGACCCCAATGGCGCACATCTAGAGGTTGTATTAAATCCTGTGAAATCTTTTATTTTTATCTATTTTTTAGACAGCTTGCTAACATCTACAGAAGCTGAAGGGGTATCTCACTGTAATATGTAATACATATAACTGTCTATTAATGCATTATAAACACTATAATGACCTAATATATTAGTCCAATAGGAACAAAGCAGAAGAACGTATTTATTCACACAATGTCTAATGTGTGTCCAGGTCATTTTTCTGTTTCTATTCCTATAGAAAAAAGATTTGTGTCCTCAGTCTGATGTAAAACAAACAAAACGCAAGACAATGAAGCTGATTTAGAAACTTCAGAAGAAGTAGTTTCCAAAGAAGTAGTTCAGATGCATCTCAGATGTTTTCACCACACAGATTTCTCCAGTTTTAACGCAGCTGTGATTTGGCGGTTCACACTCATAACCATGACTGTCTTTCATCAGACTTTCATGTGAATGGAACGGGCCTTCGAAACAGCACGTATGTGCACCGGATACCTGTCATTATATGTCATTTGAACGGACAGCAGCAGAACGGAGACGTGAGTCAGAACGGAAGGGATTGCAGTTGTTGTGACTACCGTCACTGTCCTCCATTGCTGTCGTGCTGCTGGTTTTATCCTGAGGACCGCGCTCTGACTCACAGCAGGGAAAAGCAAGGAAAATATCAACTACAATTATAATATACAATTGGAAACAGATGTCAGTGGTTTCAGCTGTTTTACCTCACAAATAAGAATACCTTTATTCTTGACTGTGTAATAAAGCTTGTTTCTTACCCTCAATGTTGACAGAATAAACTTTTTCAAAAATCTGTTTAGATATTTTATTATTTATTTAGCAGCTCCATCTATGTTGTCTTTTTCATAAAAAAAAAAACAAAAAACACTGCAATTAGAGACACCCAGTAGCATGAAATGCCATTAACTCTGGTCTCTGTCCTCCTTTCTGTTTGTTTGCCTGACTGCATATATTTAATTCTTCTGTTTCAGCCAAGTCACCCCTTGGTGGCTCTCATTCATTCCCTCCAGTGGATGCTGCCGCTCCTCCATACACATGAGCGCAGAGCTCCCTCATCCCATCTTTTGGAGACAATGGGTAATTATATAAACAGCTTTCAGCGAGGCAGGAATTAGGTCCCAGAGAAAGTGATGAGCGTTGTCTAATGTTGGCATATTTCTATCACAGACTCAGAAACGGGCTCAGTGTGCCATAAAAAGCAAAAGAGCTACAAAAGCCATGGAGCAGAGACGGAGAGAGTCATCTCACGCAGGAGTAATTTGCGTCCCTAGATAATGTAAATGTCATAAATTATTTAACATAAATATATTGAGTTAGGTAAGAAGAGTACGGTTTTAAAAAGTGTAGCTGAATTGAATGCTTTCTCTATTCAGTTCATGTTAACTGCCAGAGACCACACAGTTCTTGGCTGAAGTGACCTGCATGCAAAAATTTATGCTGAACAGTAAGAACAGACATACAGTCATGGTCAAAATAACAGCAGTGTGTTTTAAAAACATGAGTAAAGCTCAAAATCCTTCAAATGGTAAATGGACTGCACTGATATAGACGCCATCGTATAGCGCTTTACAATGGCCCCACACAAGAATTCATTTTTAATTATATTTTAAACACGTTATTTAGGCTCAGGGGGCTCCAGCTCCAGTTCTCGGATTTTGATTTTTGCGGGGTGGTGGTGGGGGGGCTGGTCCCCATTAACTGTGAAAAATAAGGGATCACTGTAGTCTGTTGATGAAAACAGCAGTTCAGTTAATGAGGTCATTCATTCTGTGAAAAAAAAAACAGACGTCAAACAGGTGACGCTTATTTAAAGATGAAAGCAGTAAGTGTTGTTAATGCTAGTTGCAGAGTGTCGCTCTGAAATCTGAGCACTATGGGTCGTTCCAGATGTTGTTCAGCCTACTTTGATTATAAAATTGATTGGAGAGGGGAAAACATGAAAAGAGGTGCAGGAAGTAACAGGTTACGTTGTGAACTAGTCACAAAAACTCAAAAGACTACTACGAGAGATTACAGTTTAACAGCGAACACAGTGATTGAGCAGGAACCCAGTAATCAGGTCAACACCAGCAGCGGTGGAGGAAAGTGACAGTGGTCACCAGGAAGAAGTCACCAATGACTCTGATCACTTCCGTATTGACTCCGTCACGTCTCTGTTCTGTTGCTGTTCAGTCAAATGACCCATAATGACATGTATCTGGAGCACATACACACGTGGACAAAATTGTTGGTACCCCTCAGTTAAAGAAGGAAAAACCCACAATTCTCACTTAAATCACTTGAAACTTACAAAAGTAACAATAAATAAAAATTTATTGAAAATCAAATAATCAAAATCAGCCATCACTTTTGAATTGTTGATTAACATAATTATTTAAAAAAACAAACTAATGAAATAGGGCTGGACAAAAATAATGGTACCTTTATAAAAGATTGAAAACTATTTGACCAGAGTGACATGATTAACTCAGGTGTGTCCTTTAATTGACATCGCAGGTGTTTCCAAATTCATAATCAGTCAGTCTGCCTATTTAAAGGCAGACAAGTAGTCACTTTGCTGTTTGGTGAAAAGGTGTGTACCACACTGAACATGGACAACAGAAAGCGAAGGAGAGAATTGTCCCAGGACATCCGAAAAAAAATTATAGACAAACATCTTAAAGGTAAAGGCTATAAGACCATCTCTAAACAACTTGAAGTTCCTGTGACAACAGTGGCTCATATTATTCAGAAGTTCAAGACCCACGGGGGACAGTAGCCAACCTCCCTGGACGTGGCCGCAAGAGGAAAATTGATGACAAATTGAAGAGACGGATCGTTCGAATTGTATCCAAAGAGCCCAGAACAACCTCCAAAGAAATTAAAGGTGAACTCCAAGGCCAAGGTACATCAGTGTCAGATCGCACCATTCAGTGTTGTTTGAGCCAAAGTGGACTTCATGGGAGACGACACCACTGCTGAAAAAAATCATAAAAAAGCGAGACTGGAATTTGCAAAAATGCATGTTGACAAGCCACAAAGCTTCTGGGAGAATGTCCTTTGGATAGATGATACCAAACTGGAGCTTTTTGGTAAGGCACATCAACTCTATGTTCACAGACTCAAAAACCAAGCCTACGAAGAAAAGAACACCGTCCCTACGGTGAAACATGGAGGAGGCTCAGTAATGTTTTGGGGCTGCTTTGCTGCATCTGGCACAGGGTGTCTTGAATGTGTGCAAGGTAAAATGAAATCTGAAGACTATCAAGGCATTCTGGAGAGAAATGTGCTGCCTACACTCACAGAAATATTTAACCCTAACTTTTAAGATTTATGTAATTTTATTACATGACAAATTCCCATTTACTTTTTTTATATAATTTTAACAAAAACCTACCAAATAAACCTTACATGATGCATATTCATTAGTGTAATAAAGCCTATTTATTTTAAATGCATAATCCTCAGGTTTATGCATTTAGTATTAATAAAGTGTAATTACTCTAAATAAATAATAATGAGAGAATTTATTTAAAATACATAAAGTATATTGTTAAAATTGCATAATAAATATGTTACCTATACACTATACATAAATAGCATATATTTGTTTGAATTACATGTTATTTATGCTTATATAATAAACCAAATTAATCAAAATGCATCACATTTATGTATTTTGTTTCCATTCAGTACAAACAATCTTAATGATGCATAAGAACACTCAGAGGACTTTGTTGATTCAACAGATTTATTAACATTAGTGCCTCTCAATATCATAGTCTTAAGACATGAAGGTGTTATAAGACAACATAGCTGAGCCACAACAACTGCCAGCTAACACACTTTAGAACATAACCACGGTACACAGCCACACTCATACATCACATTACATCACTCCCCAGTTAAGTGCTTGGACAACAAAAGAAAAAAAAAAAACCTTTACAGATTCAAATTTATCAAACAGGTATTTCCCTGAAGCATCCTTCAAAAACTAAGGGACAATTCAAACAAAAGAACCTGTCTGGCTGGGGAAAAAAAAGAAGAAAAATCATTTAGGGGCTGTGTAAGAACATTATTGCCAGCCAAATCACTGGAGCAATTTGAGTTTCAGTGTCTGAACTTTTGGTGAAAGCTTGGTTGAGTCCAAGTCCATCAGGATTTTCTGGTACACCTCGAATGTACGCTTCAGGCTTTTTGGATAGCTCAAATTGAGTGCGTAGATCAGTCCATAAAGCATCACACATGCATGGCTGACACTCTGCAGGTTATGGAGAACTTCCACGCCTTCCAGCACAACACCAACATCAGCAAAACGTCTATTACCTGGACCATCAAGACCATGACCCTCTGCTCGGACTGTGTAGATACCCATGGTCTTCTCTGCAATGTCTGCCTCAGCCTCTCTGGATTCAATGTCCTGGAATATAAAGAGAACAGAACGATGGGTTGTGTGACCCTAACCTTGACCACCAAAATCTAAGCAGCTCATCCTTAGGCCAACTGAGTGTTCATTTGAAGCTATTTCTTTAAGGCACTGTATATATGCGTTCATGAGAATGAGATGGATGCAAGTTCAAGGTAACAATGACCTTAAGACCTTTGATCACCTCCTAAAAGCCTGCAATAAAAGAAAAAGTCATAAGGATGCATTTTGTGTTCTTGTTAACATGAAGTTAGACACAGTCTACTCTCAAATTGTGCACTTTTAAAAGCAGTAGTCTTGTTCTCACATGTTTATGGGTTGATCCTCCACTGAGGGTAAGATTCTGTGCTTTTTTAGAACGGAGGGATTTCCGGGGAGACTGCAGAGACTGCTCTTTTCCCAATGAAGCCTTTGACCTGCCATACAAAATGCAGTTAACAAAACACCAACTAAAAATACATAGATATATAGTAATACAGAACCAGGAACCCCCCACCGATTTTGTTCAGAGATCAGTGATGTCAATGCTTAGCCAGTAGCTGTAAGAGCCAAATAAGAAAGAAACTTTTCACTGATGCAGGGAAAAATGGATTGAAGGAGGCAAACCTCTCCAAACCCTTCTCCCTCTCTTCTACCCTCCACCATCTCTACTCACCTCCTCTCTCTCTCAAGCTCTTGTAGGGGTAAGGTTTACCCCTCTCCTATCCAACCCCCTCCAAACCTTCTCACTCATGCCATCCTCTCTCTCTCCTTCTTACCCTCCTCACTGAGAGGATAGACTTGATGCACAAGCTCCACTATGTCCTGACAGGAGGATCTTTATTTCCTGGATGTACTATAAGTTTAAGTGATTAATCAGGTGTGCAGTACTACTCTTGAATATTGTGCACTTTTCTGCCAAGGTGACAATTCAAAATCTGACAATTATCCCTTAAAGTAGTAGTCTTGTTCTCACATGTTTGAGTTGAGCCTGGGCACACCCAGCGTGCACCTGATAAATCACTTAAAACAGTATGGTACAGGAAATAAAGATGCAGGCTTCCAGTCAGGAAGTAGTAGAGCAGAGGTGCCCAATCCTGGTCCTCTAGAGCCCCTATCCAACATGTTTTAGATGTTTCCCTGCTTTAGCACACCTGATTCTAATTAATGGTCATTATCAGGTTGTCATCAAAGTCTGCACAAGTGTGTTGATGACACAGCCACTTGTATCACAGTGTGCTAAAACAGGGAAACATCTAAAACCTGCAGGATAGGGGCTTTCAAGGACCAGGGTTGGGCACCCCTGTAGTAGAGTGTGTGCATCAAGCCTGTTAAGTGTAAAGCTGACTCACACTGTTTATTCCCCAGTTTTTGCTACCTAGTGACAAAACTTGACCTTGAGATGTAATCAACAGGGGAGATGCTGGGCAGCACTTAAAAGTTGAAATGATTTGAATTTTCAGCACCCATAAAAAAGTGAGATGTCTTGCCTAAGAGAGGACTGTAGGAGTAAGAGGAGGGTTGGAGGGAAAACAATAGGGAAGAGAAAGGACCAACCTTTTCCTATCCTAACCTTCTCTCCCCCTTTACCCTTCACCTGTTGGAAACTAATTCAGCCCCAACAGCAAAAACAATTCATGCTTCCAGCTACGCTGCTTTATGACTTACCTCTTGACATCCAGGCTTGGCTTTACTGACTGCCTCAGATCCTCAGCTGCCTTTTGACAGAGAAAAACAATAATTATCCCATTGTTTCTCTGCATGGACAGCAATCCTAAATATGTGCTCATATATGCTCAATGTATGTGTGAAGTTACACTGGTTGGAGATAACGAGTATGAGAGAAAGAGAGACAGAAGAAGAGAGGCAGAGGACAGTGGGGGACAACAGTGAAAGAGCAGGAGGGGGAAAAAAAAGGAAAAAAAAAAAGGAGACCCAGAGTAAAGTAGGGGGAGACACAAAATGTGAGAGGGAGAGAGAGTGAAAACAGCTGGTCAGTCTTGTATTGGTTAGAGTTCCAATTGACATGTCCACGTACTTGCCATATCTTCAAAGAAGACAAGAAGGCTTCTTTCTGTATGATGTTCTCGTGGCGCTGGCGTTCGTAAGCAGACAGTCCACAACATGCATCCTAGTGATACCCCCCCACAAACAAACAAGAATCCAGCTGATCAGAACCAAGAAATCAAAATGACCTGACATTATCTGAAAGGCATTTCTTACTAAACACTTCCAAAACACATGTCAATGAAGTAAAAACTGCTGGTTCATAACAACTATGAAGTGTCTGTGTCCTCACCTTGTACTTTAGTTGAGAATTGTCGTCTCTGGCATAGTCGGAGCGTTTCGGTGCCAGGACCCAGCCTACTTTATCCTCAGGCTCCTCTCGACCAAGTGGATTCACTTCCTACAAAATGACAGCACTACCACCATTTGCCTTGTGGGAATTTCTCATTCTAAACAAACAACCCATTGGACTCAATGATGAACTATTGGTGGTCAAGGTCAATGTGTCCTCATGTCCATCCCATTCTCATGAACGCCACGTTATCAGGCACATCTGGACAGAAATAAATTCTATCTGGCACAAAGGACAGTAGGCTGACATACTTACCATGTATTCATTAACCAGTGTGTCCAGGTCTTCATTGAGGTAGATGCTCAGACACCTCAGCACACAATCACGCCTCACGCTGATGTCTTCATTCTGAAAAAAACATTATATGATTCCATGCTTGTCAGTCTCAGATACACAGTAACACACAGGTGCTGAGGTTAACCAAGTCACTGACATTTCCCTACTTGACCACTCCATCAACTTGTTTTACCCCACTCAGGTAAAGCTCAAACAGGTCTAAGCCCATTTAGTAAACTGTAATTCTGAAAGGGCCAGAAAAACATTTGAAACATTTAACATATGAGCTTTCCCATACAGCTGAGTCAGACAAGCCATATATACTTATCAGATTAGACAAAAAAAAAACAAAAAAAAAAGAACAAAAAACAAAACGTACATTATCCATCTCGGCCATTATGGCATCTTTCTTCCTGCAGCTCCACCTTTGGCATTAAAAACCTTAATCAAGTTGTCGGTCTGACGGTCCAGTTCTCCAAGGAATTTGGAGGTCAGAGGTACAGTTGTCAGTCGCATAAACTCCAAGTTGATCTGTAAAAGACAATACAGACAGGATACAGATTTTAACAGTTGGTAAAGAAGGTAATTGATAGACCAAGTTACTACACTTCAGAGTCACACTTACCTCACTGACATCAAAGAGTGCTGGCCATCTGTTTTGGAACTCTAGAATCGCTGGCTCCTGGAGAACCTCCTGCCTCCTGATCGAGAAGGTATGCTGCATCATCTTCTTGATCTCAGCCTCATCCTTTTTCTTCTTTTTTACCTCTATCAGTAGAGCCACTTTTAACATGCTTACTCTAAACATTTCAGCTTGATATTGTAAACCATTTTAACTTCACATGAACTGTAAACTAATATAAACTACATTTAAACTGTGCTACATTTTGATGTGTAGATCGTTTAACTTATACTTACAAAATCTATGTTGCCACATGGAGGTCAGATCACAGGATGTGAAGAGAACAAGAAAAACTACCCCAACAGTTAGGTATCTGAAAAAAAAGAATATAAGTGAGAAGAAAAAAGCGGTATTTAACACTCAGTTCTGTAATCCAAGCCAGTATTTTTAAATATAATACTCTATAAGGCAGTCACCCAGCTAACACGAGCTAACCACCATATTAAAGTCTAGATTCTTGACCCAATTTGATTCTTGTGCAGTTCTTTAGTTAATTGCAGTTGAATAAATCAGTTTACTATGTGAAAATCATTACATCATTGACCTACACTAATTTTTCCTACCAACGACAATCTTTAGTCAAAATGTCTAGATCATTGGTGCAATTCAATGGACTGTAATGAATCCATACTTCCAGGTTTACATACATAGACAAGCAGCACAGTCCCTATCACGGACAGTGAACTGGAAAAATTATGTCATAGTCACCGCAAGAAACTGAGAAATTACTCGCACTGTAAAAGGCAGCATGACCAGCGACGTTTAAGGAGCAGGGAAGCGCGCATCGCGAAAAAAGGCGGAAAAAAAAAAAAGAGGTTTAGGCATGACCAAACTGGTTTGGGAAACACTGCAACAAAGTGATTTGTATTCATGACTGAGCTCACTAAGCACATTAACTCTCCCTCGCCGCAAAAAAAGTATAATTGCAGATTTGCATGAATCACAGAATTGCCATATTTTGTATTCAAAACGCAGAATTTAACCGAGAGGTAACGAGTTTGCACCGACAAAAACAACCCAATGGAGTTCTTAAGTTATCCTTTAAGCAAACTGATGTAAAAGAATGCTGCAGACAGAGCCCAACTTGTTACAAAATGAATCGGCTAACTGTTATGAACAAAGGGAATGCTACCTAGCCAGCTTAACTACTAATGTTACTAGTAGTCATTTTAACCGGCATGATAACCGACCGCAAAGGGTTAGTTTAGTCCAGTATCAAGTTCTATTACCAAGCTAGCCAAGATCCCGTGAAATAGCTAGCTTGTTAGGTATGACGATAGCGGGCGCCGGTATTGTCCGGAACACGCGACGTGACCAAGATAAAACTGCTTAAAATAATCACGAACTAGGTACATTTTATCATGAATGAATTGATATTGGTGTGATGTGACACTGCACGATTAGGACACATTTGGGAGCAATTGGACATGGGATGTCTCGGATTACTTACCAACACTTGGACGAGTGCTTCACAAGGTCTTGACTACTGGCGGTAAACGGAAGTGTAGGACATTGTTTCCGGTTTCCCCATTTCACTTCTCATAACTTCTATGAAAACTAATCACATAATTTTTAAATAACAGAATGTTGTTTGTTTTACAACTTTGGTTATTTTTAAACCATGTTAGTATGTATTAAGTAATTACATTTAATACATTTTAGAATTGATTAAATTATGCTGATTATAATTAATTACAATGCATACATTTAAAAAAATTGAGTTTTTAAATAAAATCAAATAGATTTAAATACATAAAGAATAACTCTGCCATAAATCATTTCTGTGAGTGTAGTGTCAGAAAGCTTGGTCTCAGTCACAGGTCATAGGTCTTCCATCAGGACAACGATCCAAAACACACAGCCAAAAACACCCAAGAATGGCTGAGAGAAAAGTGTTGGACTATTCTAAAGTGGCCTTCCATGAGCCCAGATCTGAATCCCATTGAACATCTGTGAAAGGAGCTGAAACATGCCATTTGGAGAAGACACCCATCAAACCTGAGACAACTGGAGCAGTTTGCTCATGAGGAGTGGGCCAAAATACCTGTTGACAGCTGCAGAACGCTCATTGACAAATACAGAAATCGTTTAATTGCAGTGATTGCCTCAAAAGGTTGTGCAACAAAATATTAAGTTATGGGTACCATCATTTTTGTCCAGCCCTATTTCATTAGTTTGTTTTTTTAAATAATTGGTGTTAATCAACATTCAAAAGTGATGGCTGATTTTGATTATTTGATTTTCAATACATTTTTATTTATTATTACTTTTGTAAGTTTCAAGTGATTTCAGTGAGAATTGTGGGTTTTTCCTTCTTTAACTAAGGGGTACCAACAATTTTGTCCACGTGTGTATGTGTCATTTCAAAGAGCTGTTGCACTCACATGACAGTATGATGACATTCATAGTTATGAGTGCGAACTGTCAAAATTAGTGTCATCTCAGTGTCTTGTGGTGTCAAGGTGTATCTGTGCTACGTCTTTGAAACTCTCTTATGTCGCTAATGAAAATTTACTTTTAGTTATTAAGTGAAACGGCTGATTGGCATTGTATAAAAATTGTCTAATACAATTGTAGTGGAAATTTTTAAATCAGCGATATGATTCAAATGGACTTTGACTATTATTTATTAACTTGTTTCTCAAAACTAAAAACTCTAGACTAATATTTCGAGCGATGATCAAAAAGCTTTTGACTCTTCATGCAAAACCAAAACCTCAAAACAGATATATCTTACCTGAAGTTCAAAAGTTCTTTTAAGATCAAATATGAAGCTGCTCCAAATTTAGGAGAATTAATTGATTACTACATCATAAAATGAAATAAACATTACAGGTAATGTGGCCACAAATGAAAATTTTCCCAGCACAATAAAGGTTGCATTTTGGACCTCATAACCAATATTCATAAATACTCAAAGTTTTTGGGTTTTAATAGTATTATCTGAAAAAGTATTTGCCTTCAGATGAACAAAGAAAAAGTAAGCATGGTCTTTTAATCATTTGTTTGTTCTTTTCTCAAAAATTTTGTCCCAGTTCTGTTGGTGTTTGGGGTCATTGTGATCACTGGGCTGTGGTGTGACCCAGTTTTGGCGAGTTTTAGCTGTTGAACAAACTATTTGACTCTAGGATGCTATGATATATGGAGCTGGGTTTATCTGTGGACCCGGTACCTGGATAGTACCCTGGTCATGTTGCTGCAAACCAAACCCAAATCATCAACCCTCCACCACCATGCTTTATAGTAGGTTTGTGCCGAGCCACTGTCTTTCAAATGTGGTGTGGCGCATTAATGACCAAACATCTCCACTTTGAGTTTCTCTGTTCAAGCAGCTTTCTTCCGGAACATGGCAACCCTTCCAAATGAGTCATATTTCTGCAGTCTTTAAACAAGTTTTATATTCAACTAGAAAAGCACTCGGAGAGCGCAGACTTCCCCCAAGAACAACAGTTCTCCCCATATAGCAATTTACAGATTGCGATAAAATCCGCCTTCTGGATCAGATCTGGAAATTTGAAAGAGGTTTCCATTGTCAATCCCTGAGTCAAATTTCATGAGTTTTGGGCAATAATTAACGGAGATATTGAGAAACAAAATTTTCGCCCCCATTGACCACAATGTTATCGAAAATTTGAAAGTGATCCAGAATCCAGGATTTCTCCGGATCACACCGAAAATTAAATCAGTTCTTCCTTTTCACATTTCTGACAACTCCTAAAAAATTATTATTAAAATCCATCCATAACCTTTTGAATTAGACAGACAGACAGATAAACGCTGGCAAAAACATAACCTCCTTGGCGGAGGTAACAAGCTAACTGGGGAAACCGTTACACCTCACGGCAGAAAGAGCTAAGATAATATGGGAAAAGTACATTTAAAAATACAAGAACGCAGTGTTGTTTGGTCTCTGTTTCTTCTAAAGGCATCATGAAAATGCCTTACACCAGTAGCTTATTAAGATCTGCTGTTTATTATGGAAAAAAAAATACATTAACTTCTCCACACATGCTAACAGTCGTACCGTTATGATTATACTTTGAGACCACCACTGGGTCTAGCGCAAAAATGCGTTCATGTTTGCTCTAACTTCTCTTTTGGTCGATTCCCTGGCCTTTTATATGTGATTGGCAGTTCATACCAGCATGCCAATTTCCAACCTGTTCAAGTTATCGCGGTTTATCTCAGGACACCAGCAGTAATGGTAGCACATATTTATCATGGCTTTACACAAGTCACAGCGAAATCATCCGTGGCCACAATGACACTGGCAAACCGAGACAAGTCTGACCATATAAAGCCAATGCAGAAGACTTGTGAGATGCCAGAAAGCTGCCACTGTCAAGAAAATCAGCTGCTTCCCCTGGTAACAGCACAGCCTTTCCCCCCGCCATCAGCCTCGGGCAAATGTTGTTTTCTTGTAATAAGCGTTGAGCTCATTACCAGAGCTCAGAATTACTTTTGTTCCACTTCAAGTTACCTTGTTGCTCCCCAGTGCTTCTATCGCCCTGGATTTCCTGGTTATGTGGTCGAGCTGTTTAAAGTGTCTGTTTAAAGTGTGTAATGCGAAAGCGCCGCATGACAGGGGAGAGCTTCTTTCACATTAGAAAACCATGTTAAACCCATTTCTACGGTAAAAGGGATATGTAATATTGACAGTGATCATCAGAGCGAGCGCGACGTGAATTAGAATTTATTTTGCAACTTTGGCCAATTTCTGTTGCAGCAAAATGGATCCGTGCTCAATTTAATTGTGTTCAAAGCACTAAAACCACGATCTTCTAGTCGAGCAGGGAAAATTTCACAATCGCATAAATTAAAAAGACTAGATTGAAGATTAAATGAGGGGTTGATGTGGACCTAATCAAAGTGACTGAAAGAGGTCAAGCAAACAAACACTGCTCTTTGATGTAAGGCCAGCTTTCTTTTTGACCTTGCTAGCGAGATTAAGGTAAATGAGATTTCTTTCATGCCTTTGCAAATATCTTCATGTTAGGAATTAATTTTCGTATTGCCTGAGATGCAATGAATAATGAATTGGCAGAGAAACTTCCCATCTGCAATGATGAGCAGGAGGCCTGTATCTCTTCAATAAAAACCATGAAGTCCTTTGGAAATCAGAAAAGTTTGCATTTCCAAATATTTTCAAGCCAAAACTGGACAAAGCATCTTTCACCAGCTATTTAGTACCAGTAACTATTAACCCTTTAGGCGGTGGAGTTTTTTCAAGAAAATACTTTGAGACAAAGGTATACTGTCAATGAGAAAACTGTTCGGTATGACTCAAAGTCTGTGATGGGAGTGAAATATTCATATAATTTGCATATTATGACGTCACAAGGTGGCGGCCATATTGGAAAATGTTCAATTTTGATGTCAAGGTTTCAAAAGACTATAACTTTAAAGTGGTTTGAGATAAAGGCATACTGTAAATGAGAAATATCTTGAGTATGAACCAAAATTTGGAATGGAGGTAGATTTGTCATCTAATTTGATTATTGTATTTTAATTATCACCTGCCCAAACCTGCACAGTAGTCCTCAATTTCAGATTTGTCCTCAAGCCCCATGCACAATGAAAGCTTTCATTTCAGGGACAATCACATCATAAAGTCATGAAATCTAGAGTTTGCTTTCAATATTTTTTAATATTTTTGGTTTTAATATATCGCGTGAACTCACCGTCACTAGTTGCTTCACTGGACAACTGCATGTCTTCCTCCTTGGAATCGGAGTTAGCCAGAATCTGCCAAAGTACTTCGTGGATGGTAAACCGGCCTCTTGACATTGCTAGTAAATGAAAAAACCCTCTTTTGCTCTGCTCTGTTTTCGCTACGCGCAGCATTTCTACCACTGCTGCGCCGCGCGTCTCTTACAAACTCATTTTATGCTAAAACTTTGAATCGCGCCACCTGCAAAAATGGTTTTCAGATTATAGGCACACATGTCCGCCATCTCCTGGTGAAAAGTAATAACTAGATTCGGCATCACATTTATAGATACAGCCTGTTATAGTCAGCAATGCTGCTTGTCACAATATTGCAACTTTGGCACTTATAGGGTTAAAATGATCATTTGTTAGGACACTAGTAATATTAGTTGACATAATGGAACTATGTTCTATTGATGCACTCTTTTCTGATTTCATTCATCCAGGATGGATTACGCTTGCCACCAAATTCTTTTTAAACATGTCTGATGGGCTTAACAGACCACTGGGCGCTGGTTTGTTTCTCCAACTGGGATGTTTCTCAGTACAGTAAAGCGTCACAGTTCGCGGTCTCAGTACATCGCGGAGGTTTCAAAGATATTAAAAAAAAAAAAAAAAAATTTTTTTAATTTAAAACATCTAAAAAAATTCAAACGAAGCACGTGAGGCTGAAGCGAAACACATCACATCAAGAACGAGTCTCGGAAGAGCCTACACGGGAGGCCCCATGAACGAAAATCGAGGCCTGTGATTGGCTGCTACAATGGGCATTACTGTGCCATCGGTTGTCTGTACGCTAATTGGCTGACACACGTCTCCCTGCATCTCCCATCTCCTTCTCTCGTGAGACAAAGCACAGTTTAATGCTGATACACTTGGTGTTTCCGTTCGTCAGTTCCGAATATCGCCTGCTTATTCCAGTGATTTTGTGCCATTTTAAAGTTTACTCATTCACTGCCATAGACGTCAATCGGGTCTAATATGTGTCACTGGGGCTACTAGGAAGAGCGTCAAAATAAATATTAGAGTTTTGAAAATCGTAGTTAGTGTTACGATCCTCCAGTTGGCAGCATTGCTGCTTTCTATAAAGCCGCCACCCCCCCTCCCCCACCCGGAGGTATTGTGAATGAGAGAAAAGATGGCACAGCCCATTCTACTGCTGATTACGGAGGAATGGAACGAGTTAGAATCAAACTTTTTTTATCGAAAAAGGGGAACTTCTTGATAAGTTGAGAGGGTACTCCAGATCACGGGTTTCACTATTTCCGGGGGGTCACAGCCCCATTTACCCCGAAGTGTGAGGGTTTACTGTACAGTTGTTTTTCCAGAAAAGTGTGCAATGCATCTCAGTGAGTCTCACACAGCAGAAATCTATTGAGATAGCAGACAAGAAGGAATCATCGTGGCACGAGAGCCCCTGCATGGCAAGTACCACATTCAGTCATATCTAGAAGCCCTACCAATGGCTAGAAATGGTTGGTCTCAGAGACTGGTCATAGCAGCACAAGGACAGGCCCTGAGCACAAGAGAGATGGGAGGGTCTGCCACTCCAGACAAGACCCTAGGTGCAGGCTGTGCAAAAATACCCCCCAAGACAACTGCGCAGATAACACATAACAGCACAACCAAGTGGCCAGAATACTGTTCAGAAACATCTATGCTAAACATGGATGGGGAGTCCCAAAAACGAGACGGGAAACACCTCCAAGAGCTGATGAGAATTAAAGCGTCAAGATCCTGAAAGAGCTCCAAATCCAGATTGATATGGTGACTTAACCAGTGTAAATTGTGAATTCGGGTATATCTTATTCATAAGAATATACTCTTATTGTCCTCTGGAGAGGCAGTCAATCGGCTGTTAAACAATGCGCTAGACTACGACAGAGGTGCAAAGTGGATTTATTCTCCAAGTTGTATACAATTCAGAGAGGTCATTAACTCATATCACAGAATCCAGGATGATTCAGAAATGACAAATTGCCAATAGGGAACAGTCATCTTAAGCATCACATAAAAAACATGGATACCTTGTCATAAAATGTCTAGACGCCTACGTGTCAAAACTTAGCGACTTGATGGAGCCAGAACGTGTGTCACCGCAATTGCACTACAAATCTGCTGTTGGCACCTCGTGGCAAACGAGTCACACTTCAGATCAGGTGTCATCACTGACCGCAACTGATTGGAAATGAGAGGTGCCTTAATCCCTTTATTTCGTTCTCACTAGTAAATCCTGCTGACTTCAAGGGGCAGTCACCAATGAAACATTATCACTTTTTCGTCATATCGTCATTGGAAATTTGTTTGAAATATCACGATGCATAGTTATGCGGTGGCCGTTATTATTGAAAGTCAAGAGACATGAATGTGGACAGACAAGGAGCTCAGGGTCACGGACTGGGGGTCGAACCAGCCGGAGAATAACATCTCTGTTTATGGATCACCGTGCAGCTGTCTGGCAGACCGTAATAGGGTTTTAAGGCTACATCACCCGTATTAAACTGCGTGTAAAGACTCGACAGAGGGAGTACTTCCTTTATCATGACTGTATTCAGTCTTTTCCCTTATGGGATCTGGAGAAGTAAGAAATATTTGAGGTTTCAGCTTTTCAGTAGTAAAAAGCTTTGAAAGAATTATCACATAATGTTGGTTAAAAATGCCATCAGGTCACTATGACCTGTTTCAATCAATCAATCAATCAAAACTTTATTATCTAATGTAGAATATCTAATCTATGTGGGATATTCGTCAGGCGCCATGGCGTGATTTTCTAAAGGCTGGTTGAGAGGAATTTAACTCAAGGCTCAACTATTAATAACAAGTGGTTTAAATGACTGTGTTTCCTTTGATTTATTGTCTTGTGCTGGCAACGGTTGTCCTGTACGCTGCTGTGAGTACCTGGCCATCTCTGCTTGTATACAATGGAGGTTAAATCCACTTGCACCCTCTGTCTGATTGTCCAGTCAAGTGTTTGTTAAGTGTTGTACAATTGATTCACTAGAACTCACTAATTATTGGTAAACTAATATACATTAATAGTAAAATTTAAACAACACATACTTAGGTTCTTTTTTTAAGTGGCTCAAATAAACTGAAGTTTTTAGCTCAGAGGGTCCCTCTATAGGTCTGGAGGTCAAGTCACTTTTACGACACTGTCCAAGATTTACTCATTTTATCTCTTGCTTGGCCCCTCTCTGGTTTCCTCTTCCATCTTTACCTTCGTGATTCTCTTGGTCGTCTCTGCCATGATGTCCGCCGTAGCTCTGCGAGTTTCACTGTTGCTGATGTGTGACTCAGCGCCGTAAAATGATATATATCAGGAGACAACCAAAGTGTTTGCTGGTAGTTGGGACCATTAAAGCTGGATAACACTTCCTAAAAGATATCTAATATTCTTTAAAATGAATTTGAAAATGGATATTTTAATTTATGAAAAAAAAAAATCATAATGTAGCTTTAACTTATGTGCTTGGGTCCATGATCAGTATCATTTTATGAATAAGCTGGCTTGGAGTTGCATCATCCCTTGACCATCCATTATCTATGCCCGCTTACTCCTATACAGGGTCACGGGGATCTGCTGGAACCCATCACAGCTCTCTTCGGGGCGAAAGGCAGGGGTCCACCCTGGACAGATCTCCAGTCCATTGCAGGACCACATATAGACGAACAATCATGCACACTCATAATCACTCCTACAGGCACCAGTTAACCTGACATGCATGTCTTTGGACTGGTGGAGGAAGCTGGAGTACCTGGAGGAAACCCACGCAAGCACGAGGAGAACATGCAAACTCCACACAGAAAGACCCCTGCTGAGGTTCGAACCAGGAACCTTCTAGCTGTGAGGCAACAGTGCTAACCACTTCCCGAATTGCATCATTTTTCCCCCAAATGCTCTGATGTAGTTCATTGACGAAGTAAATATATGATACAGTATCTGCTGTATGAAATAAAAGCATTATAATTGATTTTTCTAAATAAGTGTTTTACCAATTCATTATCCAAAGATTTATTCCAAGCCCGAGGGAAGCCAGATGTGGAATATCACAGCCGTTATAATGCAGGACGGAGTTTCTATGAGTCTGATCATCTGTGAGCAGTCTGTCTTTTTCTTTTTTCTTTTCTAACTGGGCTGTAGAGTTTGACTTGACAGAGCGAAACATCTGTGGCATCTATCAGAGCTCCTGAGATGGCTTCGTTGTCTGTGCGGGTTTAATCATTGCGACCCCCCCCACCCCACCCCCACCCCCCTCTTGCCTCTCCACCCGGCGATGACTCATCCCGTTTGACTGAGACCTCCCTTCCACCCGAATTACAGCGCCTCACTGCAGTGTAATTCCCCCTTGCAGAAGGCGGATCAAAAATGTTTTCAGCTGTGCGATATTTTTATCCACCAACCAGCCCGGGTGTTAATTATAGCAAATATTCATACATTAAAATAAAGCCCCTGTGAGTTGACAGGGTGCAGCAGGCGGCGGACTCTGACACAGCAGTGATGGTAAAAGCATCACGCAGGTATTACCTCCTCATGGGTGCTCCCGCCGACTCATTATCCTCAGCTCACCACTGAAAACTGGAATAGTCATGAATTTAGGGGATGATAGCAGAGTGGAGCTACGTATCTAACTACGAAATTAAGAAATATGAAAAAAACAACAACATAAAAACAAATCGGTGAGGATGAGATATTTTATTCCCTCCCCTGTAATGATAAACTAATATGTAAAAAATGTAAAAAAAAAAAAAAATAGTCATGCTTCTATTTTTTTTCCTCTTTTGTCCACCGCACAAAAAGTGTTTTCAGGTCAAACTGCAATTTGGAAAAAGTGTTTTTTTTATTCCTACTTGCAGTCATCCTGTGAGCATACCAGGCTGCAGGTAATTAAAATCTAACGGTTGCCTTCATTTTGAGTGACATCTAAAAGAAAGAAAAACATCAATGAGGTTTCAGTGAATCAATAATGTTTCTTAAATTTACTTTGACTCCAGACAAAAAGAGAAAAACTGTAATTATGATTTGATGCAGAATCCTTGAAAGACTCAGAGCAAAGATACGCAGAGAATCTCCAGTTTGTCAAAAATAAAACGTGGGAAAAACATTCAGATGGTTAAAAGCAATCAGTGATGGACTGGGGTGTAACCCTGCCTCTCGCCCGAAGAGAGCTGGGATAGCTAGAAGCCCATGACCCTGCAT
The DNA here is from genome assembly GCA_018398805.1 of Hirundichthys speculiger. Classification (NCBI taxonomy): domain Eukaryota; kingdom Metazoa; phylum Chordata; class Actinopteri; order Beloniformes; family Exocoetidae; genus Hirundichthys; species Hirundichthys speculiger. The sequence goes on from JAGFBZ010000489.1 coordinate 669,685, forward strand.
GGGATAAAGTAGAGATAATGGATGGATGGCTGTTTAAAAGCAATGTTCCTTAAAGAAGGACTGCAGGGAATTTGTCTATTTCACCTTCAAAACTGCATCATTTCATTAAATGACTGAAGGAATCTGGAAGAACTGTGGTTCAAAAGGGGTCAAGAGTGGAGCTGAAGGTGGACATCCAGGACCGCTGATGTCCCAGACGGCACTGCATCAAAAAAAGGGAAATCATCATCCATCAATAGCTGATATAAATCCATGAGGAAGTGCTACAGAAACCTTTGTTGAGCGCTACGACACAGAACTACATTCATAGACCACATATCTGGGCTTACCGACCATCAGACACTTCAAATTTCATATGACGGTAGGATAAATCTGCATTGCATATCCATTTAGGAAACTAGAAAAGCATTCGGAGAGCGCAGACCTCCGCCAAGTGCAACAATTCCCCCATATAGCAATTTACAGCAATTTAAAATCCGCCTTCTGGATCAGATCCGGATCAGCCTTTGAAATTTGATAGAGGTTCCCATTGTCAATCCCTGAGTCAAATTTCATGAGTTTTGGGCAATAAATAACGGAGATATTGAGAAACAAAATTTTTGGCGCCATTGACCGCAATGTTATTAAAAATTTGAAAGTGATCCAGAATCCAGGATTTCTTCCGGATCACACCCAAAAATGAAATCAGTTCTTCCTTTTCACATTTCTGACAAATCCTGAAAATGTAATAAAAATCCATCCATAACTTTTTGAGTTATCTTGTACACAGACAGATAAACGCCGGCAAAAACATAACCTCCTTGGCGGAGGTAATAAAGCTGATAGAAACAACAAAAAAAATCCACCAAATATCTCAGGTTCATGATGACAATGTATTTTTTTTTTCCCCAGCTGGCATCTTAAAGTAGGAGGAGGCTGACTGATGGACTGGGGGAACTGGGATCATGGTCAAATTAGGGAAATAAAGGATTTTTAACCAATTCCTCAATTCAAAAACCACAGCTCTGGAAGAAAATGATGATGCCACATTGGAGCTTCAGAAGTAACAGTGCCAGGTTATTAGAGCTCCACAGTGAAATGCAAATATTGTAATTGTTAATAATTTCAAATTAAAGGAAAATATATCAGTGAGATTTACAATACAGGGAAGAAGTAGGGCATCTGTCTGCTGCTTGCAAAAGCTATTCGTCAGCCCTCCGCTAAAAAAGTCTAATTGAATGAAAATGGCCCAGGCCCTGGCAGATTGTTTATTGAGTAACTAATCGGTGCCCCTCCATCTTGCCTATGAGGCCATCAAGAGAAGTGGAACTCAATCAATGTCCCATTACTGGTGTGGGTCTTTAAACCACACATACAGTATTCAGTACACTCAAGCCAGAACCTGTTTAACATATGCTGAAAAGATCCTCATTAATCAACGCCATTAACATGTAATGGGTGGCGGCGGCGGTGGCGGTGGAACAACTCAGCTCCTCACTGCTGCTGAAGGCAATTCTGCTCTGTTCAGAAGTTTTACTCAGGGTGCAAGGTTCTGTCTTATCTATGAATGAAATATTAACCTCCAGACCGTTGGCTAAGTGTTTCATAAATATTGCATGGTGCAGAAGAAGTAATTGGTTCCCCACATCTATAATGGTTGTCACCCCGGCCCACGGAGAAGGAAATGGCTCTCCAGAAGATGGTAGCGCTGTTCATCACGGGGTTTCACAGGTCTCTGCATTTTAACCCCAGAAGGGCTCTCACTGACTGCAGATTTGTAATTATAGCCGTTCTCAGAAGAGCACCGTATCACTATATTGGAAAAATATGCATATATATTACCTGTAACCTGAGTAAAAGACATTTCCCAAACATTATTTCAGTAAATAATTTAGTTATTTGTCTTTAGTCACTGTGTGACAGCACTTTCAACTTCAAGTCAAACAGTTATTCCTGGTCATTCAATCATAAGGATCAATATTTCTTCTTTCCTTTATTGACTGGCACTCTATGAGGGGTTTTCTCTCCATATCCAGCTCAATGTCTGTTACTTAAATTAAAAAAAAAAAAAAAAACAAGCCCTCACAATATACACTGCCTGGCCAAAAAAAAGTCACCACCTAGATTTAACTGAGCAAATAGGTACGAGCCTCCTATTGGATAATTACTGCATGGGCGAATATCTCTCAGCTGGTAACAAGTTATTTAACCCCAACTGTTGCAATGAGTTGCTTCTCATTTCCTAAACAACCATGTCAAAGACACATCCCGTGGTCGTTAGTCTGTCTGAGAAGGGTCAAATCATTGGCAGCATCAAGCAGAGAAAACATCTAAGGAGATTACGGAAACTACCAAAACCGGGTTCAGAACTGTCCAACGCAGTATTAAAAACTGGAAGAAGAGTGGGGACCCATCGTCTTCGAGGAGGAAATGTGGCTGGAAAAAAATTCTCAATGATCGTTATTGGGGATCATTTAAACGTTTGGTGAGATCAAATGGAAGAAAAACAACAGCAGAACTCAGGGCTGTTTAATAGTTAAAGTAAGAGCATTTCCACACCCACAATGCAAAGGGAACTCAAGGGATTGGGACTGAACAGCTGTGTAGCTTTAAGAAAACCACTAATCAGGGAGGCTAACTGGAAAAAAAAGGCTTCAATTTGCTAGGAAGCATAAAGATTGGACTCTGGATCAATGGAAGAAGGTCATGTGGTCTGATGAGTCCAGACTGACCCTGTTCCAGAGTGATGGGAGCATCAGGATAAGAAGAGAGGCAGATGAAGTGATGCTCCCATCATGCCTAGTGCCGACTGTACCATCCTGTGGGGGCAGTGTTCTGATCTGGGGTTGCTGCAGTTGGTCAGGTCCAGGTTCAGCAACAGTATGAGCTTAAAGAATGAGGTCAGCTGACTACCTGAATATACTGAATGACCAGGTTATTACATCAATGGATTTGTTCTTCCCTGATGGCACAGCCATATTCCAAGATGACAATGCCAGGATTCATCTGGCTCAGATTGTGAAAGACTGGTTCAGGGAGCATGAGACATCATTTTCACACATGGATTGACCACCACAGAGTCCTGACCTGAACCCCATTGAGAATCTTTGGGATGTGCTGGAGAAGGATTTGTGCAGCGGTCAGACTCTACCATCATCAATGAAGATCTTGGTGAAAATTAATGCAACACTGGATGAAAATAAATCTTGTGACATTGCAGAAGCTTATCGAAACAATGCCGTAATCAAAGCTAAAGGCAGTCCAACGAGTGTATGACCTTTTTCTTTTGGTGGTGACCTTTTTTTTGGCCAGGCAGCGTATTTCATCTCATCATCTGAGAGAGCTGCACCATCCCTCACCAGCAGCTCAAGGTCCAAAAGCCTCAACAGTTAAGCGACTGAGAAAACGATCGGTAATAATGTAAGCGAACACACATAAAGATAAAGTGGTTCATCTGCGGTGCTAACGAGGTGTCCTTTAGCGCTGATTGCATGCTCTGCTCAGGACAACTTTAAGCGTTGACAGTAAACGCAGCAGATGTTCTTCCTGACGGCCTTGAGCCACAGTGGAAAGGAAGGGAAACCCATGAAATTACAGACTTTCTAAATTGCTAGACATTACGTGATTTGATCTTCATTTAAGTGACAAATCCCCAAGCACCACGCGGTTAAAATGAGAGCTTCAGCTCAGACGGAGTTGTGGGGCGTCTGGTGTGACGGGGTCTCTGACGGTCGTTCTGCAAGATCTGGACGGGCTGTAGGTCTGGGCTCTGACAGGACCAGACAACTTCTGGTTCCTTTCAGCTGGGAGACAGCCATGCTGACGTTACCCTGTTAGATGTTTTGTAAACTTGGGAATTAATCTCCCCCTCGGTGAGGGAAAGTGCTCCATCCCTGAACAGCAAATGTAGGTGTTTGAATGTCTTATCAATTACCGTAGTGCTGAAGCACACCTCCAAACTCATTATATGGACTCCAGATGTGCAAATTACTGACTCCAATTAACTTTCGTTGAAGTAATTAGTCCATCAAATATGAATTTTTAATGGGTATGTTCAATAATGAGACATTTTAATTGGGTTTCATTACTGTAACTTTAATTGATCTGAGATCAGATTTCATAGAAAATGATACAGAAGACCAGTTCATACCAAGAGGATCACATACTTTTTTTTTCCTTGTTTCTGAACTCCTCAGGCTGTCTCAGGCTTTTACCACCTGAGCTGACATCCTCTATAACTGTTGGGTTTGCTTTCGTGTTTGAGTGACAGTTTATCTGATGGTCCACTGTTCATCTCACACATCCAGATGCAGGGGTTGACAATGAAACTGAAACACCTGTCATTTTAGTGTGGGAGGTTTCATGGCTAGATTGGACCAGCCTGGTGTCCAGTCTTCATTAATTCCACACAGCACCAGTAAGAGCAGATGTGAAGGTTCAGTTATCAGGATAAGAACACAGTTTTGTGCAAAATATTGCAATGCACACAACATTATGGGTGACATATCAGAGTTCAAAAGCGGACAAATTGTTGGTGCACGTCTTGCTGGCTCTTCTGTGACCAAGACAGCAAGTCTTTGTGATGTATAAAGAGCCACGGTATCCAGGGTAACGTCAGCATACCACCAAGAAGGACCAACCACATCCAACAGGATTAACTGTGGACCCAAGAGGAAGCTGTCTGAAAGGGATGTTCAGGTGCTAACCTGGATTGTATCCAAAAAACATAAAACTACAGCTGCCCAAATCACGGCAGAATAAATGTGCACCTCAACTCTCCTGTTTCCACCAGAACTGTCCGTCAGGAGCTCCACAGGGTCAGTATACACGGCCGGGCTGCTAAAGCCAAACCTTTGGTCACTCGTGCCAGTGCCAAACGTGGTTTCAATGGTGCAAGGAGTGAAAATCTTGGGCTGTGGACAATAGGAACCATTCTGGAGGACCATGTGCATCCAGTGGTTCAAACATTGTATCCTGAAGGTGGTGCCGTGTATCAGGATGACAATGCACCAATACACCCAGCAAGACTGGTGAAAGGTTGGTTTGATGAACATGAAAGTGAAGTTGAACATCTCCCTTGGCCTGCAGTCACCAGATCTGAATATTATTGAGCCACTTTGGGGTGTTTTGGAGGAACGAGTCAGGAAACGTTTTCCTCCACCAGCATCACGTAGTGACCTGACCACTGTCCTGCAGGAAGAATGGCTTCAGATCCCTCTGATCACTGTACAGGACTTCTATATGTCATTCCCAAGACAAATTGATGCAAAAGGAGGCCCTACACCAGGGGTGTCAGACTCATTTTCACTGAGGGCCATATCAGCATCGTGGTTACCGTCGAAGGGCCAGATTGAATGTAACAAAATGCAATGTAAGTCAAAATAAATTAAACTACTCCTTAATTATATTGTTAAATAACTGTTTCTGTATTTATTATGTATTAAAGTTTAAAATATTTAACTCATTATTATATTAAACTCAGGGTTTGTGGTTGTAACCCTGCTCTCACACAGGTGATGTTTACAGAGTCCGTTGCCATGTTAACGGACTCTGTAAACATCACTTAGAGTATCCATTCCCTTGGTTTCAGAAGCAATTTCTTTGTTTTTCTCGCAGGCTAAATTTAGCATACTTAGCTCCCTGTTTGCTATCAAAATGCCGACTGACACCGCCTCATAACACAAAAGACTTACAGTTTTTTCACCTTGAGGTACAAACTTGTATTCGTTTTCCCATCATTCATGAAACTTCCTTCCTTGTGTATCAATTTCTCTTTTCTTGGACATGTTGGGGTTAGTTTGTAGAGGTTTTTCTGAAGTCCATCAGTTCTGAAAATCGTCTTGATGTCTTGCTCATGGTAAGATACTGTTATCATTGTGGTGACGACGAAATGCATTGTGGGAGATGTAGTTTATTGTCAATATGCGCTTGCAGGCAGCGTAAGCTTATTTTAAGTCTTAAAATATTGGTTTAAAATTTAAGCCAATAATGCACAAGCTCTCGAGGGCCACATAACATGACGTGGCGGGCCACATTTGGCCCGGGGGCCTTGTGTTTGACACATGTGCCCCAAACCATACTAATAAATGATTGTGGTCTACAAGCAGGTGTTTCAGTTTTATTGTCCAACCCCTATATGTGTTTCCTTGATTTCTAATTAGTGAAAAAAAAAATAATGTGGCTTAAAAGTCACGTGTGGCCTCCCGCCGTCTGTCATAAAAGGTAATCAGGATGATTGGATTTTTCACAACTGATCATAAATTTTTATTGAAGGAAATTTCAAAATGATTCTCGTTTAATTAAAAAAAAAAAGAAATAAGAAAAACTATAAAAGGACGGCTCTCTCTTCCACTGTTATCTCTGCCATTTCTTTAATCAAAAAGGCATCAGCAACTCTGGGTAGAGACGTTCAAACTCTGCAGTTCTGCACCCGGCAGACGACGCTCTGAACTTTTGGACTAAAGGGATTATAGAGCTGGGCTCAAATTTCTGTCAGAAGAAAGGCTCATCGTGTCAAACCGTCCGCTGTCGAGAGCTCATCCTTCTGTGGAGAATTTTTTGGATCCACATCCAGCTCTGTCTTTTTATCTTGCCGCTTGCAGATGCCTCAGTCGACGTGAGGATGGCTATCTGACTCGGTTCCAATCCGTCTTCTCACTTTCGGGCTTTGTGCAGCACACATGCTAACGCCCTGAGGTCATGAACTCATGAGATGCACGTTTACATAGATGTTTGATCAGAAATCCTTAACTGTTTTTTTTTTCTTTCTTTTCTTTTTTGACTTGATGAAACTCTGACACGAGCAGACGCTAAGATGTTTACTCCTCTCAGTGACAGTAAATTTCATCACAGCAGACTTTGATGGGGAGGAGTGGGGGTCAAGCAGAGCGGCAGCTCCACAGCCGTCACCCTTATCAGCTCGTTCCTCTGTCATCTGCAGAAATACTCGGATGACTCTGCAGTCGGTGGCAGACGAGAGGCCGAGCACGGAGAAGTGATGGACCGCTGAGCGGCGTGATCTGGGGACAATCATCTCATCTCGAATGCGAACAAGACAAAGGAGGTGATTGTGGATTTTTTTTTTTTTGAGAACCAGCATTATGTCACACAGAGTTTCCATCATGGGAGAAGAAGAGGAGGAGGAGTATAAATACCTCGGTCTTCACCCGGACAACAGACTGGACTGGAGATGCGACACTGAAGCTGTTTAGAAGAAGGAACAGAGCAGACTTTACTTCTGGAGGAAGCTCAGGTCCTTCAGTGTTTGCAGCCTCTGAAACCGATTATGCAAAGAATACAGTGATCCCTCACCAATTTGCGCTTTAAGTTCTGCAGTTTTAGTTATTCGCAGATTTTTCAGAAATATATAATATAATACAAAAATCAAGAAAAAATCACGGAAGCATCACAGGACATTGTGCGCGTTCTCTCACAGCAAAGGAATGTTGTGAGTCAGCCTTGCTCCTTTAAGAAGGTGGCCTTATGGCTAATGGTGTGGCCTTATGGGTAATGTAGTGTGTGTGCCGTGGGACGGCAGAACGAAAACGGGGTTACTGTATTTTCCGGACTATAAGCCGCTACTTTAGTCCCACGCTTTAAACCATGAGGTTTATACAGAGATGCGGCTTTTCTATGAGTTCTTCTTCATACTCTCTCATATACTCTCGCGTCAATGTGTCGCCGTCAGCTTGTCGCAGAGATGCCGCCGTCACTTTTGATTTATACTCGCGCGGTCTCCGCTATGTTATTCCACGCCGCAACGCAAGAGCAACAATCACGAACTAGCTAAACTTACTAAACTTATCTCTTGGGTTTTCCTACTTCTTCACCGTCTCGGCCGTATCCAGACCCACATTCATCTCTATCTCCCTCCATGAATTACTAGAATATGTGCTGTCTTTGTAGTGTGGAGAACCAGAATCATACAGATGTGGGTACTTCCTCATTTCTTCAATGACGCACTCTTTTCTATGCGGATGTAGAATTGGCCAATCAGAGGCCTCCTTTCTCTCCTCCCTGCGACACTGTCCGCATCGACCTACAATTTTGGGGAGGTGCACGGGAGTGTCTGCGTAGGGTGGGGGGGGCATCTCTGCGTCATCTGCGTAGGTGACGCATACAACCTGTAGTTCAAGTATAAATCAGGCTTTAGTGTGCATTGATTCTGGTGTTGTACAATATACATGTATGGCACCACCTGCAGAGACTGAAAGAAACACACTCAGATTGATGAACAAAAACAGGTATTTCTCAAAGATAATGACAGATGCTTCCTTCTTGGAATGCTGAAGCTTCTTTTTCTTCTTCCTCTTCCTCTATATTACTTTTAGCTGATAAATATGGATCAATAGAAAAACTTTGCAACAACATGGCACAAATATTTTAATGCTTCAAATGAAGGGTGTGTGAATGACTGGGAGCCTGTTGGTTTGTCTTTAGGCATCTTTTTTATATGGCTGTGATGTGAATGATATGGTAAGAAGGATTGTCTCATTGCAGAGGATGGACTGTATGTGTATTGATTTAATGTCAAGTTTGAGGCAGAATAGAGGATCCAGGTGCAGGAGTTTAAAAAAAAAAAATAAAGTATTTATTTACAAAAACAAAACCAAAAGTCCAAGAAAACCAAAATCCACAAAAGTAATCCAAAAGGGGAAAAAAGACTAAATCCAAATTAACCAAAAAAAATCCACAAAAGTACTTAGAGGACGTGAGACAAGGCAAGACAACAAACCGGTAGTGATGTTATGAGTGAAGCGAAGCCCCGAAGCGCGTATCGAGAAATGAGGGGGCGTGTCCGTGAAGCGCGTATCAAGAGTCGCTTCATTTGGGGAGGAGCCAAAAGTGATGACGTCTGAAGCTTCACCGCCTGGCTGTACCACGTGACTGCTTCGGGAAGTGGTTCATTTCTTGTCTCAAGAAATGGGGTTTGACAGCTTTATAAACGCCACAGGCTCCATTCAAAATGTGGGTGTTTGTGGGCGAGTTGCGGTCAGCTCAGAGTGTGGATAAAGTTTGGATAGCTTGGATACTAGAATCTGGATAGCGTGTATATAGTTTGTGGTAGTTCAGTATATAGTTTGTACATGATGGCACAAACATTTTTATGCACCCCAGCATAAAAATGTGCCATGTGAAAGGGTGTTCTCCAAGGCTGGAGAGATTTAAAAAAAAAAAAGGAATCGGTTAAAACCAAAAACTGTGGAAAAATTGCTATTTCTGAATAAATATACATAAAATAACCCCTTTAATGGTCGTCATTGTCCAAATTACACAAGCATATCGAGTGTACTCCCTCCGTAGTTCCACAAACAGTTTTTACTGTTCTCTGCCAGCATGAATTCTGTTGTTCTGGTAGTGCAGTGGTTAGGGCAGGCGGCCTGCGTATAGGTAACATAGTTTTCGTGGGTTCGACTCCCGGCTCGTTGACCCTTTTGACGCGTGTCTGCCCAGTTTTTATGATACTACTTTGGGAAACATTAAACAGAGATTACTTTCAGACAATATTTTATGCACTTGATCATTTATTTGGTCATACACATTTTGTTATTCACAGTAATTCGCAAGAGCCATGACTGATACATAAATTCAATGCATCACATCTTAAGATTCAGCTGGCTGTGATTATAAACCTGACCAGTAGGTGGTGTCATGTGCATATGAAGCAGCAAGAAATGTACCATTTCTTGAACCATCTGGCCAATGTGTGACACTGCTTCACGGGGCTTCATCTCACCATCACTACAAACCGGCATAGAAACCCATAGACATGAAGATAACGGACCAGCACAGACAGGGGAGATGACAAGACTTAAATACACAGGTCAACAAACGAGAGGCAGGTGCAGACAATTAGGATAACAAGAGGGAAGGAAGCAAAACTGAAAACAATGGAGACAAGACAGACCTTCAAAGTAAAACAGGAAACAGGTAACACAAATGACAGGGATTGACACCAACTTAACACAGAACATAGAAAAACCCAAAATGGCCGTCATGGCCGCCCCAGACCATCACATTTAATGTGAATTTTGTGTATTAGCATGTCGTATTTTATTATTGTCTGTTTTATTGGGAATGATGTTTATTTATGTCCAATAGGGCCACTGAAATGTTAGCCATGTTGTTCTATTTTAATACTATAGTATATTATTATATTATATTATTTGCCTTGCATAAATGTATATTTTCTGTTTCTTGTGAGAATGCAAATGGCAATCTTGCTTGGGTTTGTAAGTATGTGTTCAATAAAGTTTGAGTTAAAAAATCTTTTTCTTCTCCTTTTTCTTCTTCTTTTTCCCCCCTCCTGCAGGTGTTGCCCCAGTGGATCACATGTTTCCATCCTGCTCTATTTTCTGCATCTTCCTCTGTCGCACCAGCCAACTGCATCCTCTTTTACCACATCTGTGGTTATCTCTGTTTCTTCTGCCTGGCAGCTCCATCTCCTGCGTTCTTGCACCAGTGTGTTCACCAGCCCTCCTCCTCTCATGTCAGAACCATCTTAGTCGAGCGTCTCCTGCTGTACCTCCAGGACGTCTGACTCCAGCTGTTCCTCTGATTTTGCTTGTTGTTAATCCCATCCATCTCCGTTAGTTCCAAAGAAAATCTTGACAGTCTTCAAAGAAAATGTTCGAGCATTGTGTTAAAGCTGCCATATGTAATATTTCCACATTAGAATACTGAAAAAAATGGAAAATGAATGTAAGTGCTTTTTAAACAACAGCAACAAAATAGGAAGCATTTTGATGCCATGTTATGAACAGACAGACCTGCTGTGAGGAAACACATGTATGTAACATAGTGTGGCTTTAAATGACACCTGAGTGCCTCGGGCCAGCAGACTGCAAAAACTGTCTGTTTTATGAGATATATCCAGAGTGCAAATTATACTAGAGATGTCCCGATCCAGCATTTTGAACTTCCGATCCGATACCGATATTTATTTGTACTTCCGATCCGATACCGATATCTGCCGATACCGATACCGGCCTATCTGAGCATGTATTAAAGTTTAAAGTCATTTAACCAACTTACTTTGTTGTCAGACTCATGCTGAATAGGGTTTTACTCCTGATAATAACTAGCCAGCTGAATTAGGTGCATTTGAATAATACACATTGGTTGGTAACAAGAAACGGACCTATTTATTCAACAAATCAACACAAAATAGACAAAATGATAAATAACAAACAGAAATGGCATCAGTAAACCACGGCTTTACAAGCCATAAGTGCAGATAATATTGTTAATTGTATTAAGCAAACACAACCTGAGTTTAACCGTCTATTAACAGCATTAGTACCTGTGCTTTGACACTGTTCAGTGGCAGTTTGTCACGATTCCCAAACGTCCCAAACGGGGGTGGGGGGGTGGAGAGGAGCTCGAGTTGTCTCGCGGGGGGGGCGGGGTGTTTGTGGCTGTGCACTGTGCCCGACAGAGAGAGAGCAGTGTTGCCAACTTAGCGACTTTGTCGCTATATCTAACGACTTTCCAGACCCCCCCCAGCGACTTAATTTGTAAAAAGCGACTAGCGACAAATCTAGCGACTTTTTCTGGTGATTTAGCGACTCACTGGCACTCAAACCGCTAGGTTTGAAGCCATCACTTGGCCGCTGATGGCTGCTGTCTGCCTCGCGAGCCGCGCTTCTCTCTCTTTCTCTCTCTCTGTCGGGCACAGTGCACAGCCACAAACCAAACACCCCGCCCCCCGCGCGAGACAACTCGAGCTCCTCCTGAAGGTGTGCTGGAAAATGCGGACCGGATATTAGGGAAACACAGAGCAAGACCTGGAATGGGTTATCTGAATAATGCGCTGCGCGGTGCGCTGGAAAACCCGGAACGGACTATAGAAAAAAACTGGATCGGAGTCTGGATCGGCATTTTTAGGGCTTGCCGATCCGATACCGATCCGCATTTTTTGCTCATATCGGCGGCATATCGGACACCTCTAAATTATACAATGACAATTGGGGGGGGGGGGGGGGTCAACATTTTCTAGAGATGACAAAAATGACAATTTGTCCCTTCTTTAGGGGAGGTCGAAGTTGTAATTGGGGGGGTCAAACCTCCCCAAACCCCCCCGTAATTCGCACTATGCATATATTAACATTTTTTAAAGATCCAGTCATCAAGTAGATTTGATTGGCAGCATCTGTCTGGTGTTTACTCTTACTTCTGACGAAGGGGTAAAGGTGCCACAATTTTTTTTCCCCACACATTGAAAAAGTTTTTTTTTTCTAAAGTTCAGATTTTGTTCAGTATAAACTTGCTGTGATGTGTTAAATGTTGTCCATGTGAGGTGGTAAGTGCCTAATTTTAAGACGTGATGAGGACCAGATCATTTTCAGATCATTTATCGTTATCGTTATCGTTATCGTTATCGTTATCGTTATCATTACTCCTGACACGTGAGAAGGCGTGGCAGTCAGACGCTTTCTGTGACGTTGCCTTCAATGAAAGGAGTCACGATCAACATGACGCTGGTGTGGTAATCACCACAGGACCGTGACCTTAAACGAAGACCATTTCCAAAGCAGATTTTTCAATAATACAGCATACAGTTTGTGAATAATTGTACAATCTGCAGTAAAAAAAATATTTGGGAACATTTCCAGTCTACAACTCATCTTGGCATTTACATCTAGTCTTACTTACCATCTGTTAGTTTATATTTATATATTCTTTTCACTTTATCCCGACAATGGCAGTCTTGAATGTTCAATACAGACATTTCTAGTTATTTTATATTAGAACATTGATTGTATGTTCTTAACAGAAATGTAGCTTTGGAGATTAACAAAATAAAAAGAGAGGAAAAAAATCAGATCTTTTCTGTCACCATCACTTTTTTCAACATACATTATATTTAACAACTGCACATCTTTTTAACAAAGCAGCTTTATTTCAGTTTACTGACCAGGTCGTCAATATTCCCGATTATCATGTGATTGAATATCCTGACAGATATCAAACATTGACTAACATGTCCGTTATTGGATCTAACTGCTTAAAAACTTTCTTTCATGTATATTATCATTCTTTTTTTTTGTCATCACTGGCCAACGTTCATCTTTATCGATGAGGAGAAATATAACTTTCCACAAGGCTCGACTTTCAAACCGACAGTCTGAACGTTGAAGCTCACAGAAGAAATGAGATCAAAAATTCATTTTATCATCTGAACAACATGGTCCTGTGCAGATGCAATAACATCTGCAGATGTGCAATAACATCTGCAGATGTGCAGATGTTATTGCACACTTGCACCACCTGCTGGTTTGTTTAAGAAGAGCGGATCTCAGCGAGCCTAATGCTTTTCCGCTTTGAATTCAAGAATGACGTCTGGTTCGTCTGGATTTGACAGAACCAACGATGGAAATGAAACGGCCTCTGGACACCAGTCTCATAAATCGACAGAAGACATCCAGATATTTTGCATCGTGTGTAGGAATGCCGGTGAACGACTTCGGTTGGTTTTGCAGTAAAACCTTGTCGATCCAAGGTCTTAATATTAATTCTGCAGCCATCTTGGTTACTTGTGAGTTGTTGGATAAAGCCCACTGCCACCCCCTTCTTATTGGTTCTTGGTATTCAGTACAGGTGGAAATACGGAGGAACTCCTTCAAATCTCTCGGCTCGCTGTCTGTTTCATTTATTTCTTCATAAAACTACTACTGTGCAATTCTGATATCAGAATAAGCCTTTATCCTACAGACATGTTAGAAGGGTCCATTTCCTGTTCCGTTGTCCTGTGGATCCTCCTCCCTGAAAATCTGAGGGCCACCACCTCCCGTCCCTCCTCATGAGTCCAGATTTTAATTTAATTACTTTTTGAATGATTTTTATTTCTCCATTTATCCCTGATTCCCGTCTCTTCCCAAAGACGTCGTCTGATCTCTAATCCAACTGTATTTACTTTGATCATTAATTTATCGCATGTCACTGTTTTGTGAACTGTTGTTTGTTTTTTGTCTCATGCATTTTTAATTAAAATCATTTCAAATGTGTCTAGTTTTATGGCATGACGGAATCAATGAAAATTTTAACAGCCTCCAGTTTCTCCTCATTACGAATCTATGAGTTCTTACATCTATATTAGTGTCTTTTCATATCTAAATATAACTGTGTTCCTCTGTTCTTCAGCTCCTCAGTGCATTTCAGTCCAGTCCAGAGCCAATTCTTTTAGTGTTTCTGATCCCCCCACCAACTGACTGATTGATTGAGTCGGTGTCTTGCAGGATGCTGGGAAATCTTCTGCCTGTATGAATGACCTGCACATGCCACATCCCTGACAAGCCGTTTCTCTTCGATCCTCACGTCTTCATTCGTGCACCATGGTGTCAGTTCCTCTGCAGCCGTGGAATCAGCGGACGTTATTTCTGACAGCACGCCGAAACCTCTGCCAGGACAGAGACATCACATGTTCAAGCTCCTGTCACATGAATCGAAAGGGGGCTTTGCTCTGCCGGACCGCAGAGGGGGAAAATCCAATAAGCTTGACGGCCATGCGGTCTGCTTCAGTGGAATTTCTTATTTGTTTTGGGGTGGAAGTGCAACTCGCACCACTTAATCCTCCTCTTCAGGACCGGAGCCCTGCAGGACGGGGACAGGAAGCTGTGGCTTCCTGCTCCACCGTCCCAGAATGCTCCGGGGCCAAACCTTGGCTTTCCCACATGACAGATGACATCTGACAGATATTCAACATTAAGACTTTGATTGAGCTTCCCAGGAGGAGTCAAGTGTTAACAGAGAAAGTGCTTTTCTGGAAAAGCTTCCTAGAGTCCATTTGCTCCTTAACTCAACTAAAATATATATATTAGGGCTGGGCAACGATTAAATTTTTAAATCGCGATTAATTGCATTATTTCCCTGATCAATCACGATTAACCACGTTGTATACGCAAAATAAATAATGAATAAAATAATGAATTCAAAAGTAGTGTAAAATGCACTTTTATTTAAATGTTCTGCTGCCGTATGAACTAAAGTGTCATAACATTTGTTGTTCAAACACTTTTAACATCAGCACTTGTCAGTAACACATATGTAGTGTAAATCTCATCTTAAAAAATGTAGAATAAAATAAAGCTTATTGCCACAGTTTTTATAAAAAAAAATAAAAAACCTCTACAAACCAAATCCAACAAAATGATTGTGTCTCAGCACAATCAGAACATTAAAACATGTAATTTCTGAGGTAACAGCAGAAACTTTTAACGGGGAGTTCAACTTGTCAGTTGTTACAAATAACCTTGTTTCTGTTGAATCCTCCGTCTGGGAGAACTTTAAAATGAAAATGTCCATGTTAAAGTTCAGTAACTTTACCAAACCATGTATCAATCAGTCTTTCCATTTTCAATTGTCAATCAAACATTTAAAAAAATTAAAAGTGACATTTTATTACATTTTCCGTTTTTAAATCTAACACAAAAAAATGAAAAACTGCCTGTTATATATATATTAGGGCTGTCAATTTCTCAAAATAATTAATCAGATTAATCGCATGACTGTCAATAGTTAATCATGATTAATCGCAAATTAATCGCATATTTTTATCTGTTCTAAATCTACCTTATACAGATCTTTTTCAAGTTGTATTACTCTTATTAATACGAGTCCTGACTAGAACCAGGAAATATGACCATATTAGTCCAGTCCTGAGGTCTCTGGCTTCCTGTCACTCAGAGAATAGACTTTAAAACAGCTCTACTTGTGTTCAAGTCTCTTCATGGCCCCAAAGAACATCTCTGACATGTTAGATCCATATGAACCAACCTGGACTCTGAGAACCTCAGGTAGTGGTCTCCTGCTGGTGTCCAGAGTCAGGACTAAACAAGGTGAAGCTGCATTTCAGTTTTATGCTCCTAAAATCTAGAACAGTCTTCTAGAAGATGTGAGACAGACCTGAACTCTGACAATGTTCAGATCCAGACTGAAAACAGTTCTGTTTAGATGTGAAGATGATGACTGGAAGGATTTTATCTGCACTCTTCATTTTTAATTTAATTAATTATTTTTTTTATTAATTAATTTAATTTATTATTGATTATTTTTATGCTTGTATGGAATGATTCTATTTGCCTTCTTGTGATTTTATGCATCTGTAAAGCACTTTGAATTGCCTTGTGTACGAATTGTGCTCTACAAGTAAAGTTGCCTTGCCTAATATGAAAGTACACAAATGCTTGCCTTATGCAAAACAAATGCATGTTTATTTATTGCTACAATGCCAAATCCATTATATATAATATATATATATATATATATATACTCAATATTTTCTCTTATGTTCTTCATACAAAATATTTTCGTGGTTTGCTTCAAACCGGGGGGGGGGCTCTCTGCATCAGCGCTCTGATTAGCCGACAAGTGATATTTCAGTAGTCAGACTCCGGTGGTAACTAAATTCACATCAACAGTAAACACAAACAACATTTATCTTGTGGAGTTAGCCATCAGGCAAGGTTTTGAAGCTGAACTTACCATTCAAAATAGTATCTTTTGTATCCATTTTCCCAACTTCTTTTAACAGAGGTTTGTGTACGTCTGTCTGTCTGCGGCATGGCCGTCCACGTCAGTGCATGACTTCCTGTTTTGACAGGACTACGGACGACTACAGGACTACAACTACGGCGGGGCCCGAGGCTCATTAAACCTACTCTCCTCTCTACTATTGTACATCAAAGGCCAGGCTAAGTCTCGCGTTAATCGCGCGTTAAAAAAATCAGTTGCGTTAAAATGATTTTGCGTTAATCACGCGTTACGCGTTAACTTTGACAGCCCTAATATATATATATATATATATTAGGGCTGGGCAAGTTAACGCGTTATTATCGCGTTTACGCATTAATTTATTAACGCCGACATTTATTTTATTGCGCGTTTACGCATGTTGCTCACATGCTTTTATTTTGCTGCGGAACCGGAAAATAATTGGCAGATAAACTTGCGGAAAAGTTTAAACAGACATGGAGAGCAGTAAAAATCAGTGTACTCTCCAGTTCGGGAAGCAATATTAACAATTATGTCTGAAAAAAAAAAAAATTTCAAACCCCTTTGTTTAAGACGATCACATCAGATCTGCTCCATGTGTTCACTGTCCTGCTGTTCTCTAGCTGGTTACTTCAGTGCGGCTCCATCTAGTGGCACAGATGTGTAATGACAACAGAAAGTCTGTTCCTTACTTATAAAACCAAGCCATTTCTGGGTCACGTAAACCAGACAATAAAATATTAAAAACAAATTCAGTCCCGTGGCCTGTTTGCTAAAATTGAAATATTAAATAACAGGCATTTGTGGATTTTTTTTTGTGTAAGATTAAAGGATACCTTGGATAGCTTCTTGGAAATAACATTTCGAATTGAATATCTTCATCTCTAACATTTTGAAATGAAGAACATTTTCTGTCATCATGACTAGTAACATGTATTATGACGGGAGTCTAGTTAAAAACACGTGAGCCCCTCCAGTATCAGCAGCACAAAGGTCTGCTGTTGCTCCACCTTTGGCTCGTACGCTCCTTCCAGAATAAGTAACCTGCTGCAGGCCTGCAAGAGTTTCACATTCAAGTCTTTCCAACTGAACCCTTCCCCTCTGAATTAGTCATCTCGAGTATATCCTTTTCAGCTGATGCTGCTGTGAAAAGCTAAAATGCTGATTTTTATGTCTTGGACATGGCCGGCAGCATACCTGGTGGGGCCTGGAACCACTTTCGTGACATTAGCAGCGCTCTGTAAAATTGAGATGATCCATGATAACCTGCCATTTTTGGAAGCTTGTGTGTTTTGCTTGAGAGACAACAGGATGGTCAGCACTTAGATGACCCCCTCATGTGAATTATCAACGCTCTCTCCATCACTACAGTTATAGTTGTGTTACATTAGGGCTCTAAAGCTTTTTGAAGATTATAAAATTGTATGTTATTGTGACCTCAGTATCAAGTCAACTAAAACCTATATGTGTTAAATGTCAATATTTCATTACATGTTTAATACAGTTAAAACAGGCTGGGGTCAAAGGTGACAGGAGGAGAAATATTAAATGTTTTTTTTTCCCTTTTAAGTTTTCCACTGATGGAGAAAAATTGCCAGATTGGGTCAGCTCATAGGTTATGGCACTCAATAACTTGCCAGTTAGTTAACTACAGTGGCAATAAAAGACTAGAAAAGCACTCGGAGAGCTCAGACCTCCGCCAAACACAACAATTTCCCCATACAGCGATTTACAGATTGCAATAAAATCCGCGTTCTTGATCAGATCCGGATCAGATCCGAATCAGCCTTTGAAATTTGATAGAGATTTTCATTGTCAATCCCTGAGTCAAATTTCATGAGTTTTGGGCAATAATTAACGGAGATATTGAGAAACAAAATTTACGGCCCCATTTACCGCAATGTTATTGAAAATTTGAAAGTGATCCAGAATCCAGGATTTCTTCCGGATCACACCCAAAATGAAATCAGTTCTTCCTTTTCACATTTCTGACAACTCCTGAAAATGTCATCAAAATCCATCCATAACTTTTTGAGTTATGTTGAACACAGACAGACAGATAAAAGTCGGCAGAGGTAATAAGACCATTGTTAGGGTTAGGGGTTAAAGGTTAGGGTTAGGCTTAGGAGTTAGGGGTTAGGGGTTAGGAAAGACTGAAAACTGGAACTGGCTCTACACAACTCTACGTAGTAACAGGATATCTAAGTAGACCATCCTGGTGTGCGACAAAGCTTACTTCCAAGCATTTCTTCAGGTTTGAGCAGTCGGGGCGATATCACGTGTAACGGGGGCAGAACTCACCTTCATCTGGGGCTTTGGAGGCACTGGCTCCACTCCACTGTGGCTTCATCCAGTTATTCCAGTAATGAAGTGATAAAACCCCCTCAGTCCAAAAGTCACAACTAAAAAGAACCATCCTCTTGTAATCATTAAAAGTGGAGAATACATAGTTTCCCCCTCTCAGCTGAATATTGCCCTTTTCCTGCAGGCCTCCTAAATGCCAGTACACTTGCTTGGATGAGGCCGTAGACTCCTTCCTCTAAACATGTGTTTGTGTCTGTTCCAGTTATTGGCCCCGGGGGACAACCCTAGAGACTACTACTGGAAGGTAAGGATAACATTTGGCCAAATAGGTTTCAGAGAATCATTAATTTCTTAAAATAGTGCACATGTGACTGGAGTCGGTCCCATCCCATGTTGCAGGAGTAAGAGCGAGCGGGTCGTTGAAAAGAATCGATCTGTTGCATCTGGCTCCATCTATGAATGGATCTTTCTGTCAGTTTTGGTATTTATGTCCGCCAGGACATGCTTCGGTCAGTCAAGATGTATTTTTTTTTCTTTTTTTAAAGATTTAGACCCGCTCTTACTCTTGCACAGCACATTTCTTAAAAGGCTTGTCTGCATTGGCGACCTGTCAAGGGTGTACTCCACCTCTCACCCAGTGACAGCTGGGATTGGCTCCAGCTCCTGCAGGATTAGAAAATGGATGGATGAATTGTTCACTCAGTTGCATTTTCTGTATCCTCCAAAGATTATAACTGGACCTGATAAATACCAGCGACGACTGCAATAAATGCTACGTACAAGAGAGATCATATTTATCTCAGATTAGCTTCACTTTTTCTTCTTGAAATCAGGGATGTTTCTTTTAAATTATTTTATCACGTAAACCCCTGAAGGGCCTTGCTGCCTCCTACCTCATTGTTCCATATTATCCCAACAGAGCAGAATGGGAGGCGGAGCCTTCAGCGGTCTACCGCTCTCTGGATTCAGTTCCCAGTTTGTGTTTGGGATGCAGATGCCATCTCTACATTTATCAAAAAGGAAAGTTGAAGTTCAAGTTAAGTTAAGTTCAATCCTAATCATAAATGTTATAGTTAGGCCGGCCACTGTAGGCCTTGGTTTCTGGGGAACATCCCATGACACTTTGTCATGCTTTCCTTAATCTTCCTGCACGTATACGCTATGATGACTGCTATTTATTTCATCTTTCTCTTTTTTTGCCTCTGGCATCCATGGACTTGTCACTTTGCGTTTGTCTCTTTCCCGTCCCCTCAGACCCTCAACCGCTTGAGACATATGGCCGTCCGTCATGAAGCTGGTTCTTCTGGATGCTTACAGGGATTTACGGCCGCATTCATGCTTCGGACAGGAGACTGAATCGAAGTGAAGTTTCAATGCAACCTGTCAGATACACTAGATTTCCATAAGTATTTGCTCAGGAGCTCAGTGAATTCCAGCGTGGAACTGTGATAGGATGACACCTGTGAAACAAATACAGTGGTGAAATTTTCTCGCTCCTAAATACTCCACAGTCAACTGACAGCTGTATTATCAGGAAATGGAAATGTTTGGGAACGACAGCAACTCAGCCATGAAGTGGTAGGACACGTAAACTGAGGGGGCGGGGTCAGAGGATGCTGAAGAACATAGTGAGAACAAAGAGGTCGCCAACTTTCTGCAGAGTCAATCACTACAGACCTCCAAACTTCATGTGACCTTCAGATTAGCTCAACAACAGTGCAGAGAGCTTCATGAATGGGTTTCCATGGTGACGCAGCTGCATCTAAGCCAGACATCACCAAGAACAATGGAAAGCATCTGTCATGGCCTGGTCAGCCATGGCAGCCCTGTGTGTGTTTTTGTGTCAAGTTGTCGTTTCTCACTGTTGTGAGTGGTTCCTGTTTTACTTTGAAAGGTCTGTCCAGTCCTTTTTGGTTTCTGCTTTGCTTCCTCCCTTCCTGTTACCTTGATCCTCTGCACCTGCCTCTTGTTTGTTCCCCTGTCATGTCATTCTCCTTGCCTGCGCGAGTGCATTAGTCGTGTTTTACGTTTGCAGTCCAGTATGTTTCTCCCTTTGTCATCTCCCTGGACCAGGTCAGTTTGTCATTTGGGTGTTTTTGGATTTTTTGTTTTTGTTAATAAACCCTTTGTTTTGGAGATCTCCTGCTCTTGGGTCCTTCATCCTCACTGCAAACCATGACAGCATCAGATGCAGTGGTGTAAAGCAGCCACCACTGGACTCTAGAGCAGTGGAGGAACATTCTCTGGAGGGAAGAATCACACTTCTCCATCTGGTAATCTGATGGAAGAGTCTGGGTTTGGTGGTTTCCAGGAGAACGGTACTGGTCTGACTGCATTGATCCAAGTGTAAAGTTTGGTGGAGGGGGGGATTATGGTGGGGGGTTATTTTTCAGGAGCTGGGCTTGGTCCCTTAGTTCCAGTGAAAGGAACTCTGAATGCTTCAGCAGATCAAGACATTTTGGACAATTCCATGATCCCAACTTTGTGGGACCAGTTTGGAGCTCTTCCAACATGACTGTGCACCAGTGCACAAAGCAAGATCTCTATAAAGACATGGACGAAGAGTCTGGTGGATGAACTTGACTGGCCTGCACAGAGTCCTGACCTCAACCTGATAGAAGACCTTTGGGATGAATTAGAGCAGAGACTGAGAACCAGACCTTCTGGTCCAACATCAGTGTTTGACCTCACAAATGTTTTTCTGGAAGAATGGACAAAAATCCCCATAAACACACTCCTAAACCTTGTGGACAGCCTTCCCAGAAGAGTTGAAGCTGTTCTAGCGGCAAAGGGTGGAGCCACGTCATATTGATGAGGAATGGGAGGAGCTAAAGCTCATATGTGAGTCAAGGCAGGTGAGCGAATAGTTTTGGCAATATCGTGCATGCTGTTATTTTGTTTTTATTTTTTATTTTTATTGCCATCATGCCCTGCAAAGTACATGCAAGCAATTGATGATACATGTCTCCTTTCGCCTAGAAACGCTAGATAGCTAGCACTATGTGACTACGTGACTACTAGTAATCTACCGCTAGATCTAAAGTTAGGGATTTTCAAATGCAAAGTGATTTAATTTTGACCCACGGTGCAAGACCAGTGCTGATCCTGGATGATCTCATCTGCATTCATCATGACCAGAAGATGAGGCTTGTCCAGCTTGAACTGAGATTTGTAAACTTTTTAAATCAACAGCTTCTGTTTTTAAAGGAGCAAAAAGCGAAATCATTTCACCGCTAGGTTTGCTGTTGAGCACTGCCTGTAGACCAAAACAAAGTGTGCCATTAGCCACACCTCCCTCTGCCTCTGCTCGCCACCAACCCCCCCCTCCCCTCCACACACACTCCCCCACTACACCCCCGCTTGCTTCGAAGATCTACCTACACCGAGCAAAACATCACCATGGCGAGTAACAAACAAAGTAAGTCATTTATAACATTATAATGTTTATACTGGTTTGTCCGTAAATTAATCTTTATGTCACTAATTTAGTGAGTCACCATTAGCATCAAACGTTATCTATTCGCCGCTAATTGCGTTAGCAGACAGTTCAACGTTAGTAACAATATGACGGCAGTGAATAGCTTTCCTGTTTTGTTCCGCTGTCTGCCATTTCAGTTCGAAAATGCTGCCGCCGTCACTACTCACTGGCTGTCGCGTTTTATAGAGAGGGAGGGGGGAGGAGGGAGGAGGCGAAGTTTCACATGAACGCACATGAACGCGCGGCCGGACCGGCTTGTAAACTTGAGGCTGGAGATCAACACAGAGAGCGGGTGTGACGTCATCCTATACTCCAGATGAAATTACACCTCTCGTTCTCCATGTAGCGATTTTTTAATTCCTTCAGTCTTAAATAATGGATTTCCACTTATTGCTCCTTTAAGATTTTTTTTCTTTGACATATGCCTTCATGCATATTTAAGTCCCGTTTGAATGCAGTTTGACAAAAGGTGGTTCTTGTCTGTCCAAAATGTGTCTAAAACACAGTGCAACAATGCTTTCATGCAGGCAGTCGCAATGTAAAACGGTAAACAAAACCGACCTGCCGAGAGCTGAACTGAATTGAATTCCAAAGAAAAAAACTGTCAGTGAGTGTCAATTGGGTTTTTTTTTTTAATCCAGAGGGTTCAAGCCGCTAAGCCCCAGAAAGTGCCGTCCACTGGCTTCCTAATGCCACATCTAATACTCATCATGGCGGCACATCTCTATCAGCACAATCAAGATCTGACCATCACGTTAACGCCGAGAGAGAGCTGATTGAAACAGACTCCAACCTCATACTCGTCTGATGAGATAGTGGTGCATGTTAAATTGATTAATAACCTGCCATACAGAGCTGTGTGAGAGAGTGATTGATTCATTTTCTCAGGGCAGCAATTTTCCTGACGCCATCACAACCGCCAGCAGCAACTCTGATGTCAGCGATGAGATGAACCGTGACCGTGTGATCAAGAAACAAAAGCCCAGCTTGTCAGGGGACACAAGTTTCAAATTTTACAGATATTACCATGAATATGAGTTAAAGCTGATATGTTATTTTTTTTCCACTCACTGGGACATTTTCCCCTCAGGCATGATTCAGTGTTGCTCAGACTGTTCAGTCACGAACAGATTATGGTATCGCCCGTTATATTCAGATTGTGTTGTGAATCTGGCTTGAGTTTTACACTTCATGTAACTGTGGTATGCACCGTCTCTGGAACACACTAGAATAGTTAACCATTATTCCACAGGTCTTAAATGCTATTTAACAAAAACAAAACCAAACATCTGAAATGTGCAAAGCTAAGACAACCCCTCCTGCTTCATTAGAAGTTAAGAGCGTAAGAAGCAACCTGGTGCTGCTGATCAAATCAACTGATCTGCAGCATCTTTAAACACATTTATATAAAAGCAGAGGTTTTGACAGTTTGCTACTGGAGCATTCAGGTGTGTGCAAATACACTGTCAAGACAGAAAGACATTTCCAGTAATCTCACACCGTCTCTTCACCAATCGGAGAAGGATTTCGAGGCCATTTCCAACAACTGAAAAATATTGTGTGAAAAACATTCAAGACAGAAGCTGATCTTCCCAGAACTAGATGTTCCTGCAAGCTTGTCCCAAGGTCAGAACATGGAATTCCATGTAGTTTGTTGTGTCATGGGGATCTGCTGGAGTCTATCCCAGCTGTCTTCGGGCGACCCTGAACAGGTCGCCAGTCCACTGCAGCAGAACATGAAATTTTCAGAGAAATTTTAAAAGATCTCAGCATGTCAGACTCAACGGACCTCATTTAAAAAGTTAAATGTTACAGGTCGTGACAGGACAGAAGAGGTTTGTCTTGTTTGGAGGTTTTTTTTTTCTTTTTACTGCACAAAGCCTTTTCTCTTGAAAGAGAAGTAGTCAGAGCACCTTTTGGTTTGCAAAGCTGCATCTAAGCAAACCACTGGATTCTGGAACAATGTCATTTGGACAGAACTCAAAGCGGAGATGTTTGAACACGTCGCACGGCGCCATGTTTGGCAGGAGCCTGATGAGAGCATTAACACCTCAATGCAACTGTCAGACACTGTGGTGAAGGAGTATTTGTTTAGGTTCTGTTTTGTTTCCACAGGATCCAAGTTGCTCGTGGT
Organism: Hirundichthys speculiger; assembly: GCA_018398805.1. Taxonomy (NCBI): domain Eukaryota; kingdom Metazoa; phylum Chordata; class Actinopteri; order Beloniformes; family Exocoetidae; genus Hirundichthys; species Hirundichthys speculiger. The sequence continues at coordinate 694,071 of JAGFBZ010000489.1, forward strand.
TATTGAGTAGACGATGAGCTCCTCTGTGAAATATCCTTGTCACTCATGTGGCCATATGTCCAACTGCTGGATCTTGGCCAGTTGTCCATCAGTCAGCAGCACAATAACCCAAATCACACCAGCAAGTCTACAAAAGAATGACTGAGAAAGAAAAGAGATATGTCAAACTCTGGACCTCAACTGATTATAAATGCTGCAAACCCCTGGGTCCCACTGGGCGCAGCAGCGCCACACTCCAGCTCCACCACCCCAGCCGCTGTGAATTGTGGCCACTCTAGACAATGAGATGAGATGAACTGTGTCAGGTCGAGCTGGCAGGACGTCAGAAGAGTAAGAGTGATGGAAAATCTGGTCGATTTTCAAATCAAATCGCTACAAGTAGGCTCCAGACTCAGACATCTACGGTCTAAGAAGAACAACCCTCCTTCTTTTAATGATAGTAGCAGGAAGGACAGGATGTAGCAGGAGATGAGTTTGGATGAATTTCATAACTATGTCTTTAAATGAGCAGATTAGCACATGATTCTCGCGTGATCTCGGATGTTCTGGGTAAATCTCACATATCCAATCAAATGGAAGTGCTCTGCTTCAGTCCCAGTGGGGACAATTCCTTCAAGTTCTTGCTCCTTTAGGTTCTCTACAAACTACTGACCCACAAATCAAATTAGTTTTTCACACATTGCCAAGTGCCTTTTTGCTTATTCGGTTAAATTAATTATGATACAATGTGATATGTTTAGCAGAGATTTCATTAGATTGTTTGAAGACCTAGTGGTGATGAGTTGATTCTCTTTTATGTCCCCATGGACTTCAGAATTTAAAGGGAATACACTCTCCGTTTCACAATACTGTAGGTACCATTCAGAGTTTTAATTGCAGGAAGCTCAAAACAAAGTGCTTGGCCTTATCTTTGAGGTAGAAAAGGTCTTTGATTAATGGAGAACATTTGGATAGCTGCAAAGCATTGAATGCAGACTAAAGATGTTTGCAAGCCAAGGTTGGGACAGAGCCAGAGGCGTATGAAATTATGTCGATTCAAATGGACACTGAAGTACAGAGACAGATATTATCAATGCACAGTGTAAATAGTAACAGACTGTGAATGGAGCCCTGTGGCAATCCATTACTGATCACGAGAGGGCTTCACTGAACACCATCAGCAACAATAGTTAGAGCAATATAAAACCTTGTGCTCTGTTCTCATTTTCCTCTACTCCGGCGCTCTTTTTACTTCTTACAGTTGCACAATGAGCCTGAGGACAAGTCTCTCTGTGACACAACTCAGGCTGTGAGACATTTCAGATTTACGATTTGTCTGAATTTGAAAAAAAAGGTAACAAAAAATTCCAAACCCCAGGAACTTGAAATTATGCTGTTAAGATTTAGATGACGAAAAAAGTGTCTTTTAATTTACTCACATTTGAAATATTTAAATATCTGTTTAGCAAATTTGAGTGGCTTCATTACGTCTCGAAAGAAATTATACCGTTTCTCCTATGGCAAATTCTTCATCGTTTACAATTAATTTCATACCGTAATATAAGAAACTGTAAGCTATGCAAATGGATTTCATGTGCTTTTACTATTTATTTATTTCTGGAGCAGCATCAACACAATACAGGTTTCTGAAGTACCTCTTCAAGAAAAATCAAAATGAATAAAATATAGATCACATTTCCAACTGTTATTTTGTGTTTCACAACAGCCTTCACCCACAATGCAAAGCTGCCTATGAAGACATTGGAGGGGATGTGAGAGAAAGCAGAAGCCTTGTTGTCATGGTGGACTTTGAGCGAAGCTAAAAGCTAACCTGTTCAGATCGCTGCTTCCATTAGTCCTGCTCGCCAACGTACGCACTCTGGAAAACAAGCTGAATTACCTGAAACTGGACTTAAACACCAGAAGGGAGACAAGAAACTGCTGCATCCTCATTCTCACCGAGACGCTCAACTCTTCTCTTCTGTCCCTGACACCGCCATCAACCTGGACGGGCTAAAGCCTGGTTTATGCTCAGAAATCAGGTCGTCTGCGTGTGTGACGCAGATAATGTAGATATGCCCCCCCACCCTCCGCAGACACTCTGGTGCGCCTCCCCAAAATTGTAGGTGACCGCAGACAGTGGCGGAGAGAGGAGAGAAAGGAGGCCTCTGATTGGTCAATTCTACATCCGCTTAGAAAAGAGCGCATCATCGAAGAAATGATGAAGTAGCCACATCTGTGCGATTCTTGTTCTCCACACTACAAAGACAGCACATATTCTAGTAATTCATGGAGGGAGATAGCGATGAATGTGGGTCTGGATACGGCCGAGACGGTGAGGAAGTGGAAAAACCCAAGAGATAAGTTTAGTAAGTTTAGCTAGTTCGTTATTGTCCCTCTTGCGTTGTGGCGTGGAATAACATAGCGGAGACCACGCTTCAAAATTGGGCATAAATCAAAAATGACTGCGGCATATCGGTGACAAGCTAACTGTGACACATTGCTGCGAGAGTATACACGGCCCTTAACAGCATTCAGATCAGACAGGAGTCATGCTCTCACAGGTAAAACCGGAGGAGGTGGCGTTTGCATCTACACCAATAACAGCTGGTGTAACAACACTACTCTGGTCTCCAGTCATTGCTCTGTGGACATAGAGTTTCTGATTGTGAGATGCAGATCCTTCTACCTGCCCCGGGAATTCACCAGCGTCACCATTGTTGCCCAGCACCAAGACTAAACAAGCCCTGAGTGTTCTCTACCGCACCATCAGCGACACGCAATCCACGGAGGGCATGTTTATTGTTGCAGGGGACTTTAAACAGGACAACATGAAAACTGTGCTTCCTAACTTTCTTCAACATGTGGATTTCTCCCCAGAGGGGAGAACAGGTTGGACTCGGTTTACACAAACATCAAGAAGGCATTCAGAGCAGTCCCTCGGCCCCACCTCGGCTCCTCACACCATCCCTCTATCATGCTAATTCCTGCATACAAGCCCATGCTCAATAGAGAAAAGCCTGCTGTGAAGAAGGTAAGAGTGTGGCCCGAGGGAGCTGTGTCTGCACTGCAGGACTGCTTTGAGTGCACCGAGTGGAGCATATTCAGGAAGGCAGCAACAGATAACCAACACTGATGTAGGGGAATATGCTGCATCTGTGTCAAGCTATATTCAGTGGTGCATGGAGCAGGCTACAGTCACCAAGACAGTCATCACACGGGCCAACCAGAAACCTTGGATGACAAAGGAGGTCTGCGACAGACTAAAGGAGCATAGTGCTGCTTTCAAATCTGGTGATGAGGCGGCACTCAGATCAGCGAGGGCGAATCTGAACCGAGCCATCAGGGTAGCAAAGCGTGCCCACAGTCAGAAGATCCAAGGGCTCTTCCAGGACCCCAGCAACACCAGACAACTGTGGCAGGGCATCCAGACTGTCACTGACTACAAAACCACACCCACATCCTCACGGACATTTTCAACACCGCACTGAACCAGGCTGTCGTCCCCCCATGTTTCAAGTCAGCCACAATAATTCCATTGCCTACGAAATCAGCCATCACATGCCGTAATGACTTTAGCCCCATCGCACATACAGGAGTTGGACAATGAAACTGAAACACCTGGTTTTAGAGCACAATCATTTATTAGTATGGTGTAGGGCCTACTTTTGCGGCCAATACAGTGTCAATTCGTCTTGAAAATGACACATACAAGTCCTGCACAGTGGTCAGAGGGATTTGAAGCCATTCTTCCTGCAGGACAGTGGCCAGGTCACTACGTGATGCTGGTGGAGGAAAACCTGTCCTGACTCGCTCCTCTAAAACACCCCAAAGTGGCTCAATAATATTCAGATCTGGTGACTGCAGGCCAAAGGAGATGTTCAACTTCACTTTCATGTTCATCAAACCAACCTTTCACCAGTCTTGCTGGGTGTATTGGTGCACTGTCATCCTGATACACGGCACCGCCTTCAGGATACAATGTTTGAACCACTGGATGCACATGGTCCTCCAGAATGGTTCGGTAGTCTCTGGCAGTGACGGGCCCATCCAGCACAAGTATTGGACCAAGGGAATGCCATGATATGGCAGCCCAAACCATCACTGATCCACCCTCATGCTGGACTCTGGGCCTGCATCAGTCTGGGTGGTACGCTCCTTTGGGGCTTCTAACTCTCCCAGATGTGGGAAAACAGTAAAGCTGGACTCATCAGAGAACAATACATGTTTCACATTGTCCACAGCCCAAGATTTTAGCTCCTTGCACCATTGAAACCAGTGTTTGGCATTGGAACGAGTGACCAAAGGTTTGGCTATAGCAGCCCGGCCGTGTATACTGACCCAGTGGAGCTCCTGGCGGACAGTTCTGGTGGAAACAGGAGGGTGGAGGTGCACATTTAATTCTGCAGTGATTTGGGCAGCTGTAGTTTTATGTTTTTTGGATACAATCCAGGTTAGCACCTCAACATCCCTTTCAGACAGCTTCCTCTTGGGTCCACAGTTAATCCTGTTGGATGTGGTTGGTCCTTCTTGGTGGTATGCTGACATTACCCTGGATACCGTGGCTCTTGATACATCACAAAGACTTGCTGTCTTGGTCACAGATGCGCCAGCAAGACGTGCACCAACAATTTGTCCTCTTTTGAACTCTGGTATGTCACCTATGATGTTATGTGCATTGCAATATTTTGAGCAAAACTGTGCTCTTACCCTGATAACTGAACCTTCACACTCTGCTCTTACTGGTGCTGTGTGGAATTAATGAAGATTGGCCACCAGGATGGTCCAATTTAGCCATGAAACCTCCCACACTAAAATGACAGGTGTTTCAATTTCATTGTCCAACCCCTGTACATCCACCATCATGAAGTGCTTCGAGAGGGTGGTTAAGGACCACATCATCTCCATTCTTCCCCCATCTTTCAACCCGTTCCAGTTTGCATACCAGCCCAACCGCTCCACTGAGGATGTCATCTCAACTGCTCTCCACCTGAGTCTGGAGCACCAGGAGAAGAATAACACCCGAAACATATTCATCCCCTCGGGGATTATTAAAGTATTTTTCATTTCATTTCATTTCATCATAAAACATGAATTGTGACATTAGGGGGCAGCACCCTAAGACGGCCAAACCTAACCTGAATCTTAACATTTTCAGCAACAAATTCAGATAAATGCGATATAATATTCATCTTTATGTCTTTTTTTGTGGTGTTCTTAATGTGAAATGTGAATCGTTATTTTCTTTATCAAAGAAAGAATTATGAGACGGTCCACTTTAGGTATCTATTGCTGATTTCCTTTTTATTGTTGTTGTTTCTGAACTTCAGTACATTTGGTGCATTTTTTCCAAAGTTCGTAGCAGATCATTGGATGAACGACTTCTACAGTAAACTGTTTTTTTTTTCATGCTGATGATGGCTTGCTTCGCCATCTGTTTTTCAGATTTTGAGTTCCCATGAACATCTAAAACTTTAAAGCTTTCCATAATTATCACAAGGAAACAATCCACACATGGTAGTCAAACTGTCTTTCAGTCAGGTGTTTAGTTGCTTAAACACAAAGCTATCGAAGACTTTTCTGCCTGACAGTCCCAACAAATGTTGTTCAAAGATGTCAAGGAGCAAGAGAGGCAACCTTTTTGGTGGCTCACTAAACTGCTTGGCGAAGGAAGTTAGTCAGTGATGGAAAGTTACTGTAAGTTGTTTGATGTGTTCATCTTTCATGAACAGCTCTCAGTTATTATATTGACTCTAAATGGGCAGTTTGTCATCAACGCTTTGACAGTTGTTGCCTCGTAGGTAACTAAATGTCATTCTCTGTGTGCTAATAAGGCAGACTGATTTGAACCATTTAAAAAATATGACTTTTTTTTCACTTCAGAGTCAAGCCTCCGAGCCAGGGAAGGTTCTCTTCTCTTCTCTCTACCGTTCTCTGCGGTTGTGATTAAAACTCTAACAAGTCCCTCTGAAGTTGAGCGGCGTTTTCATTAGCCGTGGATCAATTAAGACTTGGTGCAATTTGTTTCATGCCTATTCAATCACTTTCCTGCCACAACTGTAAAAAAAAAAAGAAAAAAGAATCTTGTGCTTTTCTATCACAAACCTACATAAGGGCCACAAACCAGTATTGTCGTGGTTCTAGGGATGGGACGGTTACCGGTATTACGGTAAAGCGCGGTGAAATTTTTACGCGATAACGATTACCGTTTATGCTGGACTTCATCTCATTATAGTGGTCGATTACCAGGATATGTAATATTAGCCTCATTCAAGTCTCACGAGTGACTCGCGACTGTGTCTCATGTGAATATGTAGCTTGTAACATCAGCATCATAACGTGAGTGCGGTAACTTCAACTCCTTAAGAAGAGACCACACGAAGACTTACGGTCGGTTTACAAACTTTATCTGGAACAACTGCAGTTCAACTCTTACAGGCCGGTACATTAACACAGCAGACCAGGAGTACTGGGAAACAGCGGGAGGGACATACCGGGGGGCATTCAAATGTTGTACAACATAAGAGGAAATCCAAGTTTCTGTCTTTATGCTCCTCACACTATAACAGTGAGCATGGCGGAAAGTGGTGATAGCACGCAGGACATTTATCAACCCAATAAAAGAACAAAATCTGAGGTCTGGGGATATTGTTTTTTTCTTAAGAATGCAGAGGGACAACTGGTGGAGGACAATTATCCTGTCTGCAGAGCATACAAGAAAAAAGTTGCTGCAACAGGCAGTATCACTTCAAATGCATATTTTGACCAAGTATCATTGTTCGTGACAAAGTGGGTGAGACTTGCTTTGGACACCACTTGTCACTTATTTCTGTTCAGAACACATTACATTTATTTGTTTAATTGATAATTACTAGGCAACATTGCTGCACATTATATCCCGGGTTTATTTGTGTTAGTATTATGTTGCAGTTAACATCCAAGCTTTTGTATACGTTACAGCAAACACATAGTCTTGTTAGTTTCAGTTATGTTTATTGCGTTGCAGATTGAATAGCACTAATTTGCTCATTGACACTAACCATTTGTTTGTTCCTTTGTTCTGACTCACCGTGCAGGACTGTGGGATGGGCCGGCCCAGCATTTCCTGTCTTTATAGTGGTGATGTCGGCAATTGGATTATTGGGTCTAATTAGATGACACCTGGCAACTGTATAAAGGGAGTGGCATTTGGGCTTTGCAGGGGATTTTGGTAATGGAGGACAGAGCTATGTGAGTTTTTTTTTTTTTAACCAGAAAAGAAGAAAATAAATTATTTTACCAAGGTAAACCAAGGTCTGCTGAATCTTTCTGCCTTTACCTGCTCTGACACTTGAGCCACATACCTCTTTACCACATTGTTAAAGTGTTCATTTAAACTTGCACCAGACAAATAAGCTCTGTTCCTGTTATTTATTTTGATCATTTAATATAAAATCTCTTTCTGTGCCAGTCGTTTGCCCGTTTAATGTTGAAAGTTTTATTTTGATTATATTTTGGCTTCTAATATTTTTGTATGACAAGAAAATTACAAGATTTTGCAAAATTATTTAAATGTTTGTGTCTTTTGGACATTTGTACAGCAAATAAGAATACCGCGATCATATCGTAAACCGTGATAATTTTGTCACTATAATGGAGATCTCAGATTTTCCATATCGTTACATCCCTACATTGTACAGGTTGCAAGCCGGGATAAACGGGGAGGGTTGTGTCAGGAAGAGCATCTGACACAAACCTTTGCCAAATCGATATCTGAAACGCGGTGATCCGCCATTGCAACCTGGGAGCAGCCAAATGAAGTTGCTTTTCCATTTCTGTCACAAAGACCCATTAATTCTCAGAGAGTATTGTAGCATAGGGCTTTTGAGCCTCTACACTTCGGAGTCACGACAGTTTACGTGATTACCGTAAAACATGTTATATATATATATGTGTGTAACGGAACCGCGGGTTAGTGAATAAAGAACACAGTGAGCACAGTCGTTGTCAGACGATTATTAAACATAACATTGGCGACGAAGATGGAGAATCTTTTCTCTCCCCTACCTCCGTTCCTTCCTCTGCCTGGCGAACTATCGGTCCCATGGCCCCGCTGGTACGACTCATTCCAGATGTTTGTTGGGGTTTATCGGGCTAGCCAGGGCTAGCGACGCACGTCAAAAGGCTATGCTGATCCACAGCCTGGGCAGCAAAGGTCAACGCATCTTCAGGACACTCGGACCCGCTGACAAAATACGACGACTGTGTCGCCTTACTAACTGGACATTTCGCAGCTCCGCAGAGCGTTATGGTCCGGCGGATTATTTTCCGACAGCGCCGGCAGTGCCCCGGTGAGTCGGTCCACCATTACGTCGCAGACCTCCGGAGTTTAGCCAGCCTCTGCAAATTCTGTGTTTTGGAGCAGGAGATGATTCGGGACCAGTTGGCGGAGCACACAACCGACCCCAAGCTTCGAGAGAGACTGTTCATGTCTCCGGATGACATGACTCTAGCGAAAGCAGTGGAGTTAGCTTTCCAGCTCGAATCGGCTGCTCTATTAGCCTCTCAGCTGGCAGCGCCGGACCAGGCTTCTTCCCCCGCCACGCCGCTGTCACGGACCGTTGCCGTTACCGCTCCACTCTCCGAGCCTGTCTCTCCTCCCGACGAGCACGAGGTTAATGTCGCGGGACGCCTCGGCGCCACAGCACGTCAGCGCTGTGGGAATTGCGGCTCCTCATCACATCCCACACGCACACCTGTCTGCCCAGCCATGGGGCAGCGCTGCCAACGCTGCGGTAAGATGAACCACTTCTCTAAAGTATGCCGCTCTGCGGCCGCATCTACGGGCCACCAGCCCCGCCCCTCCGCCGCTTCAGACCCGACCACCATCCACTCGGTGGGCTCCGCTTCCAAGCCGTTTAAGTGGTGTATGGTGGAACTGGACGGTGTGTGTTTATCACTGCTTTTGGACACTGCAGCTTCCCGGTCCCTGCTCAATGAATCCACAGTCCGGCGGCTCTTTCCCCAACTGATGATTAAAGCTGATGCAGAGGATCTGTACAGTTATGGCCACACTAAAATTGGGACGGTTGGCACTGCTACCTTCTCTGTTCGCTATGGCTCCAGGACCCTCCCCGCCTTCACCTTTCAAGTGTCCCGTCACGGTGCCAACCTCCTCGGGTTTGATCTATTCTGCGCTCTGGGCTTCTCCATCACGGACAACATGGGTGCCACCACACTGACTGTGACTACACCCTGGCTACACCGCTGGCCTTCACTGTTTGCCGGGCTGGGCTGCCTGGCCAAGTTCAATCACCAACCGCTCATCGATCCTGCAGTGATTCCAGTCATCCAGCCTCTGCGCCGGCTGCCCCTCGCCCTGCGTGATGATGTCACGGCTGAGCTAAATAAACTCCTGGACGCCGGTATTATTGAGCGGGTGGATGCCTCTCCATGGATCTCTAATCTGGTTATGGCAAAGAAGAAGACGGGTGGCTTACGGCCCTGCATTGACCTCAGGCAGGTTAACAAAGCGGTAATCCCAGATAAATATCCACTACCCACCACCGAGGAGCTCTCTGCCAAGTTTCATGGCTCAACGGTCTTCTCCAAACTCGACCTCCGCCAGGGCTACCTGCAGGTTCCTCTACATCCAGACAGCCGCAACCTCACCGCTTTTGTCACTCACATGGGGGTCTTCAGGTACACCCGCATGCCCTTTGGACTCAGCTCTGCCCCCAGCTGTTTCCAGAAGATCATGGCTACTATCTTTGCTGGCATCCAGGGTGTGGTCGTGTACTTGGACGATATTGTGATTCACGGGGCGACGTCCGCCCTGCACGATGACCGTCTTTCTAGGGTGCTTGGTGTGCTCGCCCGTCACAACCTCACACCGAATGGCGAGAAGTGTGTCTTTGCTGCCCCGTCCATTGAGTTTGTTGGATTCCGCCTGACAGCTGATGGCCTTAGCCCACTCCACTCCAATGTCGACGCTGTCCTGCGCCTGCCCGAACCCTCCTGTCCTGCGCAGCTGTCATCGTTTCTGGGGATGACAGCCTTTTACCTGCGTTTCCTTCCCCACTATTCTGAGACCACCGCACCGCTGCGTGCTCTCCTCAAACAGGACGTGCCCTGGACCTGGACACCTGCTTGCTCTGCTGCGGTCCGCCAGTTGAAGTCGCAGCTCACCTCCCCTCCTGTGCTCGCCCACTTTGACCTGCTGAGCCCCACATTTGTGACCTGCGACACTTCCAACTCAGCCATTGGTGCTGTCCTGTCACAGCTCCAGGGAGGGACTGAACGCCCCGTGGCGTTTGCTTCACGGTCGCTCTCCCCGACCGAACAGAAGTACTCTGTAGGTGAGAGGGAAGCCCTGGCCTGCGTCTGGGCGTGTGAGCGGTGGCACATATACCTATACGGCTGGCACTTCACACTCCGGACTGACCACCAGGCACTCACAGTCCTGCTGGCTACGACCGGGTCAGGTAACAAGCCACTGCGCCTGTACCGGTGGTCAGAGAGGTTGCAGGCATATAATTTTACCACCAGGTTTACACCTGGCAAAGACAATATTGTGGCTGACCTGCTCTCTAGGGCCACTCCCACCCCTGTGCCGCATGCCACCCAAGACTGCTCAGAACCAGAGCTGGTTCTTATGTTGCACGAACGCCTCCGTGGTGCTGTGTCCCTGCAGGAGCTCCAGGCAGCCTCGGCGCAGGACCCTGTGTTCACTCAGCTCCGCACCTTCATTCAAAGGGGTTGGCCTGCCAAAGTACCGGAGGAGCTAGCACCGTTCCACCGTGTCAAGGGTGACCTCTCCTGTTGGAATGAGTACTGTGTGGCGAGGGGGTTGTGCGCAGTGATCCCCAGCGCCTTGAGAGCCCGTATCCTGGCCATGGTCCATGAAGGTCACCTGGGCATCGTGAGGGTGAAACAGCGCTGCAGGGGCCTGGTTTGGTGGCCAGAAAAGGACAGGGACATTGAGACAATGGTGAAAGATTGTGCAGCCTGCCTCACCAGCGGGAAGATGGGCCCGCCCTCAACCCCGCCCTTGCAACCCCTACCTTGGCCAAACGCACCGTGGAGTCACATACAGCTGGATATCTGTGGGGAACTCCACAGCATTCCTCACCACCAGCGCTTCCTTCTGGTGGTCTACGACCTCCACTCTAAGTGGCCTGAGGTCCTCCCTGTTGGATCTGTCACCACCAGGGTTGTCACTGACTTCCTCTCCTCCCTGTTTGCCGGCCGGGGCGTGCCTGATGCCATCACCACGGATAACGGCCCCCAGTTTGTTGCTGCTGACTTCGCTTCCTTCACGGGGGAGAGGGGAATAAAGCATATTAGAACTGCTCTGTACCACCCACAAGCTAACGGCGGTGTGGAGAGGTTCAATCAGACGCTCAAAAATGGACTGAGAGCACATTTGTCAGATGGGTTCCCATTTGCGTCAGCGCTGCAGAACACCTTGCTGCATTACAGGGCAACACCACACGCCACAACAGGCTGCTCCCCAGCCCTCCTGATGCTGGGACGTGAACTCCAGCTTCCCTTAGACCGTATGCGGCCTCCTAAAAAAGACGTTCTGACAGCAGAACCTTCTATCAGCGACACGGTAGCTGGGCAACAACGCCGCATGAAGCAGCAGTTCGACAGAGCGCGTCGGGTGAGACGTCCCACACTCTCAGTGTTTGACTGGGTCCGTGTGCGCCGGCCCAATCGGTCTCACAAGCTGCTCTCTTTCTGGTCTGCCCCACAACAAATAACAGCACAATTAGGACCAGCTACCTTTCTCCTAGCCAATGGCTCACGTTGGCATGCCAGCCGCCTCAGACGGGTCACTCCACCACCCGCCTCTGACCAGGCGATGACCACTAAGGATCTACGTCACACAGACGGAAACTGGGACATTCCCCTGGCACAATCAGGACCCCCGGTGGCACATCGATTGGAGCCTGAGGCACCAGCTGAACCTCTGCAGCTCGGGCCCCGCCCTGCTCGGGCTCGCAGAACACCCCACTATCTCAAAGACTATGTTTTAGGCTAAAAGCCATTGTAGACTAGTGCATAGCCTGTCATGTGGCAGAATAATTCACAAGGCTATGCGGGTTAAACGGGTAGTCTACCCCGTTGGCCCAGTCAGGTTGGCCATGTTCAGGCCTCAGTAAATTATGTTGTGCTTACTTGTCGCCGGCCTGTGTGGACACTTTGAAAGGGGGGGTGAATGTAGCATAGGGCTTTTGAGCCTCTACACTTCGGAGTCACGACAGTTTACGTGATTACCGTTAAACATGTTATATATATATATGTGTGTAACGGAACCGCGGGTTGGTGAATAAAGAACACAGTGAGCACAGTCGTTGTCAGACGATTATTAAACATAACAAGTATAGCAGAATTTTCTTCTTTTTTTACAAATGTTTTCAGTTCAATTTATCTTCAAGTGATGTTTTGATTTGAAATGGCAATGATACATTTTCAATGCTCGTGTTTCCCTTCCATGCTTAAGGTCACAGGTAAGTGGACACTGGAGTTATTCATTTATTTATTTCTAACTCTCTCAACATGCCTGTCCTTGATCTTTGGACTGAGTATTTGACTATTCACTGAAACAGCTCTTGTATTCTTTTTGCAGAGAGATAATCAACAGGCCCCGTGACCCTGCAGAGGATTAAACGGGCATAGATAATGAATGGATGGATGGTTGGACGGATAGATAATCAACAGGATGTTTTCATGAAGTGGGAATCACTGTCCAGGTTCTTTCTCGTTATAATCTACCTTCAAGGACTGAAAGTCACACTTTGATTTTGTCTGATGAGCGTTAGGGGTATGCACCTTTTACCTTTGCAAAATTTTAGCACATGCTGCTGGAAATGTCAGATGAACAGTCAGGGATGGTTAAAACTGTGAAAGAGGGAAGTGCAATCTTAAAGTTCTATCTGTATTATTTTCAGGTGATTCGAGACTCCACAGGCTGGGCAGGTATGACAGGAACAGTGCTCTGTTTTTTTTTTTACCTCCACCAAGAAGGTTATGTTTTTGCCTGTCTGTTTGTCTGTCTGTGTTCAAGATAACTCAAAAAGTTATGGATGGATTTTAATGAAATTTCCAGGAGTTGTCAGAAATGTGAAAAGGAAGAACTGATTTTATTTTGGCTGTGATCCGGAAGAAATCCTGGATTCTGAATCACTTTCAATTTTTTGATAACATTGTGGTCAATGGGGCTGAAAATTTTGTTTCTCAATATCTTATTGCCCAAAACTCATGAAATTTCACTTAGGGATTGACAATGGGAACCTCTATCAAATTTCAAAAGCTCTGGATCTGATCCAGAATGCAGATTTTATCGCAGTCTGTAAATCGCTGTATGGGAGAACTTTTGTGCTTGGCAGAGGTCTGCACTCTCCGAGTGCTTTTCTAGTTTTTAAATGTGGCTGCAGTGACATGTTCTGGGATCAGCCATCTCTCTGCAAGTAGTTTGGATGATACAATTTGGGCAAAACCCATCAAAAGACTGACAGAAGACCAGCAGACGACAACAGGTCGTTTGACAACAGGTGGCGTAATCCAGGACAAGTTACTATGAAGGAGCACCTCTGCACCCCAGATTGTTAACAGTTAGCTCTGAGTTTTCATCCATTCTGTCTACAGTTGTTGCTGCAGTCATGCAGATTTCTACCACACATACTATCTGTGAGCTTTTCATATAATGCTTACTATATTGGTCCCAATATAGGACGTCTCCGATTAAAAGGCAACCTTCATGAAGACATGAAGGTTATACATAAAATAACTTTTTATTGTACAATTTCTACAGAAAAAAAAAATCCACAGAGATAACATTCTGCTGTATTGTTAAACATTTTAATTTTTTTTTAGGAAGTATGGTACCATACTTAAGGTAAGGCACATGTCAGGTTTCCATGTTATTTAAGATCTAGGTATAGTACTATATAATAAACTTTATTCTCTTAAAATCTGAGGCTATGACTCAGTGAATCAGCAACAACCATGTAGTTCAATAACTGCATTAATGATGTCAATAGCTGAGTTATATTCGGTTTCAAGAACAACATTAACAATTCAGTCCATAAAAAAACCAATTCTGGACTGCAACAAAACTTTCAAACCCCTTTGCTCGAGTCGGTCGTGTGGTTCCTCCATTTTCCATCAGATCCTGCTCGTGTGCGTTCACTGTGATGCTCCATTAGCTGACGGGTAACTGCGGTGCGGCTTCATCTCGTGGTGCAGATGTGTAATTAGAATAGAAAAGTCTAGACCTCAATTATAAGATAACTCACATTTTTGAGAATATAGGCCCCGATCATACACTTCCCCTTACCCGGTAATAGTAGCTGCTACCCACAAATTGCAGGTTTAGGAACCTCCACTAACCGCTAATGCAATCTTCCTCTCGCTAAAGCCGCAACCTGTTATGCTGACTCCCTTACTCATTTTGTAGGCGTGGCAATGGGTGTACCTTTGCTCTTTCCGCAAGCTCTGTATCTTGTGATCGCGGGTTTAGGGTTGCAGATAGGGGTGTAACGGTACATGTATTTGTATTGAACCGTTTCGGTATGGGGTGGTCGGTTCGGGACGGGGGCGTACCGAACGAGTTTCCACACGGACATATTAAGTAGAGGACCGCACGTTGTGGAGCAGAGCGCTGCAGCCGCACATGCGCAGTTGTGCGCACACTCGGTGTTGCTAACTTAGCGACTTTGTCGCTATATCTAGCGACTTTCCAGACCCCCCTAGCGACTTAATTTGTAAAAAGCGGCTAGCGACAAATCTAGCTACTTTTTCTGGTGATTTTGAGACTCACGCGGACTCAAACCGCTAGGTTTGAAGCCATCACTTGGCTGCTGTCTGCCTCGCGAGCCGCGCTTCTCGCTCTCTCTCCCTCTCTCTCTGCCGGGCTCAGTGCACAGCCAGCGCGAGTTTCTGTGTGCGGACTGGGCGCGTGTCACCACATACACAGGTGAGGCGACGCGCGTGCACACAAACACCCTAATCAGTGGTAGAGAACGCTGGCTTCAAACACATGATAAAGGTAATTGAGCCCAGATATCAATTACCTTCTCGTCCACATTTTAGCCAGAAAATCATACCCGGACTTTATGAAAGAATAAAAAGATTAGTTTTTAAAGAAACACCCTGAGCCTTATTCATGTTATTTAATCTTGAAACTGTTCAGTGTTGCAACTGTTCAATTTTGCACATCAGATGGATTATTTTTTTAAGCAAAAGTCTAAGCCAATGTTATTTTTATTTTGTTTTTCAAAATATCTACATTTTAGAATATTGTATTTATATTTTTGAGCAGAATTCTAGCTTTGTATAGGCTACTGTTCCTATTGTTAAAAAGCACAAAAGTGTGTTATAAACAACCAGCACATTTATATTTTGCATTTATATTTCTTACTGTACCGAAAATGAACCGAACCGTGACCTCAAAACCGAGGTACGTACCGAACCGAGAGTTTTGTGTACCGTTACACCCCTAGTTGCAGATGTCGGTGCGTACAAGAGCGACTTCAAATAGCATCAATGTGCGTCCACCTGGTCTCATGTGAACGTGCACAAACATCTCTACCTCTGGAATTAACTCTTGTATAAAAAGCGTGATTTGGCTTCAGTTGAACCCCTGAGAAAATGGCAGAGATCGTCTTTAACAGGTTGCTCGCCAGTTAAACCATAGAGGACCAGAGCGTGTTTACTGGGAGGACACCAACTATCTGGGACTTTCAGGTAGCTGATAGGAAATTTCTGTGTAAAAATATTTATATGTATATATCAGTGCAGAGGAGGAGGAGGAAGGAAGAGGAGGAAGCTCTACAGCAGAGTCCCATATTCAGTCCAATACAGTACTTTAATTTGCAACAATATAATTTTCCTTTGGGGTTTAATCAAGTATTTTTCAATTTTTTTTTTTTTTACAGCGTCACAGTACTCTTGAATATAGCTGGTAAAACAAACCAGGGACTGAGATCTCTTCCAGTAGAAGACCTTCAGGGACACATCATTTTATGGCAACACTAGAAATGCAAAAACAAGAAAATATCCAGGCTTGAATTTTCATGTGATCATCCGGTAACTGCGCTCGTGCCGCTGGTCTTCAGTAAAATCTGTACGCTTGCACACTTTTGATAACACTAAGCTCTGACCTGTATCTCCCTGATCACGCCGGAAGGCGTTTGAACGTTAAACTGCTCCTCACTGCGATATATACTGTAAATTCCACTTAATGTTAAGCAATGCATAATATTACGCTGACAAAACATGTCTAAAGGCTACATATTTGAATATAGCACTGGCAGACTCCTCAGCTCTTTGAGTTTGATATAATCTTCTGTACTTGGGTGGAAAAAAATTCAGCTCTCTCTGACTGTTGAAAAGAAGAACTTGATAGCAGAGTTCAAGGCTTTAGGGATTTTTCTCTCTTGCTGGTGATTATGAGTGAGCAGCAACTATTAAATGAGCTAAAAGATGTAAAGACTACTAGTAACTTAATGGATTGTGCGTGATAAGGCAAAAACTTAAAGTGTTGCTTCCGACTCGATCGTCTGTGGTACTACAGTGTGCCATCAAAGAAGCAGCGTTCTTCGTTATTTTCTAAAAGAATGGTAATACAACCCTTAATCAGGAAAAATAGGGACGGTGTGGACAATGCAGGAAAAGAATCGTTCCATAAAAAGGTTTCAGCAGTTATTTTGCCCATTCTTTTCCCGATTTGAGGCTGTATCACACATGCTGAGTATCAAGCACATTTGAAGACGTCTGCGTTGCCCGACGTCCAGCAGCATCCCGCTGAAGTCGAGGTTAGAATTTGCCTGGATCTGTATTTTTCTGGACATGTTTTAATAAGCAGAAATCTCCATCCCGGGAGCACGTGCAGCAGGAGAGGGTCCAGGGCCGACCTCACATTAGCCTGTGAAGTAAGAGGTCACAGATGAGAGAGGATGTGAGGTTCGAATGAGGCTCAGAGTCATAACTAACCCCGACATGTAAACATTGCATAGTTTTATCACAGAAGACTGAAACATTGTGGCTGAGGAGGCAGTCGTGCATCTTTCATGACTCAGTCTGACAAGCAGCCACTTTTACTTCAACAAGCTCAGGGAAATGCATAAAATTGTGTGCGTGCTACTTTTCCTATGTACTCTTTAACCTTCAGCTCCCAGGTTGTTGACAGGATGGCGGTTAGGCCTTGTGTTCTAGCTACATAAGCTTATTCTTTTTTATTTATTGTCTTTCAAAGCCTGTAGATTGTCATCTCTCAAAATGTTAAATCGTCTTAAAAAGGCACAAAGGAACATTTCTCATTTCTCAGGGGGTATCCCTTCAGATGTGGAGGTTAACTCACTGTTACAACGCTGTGCAGGATTTTACTCTTTTTCTGTCTCATGGCTTTCATTTCTTCAAGGAAAGATCAGGAATGCTGACTCGTATTGTGTGATTATTAGGGCTGGGCAACGATTAAAATTTTTAATCGCGATTAATCGCATTATTTCCCTGACTAATCACGATTAATCGCATTGTATGCAAAAAATCAAATAATGAATTCAAAAGCAGTGTAAAATGCACTTTTATTCAAATGTTCTGCTGCCATATGAACTAAAGTGTCATAATATTTGTTGTTCAAACACTTTTAACATCAGCACTTGTCAGTAACACATTTAGTGTAAATATCATCTTAAAAAATGTAAAATAAAATAAAGCTTATTGCCACTGCCAGGGCATTAATAACATCCTGTTTTTATGAAAAATAAAAAAAAAGTCTAGAAACAAAATCCAACAAAATGATTGTGGCTCAGCACAATCAGAACATTAAAACAGGTAATTTCTGAGGTAACAGCAGAAACTTTTAACGGGGAGTTCAACTTGTCAGTTGTTACAAATAACCTTGTTTCTGTCGAATCCTCCGTCTGGGAGAACTTTAACATGAAAATGTCCATGTTAAAGTTCAGTAACTTTACCAATCTATGTATCATTCATTCTTTCCATTTTCAATTGTCAATCAAAAATTTAAAAAATATTAAAAAGTGACATTTTATTACGTTTTTCATTTTTAAATCTAACACAAGAAAATGAAAAAATGCCTGTTTTTTTATATTTCAATTTTAGACTTGGATCAAAAATACAAAACATAAAAACGGGCCACAGAACTGAATTTGTTTTATTATCGAGGACTATCATTACACATCTGTGCCACTAGATGGAGCCGCACTGAAGTAACCAGCTAGAGAACAGCAGGACAGTGAACACATGGAGCAGATCTGATGTAACATGGAGGAATGACGCAAAAGTTTTGTTGCAGTCCAGAATTTTTGTTTTCAGACAGAATTGTTAATATTGCTACCTGAGTTGCTACCTGAACTGTAAAATACACAAATTTTTACCGTTCTCCATGTCTGTTTTAGCTTTTCTGCATGTTTTTCCGCCAATTCTTTTCCGGTTCTGCAGCAGCCAGTAACAGACTTTTCAAAACAAAAGCATGTGAGCAACATGCGTTAACGTCCGATAAAATATATGTCGGCGTTAATAAATTAATGAGTTAATGCTATAATAACGCATTGACTTGCCCAGCCCTAGTGATTATCTGTGCTAGATGAGTCAGAGGACAGAGACGGCAACGCCACCACTGCCTATGGTCAACGTTGTTGTGGCATTGCCATGGACATGGATGTAAATCAACGTTGTAGAGGTTGACAAAGGTTGACAAAGGTTTCCCGCTGTAATGTCTTGCCCATGTGGTTATATCATGTATGGATGAAAGTGGTATCTGAGGGGGTTTGACATCACGGGTGTTCAGTCTGGGCTTGTCCTTCACCAGAGCTGTAGGAATGCTAGCGGCTCCTCGACATGTTCTTGTGAAACATCATCAGTAGCAGCAGTCTATACCTCGCTCAGTTCTCGAGTCCACATCTGGACTAGTATCGTAGAAATCCCTGGATGTGTTTTCGCTTCACCCATCTGATGGCGGATGCATCCAAAGTGGACTTATGCAGACTTGAATGCATTTTGCATCAACCTTTTGATAACTATAACACTGTATCACAAGCGTTATAACACGTGCTGATGTTGTTTGGCAACAGAAAGTAGTTTTAAGACATTTTCATGCGAGAATATAGTCCTTCTATTGTCAAATATAAGGTTCATTCATCATTACTTCCTGCTCTCGGTGGAGGCAGTCGCATATCTGTGAGCTCCCATCTATCTGTCCCTGCTGCTTCTCTTTTGTCTTGTCTGAGCTTTTTTTGGAGCCTCACTCGGCATAATATTCAAATCTCTAATTATGGATCTGATCAGCTGGTTTCTCAATGCAATTAATCAATTTTTCTCGAAGAGAAAACAGGACACAGGAGAGTCCTCCGGTCCCGATGGAACACTGGCTGGATACATCAAGGATTTTGGATGGAATCTGGGATGTCTGCCCCCCTTGTTCATTGTGGACACCAAAGTGTACCTATTGGGATTTATGATCACAGGATTTCTGCTGTTTGGAGTTGGCAGATACCTGCTGTATCGGAAAATTTACACGGCAGCTGCCATCCTGGACACCGTCAACCTGCCTGCCGTGTGTGTTGGAATGAGTCGCGCTGTGAACACTCAGACTGCTGCTCTTGGTGAGCTGAACCGGAAACTGGAAGTGATTCTAGTGACGGTTTTGAACTCTGGCAAAATGGATTCGATCCTGGAGAAGTTCAAGCGCCGCTCAGGGAGAATTGACCTGTAATTCGGACAATTGGAGTTATTCCCGCCGAGATGGACCAGCAAAAACTTTGAAGGCATACAGAATATCATGTCAGCCTGACCGAAAACATTCTTCTCTTATCTGAATCCGGCTCCCCTGAAACGAAGCTCGCCTCAAGGCCAGCCTTCGACCTAATCTCTCCTGAATATTATGATTTTTTGACGCTCCTTCCCGACCCCTCCCCTTTCCAAACAACACCTGTGGCTCCAGATCAAACTGGGACAGGGGTCACTGGCTTACGCACACACATACACATGTACACACACACACTTCCCTCCCCCTGCCCAACTGCCTCCGCTGGCTCCTGGATGTTTTTACCCCCCCACGCTTGACGGACTGGGCACTCGAGCGCACAGACTGTTTAGCTGGACACTCCCCCTCTCCCCACCTCTTTCCTGACCCATATGATGTCTTCGTAATAAGTTTGTTATGCTTGTGCTGAGGTTTTTTTTTGTGAATCCTACAACATGTGCCTCTGATCAAGGACATGTGGTGTGAGACACCTCTTTTTTATCCTCCCCCCCCCCATCCCCTATGTGATGGCTGGCCGGAGGGTGGTGTACTTGGGCATGTGCTTGAGTGTACTACTCTCTGACACGGTAGAAGCGCTCTTATAGCGCTGACCCAAGCACCGTTGACTCCTGTCCATATGTTGTTGTTGTTGTTTCTGTATGTTTCTCTTGGACGGTGTACTGGGAAGACAAATTTCACTGTGTTGGGACGCTGGCTCAGTGACAATAATAAATCTGATTCTGATTCTGATTCTGATTCATTGATCACAATAGAGCCTATTTAAAAATTCATCCCAAATCAGAATTGCCCTCTCTGACATCACCTGTTTGAAATAACCTGTTTTTCTTGCCTTCCACCCATTTACTAGCATCGGATATCAATATCAAATACAGTGGTACCTCTACTTACGAACATCTCTACATAAGAAATTTTTAGGTTACGAAACGCTTCAATGGGAAAATATTGCCTCTTGTTACGAAATAAATTTCAGGATACGAAAGGCAAAAATCCAGTAGCGCTGCTACCCGCAGCTCCCAGTTTACCGAATGTAAACATAGCTGTCAGCTCTGTATCTCGGTTTGAAAGCGGTGTGTCTGAGCTGCTCTGCCATTGGCTATCATTTAGCATCTTCCTGGCATCCCATTGGCTAGAAGGCTCCTTGTCTGTATGAGCGTAACCCAGCAACCCAGGTAAACTAACAATTTTTACCTCCGCCAAGGAATGTTTTTGCCGGCTTTTATCTGTCTGTCTGTGTTCAAGATAACTCAAAAAGTTATGGATGGATTTTGATGAAATTTTCAGGAGTTGTCAGAAATGTGAAAAGGAAGAACTGATTTCATTTTGGGTGTGATCCGGAAGAAATCCTGGATTCTGGATCACTTTCAAATTTTCGATAATTGTGCTTGGTGGAGGTCTGCACTCTCCGAGTGCTTTTCTAGTCTCAACACGTATTTCTTACAGGTTTTTATGTCATTTCATGTATTATTCTTGTATTAATTTAATTATTATTTATAATTAAAAAAATAATAATGTTTGAATTTTGGGGGGCTTGGAACAAATTAGGGCATTTACATGGAAAACGCGTCTCTACTTATTGAATTTTCAGGTTACAAAACTACTTCCAGAACCAATTAATTTCGTAAGTAGAGGTACCACTGTATGTTGAATATTTCTAATGTGTCCAACTGTTTTGAACTTGAAATGAAAATAAATGGGCACAGATAAGAAAAGGTAATGCAGCCGACCAGAAAACACATGGAAAATGTTCTGGAAACTAGATTTCTGCTCTTTATTTATGTGACTATTCTCGGATTGGGGTTCTATGACATCCCAACATTTCGTGACGATCGCCGTCAGAGATCCTGAATAGTAACATTGATTATGTCTGCTGTTCTGACTTGTCGTTTGCCTTTTATACAAGCTCTAACAATGTCAAGATTAACTAACATAGCATATGTAGTTTTTGTTGCCAGAAGAAGTTTGGAGATCTCCTGGCGACGATGATGTGACTTTTCTTCTCTCAATCTCTTCCAGTCTGGAATCGCTGTGCCGTTCTGAGTGTGTTAATGGGTTCAGAAAAAAGCTGCTCCAGGCCGATTTTTAAATGCAAAAAGATATTTATATACCCATAGCCAGGTCTAAATTCGGACACTTTTGGAATCAATCATGATTTCTTTGGCAATTGTTTGACATGTTTTTCTCTCTGGACAATAAACATCTGGAGCCTGATTTACTAAAGGTTTGCGTGCGTAAAAACGTGTGCAAACTTGACACCACCCGCAAACCAATGCGCAAGCTGATCTACTAACCGCGTGCAAAGAGGACTGCGCCTCTCAAATGAGCAAAATAGCACACGCTGTTCATTTAGTACTTTTGCTCTGATGAATAATCAATATGGGGCGTACCCGCCAGAAATACTGGGAGGGGAAAATGCAAATAGGTTCATTTACCACGCGCAATGAGATTTACCAACCCTGAAAGTAATTGCGGGGATTGTGATTGCGTCTGTATTTAATACGTTCGAAAGGAAGGTGCTAATCTGCCCAGCATTACGCACCGATGGCTGCTGTTATTGTGGCAAGGAGGCGACATCGCCAAAATCAAAGAATACGCAGAGAGAGTCTTTCGGACTCGTGTAAATTTGTTTGGAATGAATGAAAACCAGATAGTTGAAACTTAAGGGCTGATTTGGAGCCGGTCACAAGCACATGCAAAAGGAGAAATATTTTATTTGAATGTTAAATCGAGTATTATTCAGCAAAAGGTTGCCACAGGAGGCACATTCATTTTTTTATTTGTGATAATAAATAAATCACGTGTTTTCATGGAGAAAAAAGTGTTTCTTATTGTGCGCCTACCTTGTTCTGCAGTTGGCTCTAGCGTGTCATACCCCAGTATGCCAGTTATCTGCTCCTCGCAGAAGGTGAGCTGCACCTGCTGCTCAATGCTGGTTAGAGGCATCTCTTCCGCAGGCCCTCCACCTGTCTTGTTTGCCGAAGTTTTATTAAAGGCCACTTTTTCTTTAGTTCTTTGCCTTATATCTTGCCACCTTCTTTTAACCTCATCTGCCGTTCTTTTTGTCTTACCAACTGCATTTATTCTATCGCAGATTTTCTCCCATTGTCATGGCTCAGGTGAGAAAGACTCCAAGTTAGACTTCACTTTGAGAACAGAAGGGGTTTATTAGGACAGAGAATCCAGGAACAGTTGTGGATGGCTCGAGGCTGGTTCTCCAAGGTCTGGTTCCAGGATGCGCAGGCAGACTCACACAGGCTGGACGTGGGCCGGGCAGACGGGGAAGGCAGAACTGGAGAAGAGAGCAAAAGTGATTAGAAGGTTCAGACAGGTTGGCACAGTGAGACGAGACGTGAGCTTAATACCACTAAAGGAGCGTAGTCGGACTGGCGCCGAGTGGCTGAAGGAATCCAGGTTATGTAGAGTGAGGGTTGATTGGTGATGAGCCCCAGCTGTGCAGGAGAGGACGGGTCGAGCAAGCCCAGGCTGAAGGTCTGGGATGGAGACAGTGGAGGGCGCCAGAGGACAGGAGGCCGCATGACAGTACCCCCCCCTCAACGGGCGCCACCCGGCGGCCCACCAGGCTTCCCCGGGAAACGGCGGTAAAACACCCGCAGTAAATCAGGGTCCATAATGGCAGAACGAGGCACCCAGGAGCGCTCCTCAGGACCGTACCCCTCCCAGTCAACAAGGTACTGCACACCCCGACCACGGCGACGGGCGTCAAGGAGGCGACGGACGGTGTACACCGGATGGTCATCAATGAGCCGGGGGGGCGGAGGGGGAACGGCCGGAGGGCTCAGCGGACAGGTGGACACCGGCTTCAGCAGAGACACGTGGAACACCGGGTGGATCTTCATGGAGGCAGGTAGGGAGAGCCGTACCGCCGCCGGATTGACGATCTCAGAGATGGGAAATGGCCCGATGTATCTAGGGGAGAGTTTGCGAGATTCAGTGCGAAGGGGAACATGACGGGTAGACAACCAACCTGCTGGCCCGCGGAGTAGGTCGGAGCCTGGACCCGGTGGCGATCGGCGGTGCGCTGGTTCCGTTCCCGTGTGCGGAGAAGAGCCGCCCTGGTCTCTTTCCAAACCTTCCGACATCTCCTCATGTGCAGGTGCACAGACGGAACCGCCAGATCCTCCTCGTCCATCGGGAAGAGAGGGGGCTGATACCCCAGAGACACCTCAAACGGCGTCTTCCCGTGCGCCGTGGATACCTGTGAGTTGTGGGCGTATTCGATCCACGGAAGCCGCCGGCTCCAAGAGTTCTGGTTCTGGGCTGCCACGCACCTCAGGGCCGATTCCAGTTCCTGGTTCAGCCGCTCTGTCTGGCCATTGGTCTGAGAGTGGAAACCTGAGGAGAGACTGGAGGTAGCGCCAAGAGCACGACAGAATGTCCGCCATACCTGAGATGTAAACTGCGGCCCACGGTCGGACAGGATGTCTGTGGGGATGCCATGAAGGCGGAGGACGTGGCTCACAAGGAGATCGGCAGTTTGAGAGGCTGTGGGCAGCTTGGAGAGGGGGATGAAGTGTGCAGTTTTAGAGAAGCGATTAACTACGGTGAGGATGACAGAGTGGCCCTCGGAGGGTGGTAATCCGGTGATAAAGTCCAATGCGATGTGAGACCACGGCCGGGTAGGAACGGGGAGAGGTTGCAGGAGACCTGAGGGAGACTGGTAGGAGGGTTTACCCCTGGCACAGACAGAGCAGGCTAACACGAAATCATGCGTGTCTTTGTTCATGGAAGGCCACCAGAAATGTCTATTTAGCAGGTGAAGTGTGCGTTTTATACCAGGATGGCATGAGAGGCGTGACAAATGGATCCAGTGGAGGACCTGAGGGCGGGCAGCCAGTGGAACATAGAGGCGTCCCTGGGGTCCGTTGCCAGGGTCGGGTTCCGTCCGTTGAGCGTCTCTCACCACCGACTCGATATCCCAGGTGACGCTACCAACAATGCAGGTGGGAGGCAGGATGGAATCTGGCGAGAGAAGCTCGTCAGCGGGGAACTGTCTGGACAGGGCTTCGGGTTTCCCGTTCTTGGTTCCTGGCCTGTAAGACACACGAAAGTTAAAGCGGGAGAAAAAGAGAGACCAACGGGCCTGTCGAGGGTTTAGTCTTTTTGCACTTTATAAGTACACCAGATTTTTATGATCTGTCCATATAGTGAATGGCTGTTCAGCCCCCTCGAGCCAGTGCCTCCATTCCTCCAGGGCCACTTTAATGGCCAGCAGCTCCTTATCCCCGATGCCGTAGTTCCTCTCGGCGGGGGTGAGTCGGCGGGAGAAAAACGCACAGGGATGGAGTTTCTGATCCTGATCAGAAACCTGGGACAGCACCGCTCCTACCCCAGAGTTAGACGCGTCCACTTCTACGGTGAAGGGCTTAGCTGGATCCGGCTGAGTGAGGATGGGGGCCGAAAGGAAGCGGTCCCGGAGGAGGTTGAAGGCTTGCTGGGCTGGTTCGGACCAAATGAAGGTGATTTTAGATGAGGTGAGTTGAGTGAGTGGTTGCGCAATCTGGCTGTAATTTTTAATGAACTTGCGATAAAAGTTCGCGAACCCCAGGAACTGCTGCAGCTGGCGACGAGAGGTGGGTACAGGCCATTTGGCGATAGCCTGTATTTTGCTCGGGTCTGTCTGCAGTCTGCCAGAGCCGAGGATGTAGCCGAGAAATGAGACAGATTGCAGATGGAAGGAGCATTTTTCTATTTTGGCATACAGGTGGTTCTGGAGGAGGCGTTGAAGGACCAGGCGGACGTGATGGACATGTTCGTTTTGGTTTTTGGAAAAGACAAGGATGTCGTCGAGGTATACAAACACAAATTTATACAGATAGTCCCGGAGGATGTCGTTGATAAAGGCCTGGAACACAGCGGGAGCGTTAGTGAGTCCAAATGGCATTACCAGATATTCGAAATGTCCAAGATGTGTGTTGAAACCTGTCTTCCACTCGTCTCCCTCTTTAATCCGGATCTGGTTATAGGCATTGCGGAGATCGAGTTTGGTGAATACTGTGGCCCCCTGTAATGAGTCAAGAGCGGAAGAGATTAATGGGAGTGGATATGTATTCCGAACAGTTATCTCGTTAAGTCCCCGGTAATCAATACACGGCCGAAGAGTTCCCTCCTTCTTGGCCACGAAGAAAAATCCTGCTGCCACGGGCGACGTGGACGGGCGAATGTGGCCACGCGCTAAAGCCTCCTTAATGTACAGCTCCATAGCCTCCCTCTCCGGGCGCGAGAGGTTGTATAACCGGCCTTTGGGCAGAGGAGCGTCCGGGAGGAGGTCTATGGAGCAGTCATACGTCCGATGTGGTGGTAAGGAGAGAGCCTTTTCCTTGCAAAACACTGTGGCCAGGTCGTGGTACTGAGACGGGATCAGGGTCAGATCAGGTGGCAGGGCAGATTCGGCTTTAGGGGTTCGGTCAGCGGATGTGGCCGAGCCAAGACAATTAGCCAAACAGAAAGAACTCCAGGTGATGATTTTATTAGTGGTCCAGTCAATCTGGGGGTTGTGCAATCGTAACCATGGGTAGCCCAGCACCAGAGGGGTCCGGGGTGAATTAATAATCTTGAATGTAATGGTTTCGTGGTGGTTGCCTGCCAGACTCAATGTAACGGGAGCTGTAGAGTGGGAGATGTGAGCCATAACTCGGCCGTCCAGAGCTTTTGCCACAATGGGTGGTTCTAGGGGAACCAGAGGGAGGAGCAACTGGTCGGCTAAAGAGCTGTCAATGAGATTGTCGTCTGCCCCTGAATCGACCAGCACGGAAAGCGGGAAAGATAATTGTGGGGTGTGGATGGTTCCTGAAATCATGGGTCTGGGGTGTGAAGTGTTATGAGATGCTTGGCTCACCAGTGTCCCCAGAGTCATGGGCGAGCCTGGTCGTTTGGCCGCACGGGACACGTAGCTGTCCGGTGGCCGGGTCGGAGTGGACGGCAGCTGAGACGGAGTGAAAGGCGGCTGGGACGGAGGCCGAGGACGGAGGGTGGACAGAGACGCCCCCAGGGAGGCTCTGGATCGTGAGCCGCGCTCCCGGCGACGTTCACAGAGCCGGTTGTCAATCCGGATAGCCAACGCAACCAGGTTGTCGAGGTTTGCAGGATCTTCTCTGCAGGCCAGCTCATCCTTGATGTCGTCATGGAGTCCCTTCGTGAAGACCCCTGCCAGGGCAACATCATTCCAGCCGGAGTCCGCCGCTAGAGTCCGAAACTCTACTGAATATTCGGCGGTACTCCGGGAGCCTTGAGAGAGTTCTAATAACCGTCCAGCTGCAGAGCCTGCATGATCGGGTGATCAAAGACAAGTTTTAACCTCCTTTCAAACGTGTCATAGGTCAGAGAACGGAGGGGGTACCTGGTCTCCTCTGCGTGTGCCCAGTCCAGAGCCCTGCCGCGCATTAATCCCTCCACGTGGATGATTTTGGAGGCGTCAGAGCTGAACGTGAGCGGTCTCTGGAGAAAGACGTGACGACACTGGAGCAGGAAACCTCGGCAGCACCCCAGATCCCCGGAAAAAGGCTCCGGGTCGGGGGCATAGGAGTCTCTGGGGGGGACAGCTGGAGTCTGATGGAGACCGGGGCGGATTCCGGGGCGGCCGGCAGGGCGGCAGAGGAAGAGCGATTGATCAGCAGCGCCACCTGCGCTGTGAGATCGTTCAGCCGGGAGCGGAGCTGGTCACAGGATTGTGAGAGTGTTTTTACCATCTGTTCGTGCAGTCCCAGCGTTTGTCCTCGGGAACGGAGTGCCCCCAGCACAGCCTCAGCAAATCCTGGCGAATCTGCAGTCCGGTGAAGTCAGCAGAGTCCGACGGTAGGCCAGTCCGATCTGTCATGGCTCAGGTGAGAAAGACTCCAAGTTAGACTTCACTTTGAGAACAGAAGGGGTTTATTAGGACAGAGAATCCAGGAACAGTTGTGGATGGCTCGAGGCTGGTTCTCCAAGGTCTGGTTCCAGGATGCGCAGGCAGACTCACACAGGCTGGACGTGGGCCGGGCAGACGGGGAAGGCAGAACTGGAGAAGAGAGCAAAAGTGATTAGAAGGTTCAGACAGGTTGGCACAGTGAGACGAGACGTGGGCTTAATACCACTAAAGGAGCGTAGTCGGACTGGCGCCGAGTGGCTGAAGGAATCCAGGTTATGTAGAGTGAGGGTTGATTGGTGATGAGCCCCAGCTGTGCAGGAGAGGACGGGTCGAGCAAGCCCAGGCTGAAGGTCGGGGGTGGAGACAGTGGAGGGCGCCAGAGGACAGGAGGCCGCATGACACCCACATTGCGTTTCTTTTGGTAATGTTTAAATGTCTTTGCTGTAGTTCATGAATGTGTTTATTTGCCTCTTCCACTAATATCTCTAACTCCAACTCGTCAAATTTCATTTTGCGCTTGCGTCTATCCTGCTTTCCATCCAGACTCTCCATGGCGCAAACCGTAAGACACGCAACACCTCATTTAAATACTGCGGTTTGCACCCGTTATCAATTGCGCAAGCATTCTTAGTTGATCACCCGCAAAACACACAACAACAGCACGCGCAAACTTTTTCAGTAATAATTTAGTACTCTTTATTCAGGATCTTAGTAAATCAGGCCCCTGGAGTCTTCTGATAAGAACGCAAGAACACAGGATATACTCTCTTTTTCTCTTATTTCGGATCTTCCAAATTTGTAAGTGTGGGAATGTGTCCTTGAGCGCATTCTCACATATTGGGCAAAAACGAACTCAATGAACCTCAACAAAGGCCTAAACTGTCAGGACTTCCGCTGTTAACAAGTCGTAGTTAAACTTTATGTAAAAAAGGTAAATATCATGTAAATATCAGATATATATCATGTTTTTCACAAACTACACATATGTACTCCATCAGTCTATATATAAGTTCTTCACATGATGAGATGAATTGATTAGGTTTCTTTTAGATGAATGGATTTGTAACAGTCTGGAACATTTCTCTCAATCCCTTTCTCTGTAGTCTTTCATCATTCTGAATGTCAAATTCCTTGTGGGAAGTAGAATTATCCTTTTTTCCCCCCCTCTTTTCTGAACCATGGGTGTTCAAATACACAGTACTACTCAAGCACAAGTGCTACCAAGTTTCTCTGTACCCCCACAGTAAGAAGAGAATTTAATTAGGTGCTTAAATATTCAATCACCACTCTCATTACTTAAACCAAGAGGCTCTCTGTTTGGATTTGACAAAGAGCCGGGGCACACAGTGCATGCCTGGTGGTTGGAGATAGTAGTGAGACGCTACCGCTCAGCTGAGACTCTGGTTTTTCCCCAGAACAGGAAGCGCACGCCAGAGGAACAGGCAGATCCTGTTAATGAGCCATGAATTTAGAAATAAAACACAGGGTCCTCCTCGGTAATGTTCCAGAGGAGGACTGTCGGCGATGTTGCACTCACAGCCTAAAGTCGTTTCATCACCCCTGCCCTTCATTTCCAACGAATTCAGCGACTCGCTTTTAATTATTATCACAGTTTTGTCCTTCAAAAAAGCGGCTTTGTTACATTTATGAAGCTGTAGCGTCGAACATGAAAGCTGATCGGGGTGTCAGTGTTTACTCACAGATCCTGATGGGATTTCTTTTTTTTCAGACTCCCGCTGTGATTCTGTTCTAACAGAAAATCTGATATTTTCTCGTAATGCTTTTTTTTTTTTTTTTTACACCTTTTCTTTGGTACGCAGCAGAATTAAGATCAACACTCACGGCTCCTCCTTTAATAGTGCAATACTTTTCTTGTTCAGCCATTCTTGGGACCATTGGCTTTGCGTTTGGTTTATCATCCTGCTGGAGGACCAAGGACCTGCTACTGAGGCTGAGATGAAGGAGCCCCAAACCATAATCAAACCCCCTCCATGTTTCATTGCATGAAAGCTTCTTCTTCTTATCTTTTATTTAGTTTTTTTCTGCAAGCTAAATTTTGTGAACATGGAGCTGATACGCCCTCTTAAAAAGCTCCTGCATGTCCAGAGCACATTCTCTCACACACCGTTGGTTTTCAACTTGCATTTTAATCAAATTTGAGTCTGGTTTTTGTATGTTTTTATTTCAGTCCTGAAGTCCTCCTGGGTCTTCTTCTATTGAGCTCATTGTTGTTAAATCGGTGATGGACCCTGTAGTTGATATTAGGATTATTTTTCTGTTTACCATCTTTCTGATCACCCGTTATTGGCCTCCTCTTCCTCATAAAGACACGCAGGCTTTCATTACTTCTGATTTAATCATTTTTCTGGAAAAACTAAGCTTTATTTCAGTTAGCTGTAGAGGATCTATACAAATTTATGTCCATACCTGGATTAAAAACTGCAAAAGACTGCACAGTTTGGGTTTGTGGCATTACCAAACCCAGCAACGGGTAAAAACTTAAATGTAAAAATACCAGAAAATAGTTTAGGTAATGTTGTAGCAGCATTTACCCATCAGCCCTGTTAAATCCCTGCAGCTGTGAAGTCTCGGAAGCACAATACAGAACGATACGTAAAGTAAATAAGGACAGGCTGCTGCACTGACTGCTGACCTCCACCGATGATGAATGAAGCTACAGAGTCTCTCCTAACTCCGTCCTGTGTGCCGGTTTTTATTACGCTGATGTGATTATACGTCGCAGGCTGTTCATCGTCCGGCAGAAGAATAACCTGCGAGGAATCTGGAGCACATGGCTGCTTCTTTAATTACCTTTAATTAGGTGCAAGACATAGCTGTTCAACACAATGTGCATCTCCCTCGTTATCTCTTTGTCACCAGCCAGAGCGGTTCCAGGCGGCTTCAGGGGAGAAGGGAGGCGAAGAATGACTAAAAGGATAAGATCAGGACAGATGTGTGTGCAAATATAGACACGTACATGTGTGTGTGTGTGTGAGGAGGGGGCGGTTGCTTTGTTTGTCCATCTCTTTATGGAGATAAAGGCTTGTTTTCGTTCGATCTTCAGAGTTTCACCTCTGCTCGTGCTGTTTGTGTTAAATCAGTGAAATGGTTAAGACCTTTTCCAGGGCTGTTAACATTTTGCAGAGGTTCTCATTATGCAACATGTTTATGCTCTGGTCGGGGGGGGGGATATGAGAACACCCTGAGAAATAAATAACTACTGAGCTTTGTTGCTCCTCAATGGCCAGGAGCTTATCGTTTCCTCGAGAAGCCGAGCCCGTATTTCCATTTTGCTCCGAATTTATGGTCAGTGCACTTGGGCTGGAAAACAAGTCGGCGTGTTGGTCCTGAAAGCAGTCTGGATCTGGCTCCAGGCTTAATTACTTTTGATGAAGAAATATTTATTCATGAGGTGCATCTCAGCTTCCCCCGCTCCTGCAAGACTTTGGTAGATGATTAAGGAAAAGGAGATAGCAGAGACTTGTCAGTGTTTGATGAGGTTTACGACAGGTTCTCTCTCATTTACAAACCCAGTTCCCTAAAATGTTGGAACACTGTGTCAAATTTAATAAAAAGAGACAGTAAATTAATATCTCATCTGTGTTAGGAAAAAAAAAAGTGAAAAGAAAACTCAAAAGTGAGGCATTTTACCATGAAAAAATATCACCTCTGTTTGAATTTGATGGAAGCAACACATCTCAAAAAAGTTGGGACATGAGCAAGAAGAGGTGGAAAATTTAGTTTGTTCATAAGCAGATAGACCTGGAGGAATATCTCTTAACTTCTTTATCTTCTTTTGGCTTATTCCTTGCCACAGCGTTTCCATCTCACCCTGTCTTCCTCATCTTCCTCTTTCACCACAACCAGAAAAACTCTCTTTGGTTTCCATCTCCACCATCCTCCTACGAATGTATCCACTCTTTATGTGTTCACGAGAGGTACAGCGGTACAGGTGGCTTACGGTACCGTCAGTACCGCGGTTTTTGTGTCACGGTTTCGGTACGGATTCGGTACTGAAAGTAATTCTCTGTGTTCTTTTATCTGGTTTCATTGACGAGACTAGAAACAAAGGTCAATTAAAGAGTTTTATACAATCATGAATACAAAGAATTAATATGTCATGCAGAATATTTTAATCAGTCGATGGCACATCTCACTGACACCAAAGAGATGCCAGGGGAATGCACGCTGGATGTCAGATTCTGTCCGTTCTTAAAAGATCCAGCGGCGGTAGATCCTTGGTTCTCTCCCTAAGTTTTATGGCCCTTTGTCTTCGAGTCCAGATGGTAAACAGAAAGTTCAGACACATGTGGTTGTGTTTGTCCAGGAAATGAGTTGTTCCTCAAATGTGTTTTTCTAAGCTGTCACAGACTTTTGGTCGCAAACTGTTGGGGGGGTCGGAGAGGATGTTTAAGTCATAAACCCTACAGCTGAAGAACTCACGGTCATAAAAGAAGACTGCATTCCTACATATCATAAAGTTTAGTTTTAACAGTTAAACAGCGCTCAGATAATTTTAATACTAACTGTACAGTTTCAGACCACCCGCTACCCTAAACCTGCGATCGCAAGATACAGAGTTTGCGGAAAGTGCAACTTGCATGTCGGCACGTAAAAGAGTGCATCCAAATGGAATAAATGTGTGTCCACCTGGTCACATGTGGACGTCCACAAACGTCTCTACCTCTCGATTACACATCAACATATTACTGTCATACGTTTTTATTCTCTTCAGAGGATGTCTGGTCAGCAGTTGTGGTGGATGTGGGAATAGTCATGGCCAGACACATCAGTCTGTGCAGCTGTGGCATGATCTCATCCAGATGTTTGCTGTGGAGGAAACCAAGGAGATCTTTGTCTCTGGTGTCAAGCTGGAAAAGGTTGGATGCGGGAATTTATTTCCGATATGTCTGAAACTGTTGGTGGTCGAGGAGGGACAGGAACATTCATTGTTCCTGATCTTTAAATGCGCATCCAATGATTTGTTCTGCAGCATTTTAAAAAGCACATCAGCTGCGCCAAGACGCACAACTGGTAACAACTGGATCTTATGCAGGTAAGATCACGGGTTTAGGGAGGTGGAAGATTGTGTTCTTTGCGGGGGAACACCTCTCCCGCTACCTGCTATCTCTTAATAGCAGCTTTAGGAGGTTTGGCAGAAGATTGGGCCCACAGACTGTGAAGTTTCTGTTAACTGTTTTCACGTCCTCGCCGGTGTATTCAACAGCAAAACCAAAATGCTCCCACACCGGTGATTAAAAAAAGTTTTTTCATGCCATGCCTGCTTTTTTTTTTTTTTAGATGCAGCCAACCGGCCAAAGGCTGGTCACTATGAGTGAGCGGAGGCGAGTGGACATTGACATGCAGTGGCGGCCCTGTTGCCTAAAAGGCACGCACGCTCACGTGCAAGTCCAATGCAAAGTTATTGGAACATAAATCCCGCGGGACATAAAAGCGTATCGTCCCGTGCAGGTCGTACCGAACTGTTCGGTATTGTACCGAGTACCGTTGCATCCCTAGTGTTCACCCCATCACTACCTGGCCTCTCTTACTGTCTCCAGATGTCTAACCCTCCAAGATGACTGACCCATTTTTCATCTCGTCTGGCCTTGTTACTCCTAAAGAAAATCTCAGCATCTCCAACTCTGCCAGCGCCTCGTAAAACTTCCTCTTTTCTCTTGCTGCCGCTCTTCTATCGTGGATGTCACTCGCCTCCAGCCAGCCGCTCTTCCTTACCTCTTTTCCAAACTCTTCATTGTGCTGAAAACTCAACCCCAAGTATTTAAACACCCAGAGAAAGATCTAACAGCTGATTAGTTTATGTGGCGAAGGTGATTGGTTATAGAAAGAGCTTCTCGGTTGATATCTCAGTGGTTTAAGCAGGATCTTCACCGTGAATAAAGACCACCAGTGCCCAGAAAATGAATTGTGTAATTGTGAACTCCAGATGAATGTTCCTTAGCACAACACTTTGAATATCATCTTATGTACAGTGTATAGAATCATAATGAAATCTCAGCGTTCAAAAAGACAAAGCCAAAAGTCAATAATGGATGCTCGTGATCTTTGGAACATTAGGGGACACTGCACTGAAAACAGGGACGAACCCATCATCGAAATCACTGGACAGGCAGAAGAACATTTCCTGAAATTACTGTCCAAGGACACCCATCCACAAATGCTGGTTCAAGGTTGGTCATTTGGTCAGATGAACTTCTTTTTTTCCAACCTCTAGACTTCCCTTGACTTATTATCAGCCGCCAGTTCAAAAGCCTTCATCTCTGATGGTATGGGGGTCCATAACTCACACAGCTGAACAGGAAGCATCAACAGTGAAAGTTACATATGGGCAACAACCATACAAACAAGGCTTTTTTCAGGAAGGCTTTGCATCTTCCAGCAAGACGTTGCTGAACTGCGTAATCCATCTACAACAAATGTGTTGTTTCATGGTGGAGGAGACATCAACCAGTTGAAAACATTTGATGAGTCATGACGCAAGTAAAAACCAAAACGATGGCCAAGGACTGCTGAAACGCTTGAATCCCATATCAGAGAAGAATGAGGGAATATTCCTCTCTCAAAACTCCTGCGAGTGGTTTCCTCAGTTCCCAGACGCATTTGAAAGAAAGGGGGAAGCTGCACAACGTTCCACTGTGAATAAACCATTGTGCTTTAAGAACCACTGATTTGTTATCAACCAGTCACAAAACGCGGTTTTGTTTGGTTTTGTTGTTAGCATGATAAATAATTAAGAAGGACGGGCTCACAGAAATACTGCAATCTGCTTTCTTTTTTATTTTGCACATAAAGGAAAATAAAATACTTGATTTGGAGAAATGCCAAGAAAATATTTCAGATTGGTGCTTAAGCTTGTCAAAGCAAAACGTTTTGTGTCCCCAGAAGATTTAAAAAAAAAAAGGAATGTTTTCTTTGAGTTAAACAACAGTTTGGGTGAACAGCGACATAAATAAAAATAATAACTGTATGATCTGCAGCCTCCAAAGAAATATTCTTCTATTCTTTGAGCAGACAGAAGCTCCCTGGGAAGTATCAATGCTAAATTGACAACATGTTTGAGACAGGATCTTCTTCTCCTCATTATTATTATTATTATTATTCCCTGGGCCAAGGAGGTTATGGTTTTGCCGCCGTTTATCTGCTTGTCTGTCTGACTGTGTACAAGATAACTCAAAAAGTTATGGATGGATTTTGATGAAATTTTCAGGAGTTGTCAGAAATGTGAAAAGGAAGAACCGATTTCATTTTGGGTGTTATTTGGAAGAAATCCTGGATTCTGGATCACTTTCAAATTTTTAATAACATTGCAGTCAAATGGGCCGAAAATTTTGTTTCTCAATATCTCTGCTAATTGTTGCCCAAAACTCATGTAATTTCACTCAGAGATTGACAATGGGAACCTTTATCAAATTTCAAAGCCTGATCCGGATCTGATCCAGAAGGCGGATTTTATCGCAATCTCTATAAAAACATTGAGGTTGTTTAATTTCAATATACAGTGGTACCTCTACTTATGAACGTCTCTACATATGAAATTTTCAGGTTACGAAATGCCTTAACGGGAAAATATTGCCTCTTGTTACGAAAGAAACTTCAGGATACGAAAGGCAAAAATACAGTAGCGCTGCTACTTGCAGCTCCCAGAGTTTACTGAACGAAACATACTTGTCAGCTCTGTGTCCCGGTTTGAAAGCGGTGTGTCCGAGCTGCTCTGCCATTGGCTATCGCTTAGCATCTTCCTGGCATCCGTTTGGCTAGAAAGGCGTCTTGTCTGTATGAGCGTAACGCAGCAATTCAGGTAAACGAACGATTTTTACCTCCACCAAGGAGGTAATGTTTTTGCCAGCATTTATCTGTCTGTCTGTGTTCAAGATAACTCAAAAGGTTTTTGATGGATTTTGATTAAATTTTCAGTAGTTGTCGGAAATGTGAAAAGGAAAAACTGATTTCATTTTGGGTGTGATCCAGAAGAAATCCTGGATTCTGGATCACTTTGGATTTTTCGATAATTGTTGTGCTTGGTGGAGGTCTGCGCTTCACCGAGTGCTTTTCTAGTTCTAACATGTATTTCTTACAGGTTTTTATGTCATTTCATGTATTATTTATAATTCATAAAAAAATTATGTTTGAATTTTGGGGGACTTGGAACGGATTAGGGGATTTACATGGAAAACGCGTCTCTACTTACGAAATTTTAAGGTTAGGAAAATACTTCCAGAACCAATTAATTCTGTAAGTAGAGGTACCACTGTTTTTAATTTGGAAACAAATATTTCATGAAATCTTTATAGCATTATTATTTATTTTTGTGTGCATCACAAAATAAAGGAAGATATGGTACTTTTTTTAGCGGTCCCATGGTGTAAATCGCTATATGGGGGAATTATTGCGCTTGGCGGAGGTCTGCGCTCTCCAAGTACTTTTCTAGTTATTATTATCATTATCATCCATCGGGTGGAGGGAGGACGCTGTGATAAGTCTGGAAGTCTCCCGGCTGACTCACAGGCCACATGGAGGAGAAAACGCTGAGGGATTTGTTGCTGTTCCCAGAACCCATTTTCAGGTTGCAGAGCTGTTGCTGCTTCCTGATAGCAGCGCAGTATTAATTAGGCCACCTTTAGACCCGTATTTACTTTAGCTGTCACATGTTCATGCCGAAGAGAATTTTCTTTTGCTGTCCAACCATGAGCTGGAGTCAAATTAATGAACACTTAAATGTGCCTATAATCATGAAATGTGGAGGGGATTTATATATACAGTATTTATATTGTTGTGTATATGTATTTATTGCGTATTTATTGCATATATTTTCCATAAAAATGTGTTGTTTACTTATTTTTAGTTACACTATGTGTGAAAGATGTGCTGATGAAGCTGAAACATATTTTCTGAGAGGCAGCAGAAGCTGTGTGCAAATTTTACCCTTTTACAACTTGTAACATCTCGATCACTATCGGACACTATTTGCTGATTACTTTGGCCAAGAAAAGCGCTACAGCTTTCAAGTCCCCGGGGTGCAGACACAGGGGCACTAACCTCATTTCTGGCACCTCTAAGCTCTCTGACCCTTCAGGAGGACAGGCCACAGCATCCCTCTCCTCTGATATCCCTCTTTCCCATCTCATCATTCTCCCCTCGGTGCTTGAATAGGTTTCACTCAGCGATCTATCCAACGACTTGTTTAAATTCTGTCTCTAAATAGGTTCCTGATGGCATTTAATCCTCCCCGGCTGCATAATGGCAGCTGCAAATCCCCTCATATGCGATTTCACGTTCATTTGGTTTATTATTCGTCTTTACATCCCTCTGACGCTCAGAGGTGTCAGATAAATACATTCGTGTAACGCCATCATGTTCTGGTCACCTGGGAGGTCTGTAGTTGGGAGAAGTGACTGAAATCGGCTTTGACACCGTGCTCAGAGGGTAAAATGCAGCCGTGTTTACATGTGGTCTTTTTATCTGGCATCACGTCTGTGAAAGGAGCTCATATAGGTGGCAGCATCGGTGTTTGTGAACAAGACGGACCAGACCAGGGGCTGAAGATTCCTGACAACTGCTCTAAATCAATAATCGTGGCTGGAACACAGCTCCGCCCCCTTTAACGGGGACGCATAAAACATAAATCAAGATGCGCTTTAAGCATCGTGATTTATGCTCAGTGTGTGCAGCTAAGTGATGCCGTGAAGATTTCTTTGTCTCGTTCAGTCAACAGGGTTCTTGCAGGTTTTTGTAAGTCAAATTTAAAACCATTTTTAGACCATTTTAGACTAACACAATGCATTATCAGAAACATACATGAGCCCAAAATTCCAAATATTTTATTTTTGAAGATTACATTTTTTTTCAATAAAAAAAAAAGTCTAGACTAACTCAGTATTAAAACTGAAAAAAATTAAACAGTTACCTTCTACACCAATTCAATTCAATTAAATTCAATGCAATTAAATTCAATTCAATTATATTTGTATAGCGTTTGTTCCAATGTCAATTGTCTCTAGGTGCTTTACAGAGACCTAGATCATGACTTCCGAGCAAATATCATGAACTCAAATTATTATATTGAATCCTTAACAAGGAACCATTGTTCTTACCACAAGTAACTTGACTATCACATCTATATACACATTAAACTACATTGTTGAATTTCCCTTCTGGGATTAATAAAGTATTTTTCATTTCATTTATCTGAGCTCATCCCTTTTAGCAACAATCTCAGTTTTAAGGATTTTGAATTATATAGATTTTTAATTTTTTTATATTTAAATTGATTTTTTTTTTATTATTTTGCTGTTATATGATAGTTGTTTTATAATTAAATGAAGAATCCAAAGCACCTCGGACTTTGATGTCTCGGTGGAACCGAATGTAGCTCGAAGTTCGTTAGTTGAAGCAGTAGTGACGCTGCGCTGGAGGGTACCGGGCGCTGACAAAGATGAGCACAGCGGTGGTGCCGAACAGAACTGTGAGATAGTTTGAGGCCTTTTGCAGCGAGCCGGTGTTTCTCCACCGCGGAGTGAGACTCGAGCGCTTTCACACCCAAGGTCCATTACCGAATGGTCCTCTTGCAAAGTTTGTATCGATTGCCGGGAAACGCATGCAATCCAACGCGAAAATCGCTGTTTTTATGCCAAGGCTAAGCGAAGTGACTAAGAACGCAAATATGGCGGCAGTTATCGCTGGATTTGTCATGTAATCGCCACTCCCACCTAGCTATCTAAGCAATTAGCTAGTCCTTAACTATTTACTTCTTTAGCATTTTTATTGTCATTTTATGTGGCCCACGCTTTTCTGGAATGAACAAAAGCAAAATTTAGGACATACCAAGATGAAATTTAAGACAAATTTAAAGACATTGGATGAAAATCTGTGCGTTTTTAAGATTTTTTAAGGCCTTAAATTTAAAGTTTCAAATTTTAGACATTTTTAGACTTTTTAAGACCCCGCGGGAACCTTGAGTCAGGCACAAGAGCTACCCGCTGTTTTAATCCTTGATTTATTTTTCTTTTTCTATCTTTCTTTCTAGTATCAGGAAATCCAACTTTGGATGAAAAACTGTTTTTCTCAATGCCATTTTTTATTTATTTAAAAAAAAAAATTTTGAAAAATGATGTGGGCGGTAAGCGTGCATGGCTGTTTGCCTGCTTTCTGCTCAAAACTCCACAGGGATGGGCCCCTGATTCAAATAAATGGGTCACCATCAGTTTGTCATTACGGTCCGCGCGAGTCTGTTAACGACCCATTCATTCAAATCAGGTGGTGCTGAAGCAGGGGAACATCTGAGCCATCTAAGGCCCTCCAGGACCCGAGCCGAAGAGCCCTGGTCTGGAGGGGAATGTGAGGCCACCTGACCAGCAGCTGAAGCCGTCATACAAGGAGTCACTAACCTGAAGCAGAAATAGTCGAGTTAAAGTCCATCAGCCCAGTTAAAACGCAGCAGTGGAATGCTAGGAACTGTGGGTAAGCAAATGCTCAGAACCTCAGTGAACTGAAGCAACGTTTTAAAGAAGAACGGGCCAGTTAGAAACTCATACAGTCATATAGGACAGTGGTCCCCAACCGTTTTGTAACTGCGGACCGGTGAATGCTTGACAACTTTACTGCGGACCGGGGGGGCTTCTTCGTTACATTACGGCAATAACATAGCATGAAAAAATAAAAAATTCACGCAGAGCGAGCTTGGTACGTGGGAATCACCTGTCGTGATAAATCCATATTTCAGTAGGACTCCTGGTATTGTCTGTTAAAAGCTTTTTTTTTCTTCGACGTCTTAGGCTTTTCTTCTTTCTCTGCACTGCATTTTCCCCTTCACAAGGAAACTGTTTCTTACTCATTTTACTACCTGGGTTAAATTTTGGCACTCAAGTGACCGAGATGTAACCGTGAGAGTCCGGTCATTTTTCAAAATAAAAGATTTTTCAAAATAGAGACCTGTTCAGACTCGGATAGTAAATAAAACTTTTTGTTAGAGATAAAAAGATAATGAAAAAAATCTCTGTTGCCTTTTTTGAGGTTTTATTAGAACAAATCATAAAATACATGATGATCAGATGACTTTTATTTTGATTTTTTTTTTTTTTTTTTTAAAGAGGAGGCACTGACTGTATGCCACAGATCAGTGATGCTACTGAACCATTTAATATTCACAGGCATTTCTGGGGTCAATTTGATTTGATCTTGTTTCTAAGATGATTATTAAAAAAAACGATTTCTCAAAAACATCTAATTCATATGCACATCCGTTATTTGGAAAGCACTTGGTAAAATTAGATTTTTATTAAAAAAAGAGAGTTAAATATGCTTCCATTTGTTTTAACAAAGTGAAAATTGTAGGCAGCTGCTGCCTTCATGAGTTTTGCGGCTGAGCCTCCTCAGCAAACAGCACTTTGATGGTATTATTCCACTATATGTAAGCTATACTGCAGCTCTGAGCGCCGAGGCAGAAACAGGAATATTAATACTCACCTGGCGCTGTGATCTCCAGCGGTCTATGCAGCATACAAAGCAGATCTCGTCCTGCTCCTTTCATCTGCACTCGGGAGGGTTTCATTCTGTTCACGAAGGATCATTTTCCTGTCGTTTGTGGTCGTGAACCCCGTATTGTAATTTCTATAAACTTTATCATGTGTTAATAAATAAATACAGGTAGTCGTCACTCATGCATTTTCTTGTGAGGGGGGTAAAAAAAAAAAGAACTGCAGGATTTAAATATATGAAATAAAAAAAACTCAGTGATTGTGAACCTGACTTGGATTTTTATTTCTTTTGCGGACAGCATGAGCCATGTCATGAATCGTTATTCGTCATGTCACGACATGGGCTTTGTCGTTCACGACGTTGCTGCGTGTTGCTTTGTTTTTGTCCCGTAGACGCGGTCAGGTTTCCCACACCGTAGAAAAAACACCACTGCATCTCGTCTTCATGGTCGTCAGCGTTTGTCAGTGCTCAGTGAAGCGGCAGTCGAGCAACGCAGGCAGAAACCGAGAGTGACCTCGTTTCCTTTTCTCCAAATACCACCGGGGCCAGACCCCGGTTTTTTCCTGGTGAAGAGAAAAAGTCTGCGGGGTGTCGCCTCGGCGAGCCTTGAAGTGACAGAATCTAATTCTCAGCACATCAGTCAGGAGGGGCGCGGGAGGGAACCCGCGGTGAAAACCCGGCGAAGGTGGCGAAGGTAGTGAAGGGCTCAGATTTCTCCTCCGTCTCTGTCCTCGGAGCGTTTCCTCACACGGGCGGCGAAGCTGTGCGCCGGTCAGAGTTCAGCTCTGTAAAATGTGTGCCAATGAGCTGTGAGGTGC
The DNA here is from genome assembly GCA_018398805.1 of Hirundichthys speculiger. NCBI lineage: Eukaryota > Metazoa > Chordata > Actinopteri > Beloniformes > Exocoetidae > Hirundichthys > Hirundichthys speculiger. The sequence continues at coordinate 734,995 of JAGFBZ010000489.1, forward strand.
CCCCGGGGGGAGGGCGTGATGTTTCTGTAATGAATGCGAGGCCGGCCTTTTTCCTCCACGGGGGCCATTTATAAATTTCCTCTGGACACATCTAATTATAGTATCAAAAATGAGGCTTCGGCGCTGTTCATCTGAGCAAAGAAAGCATGGTTTCACTCTACTTTCGTCAAATCTTTTCATGTTTTCATTTCTTTTTCATTTCTATCCATCTATCTATGTGTAAGACATGACCGCTGAATAATTTCTGAAATATCAACTTGGGTGCAGCTTTGGCAGGCGTTTCATCCCATTATGACGACATTCACACCTGCTATTAATGTGCAGCGTGCACTGAGGTATCTTTTCTCGATATGAAAAAAAAACCATGCCAGCACAGTGGAGAAGAAAAACTGACACAGAAGATGTTGAAATTTGCCAAAACTATGGAATGATCTTTGTTTAAGGTAGGTGTTAGTACGCCACTAATGACAAATGGGACAGTGTCTTTCTGTCCTCTCCCAAGACTGTAGGCCGGCTATATAGATGGATAAATGAGAAAAATAAATACATAAATAAAGGCCAAAGTTTTCAGTCATCTGGAAATGACGTTGACTTGCTTGTGACTTTCACCTTGTACATCTTGGACCTCTGATTCGTCCCAAATAAAACTCTTGCCCACTGCTCCAGTGATGATGCACACTGATTTTTTTTTTTTTTTTTTAACTATGTCCTCTAAGCTCATTCAAGGGCAAGTTCAAAAAATGTTATTCTTATAGCACTATATCAGAGTCATTAATCTGCCCAGGAATGTCTTCCTTAGTACAGTTTCTCCACAGACCGCATGTGCAGGTAAAGAATATGGCCACGTGGTCTGAAACGTGAACTCAGTGCATTTGTGCTTTAAAGTGCAAAACCGATAACGATGATTAAAGCCTGATTTATACTCTGACATCAGGTCGTCTGCATCACATACGCAGATGACACAGTTATGCCCCCCACCCTACGCAGACACTCCGGTGCACCTCCCCAAAACTGTAAGTGACTGCAGAGACAAAAACAGCTCATATTCTAGTAATTCATGGAGGGAGATAGTGATGAATGTGGGTCTGGATACAGCCGAGACGGTAAGGAAGTGGAAAAACACAAGAGATAAGTTTAGTAAGTTTAGCTAGTTCATGATTCTTCCTCTTGTGTTGTGGCGTGGAATACCATAGCGCAGACCGCGCATCAAAATTGAGTATAAATCAAAAGTGACTGCAGCATCTCTGTGACAAGCTGACGGCGACACATTGCCGCAAGAGTATACACAGCCCTTAAGAGCGGAAATAAGGAACATCTCTCATGACATTAAAATTCAATGGATTTTGTCATTTTGTCAGGATGTAAATTTTGTCATGTCAATAGCGAGATGCATAATGGCTTTATAAGAAAGAATTTACTTCAAGACAAAGCAACATTGCTTCTTCAAATCCAAGAAGGGAATAAACAAAAGCCAGCTTAAGGTTTTAAAACTGTTGTTCATGAACCTGTGGTGATGCTACACTGGGTATGTCCACTTTTTTATAGGCTCTGTCCTTCTCTTCTAATTGGCATCGAACCTGTGGGGCACAACCATTAACGCCACTGAACATCACAGCTTCAGTTTCTAGCTTTAGACTCATCCCTCTGATACTCTTTTCACCTCCAGAACATTCCTCAGAAACTCCTACTTCATTTCTCTTCCCATCTACACGATAACAAAGCAGTTTGAACCCTGGTCCAAAGGCTCTAGCTTTGCCACCTTTGGCACCTGGTCTCCTGAACACACAGAATATCCACCTTCCTCCTCCAAATCATCTGAACCAACTCTCTAATTTTTACTTGTCATAGTCCCAACATTCAAAGTCCATATTCTCAGTTTTAGGGCCCACCTCCTGCTACCCACTCCCTACTACCCATTACCTGCAAATTGCTGATTTAGGAGCCTCTGCCAACCGCTAATGCAATCTTCCGCTCCCTAAAGCTGCCACCCATTATGCGACTCCCTTACTCACATTGTGGGCACGGCAATGGGCGTGTCTCTTACGCTTTCCACAAATTCGGAATCTTGCGGTACCGGTATCTCGCAGATTTAGAATAGAGGGTAGCAGGTGGTCTGACCACCTGCTACCTGCACCCATGCATATGTTATTATTCTCTTAAGGGCAGATGATGTCTGTACAGCTGTGACATGATCTCATTCAGATGTTTGCTGTGGAGGAAACGAGGAGATCACAGAACTCTGTTGTGGAGTTTCTTGTACTGTGCTCGTATCCCTCTGACCTTCTCCTTGTGCACTGGAGCACCCGAGATGCGCTCAGTGGTAGAAGGTAGATGTCATCATACGTGTTCATCTGGCTCAATGCTCATCCAATGATCCGTTCTGCAGTATTTTAAAAAGCACCGCTTCCAGCGGCTATGCGTCTTGGCGCAGGGGATATGTTCAAGATAACTCAAAAAGTTATGGATGGATTTTGATGACATTTTCAGGAGTTGTCAGAAATGTGAAAAGGAAGAACTGATTTTATTTTGGGTGTGATCCGGAAAAAATCCTGGATTCTGAATCACTTTTAAATTTTCAATAACATTGCGCTGTTTAGTTGTTTCTTGAACCCTAAAGCAACCACAATGGAGACAGGAAGGGAGTTCTGGAATTTTAAGAGTTTAATTCTCTCAGATGTAAAAAAAGGAGGATTTGAGGGTTGGCAGCCAAACCAACAATCCAGGGGACGACGAAGGCAAGGAGGTGGCACTGCGAATGGCTCGATCAGGCGTTTCTATGGGAAGATCTGGAGACGAGTTTGGTTGAATGATGACTGAATAGGTACAGGTGTGCAGTGCCACACCTGGGCTGCTCGTCGGATGGGAGGGTGAAACAAAGGTGGCCACCTTCAATCCTCTATAGAGACACTCAGATGAGTGTCTCTATAGAGGATTGAAGGTGGCGCAGTGGGATGTGTGCAGGAGCCCCAGAGGTGGAAGGTTGCGGGTTCACAGCCTGGCTTGAGACCGTAACATACGCTCAATGGGGCTGGAAATTTTGTTTCTCAACATCTCCGTTAATTATTGCCCACAGCTCATTAAATTTCACTCAGGTATTGACAATGAAAACCTCTATAAAATTTCAGAGGCTGATCCGGATCTGATCCAGAAGGCGGATTTTATCGCAATCTGTAAATCGCTGTATGGGAGAACTGTTGTGCTTGGCGGAGGTCTGCGCTCTCTGAGTGCTTTTCTAGTTAAGAAATGCTTTCCTGGAAGTTCACTGGCTCTATTTTTTCTGAGCAGTTTGTTGGAACTTCTGGAGTACAAAAGAAACGATTAAATCATTTGCTCCACATTAGTTAGAGCTAGTTATGTATATATCAGTGCAGAGGAGGAGGAGGAAAGAAGAGGAGGAAGCTCTACAGCAGAGTCCCAGACCAGCTGCCCATGAGAGCTGCTCTGATCTGGGTGAAAAGACGCTCCATAGCAGTTTGCAGGTACCGCAACCTGCTCTTAAAGGCAATGGCTACTGACGCACTGATTGGTTAAATAGGTGGAATGCCCTAACCACTCCCATGCATAATGTGTGCATAATATAGTGGTTGGCGCAGGTAATATCACAGATTTAGGGAGGTGGAAGATTGCATTCTTTGTGGGGGAACGCCCCTCCTGCTACCTGCTATCCCTTAATAGCAGCTTCAGGACGTTTGGTGCAAGATAAGGCCCTTAGACTCTTTCTCAGTTTCAACCAGTACCCTGTAAGTCAACAGCACCGATGGCAGTCGTTGTTAACCTGGGCCTTGACCCATCTGGTATGAGGTTCATGGGTCTTGTGATTCACTTCTTTAGTTTGGCATATGTTTTAAATCAGATGACCATCCTGTCACAACGCTCTCCATTTATCCAAGCTTGGGGCTGGCTCAAAAAAGACCCAGGCTGTTGCCCTCTTTTCGGCTGCATTATTGTGCCATTCATAATTATGTGCATTGAGCTTTCTTATATAATAACTCTCTTCTTTTTTCTTCTGAACCCATCTAATTGTCCAGCTTCAATATCATGATTTTGCTTTTTTTTTTTCCAAGTATGTTGTCAGTAGGGGTGTAACGGTACACAAAGCTGTCGGTTTGGTACGTACCTCGGTTTTGAGGTCACGGTTCGGTTCATTTTCGGTACAGTAAGAAACATAAATGCAAAATATAAATGTGCTAGTTGTTTATAACACACTTTTGTGCTTTTTAACAATAGGAACATTAGCCTATACAAAGCTAGAATTCTGCTCAAAAATATAAATACAATATTCTAAAATGTAGATATTTTAAAAAACAAAATAAAAATAACATTGGCTCAGACTTTTGCTTAAAAAAATAATCCATCTGATGTGCAACATTGAACAGTTGCAACACTGAACAGTTTCAAGTTGTTAGTCAGATTAAATAACATGAATAAGGCTCAGGGTGTTTCTTTAAAAACTAATCTTTTTATTCTTTCATAAAGTCCGGGTATGATTTTCTGGCTAAAATGTGGATGAGAAGGTAATTGATATCCAGGCTCAATTACCTTTATCATGTGTTTGAAGCCAGCGTTCTCTACCACTGATTAGGGTGTTTGTGTGCACGCGCGTCGCCTCGCCTGTGTATGTGGTGACACGCGCCCAGTCCGCACACAGAAACTCGCGCTGGCTGTGCACTGAGCCCGGCAGAGAGAGAGGGAGAGAGAAGCGCGGCTCGCGAGGCAGACAGCAGCCAAGAGATGGCTTCAAACCTAGCGGTTTGAGTGCGCGTGAGTCTCAAAATCACCAGAAAAAGTAGCTAGATTTGTCGCTAGTCGCTTTTTACAAATTAAGTCGCTAGGGGGGGTCTGGAAAGTCGCTAGATATAGCGACAAAGTCGCTAAGTTGGCAACACTGACCGTGTGCGCACAACTGTGCATGTGCGGCTGCAGCGCTCTGCTCCACAACGTGCGGTCCTCTTATTAATATGTCCGTGTGGAAACTCGTTCGGTACAAACCCGTCCCGAACCGACCTACCTGTACCAAAACTGTTCAATACAAATACATGTACCGTTACACCCCTAGTTGTCAGTGCTTTTTTATTTGATCTCATTCTATAAGCAGATGGTTGTCCTCCATTTCATTTATTTAGAAAAAACCTTCCACAGTGGATCAATGTCTTGTATATCCAAACAACATTATTTTCTTTCCATCAATGAAGGTAATCTTGTACCTGAACAGGGTACATTTCTACATGTGCATTTTCTCTTTTGAAAGTGGCCTTGGAATAAACAAGGTAATAACCTCTGAGGCCTTCTGTTCCTGAATAAATAATACTCTCCTTAGTGGCAGAGAGCTTCCTGCTATACCTCCATGAACACAGAGGGTTGAAATAAATACTCAGCCTCACAAGGAGAGAAAAACAAGCTTCACTGACAAGGTCCTTTATACAGATGCATAAAGTTGAAAATAAGAAAAGGCTCTGAATATATATATATATATATATATATATATATATATATATATATATTATTAGGGCAAGTTAGTAACGCAAAGTAATGCAAATTCTGTTTAACGCCACTACTTTTTTAAACGCGAGATTAACGCACACGTTTCTGTAAATATGACCCTCGACCAATAAGTGTATTTACAGTCAAGGGGCCTGATTTACTAAGATCCTAAATAAAGAGTACTAAATTGCGTGTGCACTGAAAAAGTTTGCGCGTGCTGTTGTTGTGTGTTTTGCGGATCAACTAAGAATGCTCGCGCAATTGATAACGGGTGCAAACCGCAGTATTTAAATGAGGTGTTGCGTGTCTTACGGTTTGCGCCATGGAGAGTCTGGATGGAAAGCAGGATAGACGCAAGCGCAAAATGAAATTTGACGAGTTGGAGTTAGAGATATTAGTGGAAGAGGCAAATAAACACATTCATGAACTACAGCAAAGACATTTAAACATTACCAAAAGAAACGCAATATGGGAGAAAATCTGCGATAGAATAAATGCAGTTGGTAAGACAAAAAGAACGGCAGATGAGGTTAAAAGAAGGTGGCAAGATATAAGGCAAAGAACTAAAGAAAAAGTGGCCTTTAACAAGACAGGTGGAGGGCCTGCGGAAGAGATGCCTGCGGAAGAGATGCCTCTAACCAGCAGGTGCAGCTCACCTTCTGGAGCCAACTGCAGAACAAGGTAGGCGCACAATAAGAAACACTTTTTTCTCCATGAAAACACGTGATTTATTTATTATCACAAATAAAAAAATGAATGTGCCTCCCAGTGTTTCCACTAGAAAAAATTGGCACCGGACAATGTGACCGGCAGGTTTTCAATTTACCGGACAAATGTTTGCAATTCCGGTCACATAGGCTATATGAATTTACTGAGGTTAAAAATAAATCATATGCAGTAGTACGATATCAATGCAAGTCATTTAATAGTGTTTTTATTAAAAAACAGGCTATTTCAAATAAAATAAGTCCCGTCAATTGACTCACGAGCGTAACTTAAAAAAATAAATAAATAAATATTGCAGAAGCTTGCGCTCTTCTGACTCCGCTGCGCTGTTTTAATGCGGTTCTGCAGAGAGAAACCTCTCTCTGCTGGCACACTGGAGACAGGGATCAGCAGGCTATCTGGGCCAGTTGAGCCCACTCGGGGTAGATTTCACTTAAATCTCCGATGAGAACTTCACAGGCCGTTGAGAAGTTCAAGCCTCCATAACCGCGGAGCGCTGTCATTACGGAGATGCGTCTCTGCGCGCACCTGTGGCATCAATGAGTGGAGCTGTGGCTGGAGCCGACTCGTCCTCACACACTACTCATTTGTAAAAAAAGTATATGTTTTTTCATAAAATCCATCCATCCATCCATCCATCCATTAGCTTCCGCTTATCCGAAGTCGGGTCGCTGGGGCAGCAGCTTCAGAGGTCCAGATCCCCCGGCCGCTTCCACCAGCTCCTCTGGGAGAATCCCGAGGCGTTTTTCATAAAATGATGTGGAAATAACCCATTTTATTACAACTGAAATTGTGCTTGGGAGGAGTATTTTCACCGGACATTTTGACCGGAGAGATTATAAAATCCCGGACTTCCGCATATTTTACCAGACAAAGTCCAGCAATTACCAGACAACGGAAACCCCGGTGCCTCCTGTGGCAACCTTTTGCTGAATAATACTCGATTTAACATTCAAATAAAATATTTCTCCTTTTGCATGTGCAAACAAATTTACACGAGTCCGAAAGACTCTCTCTGCGTATTCTTTGATTTTGGCGATGTCGCCTCCTTGCCACAATAACAGCAGCCATCGGTGCGTAATGCTGGGCAGATTAGCACCTTCCTTTCGAACGTACTAAATACAGACGCAATCACAATCCCCGCAATTACTTTCAGGGTTGGTAAATCTCATTGCGTGTGGTAAATGAACCTATTTGCATTTTCCCCTCCCAGTATTTAGCGCTTTCTGGCGGGTACGCCCCATATTGATTATTCATCAGGGCAAAAGTGCTAAATGAACAGCGTGTGCTATTTTGCTCATTTGAGAGGCGCAGTCCTCTTTGCACGCTGTTAGTAGATCAGCTTGCACATTGGTTTGCGGGTGGTGTCAAGTTTGCACACGTTTTTACGCACGCAAACCTTTAGTAAATCAGGCCCAAGGTGTGGGACAGACATGGTGACAGAAAAGGGTCTTATGAACGGCAAGTTTAGCTTTAAGGTGCTGCCAGATGGGTCTGTTGACAAGAAAAAGGTTATTTGTATTTACTGTTGATGTGAACTGAGTTACACCGCAGGACGGTTAAGTTAGTTTCACATCTGACATTCGCTTGTTTTTTTTCCCTTTAAACTTTAATAGCATCATGAAAACGGCACCGATTTCATCCGGGTTGGTATCATTCTGTAGATATAAGTATGCCAGACATTTTACAAGTGTCATCAACCCTCCAAGCTCAGTGAGTGTGGCTAAAACTCTAAGGAACAGTGCTGAATGTCCTTTTGAGTACCTCGCTGCTGGAGCTTAGGGACCGACAGCAAATTACTGCGGTAAAGCAGCAGCCCGACGAAATACACTACGAAGCTGATGAATTGAGCCCCCAAAAAGTACAACAGCATTGGTGGACTTCCGGTTTTCAAACTAAAGGCTTAAAAAAAAAATAAAGCAGATCCCCATGACCCTGTATAGGACAGAATGGGTATAGATGATGGATGTATGGATAAACAGAACATTAAAAAAATGCGATTAATCGCAAGATAATTATGAAAATCTTTAGACTAATCGCAATTAAAAAATGTAAATGACTGACAGCCCTAAAAAAAAAAAAAAATATATATATATATATATATATATATATATGTATATATATATATATATATATATGTGTGTGTGTGTGTGTGTGTGTGTGTGTGTGTGTATTAATAGAATGTATTTGTATTTACTGGCTGCATATCAATGCTTTCACCACATCCCACAGACGGTCTATTAGATGCTCTACTGGTGCTCCATTGGCTCATTTTGATTGTCACATTTAATAACTGCGGGGATCATTTCAGTACAGAGATCTTGTTGTCATTTACAAAACAAAAATTATTTCAGCCTTGTGGCCCTGCGGTGGACTAGCCAGCTGTCCAGGGTGTACCCCTGCCTTTAGCCCAAGGAGAGCTGGGATAGACTCCAGCAGATCCCTGTGACCCTGCATAGAGCTAAACGAGTATGGATAATGGATGGATGGATGGAGATGCCACCAAATCCAAATAGAAGTTACCATCAGAAGATGATCATTGTCAGCACCAACACTTTAAAGAATGCTCAATGGGTACCAAGGGCCCTCAAGTGCGCCAAGAAAGTATCCCAACACATGATACTGTAGCTTCATCACCAGCAGCCTGAACCGCTGATTCAAGTCAGGATGGATCAATGCTTTCTTTTTATTTACACTTAATTCTGACCCTGCGATTTGAAGGTAGCAGAAGATGTCAAGGCTAATCAGACCAGGAAAGATGCTTTCCAACTTTCTATTGGCCAGTTTTGCTGGGCCCATGAATTGTTTTCTCAGTATCCCGTTTTTAGCTGACAGGAGTCACACCAAATACGTTCTTATAGCCCACCTTCAAGGTTCAAGGAGTTGTGCTTTCAGAAATGGTCTTCTGTTTATCTGGGTTGTAATGAGTGTTTGAGTTACTGTAGCTGCTCAATGATCTCGATCTATTCTGGCCATTCTCTTCTGAACACTGGAATCAATAAAGCATTTATTCCCACAGAACTGCCACTCACTGGATATCTTCTCTTTTCAGTACCATTCTCTGGAAACTCTAGATATGGTTGAGTGAGTAAAATCCCAGCAGATAATCAGTTTCTGAAATGCTTTGAGCAGTCTCTCCTACAAAAAATAAATAAGTTTTATATATGTATTGAAACAAGCTGTCTCACCCAATACTAAGGCTTTAAAATGAATATATATCAGAGGCTGAAACAAATATGACAGGCATTTTAAAGAGACAGCTGGTGCCAACTATCACCTAATGCTGCCCATGCATCCATTACTTTAGGATCAAGATGACTCAGACTGTTGAAATATGCGACTTTAATTTAGAAAGAAGCTTAGCAATTCAACTTCTGAGGTATATGTGATTTAGAAATCTATTGACATAACAGCATGGTTTATTGTAGCAACAAAACAACATTTGCAGTGCTCACTAGTGATTAAGGAACTCGTCAAATCAATTCCACTCCACCCAGTGATACAAGACATGTGATGGGGATCACAAAGCAAAAAGAAGTGAAAGGAAGAAACTGAGAGAAGGTCTTCAGGCAGAGCACATGGGGGAGAATCAATATCTCAGGAAATAACAAAGCCCCAAAGAGTATATTTAGCCACATGCAACCTGACATGTGTTGTGCTAACAGCCGGTGAGAGACTTGCTACCCACATTCCCACATGTTCAACTTCAAATGGAACCAATTACTGTTTGCTTTCTGGTGAACAAAGTGGTGTAAGACAACTTACCCTACTACACCATTTCTCCTCACAGCTCCAAAGTTGCAATAGGTCAAAAGATTTCTTAACAATCTTGCATGATCAGTCATGAAGTCCAGCCTGATTGTTGTTAATATGTCCTGTCATTCAAATGAGGACAATGGGTTATCAGACGGTGATGAAGACAATATAAAGAAAATATAGCATGCAAACTGAGCGCAAAGCATGCAACTGCTACTGGCATTAGCTAGATACAGTGGTACCTGTACTTACGAAATTAATTGGTTCTGGAAGTAGTTTTGTAACCTGAAACTTTCGTAAGTAGAGACACGTTTTCCATGTAAATGCCCTAATTCCAAGCCCCTTAAAATTCGAACATATTTTTTTTTTATAAATTATAAATAATACATGAAATGACATAAAAACCTGTAAGAAATACATGTTAGAACTAGAAAACCACTTGGAGAGCGCAGACTTCCACCGAGCGCAACAATTATCGAAAATTTGAAAGTGATCCAGAATCCAGGATTTCTTCCAGATCACACCCAAAATGAAATCAGAAAATTTAATCAAAATCCATCCATAACTTTTTGAGTTATCTTGAATACAGACAGACAGACAAACAGACTAATAAATGCCGGCAAAAACACAAGCTCCTTGGCGGAGGTAAAAATTGTTAGTTTACCTGGGTTGCTGGGTTACGCTCATACAGACAAGGGGCCCTCGTAGCCAATGGAATGCCAGGTAGATGCTAAGCGATAGCCAATGGCAGAGCAGCTCAGATGCACCGCTTTCAAACCGAGATACAGAGCTGACAAGTATGTTTATGTTCAGTAAACTCTGGGAGCTGCGAGTAGCAGCGCGTACTGTATTTTTGCCTTTCGTATCCTGAAATTTCTTTCGTAACAAGAGGCAATATTTTCCCATTGAGGCGTTTCGTAACCTGAAAATTTCGTATGTAGAGACGTTTGTAAGAAGAGGTAACACTGTAGTGAGATATGCATTTCTGACTTTCTTTTCTACTTTCGAGGAAGTGAGCATCTGATTTGACATCGTTCACTGACAGTTGGCTGAAAACAAAAAGTAAAATTCTCTGAACAACTAATATAGAAAGCAGTATGAAGGTGTGTTTTTCACTCTCAAACCCTTCTGTTTTCAGATTTTCCCCTCCTGGACTTCTTTTCTTGCCATGAAAAAAAATAGAAGAATGGTTCTGGCTCTGTCACATTGTGTCACCATAAATCAAATCTGGAGTGTTAAAGTAAATGCCCTGTAAAGCTGTCTATGATGGTCAAAGTGTACTCTGAGCAGTGCAGATACACTGTCAGAGAAGTGGTTGTTCCTTCTGAGGTTTTGAGCCAGACTGTCAGACTTTCAGTGCAGTCTTAGTTGTTCAGTGTTTTCCTTCGAGGTATGACAATACCTGGAAGTAATTTCTCATACTTTTGAAAGAATAAGAAATAACTTCTGTCTGCCCTTGTTTTCTATTCTGAACGGTCAGCACCTATTTGGTACTGACATTTAATGTACAGAACTTGTCCAGAAGGGTGTCTCTAATCTCAAATACCTCTCTTCAGGTGTAGTGACATCAAGGCTCCGTGCTCTTGTAAAATGCGTCAGTGGCACTTAAATCAAATCAAATCAAATCAAATCAAACTTTATTTATATAGCACTTTTCATACAAATTATGTTGCAACGCAAAGTGCTGAACAACAAGAAGATTAAAAACACAGAGACCCCCAAACCCATATACAAGTGCCCACACACAGTATATACACGGACACACATTCAAACATACATCCACCCACCGACCCACCCACTGAGCTAAGCACCCACCCACCACCCCTCACCCAACCCCAAAAAAGAGCGACATGACCAGAACAAACTGTGTCTAAAGCATGGCTGAACACTGAGGGACCTACTGAGGAAACACCATCTTTTGGGAGCCATCCATACCGGGAGTAGCACCGCCCGTGGCTACAGATGACGCCGCCAGAGACCACCCCGACCCGTACCGATAGGGGGAAGCCCCCACATGGTGCAGGTCCCCCCCCCATCCCCCGGGCCTGAGCGATCCCCGAGACGACGGCCCCACGGCAGATCATGTGCACCTCCCAGCATGGAGGGCCCCCATGAGGAAACACTGGAGTTAAAACCAATAATAAATCTAGAAAACAGACCATGTTAAAATATATTACTAAGAGACTAGGTAAAAATAAATATAAATAAAATATTAAATAATAGATAAATGAAGGAGATAAAATCATACAAAAGCTAGATTAAATAAGTGAGTCTTGAGCCTCCTTTTAAAAATATCAACAGTCTCTGCGGCCCTGATGTTCTGTGGCAGGCTATTCCACAGCTGTGGGCCATAATGGCTGAAAGCAGCCTCCCCGTGGGTTTTTGTTCTAATTTTGGGAATTGTTAAAAGACCGGTGCCAGAGGACCTCAGGGTCCGCGAGGGTTGATATGATAAAAGCAGGTCAGATAAATAAGATGGCCCAAGACCATTAATACATTTAAAAACCAATAAAAGAACCTTAAAATCGATCCTGAAACACACAGGGAGCCAGTGCAATGATTTTAAAACTGGTGTAATGTGTTCCCGCCCTCTGGTCTTTGTCAGCACACGTGCGGCTGAGTTCTGGAGCAATTGTAAATTAGAGATTGTCTTTTTGGGCAGACCAGAGAGCAGGGCATTACAATAATCCAAACGACATGAGATAAAAGCATGCATCAGCACCTCAGTGTTAGCCTGAGAGAGAAACGGGCGGACTCTGGCTATGTTCTTAAGATGGTAAAAACCTATCTTTGTTACATTCTTAATATGTGGAATAAAATTAAGCTCAGAGTCAAAGATGACACCCAGGTTCTTAATATATTCTGAAGGTTTAAAATCCTGTAATTTTGGTAAAAGTTTCTCTCTCTTGCCTTCAGGACCAATAATTAAAACTTCTGTTTTGTCCTGGTTGAGCTGTAGGAAATTCTCTGCCATCCATGACTTGATGTCTAAAATGCAGTTTAAAAGGGTATCGATTGGCCCTGTGTCCTCAGGAGACACGGCAATATAAAGCTGTGTATCGTCAGCGTAACTATGGAAGCTAATGCCGTGTCTCCTGATGACGTCCCCAAGGGGAAGCATGTAAAGATTGAAAAGTAATGGGCCTAAAATTGACCCTTGGGGTACCCCACACTTCACTTCATGGGTTCTGGAGGAACATGTATCCATACTTACAAAGAAACGTCTATCTAAGAGATAGGAACTGAACCAGTTAAAAGCAGTACCAGAGAGGCCCACAAGGTGTCTGAGTCTGTTTAACAAAATGTGGTGATCTACTGTATCAAAGGCGGCGCTTAGATCCAGTAGCACCAGGACTGTCAGTTTCTGTGAGTCCGCGTTACACCTGATATCATTTAAAATCTTTAAAAGGGCTGTCTCTGTGCTGTGGTTCATCCTAAAACCAGATTGATATTTCTCTAAAATACATTTTTGTGTTAAAAAATAATTTAGTTGGTTAAAAACCAATTTTTCTAAAACTTTACTTAAAAAATGGTAGGTTGGATACAGGTCGGTAATTGTTAAAAACATTAGGATCTAGATTACTCTTCTTCAGAAGGGGCTTCACCACTGCCGTTTTGAAGGCAGTGGGGAAGACACCCGTCTGAAGAGAGCAATTCATAATGGTTAAAATCTGTTCCTCAAAGAATCCATAAAATGATTTTAAAAGAGATGTGGGAATTGGATCTAAAAGGCAGGTAGTTGGGTTAACTTGGAAGAAAACTTGACCAAGTGTCCTTGCATCAGCCAGGGCAAAACTCTCCAGTGTTTCCTCGGGTAAAAACAACTGATCAGGTGTACTAAGATGAACATTTAAAAAAGATAAAAGATTGGCTCTAATATCATCGATTTTATTTCTGAAGTGGTCTGCAAAGTCCTCACAGAGGACATCAGTTGGTGTCCTAGAGGGTTTATTGAGTGATTTGTTTGTTAAAAGGTCAATGGTGGAGAAGAGGAATTTGGGGTTGTTTTTATGGTCGGTGATGAGATTAGAAAAATGGGTTATTCTTGCCTGTTTGACTGCTTGTTGGTAGGTTTTCCGTTGTTCACACATTATTTCATGGTGAACGGTTAGTTTGTTTTCCTCCACCTCCTTTCTGCACTCCTGCATTGTCTTTTCATTTTTATGATTTCCTCATTATTTCTCCACTGGGGTGTAGGTTTTATTTTAGCTAATTTAGTCACCAGTGGAGCCACTATGTCCAGTGTCATCTTTAATGTGTCATTAAAATATTCTACAATAAAATCACAGGGTGCAGGTAAAACTACCGCAGGAGTGCTCTGTAAAATCTCAATAAAATTTGCAGCCACTTCAGAAGTTAGATAGCGTTTCCTCACTGTTCTCACCGGGGCCTTCTGATGGTTAAAACTGGTGATATTAAAATAGACACAATAGTGGTCAGACACAGCCAGGTCAACAACAGAGGACACACCAGCGGTCAGGCCGTAGGTTATAACCAGATCGAGGGTGTGTCCTCTGTTGTGAGTTGGCTTGTGACATGTTGGTTAAAATCCATGCAGCTTAAAAGGTTTAAAAAGTCTCTTGATATAACATCAGAGGTGTTATCTATGTGCAAGTTAAAATCACCAGTTATTAAAATCCTATTGTAAGTGGTGTGTATGGTAGTTAAAAACTCTGAGAATTCACTGATAAAAGTGGTTGAATGACGGGGTGGTCTGTAGACTGTGACACATAAAATAGGAGGGCTGCTAAAAACAAAGGCATGGTGCTCAAATGATGCGTAGCTGTTAAAATAAACTTCGTTTGAGTGCAGTGTGTTTTTTGTTATTGAGGCTGTTCCTCCACCTTTTTTCTGACTCCTGATAGAAAATAGGAAATTAAAATTTTGCGGGCAGGCCTCGGTGAGAACAACAGGTGCGTCGGTGCCAAGCCATGTCTCTGTTAAAAGAAGACTGTCTAATTCTTCGTCTAAAATCAGATCATTAATAATAAAAGTTTTATTTAAAACAGAGCGCACATTCAATAAAGCAAATTTAAGGCTTGTGCGCTCATCATTGTAAGAAAAAATGGCGTTTGGTGTGATAGTCCGTAAATTATTGGGGTTTCTTGTATTTCTTTGTGGTCTTTTGTGTCTGATGGTGGGGGCTATGGTCTGTATGTGGAAGATGTCCTGTGGTGGTAGCAGTGACAGCTGGGGACTATAGGGGGCAGTTGGGGGGGACAATGTGCTGTATGTGGTTTGTGATGTGAGTAAAGCAGGAATATATAAAATGTCAGCTTCATTTTCAACAGAGACTACCAAAGTAGTGAAAAACGGTGCTATTTCTGTCTGCTAGAAGGCAGTAATGTGCTGCATTTGGGACTTTTTGAGGACACGACAATTTCCAGCAAAGAAGTGATACAGATCGTTAAGTTTTTTTTTCTGTCTTCAACCATGTTGCACTACTGCGATGTTGCAGTGTACATCACATAGATCCAAAGTGAAGAAGCTACACATATATCCCTTCATGGCCGATGTGACTAGGGATGGGAACTGATAAGATTTTTCCGATTCCGATTCCATTATCGATACTGTTTAACAATTTGATTCTTTATCGATTCTCTTATTGATTCTAATTTGGGGAAAAAGGAGAAAAACAGTTTTATTAGCATCATATTACCTAGAAGTCATGACCTTACAAACTCAACAGCGAGGTCAAAAGAGGCCCAAAGCCTGGATAACGTGTAAACTGTTGTAATATGTAACTGTGCAAATACACAAGAATGTATAACATTTTACTAACAGATTTTTCCGAATAGAAATAAAAAAAATCTCCTTTTTAAAAGGGTATAAGAATTCACTAAGCTCTCAAAAAAATAATAAAGAAGGATAAATACTATCACATACGACGGAACAGTGCATAGTGCAAATCTGCAAATACTATAAAGAATTAACAATTCTTTTGCAGAAAAATAATCATGTCTTCCAGCCTGTGAACCAGCCAGACTCTCTCTCTCATCACGGTCATCTTCTAAATGTAATGCAGACGGTATTTGTTTAATAGCATAGCGTTAATGTTATAGCGTGTTTTACAAAGAAGCACATAGGCAGTGGGATAGCTACTTACCAGAGTTGCCAGAGGTGATCTTAGCTTGGCTACTGCTGCTGGGTTGAGATCCATCAGTCCGAAGCGTCAAAAACACGACACTCATTATCACATGTTGTGTGTTCAAATGTTTCTGCATGTTAGCCGTGTTCCCTCCCGACGCTGTTATCTCCACTTTACAATGACTGCAAGTTGCCTTGTTGCCATCTTTCTTTGGTGAAGTGAAGCCAAACTTTGGAGCGTTTGAACCTGGTTGTCACCATTGTTGTTTACAACTCCAATGCGTGTGCTAAACCGACCTAACTTAATCACGTAAGTGCTTTCTGGAATTGACTGTGCATAACTTACGTAAATTACGTGAGATTCGTGCTGGTTGGAATCGATAAGAGAATCGCTGGATAAACTGCCAAACGATTCCATGGAATTGAAACACACGGAACCGGTTCTCTACAGGAACTGGTTCTCGATTCCTAACCCTAGATGTGACGTTGGTAAAGTGGCTGACAGATGAAAGACATGAGAAAAAGGGCAAAACGGGGAAGAATGTTGACATGGTGAACTTCACGAGAAATTCTACACTACATTTCCATCATTTTGACAAGGAAAAGATCAGTACTTACGCTACGCACAAGTAGTGATTCTGCCTACCTTGTCTGAAATAACCGGAGGAAGCCCTGGATGAGCGTGAATGCTCCTCCCTTACACGTCACCACCCGTGGGACTTGGCAAGCCTCCGTTGGAGGATAATTGGGACTTTTACAAGACGTTGTCTATCCACAGTGATTTTAGGGACTGTTCTCAAGTCCATAAAGTAATTTCTGTTACAGAGAAATGTTGTGCCAAAGGCCTAAAAATCACAGGCATCAAATACTGGTTTTCAGCTTTGTCCCATGCACACAGAGATTTCTCCACATAATGATGATTGACATGTTCAAAATCTCCTGTTTTTCTTGAGTGCCACTTCTATGCCCAGCCTTTGTTTCCCATTTCCCAAAATATGGACTGATGACACTTGCAAATGATTGCATTCTGATTTTATTAACATATTAAACAGCATTCTAACTTTTTCAGAAATGAGGTTGCAGCAGGGAAAACAAAATCATCAAATGTCTAATTTCCCCAGTTTCTGGCGTGAAACTTCTACAACACCAAGAAAAGTTTTACTCAGTTTTATGTAACAACATTAATTTCATTTTCAAAAGCAACATCCAAATTTCAAAACAACTCACAACAAAGTTTACTCAAAAGAAAGAAGAAGAGGAAAGGATGGTGTATGTAGACCACTTGAAGTCACCGAGGTACTGTCATTCTGTGTCAAAATGAAAAATGGAGTCCCAAAATAAAAGAGCGTAGGCTTGTTTGACGGATGCTTGTTCAGCATGTAATTTACTGGTACCTCATACTTCCTGATGCCATTCAACTGGATTCCTTCTCATTACTGAGACAGAAATTAATAGCACGAGGTTGTAAATGCAGATAAATTTAGCTAAATTGGGAAACACAGCGATCAGCATTGAGCATTTGCATCATGGCTTTCAGTATTTGGCGTCTCAGACAGCTCAGCATCCTTCCCCTTAGCATCATTCATTGAGAACATTATGCCTCTGTGGATAATTTCTGCCTGAAAAATGTCGTCTCCATGGAGGGGAAGGAGAAAAAAAAATGCATCAAAGTGAAAACATATTTTGAATGAACAGCACTTGACAAGAACAACTGAAGCCCCCGAACAGATGCAACTTATGTCAACAACTTATTTAGGATTGATATCGGTTGATGCCTCCTTTCATGGAGCTCTACAGGCTTTCATATGCATATTAAAGCCCTGCATTTGTAGCAAATTATCATTACTCCCATAAACATTTGCTTGTCTTGCATAATGCTTCAACAAAAACAAAGTGTCAGAAAAGATCATCAGCATTGATGTTTCACTTTCAACTTGGTAATGAGATGCTAATCTGACTCGGTTTGGGCTTCTTTTGTATAATGAAGGGACCCTACTGACAGCTGTATTTCCCCGTCTTCCTCATCAACAATGTTTATTTATGCTCATCCATATTGAAAAAGTGACATATGCTCATCAGACTCAATTCTTCAGAATCACTTTTTTTTTGTTTGTTTTTTACATAAACACTGAACATAAAGTAATAATGATATGTGTTGATTAGGAACAGCATCAATGATGCTCCCACGACATGCTTTCACCTTAAATCTTATTAACTTTGCGTCTCGTTGCAGGCATCCCTGGTCGAACGTCTGAGTCCATTGGCATCTCCTTCCTGTCCTCCAGCCCCCCCCCCAAACAGAGCCAGACGCCGGTCCTCTCTGTCTTTGACTGGACTGCACTGAATCCGTTCAAGTGTAAAGCACCTGGAGATTACTTTTGCTGTGAATCAGTATTTAGGTTAGAGGTGTTTCTATACCAAGAAGCATGGTGGCTTGGTGGTCAGCACTGTTGCCCCACAGCAAAAAGGTTCCTGGTCCGAAGTTTCTGTGTGGAGTTTACATGTTCTCCCTGTGCTTACGTGGGTTTCCTCCGGGTACTCCGGCTTCCTCCCACAGTCCAAAGACATGCGTGTCAGGTTGATTGATGGTTCTAAATTGCCCGTAGGAGTGATTGTGAGTGTGTGTGGTTCTTCATCTACAGTCATGGAAAAAATTATTAGACCACCCTTGTTTTCTTCAGTTTCTTGTTCATTTTAATGCCTGGTACAACTAAAGGTACATTTGTTTGAACAAACATAACGATAACCACAAAGATTGCTCATAAGAGTTTTATTTAAGAGCTGATATCTTACCATTTTCCATGGTTTTCTTGATTATAACCTAAATCACTTAAGTTTTTACATCAATAGCTATGGCGTTGTACTGCCAAAAACACTGCTTTTATGCATTCAGTGTTTTCTTTTCTGTCTGTTTTAGTCACATGATGACGTTCAGTGGTACCAGGTATTAAAATGAACAAGAAAGTGAAGAAAAAATGGTGGTCTAATAATTTTTTCCATGACTGTATATGTGGCCCTGCAGTGTACTGGCGACCTGTCCAGGATGGACCCCTGCCTTTCACCCAAAGTGAGCTGGGTTAGGCTCCAGCAGATCCCTGTGACCCTGCAAAGGATTAAGCAGGTATAGATGAAGGATGGATGGATGTTTCTATACCATTTTTTCCCTCCCGATACTGATTCCGATTATTCAGCTGTGGTTATCGGCCAACACGGACTATCGATCCGAGTATGATATTTAAAAAAAAAAAAAAAGCACCATGCCTGACTGTAATAATATAATTATTATTTTTGTAAAACATGTGCAGCATACCCAAGCTATTTATGTTTATATTTATGTCCAAAATAGTATTGCAAAATACAAATGCAATTGAACTGAAAACATTCGTTTTTCAACGAATTTTGGTGAAATTCTACGTAATTTAGTGAATTTCGTACCAGTATATTTTTGCTGGTAGTGTAATCAGCAAGTAACCAGTTAATAAATCATTACCTCCACCAAGGAGGTAATGATTTTGCCGGTGTTTATCTGTCTGTCTGTGTACAAAATAACTCAAAACGTTATGGATGGATTTTGATGAAATTTTCAGGACTTGTCAGAAATGTGAAAAGGAAGAGCTGATTTCATTTTGGGACGTGATCCAGAAGAAATCCTGGATTCTGGATCACTTTCAAATTTTCGATAACATTGCGGTCAACGGGGGCCAAAAATTTTGTTTCTAAATATCTCCGTTAATTATTGCCCAAAACTCATGAAATTTGACTCAGGGATTAATAATGGAAACCTCTAACAAATTTCAAAGACTGATCCGGATCTGATACAGAAGGTGGAATTTATCACAATATTTAAATGGCTATATGGGGGAATTGTTGCACTTGGCAGAGGTCTGTGCTCTCCGAGTGCTTTTCTACTTAAATATAAATTACTTGGTATCAGTTGGTGCCTGGACTTCCGTACACGCCATTTTTGGCAGAATCAGAGCAATTTCCGATACTGGTATCTGAATTGGAACAACACTAGTTTAGGCGTACCCCTGGTAATGAAGGGCGGCAGATATCTCCTAGAACAGAGATGTACAGTATCATCCCAAGGCTGCCTCACAGTTGTAATACAGGCATTAATGATGAGGCGCAAAAAAAAAAAAAAAAAATGTAATTCAAGACATCACTTATGTAATTACTATTCAAATTGCAAAAGCTTTTCTTTGTCTCCTCGGGCACCAACAGGGAAGATCATCCTTCATAGAAACTGATAAAGACATTCTCTCTGTTCTCCAGTCTAATATTTTAAAACCCACACTCTGTATTAAGTTTATCACCATTTCACTGAACATCAAAAATTCAAAAAGGTATCAGTAATGGGATGTGATATGAGTTTAGGGAGCCCTGACTGACCCGACCATCTTGCTTGTTTCTGCTCTGGTATTTTTTCTCATCTTTGGAGACCTGATCCAGTCTTCTGTTCCTCATCCTTCCTCAGCCTCAGTGATGATACAGAGGTCGGTATCTCGTAAGAACGTCTGTTTTACATCTCAGTGTTGGTGTCATCCCATCCAGTCTTCTTCCACTGCTTCATCAGCCGTTCATCACGCATCGAACTCTGAAAGCTGAAGGACATTTTACCATCTCATGAATAATATCGGCTCATTGTGAATTTGAATTCAGCAGCGCATCTCTAAAGAGTCAGGGCATGAATGACAAAAGGCTGGGAAAGTAAATGCCGTAAAAAGAAACCAGAAACATCTGGGGGAACATCTTGCAGCTAATTAGGTCAATTGGCAACAGGTGAGTGGCGTGGTAGGCTGTAAAGAGAGTAGCCTGGAGGGGCAGCGCTTGCACATCTGGGAAGGAAACATCAAAGCTCAAGGGTACGAACGGGTCTCAGAACAACAGATGTTACCGTCCAGGCAACAGAGAGGGTCCTGTGTCCTTCAGCAAGACAATGCTAAACCACATCCATTACAAAAGTATGACTTCAGGTCTGGAAATTAAACTGAAAACTTTTATTTTTGATAAATGTCGTAGTTAAGGGATAACTACGGTTAAAGGATACAATTTGGACTTAATTTGATTATATTAAATTCATAAAACCTTCAGTGTATGCTTTCTGGGTAAAGATCCTTAAGATGGGTTTGTTGTGAGCTGGTACAAGTAAAGGGAATGGAATTGAACCCTAGAGATACTAAGGAGGGGATGCTACATGGTGGTAAACATCACCTCCTAATTTTTCTTTGATGTGTTACTGGTATTAGATTAAAAAATTACCCTTTTTTTCCTAATTATGCCAGAGATGTTACATTTCCTCACTTTCAACATTTCGTATGTTTTCCATGTTCTATTGCAAATGAAATACAGTAATCTCCCACACTTCGCGGTTAATGGGGGCTGTGACGCGCGAACGCAAAATCTACAGAAGGTACACTCACTTTGAAGATCTCTCCTCTGTGCATAGCTGACGAGCGCAAGAGATGGGAGATGCGGGGACGCGTGTCAGCCAATCAGCGTACAGACACCCGACGGCACAGTAATGTCCGTCATAGCAGCCAATCACAGGCCTCGATATTCATTCATGGGGGCCTCCCCTGTCGGCTTTTGTTGCTTCCCGAGACTCGTTCTTGATGTGATGGGTTTCGCTTCAGCCTCGCGCGATTCACTTGAGTTTTTTTAATTTGTTTTTCGAATTTTTTTTTTTCTATGAATATTTTTGAAACCTCCGCGATGTACTGACACCGAGAAGTGTGGGGGATTACTGTATGAATTTATGAGATAATTAAAATGTGCTTTTATTCCTATTCCACATAGCATCCAGATACAGAGCAACAATGTTTCTTATTTTGGCAAACTGTTAAGTTTATCCAGCCAAAACCCTGCTTAGACAAATTGATTAAATGTGGTTCGATTGACTCAGAGTATGTACAGTAGGTTGATTCCCAAAGTGTGGGCCGCTGCCCCCTAGTGGGCTGTCGTGGTACTGCAGGTGGGTCGAGAGAGGTCATCAAAAATAAACAATTATGTTTTAAATCCTCGATTTAAAAAAAAAAGTTTTTAATTACTGTAAAGTATTTATGGCATGATTTAAAAATATTTAGACACAAAAAAACAGACCAGTTGAGTGTTATTCTATTATCATCTTAACTTAAATTAACAAGTGTCACCGTATTTGTTGACCTCTTACACTGATATGAGAATGTAGCTTCTAGTCTTGTATGGTGATCACAGTTGTGATTATAGGTTTTTCGCATTTCAAATTGGGCCTTGGTATTCTGAAGTTTGGGAATGGTTGGCCTAGAAATTTTAAGTACAATTAACCACTATATCAAAGCAGCCAACAGACAAGCGACAGTGTCCCGGCAGGGGCACCATTACTGCTATTAAAGATGCTTTTGAGTAATTTGAAGATTGCAGCAGAATGGTCACATGGGTCGCCTTTTAACTGCTGACTGAACACTATTTCCGCGTGCGATTACTGTCAGGACCCTTAGGAAAAATTAAATCATCTTCTGCTGCCGAAATGTTCCGTCAAAGTCCAGTGGCAGGCGTGTCCCTTGTTTTAAATCCATTTCCCTGCCTCGAGTCTGCAGCCTGCTCCGACTCCAGCAGCAAACTGACTTTCTGATGAATATTTATTCTCTTAAAAAATGAATTCATATCCACTTTTGCCAATGCGTACAGTTACAGCTGATACAGTTTTACTTGTCACGGTCCACAAATTAAACTTTTTTTTGCAAAACTCCAAACTTCAGAAGCTGTCAAGCTCATTAACTGTTAATCTTAGAAAGGGCACAGTAATAATTTCCTTCATAGTCAAGCGGAAGACTGGAAGTTTAAGATTCATGAACACGCATAATTGCTGGGTTATTAAACAGTCTGAAAACATCCAAAATGAGCTGTGTGATATAAACAAGATGGAATGGCAGAAGAGATGTTTTTCACAGTCAAATTGATCAATAAACTGATAACTTTGCTCAAGAGTTGAATTAACGAAGTGAAAAACTAATTATTAACTTATGTGCACATGATGTACATTAAGTATTGAAACACTGTTTTTTCATTTTTTTAAAATCAGCAGCAATAATCGTGCTTTGAAAACTGGAGCCGAGGGTGTGAAGAGAGAGAAATACAGCGGCTAAAATAAGTGCTGAACTTGTCACCCTTTTTCTCAGTGAATTTATTTCTGAAGGTGCTACTGACATGAAGCTCTCACCAGATGTTGGTAACAACCCACAAAGTCCACACATGCAAAGAAATCAAACCATACATACCCAGTAATTATGTGTATTAATGTGAAATGACACGGAACAAACTGTTGAACATGCTTACCGAAATTTATTTAATGGCTCATACGAAAGCCTTTGTTGGTAATGACGGTTTCCAGATGAATGGAGAAACTTGTCACATACGTCAGGCGTGATTTTGGTTCATTCTTCAACAGGAAGTCTTCAAATCTTGAAGGTTTAATGGACGTCTGCTGTGAACTCTGATCTTCAGTTCTCTTTGTAGCTGCCATTAAAGTCAGTATAAATAAACGAATAATAGATTCATAAATATTAAGTTAAAAAGTGTAGAGATCATGAATACATAATTTCTAGTAACAACAGTTTAAGATTAAAAACAACATTTCATTTATTTCATGTATTTTGTTTGGTTTGATATAGGGGAACAAGTCTTAATTAAGGGGAGGAACTAAAGTTTGTTGCCGCGGGTTCACGTGGTGTTACTTTGAGGATCGCTACTTATCAGTTGTTGATATTCTGGACCAAGTCAGCAGGCAGACACCTCGCTGATTCCTCTGCCAAAGACCAGCAATGTTAGAAGACTGGATAAAGTGCAGGCGTGAAGCATTAGGGAGGGCTGGGGGGGCAGCACTCCCCCGGCCCGGGCCCAGGAGGACCCGGCGAAAGACAAAGAAACAGGTCTCTCCTCAGGCATCAGTCACACCTTGCGTAAACTGGATACTGGAGCTTCTGCGAGAAATACATACTCTACTTATGAGGTTATATATAGGTTTCCCCAGCCAGAATGAGTCATGGTTGGTCCAAAAATTTTAAGACTGACTTTGGTCATGTAGGTATCTACACAGTGAATTAAATGTTGTGCTGCATGGCTGGCTTCATGTTTACTCTCACAGCAGCGGAACATGTGATTACTTTAACTTTACAATGTGCAAATTTATAAGTAGATTGCAGGTAAGATCTCCAAATGTATTTTGGGTAAAATCGTCATCAACAGCCGTCCATCAGCGTCATCATCAGTCACTAGTCAACAGAGTCTACGTGGTGCAGGGTAGGTGGATCTCTGATTAATCTAATAATGAGTGGCAGTTAATACAAACATAAAAGTGGAGAAACAAAACGCAAAGAAAAGAAAAAAAAAGAGCGCAGGAAAAGACTAAACTAAAAAAGCTGGATACATATCCTCCTGGAGATGAACCTGACATCGATGGCAGCGAGTCAAGCCCACCAGAACTGGCACCACGGTCAGGGAGCCAGATTTACAGGTACAATTTCTCACAATCACTGACACTGAAAACAACATGTGAGTTAGTTGTAAACTGTTGATGTGGTTGTTATCGGAGTAGCCCCTCCGCCTAACGTTATTATTAGGGGCCAGGTAGCCTAACATTATTATTAGGGGCCAGGTAGCCTAACGTTATTATTAGGGGCCAGGTAGCCTAAAGTTATTATTAGTGGCCAGGTAGCCTAACGTTATCATTAGGGGCCAGGTAGCCTAACGTTATTATTAGGGGCCAAGTAGCCTAACGTTATTATTAGGGGCCAGGTAGCCTAACGTTATTATTAGGGGCCAGGGAGCCTAACGTTATTATTAGGGACCAGGTAGCCTAACGTTATTATTAGGGGCCAGGTAGCCTAACGTTATTATTAGGGGCCAGGTAGCCTAAAGTTATTATTAGTGGCCAGGTAGCCTAACGTTATTATTATGGGCCAGGTAGCCTAACGTTATTATTAGGGGCCAGGTAGCCTAATGTTTTTGTTGGTTTGTTAGACTTCATGTCGGTTTTGTCGGGTTACTCTTGTAAAAAGGCTCGTACACCGACGTGCTTGGAGTTGGTATTTAGTAACAGCAATGGAAACACATCAGGCGAAATCGGCACTTGGTACCGAGCAGAATGAATGAATGTGTAGCGACTTCACCAAACAAAAGAGTCGCTGAGAGGCTGAAGCCGGGCCTTTCCCTTGTCTGACGCGCTTAACAGAAAAATCACTGAGATACGAAAAATATATTTAACCTTTTATTAAAGAAAAATAACGATCAACTTATGATACCGTGTACAAACTCATAATCAAAGTAATCACAGTGATCAAAGGAAAATAGCGGTCAACAAAAAATACGGCGACCCTGCTCACCCTCTCCCTGTCTCTCTGGCCACACAGGTGAGCAGGTGCCTATATTAACGTATCCCTGCCCATATCCATTTGACCTACTTCCCTCTTCCACGTGATCACAACAGACCTAAATAATATCATAAACATAACAAACACCATTATTCAAATTTAAACCATCATACACCTACAAAATACATTTTAACACATTCATGGCTCCTACATTCCAGCCCCTAATTATTAGGTCATCACACATAATAATTACTCATATTCATATCAATAGGAGACATGAAACAATTAAAACTTAATATTTAAAATCCACAATACATATATTGTCTTCTGTCTTCTGTCTTCTTTCTTCTTAAGTCAAAAGTCAGTAAAGCCAACAATCAGGCTCAGTCAAAAGGATTTTAGCCATCATTCTGTGGCAAGTCTGTCAGTCCAAATCAAAGTCAAGCTGGGGGTCAAAGTGTCACGATGCTCAGCAGCCGCGCCTCATCCATCTTCAGCCTCCTGTAGTAGACAGATCTTTGTTATTGGACGATCCAGGCAACTGCTCTTTGTTTTAATCCGTACCTGCCGCACTAATCCTCTTCTATCTGGAAAGGTTTGATGAACTTTTCCCATAACCCAGGAGTTTCGAGGTGCTGTGTTGTCCACAATAAGCACTATATCTCCAGGGACTACGTTGCGCTTCACTCTGGACCATCTCTGATGCTCCTGCAGTTGTGGTAAGTATTCCTTAACCCACTTTTTCCAGAATAAATCTGACAGACAACTTGAACAATTCTCCCTTTTGAAAACGTCCATATTCTTCTTCACAGAACATCCTTGTTGTAACACATCCAAATCAGACTGGGCAAGCTCGGTGGTCAACTGTTTCCTCTTCTGACAGCAAGCCAAAAGCCAGTTCTTGAATCTCAACATCCAAGCTACACACCTTTTCAGACCAGTCCAAGATGAGAAATAACTGATCATGCGAGTCAAAGCATCAACCTCCTCGCTGGCCTGTACAGCATTCACTGCAGCAGCTTTCTTGACCTCTGGGTCATCTGATGGAAGCTGTTGAATATCCTCAGGATTAACAGGCCACATATACTCAGGTTGACGGAGAAAAGGTGGACCTAACACCCATGTCGGATTTTTGAGGAATGCATCCACTTTCATGCCTCTAGAGGCCACATCTGCTGGATTACTTGCAGTGTCTACATACCTCCATTGAGAAGACTGTGCAACCTTGAGAATCTCTGAGACCCTGTTAGCAACAAAAACTTTGAACCTGGATGTCTCATTCTTGATATATTTGAGCACAGATGCACTGTCTGTCCAAAACACAGAATCCTGTAGATCCATATGTAGCTCTTTCCTCCACAGAACATCAATGTGGCTCGCCATAGTGGCAGCGATGAGCTCCATACGAGGGATGGTAACAGACTTAAGTGGAGCCACTCTAGCCTTTCCCATGACAAAAGCACTGTGTACCTGTGAGTCTTTGTTATGCGACAGCAGGTAAGTCACTACCCCGTAGCCATCTTCACTTGCATCACAGAAATGGTGCAGCTGTGCTGCGGTCATCTCTCCAAAGTTTAGTGGTTTCTGGCATCTCATGACGTTAAAATCCTCTAGACGGCACAGTTCCTGCAGCCACATCGTCCACTCTTTGACAACTGGTTCAGGTATGATGTCATCCCAGCCAAGCGATCTCCTACACAGATCCCTCAAGATTTTCTTAGCCGATAACACAACAGGGCTCAGGATTCCAAGAGGATCATAGATGGAGCTAACAGTTGAGAGAATTCCTCTCCTGGTGAGTGGTCGGTCCTTGATAATGATCTTAAACTTAAAAGTGTCTGACTGTATACACCATTCCACACCCAGCACTCTCTCTACTGGTAGCTGATCCTGATCCAGGTCCAAGTCTTTCATGTCTGTGGCTCGGTGACTTTCAGGTATTGCAACCATAACCTCACGTCTGTTGCTTATCCACTTCCTAAGCTTGAAACCACCCTTTGCGCAGATGGAGACAAGATCATGATGGAGCGATACAGCTTCCTCCTCCGAAGCCACTGACACCAGACAATCATCAACATAGAAGCAATGTAAGACCTTATCAATCACTTCTTGGCTGAACTGTTCCTTATTATCTTCTGCACATTTCCTGAGTGCAAAATTGGCACAGCTAGGAGACGAAGTTGCCCCAAAGAGATGCACCATCATCCTGAAGTCACTGGGTTCTTGATTTAAATCCCCATCAGGCCACCAGAGGAATCTCAACAAATCAGCGTCTTCAGCTGGTACCCTTACCTGGTGAAACATGGACTCAACATCTGCCATGATCACCACTGGTTCTTTCCTGAACCTGGTCACCACTCCAATCAATGAACTGGTCAGGTCCGGTCCTTGTAGGAGCTGAGCATTAAGAGATGTTCCTTGGAAACTCGCTCCACAGTCAAAGACGACTCTGATTTTCCTCTTCGTTGGATGATAGATGCCATGATGGGGGATATACCAAACTTTACCATCACATCGTTCCAACTCCTCGTCAGGCACCTTTTCAGCATAACCTTTGGCGACCAGATCATTCATGAAGGCTGTATATTCTGCATTAAATGATGAGTCCTTCAGAAGCCTCCTCTTCAGGTATTTGGCACGATGCTCAACAATTATCCTATTATTTGGCATGTTGAGTTCCTCATTCCTTAATGGTAACCTGATCTGGTAATGGCCATTCACTTTCTTTGCTGAGTTTGTAACCAAGTCCATAAACTTCTGATCCTCTCTTGACATTCCAGGTTGCTCGTCCACACTGCATTCAGGGAAATCCACTTTGAACTGCTGCTGCCAAAGTTCATCCAAATTCACAACTGACACTCTGTTCACCGTTAACTCTGGCTGCTCACAATCCATTGCTTCCTCACTTTCTCCATTTAGAGGTCCATTTACAGTCCAGCCCAGCATTGTCCTAATTGCATAGGGCCCACCATTTACACTGTGAATGACTTGCAATGGTTCCAAAGCCTTGGGAACATTTGTCCCAATCAGCAGCTCAATCCCTGCATCCACCTCAGGCAAATGAACATGTTTCAAATGTGGCCATCCCTCAAGATCCCTCTGTCTTGGAATGTTCCCACTGTGGACGGGCATATACTCCTGTGTGAAAGTTTTGGGCAGCTCACAGAAATGATCGCCGTTTAAGCCAGCCACCTCCAGTCCTGACACAATATGGCTGCTCACTACCCTTTCTTGGCCCATAGTTCGCAAGAGAATACGTGCCTTCTTTCCTGTGAGGCCCAGCTTATGCATTAATACCTCTGTACAGAATACTGCTGTACTTCCTTGATCCAAGAAAGCATAAGTGATAATAATTTGGCTGCCCTTCTTCGACTTAACTTGCACAGGAAC
Source organism: Hirundichthys speculiger (assembly GCA_018398805.1). Lineage (NCBI taxonomy): Eukaryota > Metazoa > Chordata > Actinopteri > Beloniformes > Exocoetidae > Hirundichthys > Hirundichthys speculiger. Next base: position 763,785 of record JAGFBZ010000489.1, read on the forward strand.
TATGGGAAGTTTACAGTCATGATCACCAGCCCCAGTGAGACCACTTGACACCAATGTGCTGTCCACTGCCTTTTCCAATTTCCCTTCTGCTTGATCAGAGTCCTTCAACTTTGCCTTTGGAGGAATATGAAGAACATTTGGATGTAAGAGACCACACTTTACACAAGAAATCCGTTTTCTGCAATCCTTGCTGATGTGTCCTATACACAAACAGCCAAAACAGACACCTTTTTCTCGTAAGAAGCCTATCTTCTCCTTGTGGGGTCTTTTTTCCAACTGGGGACACGAATCCAATATGTGTCCTCCTCCGCAACAAAGACACGTCCTCCTTGTAGCTTGAAATTGTTCCTTCTCTTTGGTTCTAGAACGAGTTTTGACTTCTACAGGAGCTACAGTGGTGGCGAAGCTGGTTCCTTTCATTCCAGAACGAGGCTGTTGCTTGAATTTGTTTACACCTTTATTTATTGTCGCTGGGGGAGCATCCTGTATATTTCCAAACACTGGATCAGTCAAGATCTTCACTTGTCTCTCGATAAAATTGGTGATGTCATTAAATGTAGGTCTTTGATTGCGCCTCTCCTGCAGCTCACAGGCCATGGTTCTCCACTTGTCTCTGAATTTGTAAGGCAACTTCCTTATAATGGAGATCATATTGGCAGGCAGATCTAGCTCATGCAAATATCCCACCCCTTCCATGGCATTAGAACAGCCTCTAAGGAAAAGACTGTAATCCTGGAGAGCCTTTACATCCTCTGTTTTGATGGGAGGCCATGAAAGAGCCCTTTCCATATATGCAGCGGCTACTTTCTGCTCATTCCCGAAATGCTCCCTCAAAAGAGCTTTGGCGTTGACATAGCCCCTCTCTGGGTTAAAATGCTGGCAGCTTCTAACCAGTTCCTTAGGGTGACCTCTAGTGTATTGCTCCAGGAAATAGAGTCTATCACTGTAGCTCTGTGTGTTTCTTTCCACACCATTCTCAAAAGCTTTAATAAACGCTTGATATTTTAATGGATCCCCATCAAAAATTGGGATCTCTCTCCTTGGCAACGATGAGAGGCATTGCTGTTGTATCAAAAGCGTAGTTATTTCATTTTGCTTCCTCATAATTCCCAGCATATTGTTTTGATCCTCATTTTTTGATTCAAATCCTGCATTCCATAAAGCTTCATTTTGAGTTTGGGTGTTTTCATTAGCGCAGTGATTCACTGAACGTTGTTTGGGTTCATTACCTGACACAGACTCAGAATGAATGAACTGAGGTGCAGTTTTCTCCTTAGGCCTTGCTCCTGGATCCATATAATCATGTTCAGTTTCCTTTTGTTTCAGTGACATTTGTGGAATAAATGAATTTGCATTAGCATTGAGAGCTTTTATTTTAGATTTTCCTTTCTCCAGGTAAGAGTTCATTCCATCAGAGCGTTTGGATAAGGAACTCTTTCCACTTAAGATGCTGTGAGATCGTAACACATTTAATTTAGCCATGTGTGCTGCAAGGTCTTCATCCAATTTTAACTGCTCTTTCTTTCTCCTCAGTTGTTCCTCCTGCTCCTCCAGTTCATGTTTGTCCTTCAGTAGTTTCCGTCTTGCCATTAAAGCTGCCAAGTCAGCCTCAGCTTTAAGACGTGCAGAAGAAGCAGTAGAGACAGAAGACTTTCCTCCAGTAACAGAGTTTTTGCTTCCCATATTTGACACACTGTCACTTGGTTTTATGTTATCTTGCATGTCCTCTGACATGATTATGGACACAGCCTGAGTTGGTGCTTCATGTTCATCCTCTGTTGGAAAATGAAGCACTTCTTCCCTGACTGCAGCAGAATCTGATTGTCCAAGGCTGTTATTTTGTTGTGGCTCCTCAGATTCACTCAGCCACCTTTTAACATCCTCTTCAAAAGTGTTACTGTATTTCATGATGTTGGAAAACCATTCATTTTGTTTGTTTTGTTCGTCCTCGGGCAGTAGAGGAATCAACACATTATGTGATGTGATAGCATTTTCACAAAGTTGAATTAAATTCTCCAGGTGAGGTGGAACATGTGAGACATTTCCCTTGCTTTTCATAAGCGTTTTCATTTCAGGTATGAGCCCTTTAATTTTATTCACAAAGGTTTTGCGTTCATACTGAAGTTTTTCAATTTTATTTGCCAGGGTCCTTGGCTGTGAGTTTAATTTCTCTTTTCCCACACTCCATTTCAACACCAGCATTTATTTCGCTCATTTTTGTATTTTGATTTCACTTGATTTTTCTCCTTTTGATCCTTTAAAACAATCCCTTTCATTTATCAGTTTGCACCTTTAAACACACGGACTTCAAAACTTGCGACAGCAGCATTTATGTCCATTTAAATTGCATCCACAGAAGAAAAGGAAATTCATCCAATATTCATCATCACACGTAACAGCAGAGCAGCAGCAACGTCGGAGCAACAGAGCGAAGTTTCACACATTTTATAGCGGAGATCAACTCAGCACCTGGATGTATTGCAATAAATAACGCCAGTGCGCCGAAGAATTCAGCCCTCCATCCATCGCGCCATTGTTCCCAATGAACAAACAGCCATCAATATACAAGCCGAATTTCTTCCTTTGACACAAAGCTTCATGCGCACATCCACAGGTGAGCTTACCTGGCTGTAGTTCGCTTTGCCAGCGGCTCCAAATCTGTTTAACAGCCAGCGCCTACCTCCGTATGTCCGATGGTTGTTGGATTTAATCAACTTCCTCTTTTTTTCCTCTTGATCCTTTGATCCGTTACGCTGCCCGATGATGTTTCCTTTTAATGCCTTTTTTTGTTGACAAAAATGTAGCGACTTCACCAAACAAAAGAGTCGCTGAGAGGCTGAAGCCGGGCCTTTCCCTTGTCTGACGCGCTTAACAGAAAAATCACTGAGATACGAAAAATATTTAACCTTTTATTAAAGAAAAATATTGATCAGCTTATGATACCGTGTACAAACTCATAATCAAAGTAATCACAGTGATCAAAGGAAAATAGCGGTCAACAAAAAATACGGCGACCCTGCTCACCCTCTCCCTGTCTCTCTGGCCACACAGGTGAGCAGGTGCCTATATTAACGTATCCCCGCCCATATCCATTTGACCTACTTCCCTCTTCCACGTGATCACAACAGACCTAAATAATATCATAAACATAACAAACACCATTATTCAAATTTAAACCATCATACACCTACAAAATACATTTTAACACATTCATGGCTCCTACAGAATGAATGAATGAATGAATGTGACGTCACATCTGCATACCGCCGAATACATTTTAGAGAATATATTATGCCATAATACTGCAGGTTTGATTGATTTCAAAATGACATGGTCGCTCTTCGTGGAGTTGAACTCTTACTATCAAATGCTTTGAGCTATGTGTCAAAAATGTAGTAATGCTTGTAAGCCCCACTGTTGCGGGCATGTGTATGTTGTAAAACAATGTAATCACAAGCTTTATTGGGCTTAAAGGGCCCGGTCATGGGCCCCGCCCCCGGCCTGGCAGTGACATGCTCCGCTGCTAATAAAGTGCATAGTACATCAAAGGACTGAGGAAAGATTTCTAATTTTCTCTCAAGGGAAAGCAGCCAATGAGTTCTTACTATGATTCCCTCTCAAGTCAAAATCACGAAACCAAGTCTTCTTTTCGTTACACCATCATACTCTACATCAGGGGTGGGCAAATCCAGTCCCCAAGGGCCACTGTCCTGCATGTCTTAGATGTTTCCCTGCTTCCCTGCCGTCGAGGACTGGATTTGCCCACCCCTGCTCTACATTGAGTTTCAATTTGGATTCGAGTCAGGTGATTGGCCGGGCCGTTCTGCAACCAGTTGAGTTTCCTTAGCTGTGTGTTTGGGATGAGCGCCCTGTTCATCGTCATCATCCTGATAGATGGCAGCAGGTAGAGTTTTATCAGGAATGTCTCAGTGCACACACCACACCCTCACCCTCTGTCATGGCCTGGGTCGGCCATGACAGCCCTTGGGTATGTTTCTGTCAAGGTGGCGTCTCTCCCTGTCTCTTCTCTGCTATTTCCTCTTTTACTTTGAAGATCTGTCTTGTCCCCATTGTTTTCTGCTTTGCTTCCTTCCCCTCGTTTACCTTGATTTCCTGCACCTGCCTCTCGTTTGTTCCTCTGTCTATTTAAGTCTTGTCATTGTCTCTGTCTGTGCTGGTCTGTTATCTTTTGTCTCATGTTCCATGGGTTTCTCTGCCGGTTTTTCTGATTGTCTACCCTGTCTGGATTTCTGTTTGTTTCTCAAGTTTTTTGTTGGATTAATTTGGTTTTAATTTTGGATTTCTGTCTTTTGTAAAATAAACAGCTTTTGTGTTTTGCACTCCTGCATTTGGGTCCTCCATTCTGCCTCATACCATCACACCCTCACTGTCTCTTTAACTGTCTTGTCTTTAAATGTTTCACTGTTGGTGTTTTTGGTCCTCTCTGACGAAATCAGGATTTAAGATGTTATTAAAGATGTTGGACTGGTAAAGGACACATTCACCCTTCAGACTTCCACAAAAAAGTCTGCTATAAGATTAAATTGCATATACATACTAGATGGTTTTGCTACACAATAGCACTAACCATGAATGTAAATGCAGACACAAGAAAAGAATAAAAAAAAAAAGAATAAAAAAAAAAAAGGAAAGTCAGTGCATTTTTCCATTAATCCTTCCTTCAGTTATATGAAGTTTCCCAGTCCCGTATGCTGAATAAAACAGCCCAGCGTCATGATGTTCGCGCCTCCAGCTTCCTTGTTGCTTTGGCGTTTTGGGGGGTGATGTGTGCTGCCATTTCTCCTCCAAACATATTGTGTATCGTGACATCCAAAGAGTTCAGTTTTCATCTCATCTGACCACACTCTCCCAGCATTTCAAAGGCTTATCCAAATGTTGTGCAGCAAGCTTTAGACAAGCTTCGACATGCTTTGTCTTCCGCTACATAGTCTCACATGGTGAGCATGCATACAGGCCACTCGGCTGAGCATACACACGTGGACAAAATTGTTGGTACCCCTCAGTTAAAGAAGGAAAAACCCACAATTCTCACTGAAATCACTTGAAACTTACAAAAGTAACAATAAATAAAAATTTATTGAATATCAAATAATCAAAATCAGCCATCACTTTTGAATTGTTGATTAACATAATTATTAAAAAAAAACAAACTAATGAAATAGGGCTGGACAAAAATGATGGTACCCATAACTTAATATTTTGTTGCACAACCTTTTGAGGCAATCACTGCAATTAAACGATTTCTGTATTTGTCAATGAGCGTTCTGCAGCTGTCAACAGGTATTTTGGCCCACTCCTCATGAGCAAACTGCTCCAGTTGTCTCAGGTTTGATGGGTGTCTTCTCCAAATGGCATGTTTCAGCTCCTTCCACAGATGTTCAATGGGATTCAGATCTGGGCTCATGGAAGGCCACTTTAGAATAGTCCAACGCTTTTCTCTCAGCCATTCTTGGGTGTTTTTGGCTGTGTGTTTTGGATCGTTGTCCTGTTGGAAGACCCATGACCTACGACTGAGACCAAGCTTTCTGACACTAGGCAGCACATTTCTCTCCAGAATGCCTTGATAGTCTTCAGATTTCATTTTACCTTGCACACATTCAAGACACCCTGTGCCAGATGCAGCAAAGCAGCCCCAAAACATTACTGAGCCTCCTCCATGTTTCACCGTAGGGACAGTGTTCTTTTCTTCGTATGCTTGGTTTTTGAGTCTATGAACATAGAGTTGATGTGCCTTACCAAAAAGCTCCAGTTTGGTCTCATCTGTCCAAAGGACATTCTCCCAAAAGCTTTGTGGCTTGTCAACATGCATTTTTGCAAATTCCAGTCTCGCTTTTTTATGATTTTTTTCAGCAGTGGTGTCGTCTCCCATGAAGTCCACTTTGGCTCAAACAACGACGAATGGTGCGATCTGACACTGATGTACCTTGGCCTTGGAGTTCACCTTTAATTTCTTTGGAGGTTGTTCTGGGCTCTTTGGATACAATTCGAATGATCCGTCTCTTCAATTTGTCATCAATTGTCCTCTTGCGGCCACGTCCAGGGAGGTTGGCTACTGTCCCATGGGTCTTGAACTTCTGAATAATATGAGCCACTGTTGTCACAGGAACTTCAAGCTGTTTAGAGATGGTCTTATAGCCTTTACCTTTAAGATGTTTGTCTATATTTTTTTTTCCGGATGTCCTGGGACAATTCTCTCCTTCGCTTTCTGTTGTCCATGTTCAGTGTGGTACACACCTTTTCACCAAACAGCAGAGTGACTACTTGTCTGCCTTTAAATAGGCAGACTGACTGATTATGAGTTTGGAAACACCTGTGATGTCAATTAAAGGACACACCTGAGTTAATCATGTCACTCTGGTCAAATAGTTTTCAATCTTTTATAGAGGTACCATCATTTTTGTCCAGCCCTATTTCATTAGTTTGGTTTTTTAAATAATTATGTTAATCAACAATTCAAAAGTGATGGCTGATTTTGATTATTTGATTTTCAATAAATTTTTATTTATTGTTACTTTTGTAAGTTTCAGGTGATTTCAGTGAGAATTGTGGGTTTGTCCTTCTTTAACTGAGGGGTACCAACAATTTTGTCCACGTGTGTATTAGTTTCCTTTAAAATAATTGTACCTGCTAATTCCAGGTCTGCCAGAAACTCTCCATGAGGGGTCTTGGACAACTGATCTGATATTTCCTTTCATTCCTCTGTCGGGAACGTTGCGAGGAACCCCTGGTCGTGCCTGGTTTATGGTGAAATGATGTTCGTGTTACGGTTTGTATGCTGCACGACAGACACAGAAGTACGGTTTGAGGCACGAGGCCGTGTTTATTAGAAGGATCCAAAGAGTTAGATGCTGGAGTGAGGCAACCCCGGCACCGAGGGAATCCAGGACTGGGGAGGGGATAAAGAAGTCCTATCTTCTGCCCCAGTAAATGCCACTGGAAGAAAAACCCACGGGAAAGTTCAGTGAGGTGATTTGACCAGAAATGTCTTCCACAGGAAATACTCCACAGGAATGTAATCCACAGGAAGATAAATCCACAAGGAAGGTAAATCCACAAGGAAAGTAAATCCACAGGGAAAGTAAATCCACAGGGTCGGAACCATATGGAGGTAAAACCTCCACAGACACTGACACAGGGAAGTGAGGGCGAGTACTCAGAGATCGAGACCAAAAACACACTCGGGGAAACGGCAAGAACTCGCACCGGAGCTCAGGAGCGCTCGCGTTATATGCCGTCCTGGATGGGCAGATGAGCTCCAGGTGCGTGATTAGAAACGCGCCTCAGGTGTGGAGGAGAGCGCGCCGTGCCCCCTCGCGTCGCCGGGCGCACAGCTCCCGGGCCGCGCACTGGGACGTGCTGGGAGCGTCCGCTGGGGGAGGTTGGGCCTGCTGCTCAGCGAGTGGAGTCCTGACAGTACCCCCCCCTCTACGGGAGCCACCCGGCGACCTACCCGGCTTGTCCGGATGGGCGTGATAGAACGCCGTGATCAGCCCCGGGTCCATGATCAGTTGGCGCGAGACCCAACTCCACTCCTCTGGTCCGTAGCCCTCCCAGTCCATCAGGTACTGGAAGCCGCGGCCCCGGCGTCGGACGTCCAGCAGTCGGCGGACCTTCCACTGCGGGTGGCCGTCCACGATGTCGGGAGGGGGAGGAGCCGGTGACGGAGGCATGAGCGGGCTGCGGGAGACGGGCTTGACCCGGGACACGTGAAACACGGGGTGAATGTTCATGGAGGCGGGCAGCCTCAAACTCACCGCTGCAGGGCTCAGCACCCTCTCCACCACAAAAGGTCCGACGAACCGAGGGTTCAGCTTCTTAGCTGATGTCCGCAGCGGAAGGTCCCTGGAGGATAACCAGACCTCCTGCCCAGGCTGGTATGTGGGTGCCGGGATCCTGCGCCTGTTGGCCCCTCTCCTGGCACGGTCTGTGGATTGGAGCAGGGCTGTCCGTGTGGCCTCCCACACCCGACGACAGCGGTTTAGGTGTTCCTGCACAGAGGGGACAGCTACCTCAGTCTGTTGCTCCGTGAAGAGGGGAGGCTGGTATCCCAGAGACACCTCGAAGGGGGAGAGGCCAGTAGCGGAGCAGACCAAGGAGTTGATGGCATACTCCACCCAGGGCAGGAACAGCTCCAGGAGTTCGGCTTCTTGGCTGCGACACATCGGAGGGCTGACTCAACGCTTTGGTTCATCCTCTCCGTCTGCCCGTTGGTCTGTGGATGATAGCCAGAAGACAGGCTTACGGTGGCCCCCAACCCCTTACAAAACGCCCGCCATACCTGGGATACAAACTGGGGCCCTCGATCCGAGACGACGTCCTGCGGGAGCCGGAACACGTGACTTGTCAGGAGCTCAGCAGTCTCGAGGGCTGTGGGAAGCTTGGGGAGGGCCACCAGATGTACCCCCTTGCTAAACCGGTCCACAATGGTCAGGATAACCGTGTTGCCTTGGGACGAAGGTAATCCAGACACGAAATCCAGGGCGACGTGGGACCAGGGCCGACCGGGAACGGGCAGGGGCTGCAGTAGGCCGGAGGGGGCTTGATGAGACGGCTTACTGCGAGCGCAGGTGGAGCAGGCGGCCACGAAGTCATGAACGTCCTTTCTCATGGAGGGCCACCAGAAACGACGAGCTAGGAACGTGAAGGTGCGACTCACTCCAGGGTGACAGGTAATCCTACTCGAGTGCCCCCACTGGAGGACCCGGGACCTGGCGGGCTCGGGCACGAAGAGACGGCCGGGGGGCACCCCTCTGGGAGCGGGATGTGTGCGGAGAGCCCGCCGGACCAGGGTTTCCACCCCCCAGGCAATCCGACCCACCACCTTATCGGCAGGCAGAACGGAAGGGGGCTCCTCGGTGGCTGGTTCCTTGGGATGTTGACGGGAGAGAGCATCCGCCTTGGTGTTGCGGGAGCCCGGTCGGTAGGTGAGAGTTAAGTCGAAGCGACCGAGGAAATTCGCCCATCGAGCCTGCCGCCCATTGAGTCGTCTGGTGGCCCGGATAAAGGTGAGGTTTTTGTGATCGGTCCAGATGGTGAACGGCATCTCGGCCCCCTCCAGCCAGTGCCGCCATTCTTCCAGCGCGGCTACCACTGCCAGCAGTTCTCGGTCCCCGACATCGTAGTTCCGTTCTGCCGGAAGAAACCGGCGGGAGAAGAAGGCGCAGGGGTGGACTTTCTGATCCACGGCAGCACGTTGGGAAAGGACCGCCCCAAGTCCTGTGTCCGAGGCGTCAACCTCCACGATGAACTGTCTCTTGGGGTCGGGGTGAAGGAGAACGGGGGCGCTGGTAAACCTCCTTTTTAGGTCCTTGAACGCCGAGTCGGCGGCAGGTGACCAGGCGAATGGTGCGGAGGGGGACGTGAGGCTGGTGAGGGGCTCAGCCACGCGACTGAAGTTACGGATGAACCGCCGGTAAAAATTTGCAAAGCCCAGAAAGCTCTGCAGGTTCTTCCTCGTGTGGGGTGTAGGCCAGTCTACCACCGCCTGGATTTTGCGCGGGTCCGCCCGAGTCTGTCCCTTTTCTATAATGAACCCCAAGTAGTCCACGGAGGAAGCATGAAAGGTGCACTTCTCCGCCTTTACGAACAGTTTATTGTGCAGCAGCCGTTCCAGGACCTGACGGACGTGCTGAACGTGTTCCTCCAGGGTTCTGGAGAAGATGAGAATGTCGTCCAGATACACGACAACGAACACGTCCAGCATGTTGCGGAGCACGTCATTTATGAGGGCCTGGAACACTGCTGGGGCGTTGGTGAGACCAAAAGGCATAACAAGGTATTCGAAATGTCCACGAGGGGTCTTAAAAGCGGTCTTCCATTCGTCCCCCTCCCGAACCCGAACCAGATGATAGGCGCTGCGAAGATCCAGTTTCGTAAAAACAGTGGCCTGGGTGAGGGGTTCGAGGGTGGAGTTGAGGAGTGGCAAGGGGTATTTGTTCCTGATTGTGATTTCATTCAGGGCCCGGTAATCGATGCAGGGCCTCAGGTCCCCATCCTTCTTCTTAACAAAAAAAAACCCAGCCGCTACTGGTGACGATGACGACCGAATGAGCCCCGCCTCCAGCGACTCAGAAATATATTTGTCCATAGCGGCTTTTTCAGGGAGTGACAGGCTGTACAACCGGCTGCCAGGCAGAGTGGCCCCCGGGCGAAGATCGATGGCGCAATCATAGGGCCGATGAGGGGGAAGTGACTGAGCCCGGGACTTGCTGAACACCTCGCCCAGGTCATGATAAGCTGCAGGGACCGTGGAGAGATCCACCGGGACCGGGGCGCTCTGGCGGGGCAGCGCGCACGGAGCAGCACGTAGACACTCGGCGTGGCAGGTGGGGCTCCACTCCACGACGGATCCGGTGGACCAGGTGATGCGGGGTTCGTGCTGGATTAACCAAGGGAGTCCCAGGATCACCGGAACTAAGGGGGACCGGATAACGAAGAATCGGCGCCTCTCAACGTGATTGCCGGCTATAGTGAGAGTGATAAACCGAGTGCATTGTGTTACGCTGGCCAGGTGTCGCTCATCCAGCGCGAACGCCTCCATGGGTCTCTCCAGAGGCTCCAGCGGGATGCCTGCCTGAGTCGCGAACTCGGCGTCGATGAAGCATTCGTCCGCCCCTGAATCGAGAAGAGCTCCCACCGTGAGGCGCTGATCGGACCAGGACAGGTTGACGCTCATGAGCCGCGACTCTGGACGGCGGGAGCAGGACAGGCGGCTCATCAATACCTCCCGATCTCTTGATTAGCCTAATCTTTTGGCCGTTTTGGACAGGATCTGATTAAATGTCCTCCCTGTCCGCAATACAGGCACAACCCCGCCCTGAAGCGCGCCTCTCGCTCCGCTGGGTTAAGCCGGGTTCTCCCCAGCTGCATGGGCTCCTCCTTGGAGCTGGCCAGGGGCGCCGTGCGGGGCGGCAGGCTGGGAGTGGCTGGAAGACGGCGGCTCTCTCGGCTGGGACCGAGCGGTGACGACCTGGCGGAGATCGGTGTGCTGTCTCTGTTCCTGTCGCCTCTCCCGGAGCCGTCCGTCGATACGGATCGCCGTGGTGATCAGCTCCTCCAGAGACGTCGGCTCCTCCGGGTGGCCAGCTGGTCCTTCACCGCCTCACTGAGCCCTCTCCGGAAAACGACCCGGAGGGCTTCGTCGTTCCAGCCGCTCTCGACGGCGGCCAGCCGGAACTCCACAGCGTAATCAGAAACCCTACTGCTGCCCTGGTGGAGTCGGATCAGCCGTGCGCCCGGATCCTGGCCGCCCACAGGGTGGTGAAAAACCTTACGGAGCTCGGTGGAGAAGTCCTTGTAGGAGACGCAGAACCGGGCCCCCATGGACCAGGCTGCCGTGGCCCACTGTGCAGCACGTCCCGTAAGCAGGTTAGTCATATACGCTATGCGCGCCGCGCTGCTGGTGAACATGCTGGGCTGATGGCGGAAGACCAGCTCGCACTGCATTATAAAAGTGGCACAGTGTTCAAAGTTGCCATCGAATGGCTGCGGGCTGGAGATACTGGGTTCCCGGACCGTGGATGGTTGCACAGGGGAAGAAGTCTCAGGATCGGAATCCTCCTCCAGAACCAGAGCGGGCCGATCTCGCGGCTGTGTGAGCAGCGCCGTCGTCAGCGTCCGTAGTTGCTGCAGGATCTCCCCCTGCTGGTCGGCAAGTGCCCGCTGTCGATCGGCGAGAGTGTCCACAGAAGCCTGGAGGGGCTCGACCTGGGCCTGCAGCGATTGTAAGGCCGCAGAGTTCATCAGCAGCTGCTGCGAGTGAGACTGGGTCAGCTGAAGCTGCTGGCAGAGGGCGGCCTGAACCGGACTAGTGTGGTTGTCGGCTGGGGTCGTCGACATGGTGAGTTCTTAACTGTTACGGTTTGTATGCGGCCCCAAATGCACGACAGACACAGAAGTACGGTTTGAGGCACGAGGCCGTGTTTATTAGAAGGATCCAAAGAGTTAGATGCTGGAGTGAGGCAACCCCGGCACCGAGGGAATCCAGGACTGGGGAGGGGATAAAGAAGTCCTATCTTCTGCCCCAGTAAATGCCACTGGAAGAAAAACCCACGGGAAAGTTCAGTGAGGTGATTCGACCAGAAATGTCTTCCACAGGAAATACTCCACAGGAATGTAATCCACAGGAAGATAAATCCACAAGGAAGGTAAATCCACAAGGAAAGTAAATCCACAGGGAAAGTAAATCCACAGGGTCGGAACCATATGGAGGTAAAACCTCCACAGACACTGACACAGGGAAGTGAGGGCGAGTACTCACAGAGATCGAGACCAAAAACACACTCGGGGAAAGGGGGAAACGGCAAGAAGAACTCGCACCGGAGCTCAGGAGCGCTCGCGTTATATGCCGTCCTGGATGGGCAGATGAGCTCCAGGTGCGTGATTAGAAACGCGCCTCAGGTGTGGAGGAGAGCGCGCCGCGCCCCCTCGCGTCGCCGGGCGCGCAGCTCCCGGGCCGCGCGCTGGGACGTGCTGGGAGCGTCCGCCGGGGGAGGTTGGGCCTGCTGCTCAGCGAGTGGAGTCCTGACAGTTCGTTCACACTTCTGGATCACGGTCCCAACAGTGCTCACTGGAGCCTTCAGAAGTAAACGCCTTCTTATCAGCCATCAGCTGACTGAACCAGCTGATATTAATTTGCACTGACAAAGGACAGGATTGCCCTCTAATTACTGATTGATTTCAGCTGGTGTGTTGACTTTCCACTCCTTTTTGCACATCCCTTTCTTCATGCGTTCAATACTTTTTGCCTGTGTCATTTTACATTATTAAACCTAACTTAGGGTGAATTCCCTCAATCTCCAAAATTTCGCTCCCGCTAAGTGCAAGTGCTGTCCCGATTCTTAGAAAGTCATGTTGAGGGACACGTTTGAGGGCTCTATCGCCCTTAATATTAAGGGCTACCCAGACGGCATTGCGTATTTTCGTCAAGACGTCTTCGAAAAAGATGGCGCCGAAAAAAGCGAGCTACAAACATACGTATTTTCGTAGTTAATAAAGATATAAATGTTACGAAACTATCTTACTGTATTTGTTACATATATTTATATTATCTTATTCTCCTTCTTCTTCTTCATCGTTGTCATTTTCTTGACAGACTGGACTTAGCTTTGGCGCAAGGCCGCCCCCCAAAGTCTGAAGACGTAACTGCACTCAAGGGCTGTCCCATTTCTAAGTCACAAGATAATCCTGACACTTACTTTCGAGGGCCAAAGACTGAGGATTAAGGGCGAGGGTTGAAATTGAGGGTTAACCTGATAAACTCGACGAGGACGCCGGCGTCCTCATTGTGTAATACTTTTGTCTAAAAATAACTCATACAGAACGATCACTTCATCTGTCATAGCTGTGTTTGGTATCATTGAACTCTGCAGAGTCTCCTCTTTGCAAAGATAATACCGTTTTTCTTTCATCTCTTATATATCTTGCACAAGAGGTGCCTAAAGACATAAAAGCCGGAAGTCGTGAAAGTCGGCACTTACCGGTTTTCGTCGGTAAAAGTCCCAGAAAACGCGGAGAAACGGTTTGAATCCGGTCCCTGTTTGTTGACAGAGGCTTAGCTTGTCTATAAACAGAAAGATGCTCACTCGAGCGATTTTTGGTTGCTGAGAAATGCCCTGAACAAGCTTGGTTCTTCATAAGGTTGAATCTCGTGATCATTTATTGAGATTAAGTGTCATAAATGTTATTACTATAACTAGAGCACTTTTTTGTATTCAGTACCATATTAGAAGTGTAAAAAGTTTTGTTTGATTTCCGATCGTAGTTTTTCAAGCAGAGGAATCATCTTCCCGAAACAAAGATGGCTTGTTCGAAATTTCCGGTGACTCTCTTTGCAATGCATTTGATTGACAGCAACAAGCGGACCTTAGATTCGTCATTTCTGCCTTTAGAGCATAGATCAACCTTTCCAATGACGTATTGCATGTGTAATTCGACTCTATCTGAGCCGTTTTATGCCTGCGCGTAACGGTGCGCCCCACCAGTCCTGCATGTGCGCATTTACGCAGAGCGCTCAGCAGTGCAAGCAGCAAAATAACTCGCGTAAAATAAGATAACTTACGTCACGGTTAAATGGCTAAAAGTAAGTCAAAAACACGTTTTAGTGTCCAGGAGGCACTGGAGAATATTTTTGAGGACTCTTCAGACAGTGAACATTATTCCTGCCTCCTCCTTGCTTGACCTTCATGCAATTGAGCCCTCATAACCTCAATACCTTAACTGTAACATATATTTTAAAAGTATATATGCTCCACATGTAGTCATATATATATATATATATATATATATATATAGATATATAGTCATCAAATATATTATGAATTGGTGGTTTTTACACAGTTATATACGTTAGTATGTGGTTTATGGTAATACCAAAAACTAGTTGTAAATTGAAAAATGGCAATTCGTAACTATTTTAACTTAAACTGATGAAAAATACCAAAATGTAAAGGGAAAAGTACCTATTGTCTCAGAATATCATTTTGGTTACCATGTGTTCATTTGGAGTCTCCAAAGGCCTTTTTGGAGCTGCGCCTAGATTTTTTAATGAAAAGACCACTGTAAAATGGTCATATGTTGTGCTATCTTCTTCAAATTTGAAACACATGTTCAGTTACAGTGTGCCTACAGCCTCATACTGTCATTTACTATTTCAGATGAATATTCAGACTATTATTCATCCTGAAAGTCATTTTTTTATTTCAGGTGGAACAAAATTTTAAATTTTTAATTTTTTACTGACTTCAGAGTTCCATTACTCTGTCTCTGTATCACCTAGAGTGTTCCAGACAGTTTTAAAAGAAACTACAGAGTGTCTTCTTTATGGAACACTTTAATGCATCCATGTGGACAGAACAGTTTAGAAGTTACAATAATTTAAATTTGAGTATGTCATTTTAGGCGTTTTGCTAAAAAAAACGAGGTCAGGGTTTATCAAGTTAAGGGAGGAATTGGAATTGGCCCTTAATATATGGACCGTGCTTTGATTTCTTTGGATGTGTGGGCTGCATGGGTCGTTACCAACATGCAGTGAAAGTTTTCCATCAACAGCATCTTTAGAAACATATTTACTAAGAAAAATGGAGAAATGTTAAGCACTTATTTTACCCACTGTAAGCCCTTTCCTCCCTGAAATGAAAAATAATAAAGCTAGTCTGTTGGAAGTGGGAGCACGATTGAAGAGAAGCATTTTCTTAAAATGCCCTTTTTCAGTCATAAATAAACTTTGATTTTTCACATATTCCCAATTTTCAAGATGCACACTTCCTTTGCATCGACTTCACAGCCACTGATGTGACCTCAGCATCTTCACACAACATTTTTCATCTTTTCAAAGTCCAGCTTTTCTTTTGCCGTCATCTTGTCTCTTGTGCTTTGAATCTCAATCATACTGTGCGTTAATGCCACAGAAGGGGACAGTGGATTACAAACAAAAAACACATCAAAGTGGTGCACAAATCCGCATCAAGGCTTTGACTAATGTATGCAAACTGGATGCGCTCCTTACTTGGCCGGGGGGGAGAGAACAGACGGGAGCGTTCGAGTCACACGCCGTCATTGAATGGAGAAGGCTTTTGATTTTTACAACAAATGTCTTGATGTGGTTCTTTCAAATGAAATGTTCTTGACGGGTCTTTCATAAAAGACTGCTGTGTGCCTTTTTCAGTAGCTCTTCAGTAGCTTGGAGGCCCCATGTGGTTCAAGCGGCTTCTGCACCAATTCAAAACATGTGCTAGCTACCTGTTAACTTCCACTTGATGGTGATGGGGGGGGGGGGAAAGTAGCATGGTATAATGGTGGTTAGCATTATCTTGTCATAGCAAAGACAGTTGTGGTTCTAGGTTTGCTTGATCTTCCATGAGTGTCCTCTGGGAACGACAACCTCCTCCCGCAGTCCCAGAACAAACATGCTGGAGTCGACTAGCAACTCTAAACTGTCAACTTTGATTCTAGACTATCATGCTTTGAGTTGAACCGTAAATGCAGGTGTTCCAACAAGCTGGATTTACTTACAATAAAAGTCCAAACTTAGGTGTAAATCCAAAAACGGTGACGGGACAGCAAGGCAGGAACAGAGGAAGAAGGCAGGCAGAGACATCCGGGACGAAACACAGGATGATACGCAGACGGACCAGCAAACAGAAGGGGAAGGACAAGACTTAAATTCACAAAGGAGCAAACCAGAGGCAGGTGTAGAGAATCAGGCAAAATGAACTGAAGGAAGTGAGCTAAACACAACGAAGACAAGACAGACTTTCAAAGTAAAACAGGAAACAAGGTAGACTAAAGACAGGAACACCAACTAAACACAGGAAACAAAAAAGAAAACAAAGACTTCCTGCCATGACTGACCCAGACCAGGACATAGACAACTCAACTGAAACACTGTGTGGTGCTCAGGCCATAAAACTACAAAACAAGCCCAAACCATCACGCCTCTAACACCATGCTTGACACTTGGCATGCAACCTTTGTGCTTATTTACTGTATTTAGCAACTACAGCATCCTCCTTTTTTTTTTAGACACAATCTTCCAAACCATGCCATGCCTGTTCAGTCTGCAGCTCTTTTTTTATGCAGGTTTTTACAGTTTTTCTGAGCACTGTAATGGATCCTGTGGTTGTCCCAACAGCCTTATAGCCATTCATTGATTGATGGGCAGCAGCAGTTCTCTTCTCTAAGACCATTGCTGATGTCTTTCCTCCTGCAGAAACCTTTATAAACATTAATTGCTTTTTACAGAGGTGGCCACACTGTTTGAAGACCAAACTGTCAAAGCTGTCAAACAGTAACTGTTTACTTAGGTTTTTGACACATTTCTTCTGTGTTTTGGCCAGTTTTTCTCAATTAAATTCTGACAAGACATCACACAAGACATCGGATGCTCATGTACCTTGTGTTAACATCTTCTAAGGAAGTCCTGATGCAGATAGACCTTAGGACTGAAACAAACTAGGCAGAGAGGTGACATCATGCCTTTGGATCAACCGGGCCTTTATTCCTGCAAATGAAGCTCTGAATACTGTGTGAAAAATTCAAATAACTTGTATGCTATAACCTTGACGCTACAGTGGTTGAGAACCACAGCAACCGTGGTCCTGGTTGGAGCATATTTATCCGCTGTCACAGACAGAAATCAGCGTTCCTGTGCCTCCACAGTCTGGTACAGGTCTGGGGCTGTGGCTAATGAGGCTTAGCTGTTATATAGGCCAAATCAGTCTCAGTCTTAGCTCAGCGCTGGTGATTTTAGGCACCTGCTCAGCCAAAAATAAGGCTATAATTAACAATCTGTTGTAGAAACAAAAATAGGCCACACCTAATAGGCTATGAAGTATTTGACAGAGTCATTGGGTCTTTTTTTACATTTAAAATATTTTGTCTTTTGAGAGGCATTTGGTTCCAGTAGAGACATTACCTGTCTTAGCTTGACAGAAGAGGTTCCTCTGAAATATCTAACAAATGTCATTATCTCACAACTTCAGATATTCGGCGTATGTTGCACCAGGATTCTTTGAAGAGCAATTTATTTTCTTTTGAGACAGGTGTCCGCATCAAATTGTGCTTAAGCAGATTTGAAAAATCACGGTTTTGACTTGCGTCCTGGTTGGTTCTCTGTGTAGAAAAAAGGAAGGAGCCCTTTTCAGATGATGAGAAAAGAGCACAGGTTTTACAGGTTTTAAAATGCCGGGTGCTGATGTGCATTTCCCACTTTGACTCACTTTGACCTTATAAATTAATCACAATGGCTTTTCAAGACAAGCACGAAATATGAGACTGAAAGTTAATTGACTAATGGCTAAGTTCCTTATCCCCCTGTTCTAGTGTTTTAGTTTTATTGGTTAAATATTGGTTAATGTTCACTCAATAATCCCCATATCTCCTGAATGATTTAGCTTGTTTCAGGTTCATTAAGACTTTTTCTAATAACGACATTTGTGATGCTTCTTACTGAAAGATTTACTGCGGATCTGTCACACATGTTTTTATGCCATAGACAATGTTCATACACTGTAAATGCTGCAGTTTTAACATGTTAGAAGTTGATGCTCACAGTCTTTTCTGAGGGGATTTGTGTTGCAAGTCAGGAACGATCCAAGCGATTCTTTGAAGATATAAATAAACAACATACAAGTGTTAAAAATAAACTGGCAGCTTGAAACACTTTTAGTTGAAGATCCTTCACAACAAAAAAGAGCCAAACTCAAAACACCGATGCCTGTAAGTTGTTAGCAGTTCCACTAAAGGCAACACATTCAAACACATCAAAGCAAATTCATATTCCAGATCCTTTTTATAATGTTTCACATCCACCTGGCAACCCTTTAATGCATGCTTGGTGTCACTGTTTTTAATCAGGCGATGCTTCTTACCTGATTAAAAACATTTTCAGGATGTTACTGGTTTTTACTCAAACAACAGTGTGATTCTGACATCATTTAGAGGTCAGCTGAGGTCAATGTACTTACTGACTGAGTGACTGAAATCTGGACCACCGAAGATCTGTCGTGATCTTGGGATATTTGATTCTTACAAGCACGGCACAGACAGATATACAAAGGTATAATTAGTTATTGTTCAGCACAAAGGCAGAAGTCATGCAAGTGAAAAGTTGCGATAAACGATATCGATAACAAACACCATACCAACTGAATTATTTGTACAAATCAACGGAAAAAAGCATAAGAAAAAAGCATAAAACTGTAGGATTTGGAATAATGATTCGTTTTGGTCAAAGTCATGAGTAAATCAGGACAAATATCCTGACCTGCAGAGCGTTTTAATGAATAAACACAGCTGAAACACGTGGGTCGCTTTTAAAGTCGCTCTTGATTTGAATGATGCTGAGGCTCTTATGCAGATGCAAAGACGGGGGAAGAATAAAAATGCTTCAAGTCACTTTACATGCATTTATTTATGTTAAAAGTGTGTGAGAGGTCCCATGTGCATTTCCCGGACGAGCCCCCAATTGTTACAACCCAGCTCAAAGGCCGTGACAAAAGTGAGGGAGGCAGCACAAGATAGCTGGTACCAACAGTATAAGTTTATTTTAAAAAACAATCACCACAACAGCACTGACAATAACCCCAGCCAAACCATCTGCCAGCTGTAGTCCTGCCAACTGGACCAATAGCCCATCAGCAGAGGCTTAGAACGCCAGCAGTAACCACAGAATGGTAACGCAGGATCACCTCCCCAGAGAAACCCTCATCACAGCCTCCCAACAGCCTGAAGGTGGACTTCTTCAAGGTAAAGAGAACCACCGAGCCCAGGTGTGTCTACTCATGCTGACAAATCTCCACCTGCAACACAACGAACCCAAAACAACAAAACACCACCACCTGGTGTACAGGTGGAGGAGTCGTCACAGAAGTCTCACATTGTTTTTCTTCACATTTTCACTTCCAGTACATGCAGTATGTGTGAGTAGCTGCAGCACGACGCCCGTTCATCAAACCCTAAACTGCTTTGCTTGGCTGTGAACCCTGTTTGCAAGTCAAGCTTCACTTCTAATATTTCCTCTTTTTCTTGTGCTGCTTTCAGTTTGTTTGGTCTGTTTTTTTTCCTTTTTCTCCTCTCGTTTGTCTGCCTTTTGTTAAACTGGTCTGAAGGTGCGTCTTAATATACTGTGCATGTGTAATTCAGCTCCGGCAGCAGATATGGGAGTCTTAGACTTTTTATCCTTTTATGTGACTTTTTGTGTGATTTTTTTTTTCTTTTTTCGTACAAATGTGGAAAGCAATTTAAAGGAACTTGTACAGATTTTACTTACAAAAGGACAGAAGGGCTCAAGTTGATTTCTGTGTACATTCATGCTGCACAGAAGTGAATAAAGTACTGAAATATGTATAAACCAAGTGAGAATCCCTTTTTTTTCAGTTTGCTGCAGATATTACACACTTTGAGCTTGAGCCAGATGACAGAGTCAGAATTAACATATCATTCAACACAAGTCACAGATGTTGATTCATCTGCATAAAGAAATGGTGTGTTTCCTACAAAAACATGACACGGGATGCTGTCAGTTGGGAAACAGCCCTCCTGCTTTGTTGGCTGTGATAGATACTTGCTATTAGTCAGACATCAGCAAGCACATTAATGTACAAGGCTAATTGCAGGTAGTAAAAAGAGGGAAAGCATTACTAAGCACGAAGGGTGCCTAAAGGGAGTAACCCACCTCACAGAAAAACTAATGAACCGTGAGTAAACAGTTCCTCTCGCCCTCCAGTCCCCCGCTGCATCTGATCCTGCAGACCGATTCTCCATCTGAAAAGGCTGATTATCCTAATCCATGTGAAGTAATATTAAATGCGTGTTCTGGGTTTAGTCATAGCACAGAAAAATACATCCTGAGCCACCCCGCCACACATAATCGATTTAGAAATAATTGCAAAGTATCTAACATCAAACTTTTACGTAATGAAGGAATGGGTTTATAGTAGGCTCTGAGGTGCAAATATGACCACTGAGCGCTCCGAAGGCAGCTCACACAGCAACCCGAGCTATATTAGCGGCTTTAACGTGATTGGACTAAACGCACAAAGCAACTCGCACTCAGTGGTGTGCATGTCCTGCAGATTATGTAGCACAAGATGTCTACAAGAAGGTAGGATAAAATCCAGGAGGGACCAGTCTTCAATAGCAATACTCTCACACATCTCCGGCGAAAGTCTGTAAAACCGCCAGGTGTAAACTGATCTCTGCTAATGGGAATATTGATGGGGGACATAAGGAGTCTCACAGATGATTTTGTTCATTTGTTTCTTCTCTGACTCAAAGAATTAGTCTGGCTTCTCTGAATTCGATTTCAATAGGTAGCACCAGCAGATGTGAAATGAACTGTCTCTGGCATACAACCAATCAGGGAAAGGAAGCATGTGACAAAGACGGAACGACAGTCAGACTGGGCTCAACGAAATCCATCCAAAATGCCGTGCGGTGGCATAGGAACGCTGGTAAGTGATTGCTGTTGGTTTTGCAGTAAGCACTTGTTGATATAAGGCGTTAAGAGCAAATCTGGACCAGAGGCTCATCACATAAAGCCCGCCCCCGACCCACTGTAAATGGACTCCACTTATATACTGCTTTATCCGCACCATCAAAGTGGTTTACATTGGCCTTTCATTCACCCATTCACACTCACATTCAGGGTTCAGTGTCTTGCCCAAGGACACTGTGGCATGTGGACAGTTGGAGCCAGGATCGAACTGCCAACCTTCCAGTGACTAGACGACCCGCTCTACCAACAGAGCGACAGCCACCCTACCACTGTGATTGGTTCTGTACCAGTGGAAATGGCCGTCAATGAGAGGCATCCCAAATACATTTCACAAGAAAATTTGTTCAAAGTGAATGAGTATGGGGATGTGAAACCAGTGAAAAAGATTCAACAAGGTGCTAGATTGGGGTGGGCAGTCCCAGTCCTTGAGGGCTGCTGTCCTGCATGTCTAAGATGTTTTCCTGTCACTACACACCTGACTCTAATGAATGGATCACCATCAGCTTGTCATCCAGGTCTCTGCCAGACCATTAACGATCCATTCATTTGAATCAGGTGTACTGAAGCAGATCTTGGTCTCCATTGACATTATGGCACAGGTGTCAAACTGATCCGTGAAAGGGCCGTGTGGCTGCAGGTTTTTGTTCCAACCATGCAACAGCACAGCTGACTTGTTTTAGTTAATCAACTAGTTGTCTTCACTAAAGGTCTTAACCAGTTCAGTTGGTTGAATGAAACAAGTCAGCTGTGTTTCCGCTTGGTTGGAATAAAAACCTGCAGCCACATGGCCCTTTCACGGATCAGTTTGACAAACCTGCATTATGGTATCACACCATCACTGCAGAGCCACAATCATTTTGTTGGATTTTGGTTGTAGACTTTTTTTTTTTTTTTTTTTTAAAACAGGATGACATTAATGTCCTTGCAGTGGCAATAAGCTTAATTTTATTTTACATTTTTTAAGATGAGATTTACACTAAATATGTGTTACTGACAAGTGTTGATGTTAAAAGTGTTTGAACAACAAATGTTATGGCACAAATTAATCAGGGAAATAATGCAATTAATCGTAATTAAAAATTTTTATCATTGTCCAGCTCTAGTTTCTATATAACACCCAAAAGCACCAGTAATTTTACAGACGAGCTCATTGGGTCTGCAGCTGAAGTTACATAATACAAAGTAGGACAAACTGCTTTTGGCAATTAAAGAAAGTGGGGGGTGGGGGGCTTTAACATTTAGCTTTAGAAAAATGTTAAAAATTTAATTGAACCACTATATATACAGCAAAAGAGCAGAACATGGAGCTTTAATTCACAGTCAATGAAATTACAGCCAGGTTTTCATTAAAAGATCCAGTGTTCAGCAGACACAGCTACTTCGTCTCAGCGCGTCCGTTGTGTCAAATAAAAACTGACTTTGCGATATGTGCGGATGATGATGTGCAGGAGAGCCTGGTCGGCAAAAGCTGCATGTTGACCTCTTTGTAATCTCACCCATTGTGTTTTTTTTGAGCTTGAATGAGCCAATACAAAACCTGCTCTGAACTTTCACGTTGGACTCAGGACTCCATCTTTGAGACGAGGTGAAAGAAAGTTATGCAGAGCATGTTGTTTGGATTTTTATGATGTTAGCAACCTTACTGACATAGAAAAAAAGCAAAAAGGAAAAAAAAGCCACCTCAAGGTACTATGTAACAACAGGAATGTTAAAGATAATCCAATTAATCCCTGATCATATTCCTATTCACTCATTTCCATTATAATTCACGCTTAATCCAGTTAATTCCAATTGATAATCCAAATCATTCTTATAGAGTCCAGAAATAAAAATTTCATGTAAATGCAAGTTCATAAATAAATAGAAGCCTTTGCCTCCTGTTCTACTTTTGGAAACTCAAGGAACCACATGAGAGCCTGCAGTTTGCTCTATTTGTGGAAGTATAAGATCCTTAAAATGAGACGGAGGCTGGCCCTTAAGGACTTTACATGAGAAAAGAAGAAGAATTTTAAGTTCTTTTTATAATTTAACAGGAAGCCAATGAAAGGAAGTTAATATGATCTGTCCTACTGATCTTCATCAGAGCTCTGGCTGCAGCATATCAGAAAAGTTTTAGTTTTAGGCTTTTGTTTTGTCTTAGTTTTTTCTGCATCACTCTGAAACAGGGTTTTCCTCCTTTTTTCAAACAATATCACAAATGTGAATGGTGACTTAAGCACAGTAACACTTATTTATTCCTACCATTCATTTTATGAAATTTATCAGCATTTACGAGAATAAGAAAATACTAGTGAACATGGATGGATGGATGGATTAATGGACGGATTAACAGTTGGATGGATGGATGGATGGATGGACAGATTAACAGATGAATGAATGGATGCATGGATTAATGGATGGATGGATTAACGGTTGGATAGATGGATGCATGAATTAACAGATGGATGGATGGAAAGATTGATGTATGGATGGATGTATGGATGGACTGAAGGATGGATGGACGTACAGGTAGATGGATGGAAGGATGGATGAACATACGAGCAGTCCGATGTATGGATGGATGTTTTGATGTTTGGATGGATGGAAGGATGGATGAAGGTACGGGCAGACGGATGTATGGATGAAAGGATGGATTGATGGATGGATTGAAGGATGGATTGATGTACGGGCAGATGGATGGTAGGATGGATGGACAGACAGATTGATCGAAGGATGGACGGATGAATGTATGGTCGGATGGATGCATGGATGGAAGGATGGATGGATGGACAGATGGGTGGATGGATGGATGGATGGATGGATAGAGGATGGATGGAAGGATGAATGGAGGTATGGGCAGATGGATGTATGAATGGAAGGATTGATGGACTGACAGATGGATGGATGGTCTAATGGATGTATGGATGGTCGGATGTATGGATGGAAGGATTGATGGACGGACAGATGGATGGATGGTCAGATGGATGTATGGCTGGAGGGATGGACGTATCAATGGATACATGGATGGATGGATCAAAGGATGGATGGACGAATGGGCAGATGGATGTATGGATGGAAGAATTGATGGACTGACAGATGGATGGATGGTCAAATGGATGTATGGATGGAAGGATTAATGGACGGACAGATGGATGGATGGATGGATCAAAGGATGGCTGGACATATGGGCAGATGGATGTATGGATGGAAGGATTGATGGACTGACAGATGGATGGATGGTCAAATGGATGTATGTATGGAAGCATTAATGGACGGACAGATGGATGGATGGATCAAAGGATGGATGGACATATGGGCAGATGGATGTATGGATGGAAGGATTGATGGACTGACAGATGGATGGATGGTCGAATGGATGTATGGATAGACGGATGTATGGATGGAATGATGGATGGAGGTATGGGCAGATTAATGTATGTATGTATGTATGGATGGATGGATCAAAGGATGGATGAACGAATGGGCATATGGATGTTTGGATGGAAGGATTGATGGACTGACAGATGGATGGATGGTTGAATGGATGTATTGATGGAAGGATTAATGGTCAAATGGATGGATGGATGGATGGATGGATGTATGTTTGGATGGATGTTTGGATGGTCGGATGGATGGATGGATGGACAGATTAACAGATGAATGAATGGATGCATGGATTAATGGATGGATGGATTAATGGTTGAATAGATGGATGCATGAATTAACATATGGATGGATGGAAAGATTAATGGGTGGATGGACAGATGTATGGATGGATGTATGGATGTTTGGATGGATGGAAGGATGGATGAAGGTACGGGCAGACAGATGTATGGATGAAAGGATGGATTGACGGATGGATTGAAGGATGGATTGATGTACAGGCAGACGGATGGTAGTATGGATGGACAGACAGATGGATCGAAGGATGGACAGATGGATGGATGGATGGACAGATGGATGGATGGATAGATGGATGGATGGAAGGATGAATGGAGGTATGGGCAGATGTATGTATGAATGGAAGGATTGATGGACTGACAGATGGATGGATGGTCTAATGGATATATGGGTGGTCAGATGTATGGATGGAAGGATTGATGGACGGACAGATGGATGGATGGTCGGATGGATGTATGGCTGGAGGGAGGGATGTATCGATGGATACATGAATGGATGGATGGATCAAAGGATGGATGGACGAATGGGCAGATGGATGTATGGATGGAAGGATTGATGGACTGACAGATGGATGGATAGTCGAATGGATGTATGGATGGACGGCCAATAGATGGATGGATTGATCAAAGGATGGATGGACATGAGCTGGATATGGATGGAAGGATTGATGGACTGACAGATGGATAGATGGTCGAATGGATGTATTGATGGAAGGATTAATGGAAGGACGGATGGATGGATGGATGGATGGATCAAAGCATGGATGGACATATGGGCAGATGGATGTATGGATGAAGGATTGATGGACTCACAGATGGATGGATGGTCAAATGGATGGATGGAATAACAGTTGGATGGATGGATGAATGGGTGGACGTATTGGCAGATGGATGTATGTTTGGATGGACGGATGGATCGAAGGATGGATGGATGGATGGTTGTATGGGCAGACGGATGTATGGATGGATGTTTGGATGGTCGGATGGATGGATGGATGGACAGATTAACAGATGAATGAATGGATGCATGGATTAATGGATGGATGGATTAACGGTTGGATAGATAGATGCATGAATTAACAGATGGATGGATGGAAAGATTAATGGATGGATGGACAGATGTATGGATGGATGTATGGATGGACAGATGGATTGAAGGATTGATGGACGTACAGGTAGATGAATGGAAGGATGGATGAACGTACGAGCATATGGATGTATGGATGGATGTTTGGATGGATGGAAGGATGGATGAAGGTACGGGCAGACGGATGTATGGATGAAAGGATGGATTGATGGATGGATTGAAGGATGGATTGATGTACGGGCAGACAGATGGTAGGATGGATGGACAGACAGATGGATGGAAGGATGGAGGGATGGATGTATGGTCGGATGGATGCATAGTAGGATGGATGGAAGGATGGATGGATGGACAGATGGGTGGATGGATGGATGGATGGATGGATGGAAGGATGAATGGAGGTATGGGCAGATGGATGTATGAATGGAAGGATTGATGGACTGACAGATGGATGGATGGTCTAATGGATGTATGGATGGTCGGATGTATGGATGGAAGGATTGATGGACGGACAGATGGATGGATGGTTGGATGGATGTATGGCTGGAGGGATGGATGTATCGATGGATACATGGATGGAAGGATGGATGGACGAATGGGCAGATGGATGTATGGATGGAAGGATTGATGGACTGACAGATGGATGGATGGTCGAATGGATGTATGGATGGAAGGATTAATGGACGGACAGATGGATGGATGGATGGATCAAAGGATGGATGGACATATGGGCAGATGGATGTATGGATGGAAGGATTGATGGACTGACAGATGGATGGATGGTCGAATGGATGTATGGATGGAAGGATTAATGGACGGACAGATGGATGGATGGATGGATCAAAGGATGGATGGACATATGGGCAGATGGATGTATGGATGGAAGGATTGATGGACTGATGGATGGATGGTCGAATGGATGTATGGATAGAGGGATGTATGGATGGAAGGATGGATGGAGGTACGGGCAGATTAATGTATGTATGTATGGATGGATGGATCAAAGGATGGATGGACAAATGGGCGGATGGATGTATGGATGGAAGGATTGATGGACTGACAGATGGATGGATGGTCGAATGGATGTATTGATGGATTAATGGACAGACGGATGAATGGATGGATGGATGGATGATGGATGGATCAAAGGATGGATGGACATATGGGCAGATGGATGCATGGATGAAGGATTGATGGACTCACAGATGGATGGGTGGTCGAATGGATGGATGGATGGATGGATTAACAGTTGGATGGATGGATGGATGGATGGACGTATTGGCAGACGGATGTATGTTTGGATGGACGGATGGATCGAAGGATGGATGGATGGATGGTTGTATGGGCAGACGGATGTATGGATGGATGTATGGATGGATGGATGGATGGAAGGTTGGATGGACGGAGGGACAGACAGATGTATATTTAAGTAAAACCTTAGAACTGAAAGAGGAGGTTGTAACTTTGGAACATGACTGGAACTTAAATCACAAATCAAGTTTCTGAGGAACATCATGGGCCTCATACTTTTCCAGTCTTGTATCATCACTCAGCCATAACACATACGAAAAGAGTCATTCTCAGACATGACACTACTGAACGTAGCTCTACAGATAGAATAAGATGAGATAGAGAATAGGAAGTGACACGACTTCTGAAAACTCTCAAGTTGAATCAGGAGAGGAGGGAGATGGATGACAAAAGCACATGCGCCATTTGCGTGGTAGTTCACATTTTTTCAGTAGCCGAGGCTGATTTAACAACACGCTGCGATACGCCAGGTTTGATTGTCCTGGAGTAGACTTGTCCAGTGTAGCCAACAGTGAGCTGTTTTCACACCAGTCAAAGGCAGACAATTGTCTTTTATTTCAAAACAACCTACTCATATTAAAGCTTTGACGAAAGCATCCCCCCCCCACATTGATTTTTTTTTTTTTTTGTGCATTCATCAAGACCTTGGAATCAAGTCTGAGTAATTAGGAAATAATCATTACCACGTGAATCCAGATTTAGCCATCTGAATGTGTCGTGAGATAACCACCAACGAAGTCGCGGCCAACCTCTAATTGCATTTTCGAGTCAAAGGCGTCAGATCAATGACTGTCTGCAGCCTTATGCCGCGTCCTTCACCCAGGGATGCATCGACTGGGCTGATAACAGTGGGATAGGATCAGTCAGGGTCGGGGATGTCTCCCGCCTGCCATTTGTATCAGTCGCATGGCACCACAATAAAAACCTACAGATGGAAATTTCATTAGCTTGCTGCTTGGTATGCACGCTGACCAGCGACTGTCATGCTTTGATGGCAGCTCATTATTCACAGGTTTATTCCAAACTGGAATGTGTTTTCTTTAAAATAAAAGCTTCACTCAGACTTCAATCACTGTTATGTTCATCTTTTTTCTCAAGCAAAATAGACTTTACTTAATATTAAGAAAATTAGGAAGGCTGTTTCAACAAGCTGAGAAAGATTACAGGATTGGAAACAAGATATTTGTGTATTTTCTCTCCCTCGTTAACTTCATTTATTGACACACTTTAATTTTATTATTCCATGTAAGAATCACCCATTTATTCATTTACACTCTTCCATTTAATCCAAACTTTTTCTATCTAGGTGTTGTCATAAGCTCAATGTTTTGAGGAAAATGCAAAACTCATGTCTGTAATGGGTTCATTAACGTTTCCTGTGTGCAGGAGCTGCGTCGTAAAAACTGACTGATTGAAAAACATTTCTTCACACCTATGTCACGTATCCTGCAACCTCTGATGTGCACGTTGCTGTCAGGTAATTGAACTTTGTCATGTCATTGGGAAACAGAAGCAATTGACAGAGTGTCATGACCGCAAACAAATGGAGCAAAGTGGAAAACAAAAAACAAAAATAAACTAGAAAAGCACTAGGAGAGCACAGACCTCCGCCAAGCACAACAGTTCCCCCATACAGCGATTTACAGATTGCGATAAAATCCGCGTTCTGGATCAGATCCGGATCAGCCTTTGAAATTTGAAATTTGATTTGATTTGAGTGACATTTTATGAATTTTAGGCAATAATTAACGGAGATATTGAGAAACAAAATTTTCGGCCCCATTGACTGCAATGTTATCAAAAATTTTAAAGTGATCCAGAATCCAGGATTTCTTCCGGATCACACCCAAAATGAAATCAGTTCTTCCTTTTCACATTTCTGACAACTCCTGAAAATTTCATCAATTTAAGTTATCTTGAACACAGACAGACAGACAGATAAACGCTGGCAAAAACATAACCTCCTTGGTGGAGGTAAAAAAAAAAAAAACATTCTAGAATGCAGTACGCTGCAGGAGGTTCACTTTGGAAATGTAATTGACTTCAAACCACTATCTACCAAATCTAAATGTAACTGGAACGGTTACATTACTTCTTAAAATGAACAAAATGGGCTTGCTCTGTCGCTGCCGTGTGGTCAGTAGGGTTGGGAATCGAGAACCGGTTCCTGTAGAGAACTGGTTCAGATTCCAACCAGCACAGTAACGCACAGTCAATTCCAGAAAGCACATACGTGATTAAGTTACGTTGGTTTAGCACGCGCATTGGAGTTGTAAACAACAATGGCGCCCACCAGGTTCAAACGCTCCAAAGTTTGGCTTCACTTCACCAAAGAAAGATGGCAACAAGGCAACTAGCAGTCATTGTAAAGTGGAGATAACAGCGCCGGGAGGGAACACGACTAACATGCAGAAACATTTGAACACACAACATGCGATAACGAGTGTCGTGTTTTTGACGCTTCGGACTGATGGATCTCAACCCAGCAGCAGTAGCCGAGCTAAGATCACCTCTAGCAACTCTGGTAAGTAGCTATCCCACTGCCTATGTGCTTCTTTGTAAACACGCTATAACATTAAAGCTATGCTATTAAACGAATGCCTTCTGCATTACATTTAGAAGATGACCGTGATGAGAGAGAGTCTGGCTGGTTCAGAGGCTGGCAGCACTCGCTCCTGCTCACTACCTACCTCCAGAAGGATCACCTATCCTTCCTGAAAAACCAGACTTGCTTTTTTTTCTGTAAAAGAATTGTTAATTCTTCATAGTATTTGCAGATTTGCACTATGCACTGTTCCGTTGTATTTGATAGTATTTATCTTTCTTTATTATTATTTTTGAGTGCTTAGTGAGCTCACATATTCTCTTAAAAAGCAATTTTTTTTTAATTTCTATTAGGAAAAATCTGTTAGTAAAATGTTATACATTCTTGTGTATTTGCACAGTTACATATTACAACAGTTAACACGTTATCTTTGGGCCTCTTTTGACCTCGCTGTTGAGTTTGTAAGGTCGTGACTTCTAAGTAAAAAAAATTGATGCTAATAAAACTGTTTGTTCTCCTTTTTCCCCAAATTAGAATCAATAAGAGAATCGATAAAGAATCGAATTGTTAAACAGTATCGATAAAGGAATCGGAATCGGAAAAATCTTATTAATTCCCATCCCTAGTGGTCAGAAGCGGTATTGCTACGTAGAGTGGCTTTAAATTGGCCGACGAATCCAAAACACAGGCTGCATCTGTTGAAGGCTGAAGAACAAGCACGGCGCCGCACAGAAACACCAGAACCCCCTTTTCTTATTTCAGACAGCGAATATTATTGGATTTCATGCTTTAAAAGGCACTCTTTGCCGGAGGTGCGGCCACCTGCTTTGATGTGGTCGGCAGATTTAGAACGCCGAGAGCTGCGCTCATTGATCAAATTGGCCAAAAAGAAAAACGGCACTCAAAGGGTATGTTGCCCAAGGAACTGAGTCCATCCGGGTGTGGAAACATGTCCGTCTAAATGACGGTGCTGCATCCAAACCTGCTGTCAAACTGTCAAAACAAAAAAGTCAGTCCTGCAACAATTAAAAATGTGCAAGGACAAAAACAAAAAATACACCAAAATCATTTTAATGAAAGAAATAAGATGTTTGCATGCAACCACTTTGCAATCTTCATTATTTTGATTGGAAACTGTTTTATTAAAATCTCACTAACTGATTAGGATTCCATTTAATTTGTAATTTAACGACAAAACTCTCTTACAACAAAACACTGTGTTAATAAATCACAGAACATTACATTCACAGATAAGGTGGAATTAATCACGCTCCTATTCAAAGCCAAATCTACAATGAGATAACATTTTAAAAAGTTAAAATAATGGCATGAAAAGTGGGGATCAAAAGATATGCACAGAGCAGCGAAAGTGAGACTGCACGCTGAGATGCTTCTTAAGAGTCGTGCACCCTCCTCCGAATCTGGCGGCGGGCTTGAAAATAGAACATTTAACGTTGTTGGATTGAAGTGCTTACAGCAAAAAGCGGGTAAAAATATCTGCAAGAGGGGAGCAGTATACAGGGAGCAAGAGTGTCAAATTAGGTTTCAGGCTATCATTAAAGATTCATTGTTTAGTAAGTAGTATTGTGTGTTTCTTCCTCTTCAGATTGGTTTGATGTGATAGACTTCCGGTATCCTGCTTTAGCTGTGCTGGATGTAACGTATGGACTGAGAGGGTTTGCGACGCAGCTGCATCCTGGAACTTTACAGGGATGCAGGCAGAAGTAGCTAATTAGCAAGTTTTAAATAGCAGCCCTTCTTCTGAACAAACGCTTCCATTGTAAATGCCATGCATGTTTTTCAAAAGCATCTGGTTGTTGAGTTTCTTAGTGACAAACAACAACATGACTTTTTTTTAGTGAGGCATTTATTTAGCAAAAAGAATGGAGACTTAATAAAGAAATCATCTAAAGCTAATGATTTGTGTGATTTGTATTCCCCTCATACCTTTGCTTGTTCCTTCAGTGGTCTTGCACTCGTCAGCTCCTGCGGGACTTTTTCAGTCTCACACCACTGTGGACAACATTAAACTATTACTTTAATTAATTCATTAAATCTTTTTAGGGATTCACTTGTGCACAGCTCAAGTAAGCTCCATGTGGGTGAACGTCTGAACATTAACATCGATGTAGAGGCGAAAATTCGACCCGAAACCGTCCCGACCTGAGTTATTATCATAAGTCCGGGTTCCAAACCCCAATGGATCTGAGTCTTTAGTTTCTGACCACAAACCGAATTCGAGTTACCCTAATAGAACCGAGACAATCCAGCCGATAGTTGCTCATGTTAAAAGTTGTCTAGCGTTGAATAAAACTTGATTTTCTTACCTAAAGTTGTCTTCTTCTACCGGTTCAGTTGCTACATAGGCTACGTGATGTAAACAACAATAAATCCATGTCGTTATTTTCTTTGTGGATACAGATGCTATTGGTAGCAACTGCTAACGCTAATAGCCTACACTGGTCAGGACGTGTTGTGAACATATTCTCTCATCCAACGTCCAACGCAACACGATTGTTTCATGACAAACACGCCACGTTAATGAATAATCATTTAACTGCCCCGAGTCCTGACATTGGCTAAACCAAACTACTGTTTGTTTTTTTTTAACTTTTGCTTGACCTGTCACCTGACATTTCACAGCCTATTGCAGTGTTTCTCAACTGGGGTGCCGCAGAAACGCATCTGACAGTATGTAGAATAAGCAAAATTAATAAATAAATAATGTAATATAATAAATAATTGTCTAAATTAATACTCAAATACTAAGGCAGTGGAATCTTTCATAATAAAAGCATAGGACACAACAGTTAAGTAAATTCAGGCCCGACGACACATAGCCTATCTGAAGTTTGGGGTGCCTTCCAATTTTTCATGAATTTAAAGGGTGCCTTGCCTGAAAAAAGGTTGAGAAACACTGGCCTATTGGATGGAAGGGGGCGGGGCTGAGTGACAGCTGCCCCCGCCAATATCTTTACCTCTCTCAGGTACTCAGCCTATCACAGAGCACCGACCGGACCTGAGACTAACTGTACCTCTTCAGACCGGAACCCGGTCACGTCTTGTGAATGGACCCGAGACCCGATGCGGGTCGGAACCTCAGGTTCCTAACCCTAACCCTAACCCTAATGGCACAGATGGAAAAAAAGTTGTTTTTGTTCACGTCAGATTGTATCAGCTTAATGACTAGCACCTAGAAAACAAGAGTAATGAATATTAATTCCTGATTAACACATTTTCATGTGATAAATAAGACATGTGACAGTTGTTTCTTTCCTTCGTTAGGACGTCCCGTGAACGAGCTGAGGCAGCAGCATGAAGACATGAGGGGGGAAGCTCCGGCCCCCCCAATCACTGACCGCGGGGACTTGACTCAGGCGCAGAAAAGGCCGGCAGTCATCAAAAAAGGGAGAAAACAGACTTTCAGCATAAAACAAAGCTTTACATAGGAACTTGTTTGGACAATGAATCAAAGCGGCGCGGCGTCGGTGCAGCGGCAGCTTCCTGTCGACGCCAGAAGGGTCTTTGAACAAAATCTATCGCCACCGAGCTGAGTGATTGTTTTGAGACGTCAGTAAGTTCATTTTCCAGAAAGTAGTCTGACAGATTGGTGAAGCTTTTGTGTGCATGTGCATGTGTGTGTGCTACTAAACTAAAATTAAAAATTTTCTTGTTGTGGTGATTAATTACATCCTAAAAGAAGGAAGCAATATTGCAGAACCTGCACCATTTAACAACGGCGTTCACTCACGGCAGGATGTTTGAGGCCTCCGGCTGAGCCGAGGAAAAGAAAATACGACCAAACGAAAAGTCTTTCAAAAGTCTTTGCTGCATGAGTTACGTGTGGTTAAGTGAACAAAATTTTCTGAATGTTTCTTTCTTTTTCTAACTTGTGTATGAAGTCACACTAGCTAGTCAGTTTTGTAGGTGTTTGATAGCAAAAAAAGCCAAATGCTTCATTATATATAAAGAGAAGTCGAAAGTAGGTGAAACCAAATTTTTAACAGGCATTTCATATCAAGTTTACACAATTTTACTCACCTGCCGCAGTGATTAAAAACCTCGGTATTGGAGTAAATTTGGCCTTCAAGCTTTGAGGGACTTTTGTTTTTTTCACTTTATAATTGAGGCTGCAACTACATTTACAAAGCCCTAAAATGTCAGGTGGAAAAAACAATGGCGTGCGCTGTTTTAGTTATTCGTAGATTTTTCAGAAATATATAATGTATTAAAAAGTAAAAAAAAAATTGCGGAAACAGCACAGGATGTTGTGCGCGTTCTCTCACAGTGAAGAAATGCTGTGAGCCAGCCTGGCCCCTTTAAGAAGGTAGCCTTATCGGTAATGGTGTGGCCTTATGGGTAATGTAGTGTGTGTGTCGTGGGACGGCAGAATGAAAACAGGGTTAGATGAAAAGTGTAGTGAGGATCAACAGCAGCCCAGCGTGTATAGATTTACATTCTCTGTTAACCGACTGGAGCCCAACAATACAGCCTGTGTGATGTTACAAGTTCCTGCAGTGCCAGAATAAAGTGCTCGTTCCATGCAGAGAAAACCGGACTGTTTCTTTTGTTGTTGTTAGCATGTTACCCGCTAATTATGAGCCAAAAATAGCACAACACCAGCAGTTTCTTTACCACAGTTCAGAGACCAGAGGCTGTGAAGGTAACAGAAAGACCACAGTTGAGCCTTTGTCTTGTTTCGCTGCAGTGCCTCATTACTTTTTTGTGGTTTTAAAACATATTTTAAACACATTATTTAGGCTCGGGGGGCTCCGGCTCCAGTTCGCGGATTTTGATTTCTGCGGGGGGGCTCCGGTCCCCATTAACCGCGAAAAATAAGGGATCACTGTAATGTAAAGTAAATGATGGTTTAAAAGAAAAAGGGAAAACAATCCTGAGAATTTTGCCTCGGGACCAAATGACGCAAATCTTAAGCTCAAATCACAAAACCAGCTTTTGCAATTTTGGCATGTCGAGTTGCTGTTGTGGAAAAAATAAGATCCGATCTCGATGAGAAAATCAAAATAGAATTTATTGAAGAGAAAAGAAACAAAAATCTTATGTGCACATAAAGAGAGCTGTCAGTCAGCACTCCACAGAATACTGGCTGAGGACTCTGTCTTTACATAGAGGGCGTTTATCCTTTATACCACGACAAAGAGATGTTGATTCCTCTACAGGTTTTTGCATACAGACTGTATCACAGCAGGTGGTGGGGAAGGCAAAAGGACGTTTGTCTTTAATGAGACTGATAATTGAGTTTAGCGATGTTATACAGTTCCTTGATCAATAGGTTAGTTACTTGATGATAACTAAATTTAGGAATGTTTATTCAAAGTCACAGCTGACCCCCTGCTGGTGTTTCCTTGATCAATGAATCACAGCTGTCTTCTTTTGCCTTTTGGTCTTGTTGATTATGACGTGTAATAGTCTTGTTAAGAAAGACAAATCCCTTTTAAACATATTATTGAAGACAAATAAAATGAACAAAACCAAATAAAAAATTCCTCCACATTGCGTTTGAATGCCTCGGCTCATGCGCCGGCTTGCTGCGGCCAAATTGTTTTTTCTATCCTCCCCGCGTCGTTTTCTGCTCCAGAGGTGGGGACTGTTAATGAGGGTGCGCCACCCAGGTAATAAATAACATTTCCCAAAATCCATCAGTGGTGTTCTAGACGCTGCATGCAGGTTTTGCTGTTAACTACGCCCTCTGGGCGAGTCTCAATCTGCACCCCCGACAGTATCCCTATTTGTTCACCCCCCCACCCAGGAGCTTACTTCACAGCCTCTGCTTGCCCCTACAGAGGACATGAGGCCGAGCGTGAGGCCGGGGCCAATTAGAGGAAGAAATACACAGCACAGAAGACTGTTTTTAGATCAGCCAAGCACATAGGTGCCAGGCGTGGTTCCTCAGCTCCCCTTCAGAAAACTTGCTGGTGTGTCGGCTTGAAGAGAGAGAAAAAAAAAGGACCAAAGTGTGCTCGCAGCGTGTTGAGAGCGCCGTTGTCTCCCGTTCAATCAAACCTGGATAACAAATAACAAGGAGCCGTAACGACGGAGGCTGCTCGCTTGTTTGAGTCAGTCCTCGGACAGATCCAGGAGACGGCTAGACAAACAGGGAAGCTTTCCAAAAGGCCCATTAACTCCAGGAAGAGTAACCGAAACCTTCCGTTGAGACGCAAAAAAAATCTGCTAATTATGACACGATGTCCTGAAAGTCCTTTTCGGTCAAATTAAGCATCAGTGCATTATGCTGCTCGTCTACCTGACAGCGAGCAGAGAAACCCCCCTGATGAACGAGGCGTCGCCTCTTCCCCCCCCTTCGTCCCCCCTACAGGACAGATGCTTGTGGCAAAGTGGCAGAGTTGTTTCCATGGCAACCCCTTATTTCAGCCGTCCTTGGCAGGCCCTGACAGACGTGTTAAGCCTTGTGGGCAATTGGAATTGAGAGGATTGACCCGATCTCGCCTGTTTTCTTTTTGGTGAGTTCTGATGTTGATAGGCTCTCAGAAAAAAGAAAAGAAAAAGAGAACAAATAAAGAGGGAGTCAGAAAGTGAAAGACAGCCACCGAGACGGAGCAAACACGATCGCTAACCTCCTTTCTGCCCGTCCCGCGGTGTAATCAACGTGACATAGCAGGTGGAAAGCTCTGGGAACTTTCTTTGCCAGCGGGCCCCGAGGCGAGCTGCAGGGATCGCTGGCTGACAGATGCTCTCCAGCTCAGGGACTTGTGATGTTCCCTCTCGGTCCGTATCGCTCTCAAACAGTCCGCTGCATGAACATGGCTCCTTCGCCGTCCCTCGGATTACTTCCAATAAACAGCATTTCAAGTCAGCACCGTCGGAGGCTTGAAGAAAATGTCACTTCTGTCACAAAAAGAGAAAATGCGGACAGGCGTGTTTGAAGTTTTCTGTGTTCTTTCCCTGTTCTTGCTTGATGTTGAGAGTTAAAATGGTTACTTACGTGTTTCATGACCCTCCAAGCCTCAGATGTGTGTCAAAGGCCAGTCCAGCCTTTCTGGGGAAAAGAGAAGCAGCCAGTTTTGCTATTTGCATTTGATGATGGTCACAGCTGCATTTTAGACTTTAGTAATCCTTATGTATGTCAGACATTTTTTTTTATTTGATGTACAATTTTTAAAAATGTTTTGCAGCTACTTTGGTGTATGTGTGGGGTCATTGTCCATAGCCTAAGCTGAAATATATTTGCCTGATTCCTTGAGATGTTGCTTCAGTATGTCTGCACAATGTTCTTTCCTCATGATGCTGCCGCCCCCGTGCTTCACAGTTGGGGTGGTGTTTCGAAGCCTCCCTCCAAACACAACGATGGTCACAGTGACTGAAACGGTTCAGTTTTACTCTCATCGGGCCACATGTAGCGCGGCCTTTCAGTTCATGTTGGTACAGAACTTCCTGAATTCACTCAGCAGCTCTACAAGAACCTTTGTTGTTGGTGTGGGGTTCATTTGCACAGTTCTAACCAAAGCATCTTCATGTCTGAGACACAAAAGCTCCTTCCAGAGCGGTATATAGTATATAGGTGTGTCTGGAAACTGTACCCAAAGATGCAGCAGAGGAACATGTCACTGCCGGGCCGGGGGCAGGGTACATGACCGGGCCCTTTAAGCCCAATAAAGTTTGTGATTACATCGTTTTACAACATACATGTGCCTGCAACAGCAGGGCTTACAAGCATTGCTACATTTTTGACACATAGCTCAAAGCATTTGATAGTAAGAGTTCAACACCACGAAGAGCGACCATGTCATTTTGAAATCAATCAAACCTGTAGTAATATGGAATAATATATTGTGTAAAATGTATTCGGCAGTTTGCGGTTGTGATGTCACGCAGGAGACGCACCAGTTATTGTTGTAGTAGCTACCGGCATGGATTCATTCATTCATTCATTCTGCTCGGTACCAAGTGCTGATTTTGCCTGATGTGTTTCCATTGCTGTTAACAAATACCAACTCTGAGCACGTCGTTGTACGAGCCTTTTTACAAGAGTAACCCGACAAAACCGACATGAAGTCTAACAAACAATGAGAACAACAAAAACATTAGGCTACCTGGCCCCTAAAAATAACGTTAGGCTACCTGGTCCCTAATAATAACGTTAGGCTACCTGGCCCCTAATAATAACGTTAGGCTACCTGGTCCCTAATAATAACGTTAGGCTACCTGGCCCCTAATAATAACAACGTTAGGCTACCTGGCCCCTAATAATAACGTTAGGCTACCTGGCCCCTAATAATAACGTTAGGCTACCCGGCCCCTAATAATAACGTTAGGTGGGGGGGCTACTCCGATAACAACCATATCAACAGTGTACAACTAACTCACATGTTGTTTTCAGTGTCAGTGATTGTGGGTAATTGTAACTGTAAATCTGGCTCCCTGACCGTGGTGCCAGTTCTGGTGGGCTTGACCCGCTGCCAACAATGTCAGGTTCATCTTCAGGAGGATATGTATCCAGCTTTTTTTTAGTTTAGTCTTTTCCTGCACTCTTTTTTTCCTTTTCTTTGCGTTTTGTTGCTCCACTTTTATGCTAGTATGATTTAATTACTTTCCCCCGGCCCCCCCTGAAGCTTCGCCACTGCAAAGACGAACCAAACATCTTGGTTGGTATCTTAGTTGACCACCTCAGTGTTGCTGCCCACATCTGTTTATATCTCTGTAGTTCATGTACTAATAATGTATCAGTCAGAATGTAAGTACCTGGAATACTTAGTTCTAAAGGTAATGGATAATTACTATTTATACATTTTGTCTAATATAGTATTGCCAGGATGTATGTGCTCTCCTCTCTCGGTCCTATTGCCCTCCTCTTTTCTTTTTAAACATTTTTTTTTGGCCCTAGTGGCCTTTTTTAAGAACAGGGAGGACATGCAGCAAAGGGTCACAAAGGCCGGGAGTCGAGCCCACGACTGCTGCTCGTACAGAGACTGTACATGGATCGCCTGCCCTAACATTCATCAGGTGTTCATTCATCAGATATACACCTGCCTGGTCTTCAGCAGGAAGGTCCCCCTTTATGATCCAGGTCCTGTTTAAGGTTTCTTCCTCTTAAAGTGGAGTTTTTTCTTGGCACTGTTCGGCTTAAATGTTTTTTTCTCCCGCTGTTAGAGTTTTTTTTTTTTTTACTTGCCATTTTCTTTGATCAGTATTTCATATTATAATTTTAGGTAATAATATTTGCTTGGAGGTCATGATCTGGGTCCCTGTAAAGCATCTAGAGACAACTTGCATTGAAATAGACACTATACAAATAAAACTGAATTGAATTAAATATCTATTGATTTTGATAGAAACAAAAAGTTTTTATCTTTTGCTAAATTGAATATGAACTTGTGGTTGCAACTGTACACTCTACTTGACAATTTAACATTTTCCTCGCAGTACCTATAAAAATATCTCACTCACAATATCTGATCCTGGAATTTTTTAATATCTCTCTATGATGACCATGATATTAAAAAAAAAAAAAATGTTTTAACATGAACATGTGTTTGATTTTCTACATTTGTTGATAACTGATGTTGGATATTTGAACCTTTAATTGATCAGCGTTTCTTTAATCTCTCACCACCCAGAAGATGCCTTTGTGCTGTATGTTTGCTCTTTGAAATTTATTTAAATCACTACTGCTATGGAGAAACTTGTATTTTTTCTTTAACATATATCAGTGAAATTAAAAGAAAGCATAATGGATAAAACACTTTTACATCATGCTGTGTATCGTCACGTGTATACCTTCACATGCACGCACAAGCGCTGCATCAACGCTTGGCGGTGG
Source organism: Hirundichthys speculiger (assembly GCA_018398805.1). Classification (NCBI taxonomy): domain Eukaryota; kingdom Metazoa; phylum Chordata; class Actinopteri; order Beloniformes; family Exocoetidae; genus Hirundichthys; species Hirundichthys speculiger. The sequence goes on from JAGFBZ010000489.1 coordinate 803,199, forward strand.
ATGTCTCTGAAGCTTCGGGTCGGCCCTTTGCCGATGCCTTTGTCAAACAAAAAAACAAATCAAATTTCTCCCCATTAACTAAACAAGAAAGCCAGGTGTTTGTCAGCTTTGACCTCCTGTGACACCGGATGGCAGTTTTTCTATGACGGGAGCGGCTGATGCTCCGCGTGGGCGCCGCGCATACAGATCTATCATTTTGATAAATCAGATCCCTTGTTTATGTTTGTATCCGGTCAGTTTTATGCCTTATTTATGAAGATGAATGTTGCTGCTCTGCAACACTGTTCGCTTAATCGAGTGAGTATAGGAACTCCCTCAGGCATTAAAAATAAATAAATAAATACAACGAGACACTGGTTTGTTTTATACATGCTGTGGCTGCTGCATTTTGTTGTTTTGAAAAAGGTATTTCATCATTTTATTTTGAAACACAAAACAAAGGAACTTTGCTTTCAGCTTTAAGAGACACAACAGCGCATCAGTGTGCTCTGCATATTGATTTCACCTACGTTGTACATGAAACGCCCTCCTTCACACAACTCTCCCCATTTATCCAGGCTTGGGACAGGTCCTATGAGTGCCGGTGGGGGTGGTGGGGTGGTTCAAAGTCCTGCCCAGGGACACTTAGGGACACCTCTACCCGCTATATGACACATTTTTGCCCCGTTCCTTCTACCAAACACAGCATTTGAACTATGACTTCATGTGGTATGTTTGATGGCTAAAGGTCTCTGATACAGAGAAAGACTTGCTGCTAGTTAACGTGGAACATAGAAAAGTAGCTCATCTCCAGAATCGCATGGATGCAAAGCACCACCAGAGTCACCACCTCAGCCACTTCCCCTCATTTCGAAAGCTATTATTACTTATTTACTGCCTAATCAATAGTGCACCTCTAAAAATTACAGCTAAATGGCCTGAAAACTGAGAATATGAAAGGACTGGGACCTTTAACGCCTCCAACACAACAGTGCAGGATACAACAGAGTTGAGAGATTTAGTCACAAACTCATTCAAATGATTTTCCTTGACTAACTTGTAAAACTCACTATTGGACGGAATAAACAATGGTATTTATTAAAAACATAAAAGTGAGATAAATCATGTCAGTGGTGACAGAAAGAGATTAATTTTTCTTCAAAATCAAAAGAGTAGCACAAGGAAATAGTCAAAATTCCACGTTACACATAATAACCTTTAAATTTTTGACATTCAGATGGGCCGTTCTACTTGTGCCACATCTAATAAAAGGTTTAAGAATAATTCCTTTCCATGTTGTGAGTAGAGGTGGGCGATACTGGGGATTTTTGTATCGATGAAACTTCTGACCTTTTGGTGTTTTTGTGATTTTTGTCTTTGGATTATTTTGTTAAAACATAGAATAGAATTTTGGCAAACTTTCCAAACAGGTGACAGCAAAAAAATTAATTATCACAATTAACATTTTTGTGTAAATATTCCTTAGAGTTGAATTGTTCTGTTCATAATGTTTTTTCTATTCCAACTATTATATCTTTCAAGACTTGTGTAAATTTGTTTTCACTGTGTGCCCTTTCCCGTTGCTTTAACTGTATAAATGTCCCTGTTGTGGGATAAATAAAGGATTATCTAATGTTATTTTATCTGTCAATGGGATACATGACATGTACTGGGTTATTTCAAGGTCTTAATTAGATTTTTTTGAGTTGGCTCCAGTAAGATATGACTTAAGTAACATATTCTTTGAAAGTTGATATGAACTGAAGCTGAACCTGACCACTCTGATCTACCTGGATTCTCTCTGTTGGACTGAAGGGCATCTGCCAATGACTTCTGTCTCAGGGTTGACAGTCTGTCTGGGAATAGAGGATGTCTCTCTTCCTCTCTCCGTTTCTACAGCTCTTTGTTTTTTTACGCATGATTTTTCATGTGCTTAAATCAATTTGTAGAGTTTCCACTGTATTTTACAGCCTTTTTACAAACTACACAATTTGCCGTTTGCCGGGGGGGGGGGGGGGGGGGGGGGGGGGGGGGGTCAGGCTGAGTCTACCTGCATGCTTGTTTGGGTGGCACCGCTGAGCCACGTGATGATGCAATGTCAAAAGAAGAGACGAGAGGGGAGGGGGAGGAGGACACAGAGACACGGTGTCACACACAGACTTCAATGAACTCACACTCAGTCAGTGTTGTGGGAGAGAAAAAAAGGTTGAGTATCGATCTTTTTACACAAGTATTGTTCGATATCAATGCCAGCGTTGGTATCGATATTATTGGTATTTGGATCGATCCTGCTGCGTCCCGATCTGCTGCGTCCCGGTGCTACTCGGTCACCCTCGCTACGTTCCAAAAATTATGTTAAATTGAATGAATATCAAAACCAACCTGGATGCCAGAGAACGTGCTCCAGACTTCGATCTGTTGAGCATGTCAAGAACACATCCAGAATTTACAGAAAACCCACTGAGGCACGAGTGTATGGAAAATAAAATCTCTTATGTCATTTAAACCACTTTGGATAAAAGCACCAGCCAGTTCGCTCCAGCTGATGCTCACTCACAGGGAACGTGGAGCAATTAAGCTCTGAACCAGACAATACACAGCGTAATTGTTCGGAAACAGAATTTTACATACAAATTCTCCAAACACCTCGATGTCCTGAAGGCCGGTGTATGAAAACAAACAGAGTTAATGGCTCTGCTTGCAAAACGAAGCCAGCTTCTGCAGTGTAGCCGTTCGTTGTCAGAAATCTCGCCCGTTTGGATCTGGACTTCCAGAAGCAGATGCCCGGAAGACGTCCATCTGCTGCAGTTTGTCAGCCACCTCCTAACCCCACTGGATGTGACATAGCACGTCATATTTGCTGATTTTAACAACGCATCATCTTTTTTTTTTTTTTTTTGCCAAAGGTCACGGCTGACGTATGTACCAAAACCCCTGTCAGTGTGTGTGTGTGTCTGCATCGACACATCCTCGCTGATATCCCTGCGCCAGACACGACGGAGCAAACCCCACCCTTCCCCCGGTCTCCGGAGACCGGCGCTGAAGCCGGCGATGATGTTTGCATTGGCTCGTAAATAAATCAGAGGAGCTGTAAATATTATCGGATGAGAGTCTGTTAAAGTGGATGCAGATGAGGCGGTGATGCAGCATAATTAATTAAACTCTGTTTACGGGGGGGGGGCTCCATTTCACCCTAATGCATTTCTGACATTTCAAAAACTCTTCGCAGGACGCAGTTACACATAACAATGTAATAAAAGCATCTGAGAGCAATAATTTATTACTTTACGAGATATATGCCATGTCAGATTCCTAAGAGTTTAATTTAGCTCAGGCACTAAAGTCAAACTGACGTGATGAGCCTCTAAAGCGTGGCTGACATTTACGAACGAGGCATTCATAAGCAAATCGCTTGTAATGTCACGTTATGGTGTTCGGTTTCTTTTAACATTAAGGTTCCACGACATTCTTATAGCAGCGTAATAACACCATTAACTCTGTTACGTCTTTCGCTGGTGGTCCCCATGGTCTGAGGGCTGAGGTTGATTAAAGCAATTACTTCATTCACGTGCATGTATGATGCAACACCTTGGCTTGTGACGTCGTCTCCGGGCCCGTCTGACGGCCAACGCTGAAAACTGCAAGGCCAGGCCGAGTGATGCCTGGCGGCAGGGAGACTCAATGCGGCTGCTGTGAATACTGCTGCGCCAGTGTTTGTCAATGATATATCGTTTGTGGAGGGAGGCGGCGGCTTGGGGGTAGATTACTTTCCTAAACAAGGCAACGGTCTTAAAGGGTGAGTTACTGCCCTGCCTGTTGGTTTCTTTTTCCGGAGCCCCCCCTGACAGCAGTAGCATCTTAATAGCGGCTACAGAGCATGGCGGCAGATTCCCTGCCAAGTGGCAGATGCTTGGCTGCTCTGACACCCAGCAACAGAGGAGTCAGACACTGGATACTGATGGACACGGTGGTGTGATGTGAATACCACAACGGACTCCAACGAGACCGGCATGTATCAAACCTTAGGATGGGCATGTTCGTTTGCCATTGTTGTCTCTGGAAATCTGGAACTCAAAGATTAATGTGTTTAAAAATTTAGGTTTTTTTTTGGTTGATAACAAAATGTAACACATCTTCACCGCAACGGCGTCGAACCATGTTCATCAGAAACTACTCAAGTCTGTGAAGCTCTTTGAAACAAGAAATTCAGCTGTTCAAAAACTTTTTTTTTTTTTTCCCAGACATGCTGTCCGGGAAATAGTCTCCCTTTTGGTTTGTCGTCAGGAAACTGGTTTTCAAGAAATTTGCTTTATTCTGCTGGTGCTAACAGTGAATGAATGTATCCCTTGAAAGATCTTGAAGACGGTTCCAGCGTATTTCCAAGATTTATTATATCATTGTTTATTAATTACAAAAATTACATTAAAAAAATAGCAGTATCTACAGTTTCAATGTGTCACACAGGAAATTAAGGATTTATAACTAACGTCTAATTACTATTTGTAGGGTAGCAAAACATGAATTACAAACTAAATGAATATAACTGTCAAATGCAGTGGATTTAATGCAAAATTCAGATGTATGCCATATGGAAATTATATGCATATTTCTTTAAACATTCTGTCAAATCGTGGGTAAAAATAAACGTAGCCTTGAAATAGTTCAATCCGATACAATGAAGACATTTTAACTCTGCATCTTTTTGATTTCATCTCTTTTTTGGACCGATCAGCACTGCATTGAAGGATCAAATTCTGTGCAAAGATGATCTCCGTTGTCATGCAATAGCATTGCAACATGTGAATTTTTCCTGCAGATGAAAGTTCCAGCAGAGCTGTGCATGTGTCTTTCTGCACTAACTTGGCATCATTTGTCATTTGCATGAACATGTTTTAGATTGAATATTAAGTCTTTCTTTTGATCGTCATTTGTTTTTCGAAGAAAGTGACCTATGCCGACCTAGACGTCATCACTAGTTAGGTAAATTCCTATTAAACATAAAGGATCATACAAATAAAATTTCCCTGATGGAGACCTCCCAAGGGATTAATAAAGTTCTATCTAATCTAATCTAATCAAATCCAAACACTTCAGCTCTGTGTGTACTCACTCCATGGCTTAAGTCCTTTAAAATTCCTAAAAGTTAGGTATACTAACACACAACAAGTGCAACTTGTTTTTAGAGTCCATGGAGACATTTAAAGTCACCTAGAAGAAATAATATGTCTTTTTTGGATTCTAGGGTTTTGTTGGCTGGGGACACACCACTGTATCTGTCCACTGAAGTGTTTCTGGTCTCACAAAAGGTGCCTTTCATAGTCTTAGCCAGAATATAGTAGATGCCAGATGAGGTGTGCAGAGGACACAAATGGAGGAGATCATGTGGCAGGAGAAATCAGCAAAAGGCTTAATTTTAATTTTTTTAAAAAGTGTTGCACACAGGTTGGTATTCAAAGACCAAAAGTTTAAAATGCAGAGACAGAGAAAGTAGGGAGGTGATGCGATGATGCACGGGAAGCACAAAGGAAAAAGGAAAGCACTACAGTATAGCAGAAAAATGACAACAGACTAGCAGGGGAAAGAGCAAAGACAGGGCGATATATATGTATACACACTGGCTGTTTTTAAAACCAGATACTGCATACTGCCTATATAATGCATTACATATATGTACCACACACTGGTCCAATCATCGTTAGTCTATAGCAGGAGTGGCGAACACGCGGCTCGCGAGCCGCATGCGACTCTTGGCCAATAGGAATGCGGCTCTTTGCCTCTCCTCAGTTTCCCATGTTTTGAGGCTCTTGGCCTCACGTTGTCCCAGCTGACTTCGCGTGACACCTGCAGGCCAGCTCTCGCGAGACGAATCTCTGTCTCTCATCATTTTTAATCGTCTTCTTTTAATTTTAATTTAAAACAAAAACACATGAAATTTATTTTAAATTAAATTGTCACCATTTTTATTTTATTTAACACAATTAAGATTTTTTTCATTTTTAATAGTCTCCATTCTTGGGGTTGCTTTGAGGTTGCTAGGCCATATTTTGGGGTTGCTATAGTGTAACCAGGATAATTAATACTTACATGTAAAAGAAACCTCAAGGTCTAGGGGTCACCACACTAAAAGGGGTGCCCTGGTTCGGGGTAAAGATTTGATTATTCAACTGCAGTTACCAACACTCAATAACTAATAAATCTTCGGCTGTAAAAGAAATCACTTCACACACACTCAATTTCTTTCTTTTCAATTATTATTTCACAATTTCACAGTTTCAGTTCACCACTTCACATTTGACTTTTCATTTGGAACTCCAAACTCCCCAAAACAATAAAACAAATATTCTGGCCAGCAAAAAAAATAAATAAAAAAAAATAACTGTAGCTATGAGGTTTTGTCCGGTTGTGCACAACCCCCCAGTACCTCTCAACCAAATGTTTATTCACAGTGTGTTGCTCCCGCGTGATGGCCGGATCCCACCAGCACAGCCACGACCCGTGAGGAAGTCCTGACTGCGTCTCAGTCCGACGTCACCGATCGCGCTCTCTCCTCCTCTCCTTGGCAGCTGGCAGTGGACTACTGCTCCCGCTCCCGGTCACCCACAGCGCGGTTCAACCACATCCATACTATTTCCAAAAGAATAATTATTCAGACACTTCTTATATCATTCCCCAGGTGTAAAATAATAGTTGTCTGTCTCTTTTTCCTGCAGAGCACGAGCTGTATGCTCTTTCTAACTTTGCAGCAGGCACGGAAGAAAGAAAAAAAAACAACACGACAACTAAACAGTCGCTGATATATTGCACTTAATACCTCACGTAAATGCAGAACTAAACATAGTCAACTCTGTTAACATTAATCATATACATTTGTCTTGCAACAGTATACATTTCAACACTGATATGAACCGATTAGCACGAACTAGCAGTAGCACCGAAGTTAACCTAGCACTCTGAGACTCGTAAACTTCAGATATACACACAAAAATAACAACAGTGAATTCACAAAGCACGAGCTTACCTATTTCCAAAAGAATAATTATTCAGACACTTCTTATATCGTTCCCCAGGTGTAAAATAATAGTTGTCTGTCTCTTTTTCCTGCAGAGCACGAGCTGTATGCTCTTTCTAACTTTGCAGCAGGCACGGAAGAAAGAAAAAAAAACAACGCATAACGAAAGCTGCATGACACAGGCGCCACCTATTGGCCATTCTGTAAGGCACTTTTCAACCGTGCAAAGTGGATAACAGACAAATAAAGCAGGACTCAACCTGGGCTATTGTGCCTATTACAATACAATGGAATAGGGAACTCCACACTTTATATTACACATTAATCATCTCTTAAGAGGAATATATATATAAAAAAAAACATTTCTGAGGTGGGTTACAATAGCAACTGCAAGCTACCCCCCAGCGCCGCCCCTGTGCAAGCTACCCTCGTCGTCAAAATGGCAAAATGCAAGGTTAAACGAAAATACGAAGATGAACACCGGACATTCTTGGAAGAATGGGAAGACGCCTACTTTTTTATTGAACCGAATGGCAAACCATTCTGTTTAATATGCAGCACAACATTATCGCATTTCAAGGCTTCAAATCTTCAGCGGCATTTTGGTACAGTTCATGCTAATATTGACAAAGACTTTCCCAAAGGTACTGAACTACGCAAGCACAAAGTGAACTCTTTGAAAAGCCAGGTAAAAAGACAAGCTCAAGTCTTTCTCCAATTCAGCAAACATGCAGAAACTGTGACGCTGGCTTCCTACAAAGTGGCGTGGAATATTGCGCGTCATAAAAAACCATACAGTGAGGGGGATTTTGTGAAACACTGCTTGAAAGATGTGATTGAAACCTTAGCTCTAGATAACAGAAAACTAAAAGATGCCATCGCAGATCTTCAGCTGTCACGTCACACTGTTGAGACCAGAATATCGGACATAAATAAAGTGATTGAATCTGATCTGCACACAGATCTGGAAAATTGTGCATATTTTAGTGTTGCTTTGGACGAGTCATGCGACATACAGGACAAGCCACAGCTGGCAATATTTGCCTGGATGATTTCTGAGGACTGCGTGCTTAAAGAAGAGCTTCTGGATATTGTGCCATTAAAAGACAGAACACGCGGCATTGACGTGAAAGAAGCAATGATGGATGTATTCAAAGAATCCAATTTGTCTCTGGATAAACTCACAGCCATAGCCACAGATGGAGTGCCATCAATGATTGGATCTGTGAATGGACTTGTGGGTCTTTGCAAGAGTGATGACAGATTTCCCGATTTTTGGAACTTCCATTGTATCATTCATCGTGAACAGCTTGTGTCAAAAACACTCAATTTAGACCACGTCATGAAGCCCGTAGTAGAAATCGTGAACTTCATTCGCACACACGCTCTCAATCATCGGCAGTTCAAAAATCTCCTTTCTGAACTTGATGCGGATCTACCTGGTGATTTACCTCTGCACTGCACGGTGAGATGGCTGTCCCGAGGAAAAGTGGTTTCCTGCTTTTGCCAACTTTTGGAACCCATTAAAATATTTTTGGGAGAAAAGAAAAAGGATTACGCTCAGCTCTCAGACCAAAGGTGGCTCCTGGACTTGGCGTTTTTGGTTGATGTGCTCTCACATTTGGATAAACTCAACCTGGATTTGCAGGGGAAATTAAAAACGCTCCCAGATCTGGCGCAGTGTGTTTTTGCGTTTGTCAACAAGCTGAAGCTTTTCAAAGAGCACATTAAGAAGAGCGATTTAACCCACTTTCCATCTCTGCGCAACATCCAACATACTGCCGCTGTCAGAGTGGATGCACTCAGGTACGCGCGACTGCTTGCGCAACTGTATGGGAACTTTACTGCGCGCTTTGAAGATCTGCAGCAGAAAAGACCGCAGATAACGTTTCTCGTCGATCCATTTAATGCGGACACTGGCTGCTTAAAAATGCCTCTTGTCACTGATGAGGCAGCGAGTGAATTAGAGATAATTGAACTACGCGAGGACGACAGGCTGAAATCTCTTGTAAAGGATGGACCCGTTGTTTTTTGGAGAGCTGTCCCAACTGAAAAATACCCTTGTGTTAAAACAGCTGCACTCAAGCTGCTCTCCATGTTCTCGTCAACATATGTGTGCGAGTCCCTGTTCTCCACTTTGAAACACGTGAAGTCCAAACATCGATCCACTTTGACTGACACTCATGTGAAAGAACTACTGCGAGTGGCCACAACAGAGTATAAACCGGATCTTCAAAAAATGACTGAAAACAAGAGATGCCAGAAGTCCCACTGAGTCAGTTACAACACTCAAAAAAGGTAAGAAACACTGACACATTAACACTGGTGCATCCATTTTAAAATGATAATATCTGCTCTTCATATCTGAAAGAAAGTGAAAACTGTTTGTAGCTTATCTGGTCTTCTCTCTTGGTAGGTGCTGTGTTGACTCTGGCTGGATGTGGATGATGACCTCTTAAAAGAAACTTAAGTAGCTACATTGGTTGTGCTGCAGGTTTAAGTCATAAATGAGTTATGTTTGTTATCTTTTGAATTGTGTTCTGTATTTGGCCTTCTGTTTCAAGGCCCGTGGCTCTTTGGCTTTCACATTAAAGAATTTTGGCTCTTTGACCTGGACTTGTTCGCCACCCCTGGTCTATAGTATTCCTCCAAAAAAGTGACGATGCTACTGCACAACTGAAAGCCGGTTTTCTGACTTCTGTGAACGGCTTTCTGCTGTAGTGTCTGACTGCATTATGAGATATAGCGGTAGATGTAGAGTGGTCGGCTGCACAGCGGAAATTTTCCCAGAAGTGGCAAACATCTGCATATTTCTTACATACTATAAATGAGTAACTGCACATAAACTGCCTTTTAGATATCTGCAAAATCACTGCGCACTAATAGTGTTTAAAAAACAACCATTTACAGATGAGTTGGTGAGACATAATCATCTTTCTCCCATTTGTCTTCACCTAAATAAATCAAACAAGATAATACACATACACAAAAAATAAAATAAAACCAGTAATAAGGCAAATAAACTACACAAAATGAAAAACAAAAAGGCAAAGCACCACCTGGACAATCAGGAAGCACCTAGAAAAATATCAAAAGAAATAACCCCTAAAACTACATCAGTGAGGATGAAAAAAAAAGAATGAGAATAGAGGGAGTAAGGAAAAAGAAGAATCAAGAAACCCCAAACCACTACAATATGGTTGAGAAAAAAAAGATTAAAACTATAAAATAAAACAGAGAGAAAAGAAGACATTTATTTTTCTCCCCCTTCCTTTATATTTCATTTTTTGTTGTCACAAAAGAAAAGGAGAAAAAAAACATAGCCTGATCTTTTTCCCTTCTGTCAAAAGAAAGAAAGAAAGAAAGACAGAGAAAAGCTTTTTGTTTACATGCCATCACGATGCATATGCTTTAACAAGTACTTGCCAGAACGCTGAGCCACAGGGGGCTCACTCATGGCGGCTGATTGCTAATTATCTTAAAACTGTTTATATTCACAGAAACGCTGTCACATCCTTAACAATCAAAATCCATACAGAGCATAATTGCAGTCATGACTACAACACCACCAAAAGACAGACACAACAGCAGTGTCACTTCACTCTGACACACAGTGTTACGTTTGGCACGCATGTAGAAATTTAAAGTACTTTTGATTTTGTTGGGAACATATTGTAGTAGGTTCTTGGGTCCAGAACTTTGACTCTATATTTCACTCCGGGGTCGCGCCATCTGCTGTGAGTCGCAGTCGTCCTCGTCAGGGAGAGTGGCCCCAGCTGATGCACCGGAGCACTTAACAACTGTCCCATCGGCGATCCTACACTCTGGTCTGCTAAAGATACACACCAGGGCTATTCTGGAGTTCAGCCGTGACTGAATCCTGTCAATTTATACACAGAAAACTGAACTGACAGGAAGTCATATACAAGAATACCGTAGAGGGTCTGGTCTGTAGTCATAACAAAACGCCACGAGTGGGCTCCAAATCGTACATCGCTATCACGTTAACCCGTGGTGTTGATACCACCCATCCTTTTTATGAGGGGAATCACAGGAAGGACAAGACATGTATCATAAAATCATCATATGAGCAGATATCACATTATTCTCAAGCAAATGTTTGGTTGGATTTGGAAGATTACGAGTTTACCCTAACAGTCCGCATCCAGAAGTACTCTGTTCTGAACGATGGGACCTCAGAACCGAAGTGTGGTGGATCCAGTTAACAGAAGTGGTTTGTTTCAGTCTCTTTTGTGGGAGAAATAAATTATACAGAAGCATTCGTTTTGAAATATAAGCAGCAATTCTTCTGTTTCGTACAGCCTGTTCACACAAAGAAAGCTCATTGAGGTTCACGTAGCGTCTTAGTGCAGGTTTTTTTAGTAGATGGAGTTCACTGACAACGTAGAAACATCCCTACAATTATTGGGTATTCAGTTACACCATATCCTTTCCTTCAGCATATTTCATTCATTAAAGTATTCAATCAATCAATCAATCAATCAATGTTTATTTGTAGAGCCCTTTACAACACACAAGGTGACCAAAGTGCTTTCCATTAAAATCCACATTAAAACAAAACAATTTTTTGTTTGTTTGTAAAAAAAAAAAGATATTCTTAAAAAAACAAAAAAAAAAACAAAACAATTTAAAATCGACATACCAATACAATTAAATTTAAATTAAAAATATCTCACACCAATACTGTGTATTAAAAGCCAGTCTAAATAAATAGGTATTAAGTCTCGATTTAAAAAACCCCAAAGTCAGTGATGGTGCGCGTTTCAGGGGGCAGCTTATTCCAGAGTCTGGGTCCAGCAACTGAGAGGGCCTGATCACCCCAGAGTTTAGTCCTTGTTCTGGGGACTTCCAGCAGGAGCTGGTTGGAGGACCGTAGGCCTCTAGTGGAATTCTAAACACACTTTTTCACATAAATAAAGAGGGGCAAGCCCATTGAGGGCTTTAAAAACAAAGATTAACATTTTAAAATTAATTCTAAAAGAAACAGGAAGCCACAGTGAAGCCAATAAAACTGGGGTGATGTGTTCCTGACGTCGGGTATTAGTTAAAAAGCGTGCAGCGGCGTTCTGAACAAGCTGAAGATGGCTAAGTGATGACTTGGAGACACCAACATACAAAGCATTACAGTAGTCGATTCTAGAGCTTATAAAAACATGAATGGTTTTTTCCAAGTCCGCACGATTTAAAAATTGCTTTACTTTTGTTAAAACCTGTAACTGATAAAAACTGGCCCTGACCTCGCTGTCAATTTGCTTGTCAAATTTTAAGCTGCCATCAAAAATAACACCAAGATTCCTAACAGAAGATTTAACTTTAAACGATGGGTCACCAGAGTGTGCTGAATCGCCAAAGAAGACATGCTCTGTCTTATCGTCATTTAGGTGCAGAAAATTTTGCCCTAACCACGTTTTAATTTCTGCAATGCAGTCAGAAAGGGTTTGCAGAGCACCACTTTTGTTTGGGAGCACAGGAAGATAAATTTGAAGGTCATCTGCATAGCAGTGAACTGCTAGGTTGTGCCTAGCAATGATAGAGCCCAGACGCAACATGTAAAGCGAGAACAATAAAGGGCCCAGTATGGAGCCTTGGGGCACACCACAGATCAAAGGAGCAGCAGAGGAGGACAAGTCGCCAATCATTACAGAAAAACTTCTGTTTGTCAGGTACAATTTAAACCATTTCAGTGCTGTACCATGAATACCAGCACACTGACTAAGGTGAGACAAGAGGATTGATCGAATGCTGCTGTCAGGTCTAACAAAACTAAAACAACAGGACATTTGGCATCAACAGAAAGGGAAATGTCATTATGCACTTTCAACAGTGCAGACTCAGTGCTGTGCCTTGTCCTGAACCCAGACTGAAATTTTTCAAGAACACAGTTATTTTCTAAAAACGATTGCAGTTGTGTAAAAACAATTCTCTAAATAACCTTTGAAATAAAAGGCAAATTAGAAACAGGTCTAAAATTGGACAGAACACTGGCGTCAGGATGTGGTTTTTTAAGAAGTGGTCTCACTATGGCATGTTTAAAAGAATCAGGGACACATCCTGAGCTGAGACAAGTGTTCATTAAAACCAGGAGGAAAGGCCCAACAGTGGAAAGCACCTCTTTTAACAATTTAGTTGGAAGAATGTCCAGAGGACAACTTGTAGTTTTCATATGTACAATATTATCAGTTCTTATCGTTCATAATACTCTAAATGGAGCCATGTAAATATGGACAACATACTCCATTAAAAAAGAGATTAAACTAAAGAAGAAATCATATAAACATGGAAACAAGCAAGTTTCAGTTCAGGTCCGTTTGTTTGTAGGACTAATTTGCAATAAAAGTTATCAATGGCACTTAAGAGAGAAACAAGTTCAATAAAAGTGAAGTTAAATACAGTCTAAGTCAATCCATTCATTCACTGAATCACTGCTTTATCCTTATCAGGGATGATGGGGGATGAAGCCTATCCAGGCTGTTATTGAGCGTGAGGCAGAGTACTTCCTGGACAAGCTGCCATTCCCTCAAAGGGCCAACGCAGCGACAAGCAATCTTGGACACTTACAGTCATGATGACAGTCACTTTAAAATCACTCATTAGCCCAATTCTGGACTATTGGAGGAAACTGGAGCACCTGGAGGAAACCCACGTCAGCATGGCGGGGAAAATGAAAACACGTTAACACCACTGCGCTGCTTCATTAAATCCAGTTCTGTCTGTCCATTGGATTTTTCAGTCCAGTTCATTGACATTTTAACTTGACTAAATGCTTCAGCCAGAGCATGAACTGGACAGAGAGCAACAATGGAGAGGAAGAACTCCCTTTTAACACGATGACAGTGCCAGCAAAACCATATTCAAAGAGGGTCTCTATGTACTTATCCTTGGGGCTAAATGATCTGACATAGACACGAAAAAAAATAAAAATAAAGAAAAATAAAGATAACAAACCATATAAATAAGCCTGGGATGTCTGATATGGTAAAGAAAGGAAAGTGACTCAAAGCTGATCAACCTTTATGCTTTATGCTGTTCAAAGTCACAGCCAGCCAATCCAGGTGCATTTGGGTGACAAGCTGGGGTACACCCTGGGCTGGACTTCGGTCCATCACAAATGTACAGCGATAAACAGCCACACCTGGTTAGTTTAGAGTCACCAGTCTACTTAATAGGCATCTTCACGAGCTGTGGGAGAGCCGGATTAACACCTGCAAGCCCTTCTGTTTGGCAACAGTGTTAACCATGGACCATGGACCTATGGATCTCTACCTTCCTACCCTGGTTCCACAAGGGTCTAATAGCTGAAAGCTCTGCTTCTTATTCTACCTGGACAATGAACTGGTGTCAACCAACCTCAACGTAATAGATGCTCTCAGCAACATTCTGAGACAGGATGTTCTTAGTTGTGGAAATATGAAGTTGTTACTATCCAGTTGTTATTATTGTTTTATTTTTCAGTTTTATAGTAATTGTAGAAAAGATGTGTAGCTCAACTGTCAAAGCAGGTGAAGGCAGATAAACTCAGAAGACATTTGTTCATCGTAGTAAGATGATTTATTTTTTTCTTTCTTTACGATACAAAAAAACCCCAACAAACTCTTAACTCTTTGTGTTTTCCATTTCCAGTCCTCCACCAAAGCCCAAACGGCCCTGTTTCATACAACTTTAAGGAGTCGTCTAATCAGACTAAAAAAGTACCATTTCCTGAAACAAATTGACCTACACGATACCCTCCGCAAACAATTCAAATTTACACTTACAAACAAATTTACAGACCTATATAGTTTACCGAATGGCAGAAATTAAAATGAAATATCCGAACACAACAAGAGTTACTCAAGAAAAGAAAAACCCTCCACTTGGTTATACCCAATAATCCAGTTGAAGACATCATATAAAACCATAAAGAAGACAGGAAATGCTGGACCAGCCCCTCCTGCCTCCTAAATGGTGAGTTAGAACCAAGGAACAAAGAATTGTTAAGTGTCAGATTGACTGATACTATTCAAACCTGCAACTCAATAAACATAATTTAACATATCCAAATGCTTTGATGTTAACTGCAACATAACACAAACTAGCAATTACAAATGAAAGGAAATTGAAGAAATATAAAAAGGTAAAATGTGCTGTATAAGATGAAGTGACAAGCTGTGGCCAAAGCAATTAAAGTAATTAAAGGAGAGATTGGAATAATAACTGGCCAGAACGGGAATGTTCGATAATTGGCCGACACTTCTGGATTGAGAGTCGGGTTTTTAAAGGAAACATTTAATTACAGCAGCCATTAAAGTCAGAGGCATATAGAGTTTTAAGAAAGACTGATCAGATATGGAATTGTGCATTAAAGTAAAGTACAAGTACAAGTACACCCCAGAGTGGTTGTGCTTCACATATACATATATTCCCCTACCTATATACCCAGTGTTTTCTCCTTCAAGCTCTGGTCCTCTATCAGAGGCCTGGGAGGTCAATGTGCAAGATCTTAGCTGTTCCCAGTATTGCGCTCCTGAGGAGAAAGATCTCAGATGTTGTTCCTGGCATCTGCTGGAGCCACCAATCCAGCTTGGGGGTTACAGCCCCCAGTGCCCCGATCACTACTGCCACCAGCTCTTCATTCAGCCCTTGGTATTTATTGAACTTCTCGTGCTCCTTCTATCTGATGCTGGCACCGCTCGGGATGGCCACATCCACCACCACTGCTGGCGTTTATCCACTATGCCAGGCTGATCAACCATCACCAGCTTGCCAGTTTGGATCTGGAAGTCTCACAGGATCTTGACCTGCTCGTTCTCAGTCACCTTCGGAGGTGTCTCCCATCTAGAACTTAGGACCTCCAGTCAATACTTGGCACAGATGTTTTATTATTCCTGCTACCTGATTGTGGCATTCCGTATACATATACATATTTTACATATGCACACACTTTCTTTTCTAAAAGAAACTATTTCATTAGTGAAAAATCTATTTTGTTATCATGACCTAGATTTGAATTAATATGTGGCTCAACACGGCTTTGACTCTTGGGCTGCAGAGCTGATAAGAAACTTTGTCTTGTCTTTGTTCTCTGTTAACAAGGAAAAGAAAGCTGTTCTGACTGAGCAAAGGGGTTGCAAAGTTATTACACTATCCTTTCAGGCTCAGTCAAATTTATTCTAAATTAGTGGAACACCACTTCGTGTTCAGCTTTCAGTAAGTCTGCTTAAAATACGGAGATATGAATTATTCCAAGAAGCCAGTTTCCTCCAACTGATTACGTTCTTTGTCAGGGTGGTGTAATTGGAGTTATGAGGAAATACTATTAATGGTTCACTTTCTATACCAGATATCAGGACAAGATCAATGGTAGGATGAATGTATATTTTTGAAAAAATGTCATTTGAGTTCAGTATGAAATTAAAGCAGATATTTAGGCTATCATGTTCACCATGTACTGTACATATTATTTAGTTATGTCTACTCCAGGAGCTGCAGCTGTACACTGACAGTTTTCATTGGGTTTTGGGTCTGCTGGGAAGAAAAGCCTCAAAACTCAAGGTGTGGACGATTTGGAGTAAATAGCTGCTCCAGCATAGCAGAACATTTACTGTTAAAGTAAAAAAGAGGAAAATTTGGCTGCTTTTTAAATCGGCCTATGGCTGAAACTGGGAGTTTACATCCTGAAGAAGAAACATAATTAGGAAATGTCGAATCAACATCTTAAGACATTTTCAGAAGGTTGAAGCTTGGGTGCAAATGGGTCTTCCAAATGGACAATGACCCTAAACATACAGCTAAATTATTTACAGAGAGAGTTAAGGACAGCAAAGTCAATATTTTCAATTTGTAGAATTTGTAGGCAGAGATAAAAAGCTTTGTGCGGGCAAGGAGACCTACAAACCTCAGTTTCACCAGTTCTGCCAGGATGGATGGACCAAATTCCAGCAAACTATCGTGAGAAACCCAAAAAAGTCATGCAGCTTAAAGGTAATGCTACTAAATATGAAGGAAATGTATGAAAACGTCTGACTTTGAAGGAAGAGATTAAAAAGAAATCTAGAAGAAAAGCTCTCTTATTATTTTGGCATTTGGCAAATAAAAGTAATTTTGTTAATCGTAACTGACCTAAAACAGAAAAAGTTCAGTCTGATTTAATGTTAGCCAGTTTGGAAAAAAAGAAAAGATTGTCTTTTCATACAGTAAATGTAAATTTCTGATTTCAGCTGCAGATCTAATAAGCCCAAGTTGTTGGAGATTTCTTTCCATACCAAAGCTTTACTGTTTACGTCATAAACTTTAGACTATTTATAACAACTTGTAACAGCTTGGGAAAGTGAAATCAGCTTTCTCCTCCATTGTCATCGCGGTGTGTTAAGTTACCTGGATTTACCTGGTAGAATCCAGTGAACGTCAAACACGTTCTTACACTGTGCTCGACGCAGCTTCAGTGCTGAGACCCTTTTCTGCCCGGCAACACAGAAATGAATGGGTTCCTGATCAAAGTGCAGAACCTGCTGGATTCTGTCTGAAAGGCCTTTTAGAAGCAATTGATCAAGACACAATGTTCTGTTTAAGATGGTATATTAGATGTATTTTCTTGTTCTACTGCAACTGGTTTTGAATGTGGTTTTTCAAAGGCAGCAGCCTTTGAAATGCTATGGTAGCTATAGCATAGCTTAGCTATAGTGGAACACCACTTCGTAGCATAGCTATGGTTGCTATGGTAAGGTTATCTTACCATAGCAACGTTCCCTGTGAGGCTGTTTCAAGGTGGCGTTTATTCAGATCTTCCAAAAAGAGCTTTGGTCAAGAGAGCGGTTCACTTGGGGGAGTGTGAACACGAAACCGGTGAACTCTGGTGCGGTTCTTTGTGGCGTGTCCACGACATTGAATTGACCCAACTACGGGATGTACAACACATGTTTGAGTTAGGGAGCTCGGCTTCCATAGTTCGCTGGGCACTGCATTGTGGGTTGTGAAGGAGTACATGAACATGGCAAACATAAAAAACGCTAGCTGTCATGGACAGTTGACTTCAGCCACTTCACTTTCAACCTGTTTAGCTCCTTTAGGGCCTGATTTACTAAAGGTTTGCGTGCGTAAAAACGTGTGCAAACTTGACACCACCCGCAAACCAATGCGCAAGCTGATCTACTAACAGCGTGCAAAGAGGACTGCGTCTCTCAAATAAGCAAAATAGCACACGCTGTTCATTTAGCACTTTTGCCCTGATGAATAATCAATATGGGGCGTACCCGCCAGAAAGCGCAAAATACTGGGAGGGGAAATGCAAATAGGTTCATTTACCACGCGCAATGAGATTTACCAACCCTGAAAGTAATTGCGGGGATTGTGATTGCGTCTGTATTTAATACGTTCGAAAGGAAGGTGCTATTCTGTCCAGCATTACGCACCGATGGCTGCTGTTATTGTAGCAAGGAGGCGACATCGCCAAAATCAAAGAATACGCAGAGAGAGAGTCTTTCGGACTCGTGTAAATTTGTTTGCACATGCAAAAGGAGAAATATTTTATTTGAATGTTAAATCGAGTATTATTCAGCAAAAGGTTGCCACAGGAGGCACCAGGGTTTCCGTTGTCTGGTAATTGCTGGACTTCGTCTGGTAAAATATGCGGAAGTCCGGGATTTTATAATCTCTCCGGTCAAAATGTCCGGTGAAAATACTCCTCCCAAGCACAATTTCAGTTGTAATAAAATGGGTTATTTCCACATCATTTTATGAAAAACGCCTCGGGATTCTCCCAGAGGAGCTGGTGGAAGCGGCCGGGGGATCTGGACCTCTGAAGCCGCGACCCGACTTCGGATAAGCGGAAGCTAATGGATGGATGGATGGATGGATTTTATGAAAAAACATATACTTTTTTTTACGAATGAGTAGTGTGTGAGGGACGAGTGGGCTCCAGCCACAGCTCCACTCATTGATGCCACAGCTGCGCGCAGAGACGCATCTCCGTAATGACAGCGCTCCGCGGTTATGGAGGCTTGCACTTCTCAACGGCCACTTAACCACCCGTCTTGTTTGCCGAAGTTTTATTAAAGGCCACTTTTTCTTTAGTTCCTCGCCTTATATCTTGCCACCTTCTTTTAACCTCATCTGCCGTTCTTTTTGTCTTACCAACTGCATTTATTCTATCGCAGATTTTCTCCCATATTGCGTTTCTTTTGGAAATGTTTAAATTTCTTTGCTTTAGTTCATGAATGTGTTTATTTGCCTCTTCCACTAATATCTCTAACTCCAACTCGTCAAATTTCATTTTGCGCTTGCGTCTATCCTGCTTTCCATCCAGACTCTCCATGGCGCAAACCGTAAGACACGCAACACCTCATTTTAATACTGCGGTTTGCACCCGTTATCAATTGCGCGAGCATTCTTAGTTGATCACCCGCAAAACACACAACAACAGCACGCGCAAACTTTTTCAGTGCACACGCAATTTAGTACTCTTTATTCAGGATCTTAGTAAATCAGGCCCTTAGTGCGGTACAAACAAATAATTTAGAGAAATATGAGGTTGGGTCAACAACATGTATTTGTTGTATCGTATATAGGCATGCCACGATTCACTCAACTCACGATACAATACGAATCACGATTTGAATCATGTACAACACAAGATTAATTTACAGGCAAATTACTGATTTTTTTTAATTTTTCATTACTATTTCTCTTACATAAATCCAGCCTTTCCCTTTTTATCAATACTGTAGTGTTTTCTCTTACGCTCTTTTCAATACAGTAGATTAGAACTAATAGCAAATGACAAAATTGTATCAGTTCTTTTTTTTTTTTACATTACTATTTTTTTTTTTTAGCCTCTTTATAACTGTATAGCAAATGACTGGAAAGTGGAAATTTTTGTATCAACTCTCAAATCTGTAAAATCCTGTTTTTGTTTTTTTCTTTTTACAATAGACCTACTGCACTCTTTTCAATAAATCAGTACATTATCAAGATTTTTTTCCTTTAGTGTATAACAAGTCAACTCTACTTTAAGCATAAGCTAAGGCATTATACAAACATAACAAAACTGTTCTTTTCTTACACTCTTTCCAAATCAATACTGCATCAGAGAATGATTTTTTTTATTTTTTATTCCTGAGTTAGATAAGCCAGGCACAAACTAAGGCAATATTTATTTTTGTCTGAACAAAAATGAAATACCAATTTTATCAATTTACCATATTGGCCCAGATATAGGACGACTCTGATTATAAGACAATCCCTACTTTTCAAATATTTTGGGAAAATAAAGATATAATGAAGACAATAAGGTTATTGATAAAACAACTTTTTATTGTACAATTACTATAGAAAAAAATGACACAGAGATAACATCAACATCAAGTTATAGTACTATTTTAATAAACTGTAGTATTTTAAAATCTGAGACTTTAACTCAGTGAATAAGCAACAACCATGTAGTTTAATAACTGCATTAATGATGTCAATAACTGCATAACCATCAAAGTCCAGTTACATTCGGTTTCAAGAACAACATTAATAATTCAATCTGTAAAAAACAAGGACAGCACAGTGGCTTAGTGGTCAGAACTGTTGCCTCACAGCAGGAAGGTTCCTGGTTTGAATCTCAGCAGGGGTCTTTCTGTGTGGAATTTGCATGTTCTCCCTGTGCTTGCGTAGGTTTCCTCCGGGTACTCCGGCTGCCTCCCACAGTCCAAAGACATGCACATGCATGTTAGATTAGATTAGATTAGATAGAACTTTATTAATCCCTTGGGAGGTCTCCGTCAGGTTAATTGGTGGTTCTAAATTGCCCGTAGGAGTGATTGTGAGTGTGCGTGGTTGTTCGTCTACATGTGGTCCTGTGATGGACTGGTGACCTGTCCAGGTGAACCCTTGCCTTTCACCGAAAGAGAGCTGGGATAGACTCCAGCAGATCCCCATGACCCTGCAGAGGATTTCGTGGCCGTAGATAATGGATGGATGGATGTAAAAAAACAAATTCTGGACTGCAACAAAACTCTTTTGTTCGAGTCGGTTGCATGATCCTCCATTTTACATCAGATCCTGCTCGCATGTGTTTACTGTAATGCTCGATTTGCTTACTTGTTACTTAGGTGCGGCTCCATCTAGAGGCGCATATGTGTAATGACATTAGCATGTAGCATGTCACACATAGCACCGCATATAGTGACGTTGAACAAGAATGCAGTTTAACTCGAGTGTGCCCTCTGCTGGCGAGGAGGCCACATCCCGATTCATGGCTTAATTAAATTGATTTGAATCGTATCAAAAATCGGCATCAGGCTGGTTGTCATGGAAACAGGATGCTCTATTTGTAACTGACAGCACTGACTGTTGTCACATGGCCTGCAGTGTGGCGAGTGAAACACCTGTTAACACAAACTGAACTAACTGAAGAAGGATACAACGTAATTTGGTGTGCACCGAGTCTGCACCAGGGTGTGCACCATCATATGTGAAAACGACCTAAAAAAATCTTTTACCGGAAGGTAGCTCCGGACAGTTTGGTCAACTGTCACCTGTGATTGTAGCCTTCATCTTTATAGCCAGAAACCATCTGATAGCCCGTGAAGGTTGACAAGCGGCTAAAAGCCTCTGGTTAGAATTGGCTGGGTTCCATTTTCTTTTTAAAGTACAGAGTTAGTTTTAACACAGTTATGGAGTAGGTAAACATATCACATAACAAGGAGCTGAAGCCAGGAGATGCATGGGAAGAGCAAGTTGCAGTGATAAGCTAGCATAGCTTTGATAAGGTGTGATATCTTATGAGGAATGCTGCATGGTTCTTCCCGTGACTTAGATAATGTACGCTACCTTATCATTGCAACTGGCTGTCACTCTGTATCTCTTTCCTTCAGTTGCTGTATGATGAAGTGGTGGTTGGTGTTACTGCCTTGAATCCCAGCTGGGCTCCTGACTGGACTTTGCATGTTCCTCTCATGCCTGCGTGGATTTTCCACTCTGACTTCCTCCAACAGTGTAAAACGTGTATGTCAGAGTAATTGTTTGTCTGAATCGTCCTTGTGTGAGCCTACTCTCTTTTGTTTGTGTAATTGACTGGCGACCTGCCCAGGGCATGGCCTGTCTTGTCATGATATGCGTTGTAGTTGTATGGAGGACACAAAATGCAGGAGCACAAAAAAGCATGATTTATTAACAAAAACAAACAAAATACGAACTCAACTTAAATCCAGGAGGTCAATCTGAAGAAGGTGATGACAGGACAATGACCAGGACAAAAAGCAGGATAATACGCAGGACGAAACCAGGAAGAAAAACAGACAGACCAGCAAACAGAAAGGGAAAGACAAGACTTAAATACATAGAGGGACAAACGAGAGACAGGTGCAGGCAATCAGGTTAATACATGGAGGGATGTAAAGGAGAACAAGACAAGACAGACCTTCAAAGTAAAACAGGAAACAAGAAAGACTACGCACAGGGTAGATAAGAACACAAACTAAAACCCAGAAAATGAAAAACACCACAAGGTAGGAGTGTTGTGCTAAAATCCACACCATGACACGTCTCCTGCCTGGCCATGGTCTGAACAAGCACTGGTCTCCCCCCCCATTACAATTCAGCACAATTCAGTACAATTCAGTACAATTCATGGTTATTACCTCCGCCAAGGACGTGATGTTTTTGCTGGCGTTTATCTGTCTGTCTGTCTATGTACAAGATAACTCAAAAACTTTTGTTTCTCAATATCTCTGTTAATTATTGCCCAAAACTAATAAAATTTCACTCAGGGATTGACAATGGCAACCCCACCAAATCTGAAAGGCTGATCTGGATCTGATCCAGAAGGCAGATTTTATCACCAGTTTTTTAGAAGAATTATAAGAGACAGGAGAAACTAACACTTTAACAGCTCACATACAAGGTAAGGAAGAAGAAATCTGGGACACAGAGTAGGTATATTCAGATTAAATTCAAAAATAATCTATTAATCCCCAAAGGGAGATTAATCAGGTTCATTTTCTTGTAGACGATAAAATCTGAGGTCTCTTATAACCAATACTTGAATTCACTCAACAGGCTTTTTTTTCTAATGTATTTATTTTGACATCCAAGTCTGAAAAACATACTTCATTTAGAGTCTGGACGTTTTATTTAGTTTTCAGCTTTGAGCAAAATCTTACAAAACATAAATGGATCCTTATTTTTTTTTTAAATAGCAGCTGAATGTATTGCATCACCGTTGGAACATATTTTTAACTTGTCTCTAAAAACAAATGAAACTTTTCTCTGTTTAGAAAATGGCTTTTGTTCTCCCAATATTCAAAGAGATGATCCTTTGGATTTGAATAATTACAAGCCCAAATCAAAGTTGTCTGATTTCGCTACAGTTTATACATCACTGATAAAGTGATCAATTGAAAGAGTACTTGTTGGCTAACGACGTTTTATCAGAATATGAGTTGGGATCGACTGTATCGGAGACTGAGTAGTGTTGGACTGTCAGATCCCGCTACTGCATGGTTTGGGAATTATTTATCCAAGCAGGAGGCTTGTGAGGCCTCGTGTCTTTGCATATGAAACATTAAACTGCAGCAGTAATGCCTGGTTTTGAGTTGTGGTTTAGTTTTTGTGGGAAGAAGCTGGTCATGACTGCTGATGATGCATCTATGATATTTTTGTAAACACTGCTAGCATGGGGGTTAATGTCATGTTTTTTCTTGAGGTGCATGGAAAGGTTTGTGGTGCTACCTGAATATTTAAGCTCTAAGTGTTATTGCTTACACACAGCTTGCGACTTGTCGGTTGACCTGTCTTTTCTCCAAAATCCAAAATATTTCCTCTGGCAGAGATTATCTCATTTGTTTTACAAATAATTACCCATTTTGATATGAGATTTTCATTTCTGATCGATGCTTTCAGGTCAATCATTATTAAATCAATATATATTGATGTATTTTTACACCCCTAATCAGTAGTAGCCAACGTTTCAAGACAGCTTCTCATTATACAGCTTGTGCATACCACTCTGGACATTGTACCCAAGATTAAGCAAATGCAAATCGTACGGTGTGAGATATTTAGATCTTATACAACTGCAGAAATCGTGCAATTTAAAGGAGCCATTAGACACTGGCATACAATCATTTACAAAGCTGTTGGTGTTATTCCATCCTACCTACAGACTCACAGTCTTCAAATCAAATCAAATCAAATCAAACTTTATTTATAGAGCGCTTTTTATGCCCTCAGGCAACACAAAGTGCTTTACATAAAAAAAAAGATAAAAATTAAAACATTAAAACAAAATAAAAGCCGTCACACCCCAAAGTCGCAAAGCCTCCTCCCATTACCCCCCACCCCCCATGCACCACAAACAAAACAAAACTCCCTCTTTTTTTTTTTTTTTCTGTCTCTTAAAAAAAAAAAAAGGATGAAGTACTTCTATTTAAATAAATAAATATCAAAATATCAAAACACTAAAAACAGTCTTCACTTCCTACAGTCCGAACTGAGACGGGGGAAATGGCATTTAAATATGCTGCACCAAACACACCTGAACCTAAAGAATCTGGTCTCATTACATGAACTAGAAAAGCACTCAGAGATCGCAGACCTTTACCAAGCGCAACAATTTTCCCATATAGCGATTTACAGATTGCGATAAAATCCACCTTCTGGATCAGATCCAGATCAGCCTTTGAAATTTGATAACGGTTCCCATTGTCAATCCCTGAGTGAAATTTCATGAGTTTTGGGCAATAATTAACGGAGATATTGAGAAGCAAAATTTTCGGCCCCATTGACAGCAATGTTATCGAAAATTTGAAAGTGATCCAGAATCCAGGATTTCTTCCGGATCACACCCAAAATGGAATCAGTTCTTCCTTTTCACATTTCTGACAACTCCTGAAAATTTCATCAAAATCCATCCATAACTTTCTAAATTATCTTTAACAGAGACAGATAAACGCTGGCAAAAACATAACCTCCTCGGAAGAGGTAATTAAGCATCTTTTAACTATTGTAGATGCATTTACATCTGGCTGCAGATGCTTTGAGTGATCATTGCTTCCCCAGTTTATAGTGATTCATGAACATTTCTGAGGTCTAAAATAATTCCTCATTTTAGGTCGTCATGGTGGTGTCGATTCGGTAAACAATCAATGCATATCTTGTATATTGCTCTATGTTACCAGGGCACTCTTGAAAAAGAGGTTTTTAATCTCAAGGGTTTTTTTTTTGTTTTTCATGGTTTAATAAAGATTAATGAATTAAGATTAAAAATTCATACCACATAACAAAAGAAACTATCTTTCTCTTTACATGAAGACATGATGGGTCCAGAAAATAAAATACTCCACTGACAAGTGTCGAAGCAAAATAGTCTGCTATTTCATCTCTTACTATAATTCTCAGCTTTTAAAAAAAAATAAAAAAACAACCAGTTGTCATTTGTACAAAAATCTTATGATGACCTATTAAGTTTTACTGCGAAGCAACTGCAGTAAATAACCGAAACACATGTTCATTTTAAACCAATGTTGTTTTCTCTTGGCTGTTGTACCTATAACAGGAACAAAGAAGGAAGTTACGTGACACTGATGTTGTTATAGTGCCATAAAGCTGATTTAGGAAAGATGTGGAGTGAAGCGCTCCAGTCTCTCCTGCAGAGTTTGTTCCCACAAACAGAGGTGTCCAGGCAGGGTTGAAAGGTTTTACTGAATCTGCATCTCTGTGACCTTTCAACAAAAGTTTCACCTTGGTCGAGTGGCCATAGAGACGTGTATCCCAGTAAGCCTACAGAAGGACGACTCACGGACGTTCTTGGGTTCTTTCTCTTTCTTTATTTCCAGTCACACCCAACAGGACTCCAGCACCAGCCAACACACACAAAATGGCTGCCACCAACACCTAATATACAGTTCCAGCTAATTGGATCATACCACCTGTGGGGGTGCCTAAAAGTTCCCAGTACACAAATAAAATATAAATATCTATCTTAAAATACATACATTCAGCCCTTCTAAAAATCCAATCAATCAATCATTAACCCTTAAGCCCAGACCCCCTGGAATATCTGCCTGGAGACCCTTCCTGAGAAACAAGAAACAGGAGTAATTGCAACCAGTCCACTCCACTGGTTGGTGGCTCACAGTTGGATGCCCCCACCACCTGGAACCTGCCTTAACACAATATAAAATATAAAATACCATGTTAACAATATAACAGCACAATACAAATGAGGTAACGGCATTTTGTTGTTACAAAAAGGATGTCATCTACATGCAGTACCACAGGAAACTATGTTAACTATTTAGAGGCGGATTTGAAAAAGGGGGCAGAAGGGACAAGCTTCCTCTTGTGCTCTTTTTAAAGTGTCATGTAACCTATTAGTGCTCTGACAGCAGTGGACATGTCTCTGAAGGACAAATTACCAGAAGAACTGTCAATCCTGAAGCATGACCAGAAAGTCAAAACGCAGCGAAAAAGCGAGTTTGAGCTCGCTTTACTGATTTACACGTAATATGAAAGATACCATTTCACATTCACTGGCACAAAACTGAAATCGGCTCACACCAACTTACACTTTAGTTCCGTGAGGCCCTTTGGTTTAAAGGTGCTATATAAACAACGCTAACGTGACTTGACACCAAATCTAAGCTGACGAGGATCCCACATGTCGGTCTCACTCATCAGATGGAGATCCATTTCTACCTTCATTTAATCACAAAGCGAAACATGTTTGCTTATCCATTTGTGAATAATTCAATCTGATTTCCTACGGTATATTAAAAAAACAAACAAAAAAAAGCCCAGTGGGGACATTGAGAAAAATTCCATTTCTTGCTCATTTTCTTGAATTCCTTGCTTGGCAGACCCGCGTCCCTCTATTATAAATTTCCTGTATGTATTTATTTATTTTGGCTGGAAATAATTGCTTCTCATTGTCAAGCCGTCTCTCCTCTCTCAGACCAGGGATCCATGTGACAGTCTATTTTCCCATTGGCTCACACACGGCCGTGATAAATTAGCTTAATGCCGTGCAAATATTAATCACATTGTCACCGCAGCTGAGCGGGGAAGCAGTTTAGTACCGCAGCAACCGTGCAGCCTCATTTATCAAACCCCGGAGCTCTCCCTCCTATGCTAACCTTCCTGCTTGCCGTCTGGAAAACACAAGCTGTTCCCACCCAGTTTTCTGTTTGCCAGAACTGCCTTCAGCCGTTTGTTGAGCGGCGTGGTTTGCTCAGGTGTGATGCTGTCGCTTCAGAAACTCACCGAAAATCCACAGACAGTGAGTTTTAGTTGTTCAGAAGTCTGCAAAGAAAATATCTGAAAGTTAGCTGATTGTTTATTCATTTGAAGTGACAATGAAATTGAACAGGCTGATAGTATCATATGTGTTGTTCTTTTTCTTTATACATTAATAGAAATTCTGACAAATAAGTCAATAAGTGAAATTGCGCAATAAGAGTTATGCAGTGTTGTTTTTGGTTATGAATGACGTGAACTTGACGGATAGATGCAGAAATCTCTGTATGTTCAGACCAATAACCAGCTCTCAGTACTATCTGATGATGGGTAGCAATGATTGGATATAGTGCAGACTAAATGTAGATGCATAAAAAACTAAAAAGCTGAATTAAAGAGTGAGCTGCAGCACATCCCACAAAAATAGCTCCGTCTCCACATGTGGGAATTTTCTGGAGGGCAGGAACATCGCAGCTCAGCATGGGGCTGTTGCTCACTCAAGGGATGTTTAAACTTCCAGATTAAAATCATTAAGTCAATTTAAAGGGCAGTCTCGTCTGATTATTTCCTTAAGCAGCTTGTGCTGAATACATGCAACGTAATATAATTTGAAATGCAAAAATCGGCTGATAGGGTGATTGAACCCTGCGTGCCATTGCTAAACGTCTTCCAAACGAGTGCCCCCATTACTGGAGGGGCGGGGGGGCTGATCCTGAGAACAGTAATGCAGTATGTCCACGCTGCACGCCTTGCTAACGGAAAAAAAGATGAGCTTTAAGCCTACAAAGACCATTTTAGCCATTTAAGTGAATATACCAAAAAATAAAAGGATGAGAATGCTTCAAAAAAAAAGAAGCACTAGTAATTAGAGGTGGGTGATACTGGGAGTTTTGGTATCGATATTTTACCAAGTAAATACAGGGCCAGTATTGCTGAAAATGATACCGATACCAATACCAATACCAATACCGATGATACAGATTCATATTAAGCATGATCTGTTATGAAACTGCTGACCTTTTGGTGTTTTTGTGATTTTTGTCTTTGGATTATTTTCTTAAAACCTAGGATTGAACTTTGGCAAAATAATTCATTATCACAATTAACATTTTTGTGTTCATATTCCTTGGAGTTGGATTGTTGGATTGATATCTTTCAATATTTGTGTAAATTTGTTTTCACTGTGTGCCCTTTCTCGTTGCTTTAATTCTATAAATTCTTGTACTGGGTTATTTCAAGGGCTTAATTATATTTTTTTGAGATGACTTAATTCAATTCAAAATTCAATTCAAAAATACTTTATTAATCCCCCAAGGGGGAAATTCAAGTTTCAGTACACCAGGAAAAATCTGGTGTACTAGGGGAGCTGCTAGCATCCAGCGCTCCTTTTCATGCCAGGTCCCGTGGTCCGAGTGCTAACTCCAGTTAACAGCCGTTAAAACAGTTAACAGCCGTTAGAACCAGTATATCTCCATAATGATGACAAGTGAGATATCTTCAGGTCAGAGGAGGAAACACAGATGAACCAGACCGTCTCTGGGAAGACCGAGCCGACCGTCCCAGAGCCCGGTTCATCATGCGGACCGGACCAGGCCGTTGTCGTCTCCCCCGGCGGTGCTGGGCCCCACCAGGTCACCTGATGGCCCCTGCCAGGTCAGCTGACCCATCCAGCGTGTAGACAGCTGGATGGGGGCAGCATGCCGCCGCTGCTACGTCGGGGGCTCCCGTCCTGGCTCCGTGACGCTGCAGCCCGGATCCAGTGGCGGTGGTTGCCGTGGGTAGCAGTTCAGGACTACTTAGCTTTCCCGAACCAGCCTCCAGCGACACCGTCCATGTCCGCGGCAGCAGGTCTCCACCAGCTGTAAGAGGACCGATCCGCCCCCTGCAGACAGTATGTAGACATCCGACCGCAGATCACCACAAACTGGAGCGTCCAGCGTAGCAGAGATAAGTCCCGGAGCAGCAGCGAGAAGCGTCCATGCCAGGCGTCGTCCGGGCAACCCAGTCGTAATCCCAGTCATAAGTAACATGTACTTTGAAAGTTAATATGAACTGAAACTGAAGATGACCACTCTGATCTACCTGGATCCTCTCTGTTGGACTGAAGGGCATCTGCCATGACTTCTGTCTCAGGGTTGACAGTCTGTAAGGGAATGGAGGATGTCTTTCCTCTCCGTTTCTGCAGTTTTACGTTTTCTTGTGCATGGTTTTTTTTTTGTGCTTAAATCAATTTGTATTGTTTCCACTGTATTTTACAGGTTTTTTACAAACTACACAACTTGTCATTGTTTTGTTTTCAGGATTAGATACAGCCAAACCGAGCCTCTTTTTCTTTCTCTCTCCGTGACGTGTGTGTGTCGACAAGGGGGGATAGACCGCTGAGTGGGGGGGCCCCGGGGAGAGGGGCCAAGCTGAGTCTACCTGCACGCTTGTTTGGGTGGCAACATTGAGCCACGTGATGATGCAACATCAAAAGATGAGACGAGAGGAGGGGGAGGAGGACACAGAGACAGCGTGTCACACACAGACTTCAATGAACTCACACTCAGTGCTTGTGGGAGAGAAAAAAGCTTGAGTATCGATCTTTTTACAGGAGTATCATTTGATATCAATACCAGCGTTGGTATCGATATTATCGATATTTGGATCGATCTGCCCACCTCTACTAGTAACCAGCTGCTCAGGGCTGAGACTCCACAGATTTCAGCGGCGTGAGAAACACCACCGTAAAACCTTCCTGCGCCGGCAGCAATAGCAAACAAAACATCATCTACGGCCCAGGTCTGACTGCGGTGTCACCTTCGATGTTCTGCCATCATCAATCATATTCCAGTGGAAGAAAAAAAAAAGAAAAAAAAACTCCACCTGAGTCATTTATATCCAATGCTCTGTGAAAAATTCAATAAAACCATTTTTGAACTCTGAGACCTTTCATGTTATAATTAGGAGCTTACAAAACCTGAACTTAGGAGAGACGTCGTGCCACCTTTTGCTTTGTTCTGATTGGATGTCACCTGAAGTGGTGTGATGATATTTCCTCGGGGGTCATGCTCTGGGTCTCTGTAAAGCACCTAGAGATAATTGACATTGTAACAGACGCTATACAAATAAAATTGAATTGAATTGAATTGAATTGAACTGTCCGTTGATCCTATTGGCTGTAAAGACTTCAAAAAGGGGGTCACTGACCCTAATCTGTCACGCTTTTCCTGACATATTGCTTTGTGTAGACGCCAGCGGATCGGCGAGGGTCCTTCCTGGGGGCCTGTAGCTCACACACTGATGACTTCGACTGATACGCAACACCCCCACAAAAAGATTACTTTTAAAAACGACAGGGAAATCAGTCTTGGAAGAGTAAATGGTGCTTTGTTCCATCTTCATGTACTCTCACCTTGTAATAAGAGCAGTTCTGCTGTGACGTCACATGTGTTTTAACAGTCGGTGTCTTCAGTCAGAGGCTTCTTCAGATCCTCTGAAACACAGACCTCCTTCCAGCATCCAGCGATAACCATCCACGATGAAGCTTTGGAGAGACTTAAATAACGAGAGTTACTGCAACCCATAATTCCCTTTTGGGGATAAATCAAGTATTTCTGAATTGAATTTGAAATGATATTTGTGTTCTTTTGTCTGGTGCCAAGAAGAGACCAAAAACAGACATTAATACAGTCAGTATCCGAGTTATGACTTGGATCGGTTCCGACAAACCAGTCCTAAATCAGATTGGTTGTACATCGGAGAATATAAAATTGTACTGTATAAGTCATTGGCTGCACAGCCAGCTGCACAGCATGTTTACTGGTCTTCATTTCATGTGAACACTGAAACCGCCATGATAAAGGGTAGAGTCTTTTCTTTCCGCAGGAAAAACAAGTTTGTTCTTACCATTTTCCATTCCTTCGTAATCAGCAGTAGAATGCGCTGTGCCATCTATTTTCACATATTAGATTATATTATTATTATATTATATTACATATTAGACGCAATTGGCGTCTATAGACGTGAATGGCGGTAGAATGCTTCTGTGAGTTTGAGATGCTGCGCCACCATAACTGTCGTACACGATGCCGGGCTGCCACAACTATCTCACGCACTGCGCCGCCATCTGCTGTACGTGGTCGTAAGTACGGGTGGTCGTAGCTCGCCTACATCGTAACTCAGATACTGAGTGTACAGGCTTTATTTTGCCATTTAGAAAGTTTTTAAGCCAATTTGGTACATTGTTCCCCACAAGGTTGCTAACAACAATACACACCCTAGTCTTCTAGTGTCCTCTTTTTTATAAGGAAGATGTGTTTATCTGTGCAAGCCACAAAACGTTTGGGGGTATGGATCCCAGTCGTAAAACAATAAATTGCACCTTTAAGGTCATAAAAATACCTAATGAATTTCATAGGTAACAAAATGGGGACTCAGTCATTAAATCTAAGGACATCCAACATTCCTAAAGACAATAAAGTTCTGTCCTAAGTCTTGAACAACTAAATGTGCACTAAAATCTTAAAGCTAATTCAAATCCTAACAAATTGAAACCATTCATTTTAATATTAAATCAAATATACCTTGTAGTTGTTGGGATATGCTCATTTTAACTAGGAATGGTTTTGAACAGGAATTTCAAAAACAGGAGGTTAAATGGGAAATTCTAAATTTTAAACTTCTTTGTCCAGAACGTTCAAGTGTTTGTTTTTCTCCACCTGCTTAATGAGAAAAATGATCTTGAGAAAAACGTTCACTGGTTCCTTTTAAATGATCAAGCTGCATGCATAAAGAGCGTGAGAGACCTCATAGGGCCTGATTTACTAAGATCCTAAATAAAGAGTACTAAATTGCGTGTGCACTGAAAAAGTTTGCGCGTGCTGTTGTTGTGTGTTTTGCGGGTGATCAACTAAGAATGCTCGCGCAATTGATAACGGGTGCAAACCGCAGTATTTAAATGAGGTGTTGCGTGTCTTACGGTTTGCGCCATGGAGAGTCTGGATGGAAAGCAGGATAGACGCAAGCGCAAAATGAAATTTGACGAGTTGGAGTTAGAGATATTAGTGGAAGAGGCAAATAAACACATTCATGAACTACAGCAAAGAAATTTAAACATTACCAAAAGAAACGCAATATGGGAGAAAATCTGCGATAGAATAAATGCAGTTGGTAAGACAAAAATAACGGCAGATGAGGTTAAAAGAAGGGCAAGATATAAGGCGAAGAACTAAAGAAAAAGTGGCCTTTAATAAAACTTCGGCAAACAAGACAGGTGGAGGGCCTGCGGAAGAGATGCCTCTAACCAGCATTGAGCAGCAGGTGCAGCTCACCTTCTGCGAGGAGCAGATAACTGGCATACTGGGGTATGACACGCTAGAGCCAACTGCAGAACAAGGTAGGCGCACAATAAGAAACACTTTTTTCTCCATGAAAACACGTGATTTATTTATTATCACAAATAAAAAAATGAATGTGCCTCCTGTGGCAACCTTTTGCTGAATAATACTCGATTTAACATTCAAATAAAATATTTCTCCTTTTGCATGTGCTTGTGACCGGCTCCAAATCAGCCCTTAAGTTTCAACTATCTGGTTTTCATTCATTCCAAACAAATTTACACGAGTCCGAAAGACTCTCTCTCTGCGTATTCTTTGATTTTGGCGATGTCGCCTCCTTGCCACAATAACAGCAGCCATCGGTGCGTAATGCTGGGCAGATTAGTACCTTCCTTTCAAACGTATTAAATACAGACGCAATCACAATCCCCGCAATTACTTTCAGGGTTGGTAAATGTCATTGCGTGTGGTAAATGAACCTATTTGCATTTTCCCCTCCCAGTATTTTGCGCTTTCTGGCGGGTACGCCCCATATTGATTATTCATCAGAGCAAAAGTACTAAATGAACAGCGTGTGCTATTTTGCTCATTTGAGAGGTGCAGTCCTCTTTGCACGCTGTTAGTAGATCAGCTTGCACATTGGTTTGCGGGTGGTGTCAAGTTTGCACACGTTTTTACGCACGCAAACCTTTAGTAAATCAGGCCCATAGTGGGTAAAAAAGAGAAAACAAAAATGAGACGTGGAGGATTTCAAGAGAGAACAAAGGCAGTAAGACTTGGTTTGGTCCAGCGACCAAAGCTTCGGTCTTTCGCTCCGCGGCCCTGAGCTCTCAGCTGTCCGGCGGTAATGATGTCCAGCAGCAGCTGCACCCCAGTAATGGCCGACAAACAACTGACCTCCATACCCTAGGTCATACTTACATTCTCCAACAACACAGAAAGCATGTGTGAACATATTTCTGTGTCCAGTTTAATAGTTTTTGTGCTTTGCCTTGAAAAAAATAAAAGGATGCCAGAAACAAGGCTTTTTTTTTCCCCGCACCCCCCCTTTTTTATATCTCCTTGTTCAATCTCTGCTCTGGCTCTTATGTGAGAGACGTGCATGTCTTTTTCTAATATATCTATGTCAGGCTCTATAAGGGTTTTAATGGAACCGATGATAAATAAGCCCGTTCTCTCTCCTGAGGTGTCAAATCTGTCACCGATCTTTCAAACTCCTGTTAGCTTCAGAATGGCACAAACTCAGAACCCTTCAGTGGCCTGTTTCATACAGCAGAGAAGGCATCGGCTGTATTTAAATCCAAATTATATTTTTATTTTCCGGAACATATTAGCTAAATCTTGCCAAATACACACACACACGATACAGCAGACACGTATATGCTTGTCAAAGTTGCCAAATAATGGGCAGCATTCACACAAAAGCACAGAAAACATTAAGCAAAGCAAGTTTATTTTCTTATAGCACATTTCATGTACAAGACAATTCAAGGTGCTTTACATAAAACATTTGAAGCATTACAGAGCAGTAACAAAACCCTTAACCCTTTAATTACTGACTGAATGAGTTTTTTCTGATCTTGAGCACAAACCGGAGCGCTTGCATCAGCCAAACAAACCAGACACCAGAGGTCGATGGTGCCATTTTCATTTTATTTTAGCAGGACATGGTGTTTCGGCCCTCGTGCGCAGCGTGCCTTTTGCTGTTTTACCCACCTGCCGTCATGCATTGCTCTTGTTTTAGAAAAATACAGCAGCGTGAAACGTAATGGTTTTAGCATGGTGATAAATAAATGCGCCCCTCAGGCGGTACTCATTTGACAAAACGTGAAATGGCACATTGACCTCGTGCGAAAGCGAGTTCACTTGTAATCTTGAAAATACGCCGCAGGTCAAGTTTTCAGCCAACATCATCTTTTTCCCCCCTGAGCTGTAAGTGGATTCTTCCTAATTTTGCTTCATTGTCAGAAATCAGTGTTCTAGAAAGGGGACTTATTCAGTGGTACCACAGGGAGTGAATTAGCCATTAGTGGGCAGTGCGGTGACCTTCAGAGGGTCCATTCATTACCCTTTCCTTTGCTGGACTCATTCCTTGGAAATGAAAGTCCGTGCCAAAATGAGCGATGCTTGCCAGTTGAAATTCGTCTCCTCAACGGACATTAAATTCTGGCCAGTAATGATCCATTGTGTGGTATAGTAAACAGTCTGCAGCAGAGGGACACCAGAGCCCTGCCAGTGAATGTTAATGGAGAGCAAACTCTTCATTTAGGACTGTTTGTTTGACACAAATGTGTCCTTTTAAAACCTCGGCCTTCGCAAGTTAAAATAATAATGACATGAACCAGCCCTTTCGATACCGTCGAGTCAAGTTTATTAACTTCATCACTGAAGATGACAAGAAGTTTTCAACCTTTGCCTGACTTGATGTGGAAAAAAAAATCAATAGGTTGTTTATGATGTTTAAATGGAAGAAAAGTAAAGAAAAAAAAATGTCAGAGTCTCTTTTAACCTGGTCCAACCAGCGAAAGCAAAAAATCTGTATTGATTTCACCTCCTACATCTGCCTCAACCCTGCAAGTGCAGAACTAGACCATACATAAGATGCAGTTTAAAAGAGATATAAGACTGAGATAATGCTGCAGAAAATTAATACGAGATAGATTTTTCTTTAAGTCCTTTCCCTTAAAGAAAAATCTTTCCCTTAACATGCCAATTAAACTTGAAAGAAGATATAAATGACCAGCTGTCTGTCAAAAGGTACAAGTGGAAAATTTGCCAGGTATTATCCACACCTGTTTATAATCCTCTGCAGGGTCACGGGGATCTGCTGGAGTCTATCTTTGGGTGAAAGGCAGAAGTTCACCCTGGACAGGTCGCCAGTCCATCACAGGGCCACAAGCAACCACGCACACTCACAATAATTCCTACAGGCAAGTTAGAACCACTAATTGACCTTTCGGTAAGCACCGCCCCCTCCCTTGTTGTTGCTAGGTCGGACATTCTTGCTGCTTCTCCATTAAGGACTGTGTTAATTTGCTATTTTTCCGATGCCTATCATCAGTATTTATATCACACTAGAATAACGCCATGGTGGAATATTGCTGCTGGGGACCTGCAACAGTGACTCAAGGTGTCCAGAATGTTTGGAGGGACATTTTTATTCTCTTTCCCAAACCAAAACAAACACTGGAGAATGCAGGCTTTGGTTCAGTTATGTGTCCGTCCACACAAGCAACTGAACGTGGGGAAAGTTACAAAACACACCTACATTTACTCCAAGGTAAGTTAGCTTTGTTTATTAGATGATTGATTTAACCACCATTTAGTAAAAGTAACAATATGATTTAGCTGCAGGGAGGGTGATGCAGGGAGGTTCTCTGTTAGCATTCGCATTAGCTCTGGTCCATAGGTCTATCCCACACCAGAGCTATGTTAACATGAGACAGTCGCAGCATTGTATTAATATAATTAATAAAGTGACGTTAACATCACAGGCCTCACCTTATACTTAACAAAATAAATATCCAGGGCCATATATATTGGTTGACAATGAGCCAGGTTTATAGGTAGCTAGCGAGCTAGCCGGAATGCTAACGGAGAAATGTTTTCACTCATCACCCTCCCTGCTGCTAAATAATATTATTACTTTTACTAAACGGTGGTTAAATCAATCATTAAATAAACAAAGCTAACTTACCTTGGAGTAAATTTAGGTGTGTTTTGGAATTTTTCCCACGTTCAGTTGATTGTGTGGACAGACACAATTTAACCCACAGCCTGCATTCTCCAGCGTTTGTTTTATCTTGGGAAAGGAAATAAAAATGTCCCTCCAAACATTCTGGACACCTTGAATCACTGTTGCAGGTCCCCAGCAGCAATATTTCACCATGGAGTTATTATAGTATAATATTAACACTGATGATACATCGGAAAAATAGTGAATTAACACAGTCCTTAACGGAAAAGCAGCGAGAATGTCCGCCCTAGCAACAGTAACTAGGGAGGGGGCGGTGCTTACCGAAAGGTCAATTAATCTGACATGCATGTCTTTGGACTGTGGGAGGAAGCTGGAGTACCTGGAGGAAACCCACGCAAGCACGGGGAGAACATGCAAACTCCACACAAAAAGACCTGCTGAGGTTCAAACTAGAAGTGGGCGGATCGATCCAAGTATCAATAATATCGATACCAACGCTGATATTGATATCGAATGATAGTCATGTAAAAAGATCGATACTCAAGCTTTTTTTCTTTCCCACAACACTGACTAATAATTCATTTAAAGTCTGTGTCTGACACGCTGTCGCTGTGTCCTCCTCCCCTCTCCTCTCATCTTTTTACGTTGCATCATCACGTGGCTCAGCGGTGTCGGCCAAACAAGCATTCAGGTATTCAGTCTGGCCCCTCCCCCCAGGCCCGCCCACTCAGAAAAACATTATGAACAGAACAATTCAACTCCAAGGAATATTTACACAAAAATGTTCATTGTAATAATGAAGTATTTTTCTGTCTCCTATAAAGTTTGCTGAAATTTTATCCTGGGTTTTAACAAAATAATCCAAAAACAAAGATCACAAAAACGCCAAAAGGTCAGCAGTTTCATGGTAGATTAAGTTTATAGGCAATAATGGCCAATAATGGCCTTGTATCACCCACCTCTAGTTCAAACCAGGAACCTTCAAGCTGTGAGGCAACCGTGCTGACCACTAAGCCACCGTGCTGCCCTGGTAGCAAAAGTGGCCGGGGAAAAAAAAAGAAACTTCAAACAAGTGATGCCAGCAGGTGATGATAATGATTTGGCTCAAAAGCAGCATCCATGAAAGGTTGAGTCTTTACGGAGCAGAGATGGGCAAAAGGGGCAGCATGTCTTCTAAAAATGCATGAGAACATCATAAAACAGTTTCAAAACCATGTCCTCAAAGAAAGATTGGGATGGTTCAGCATGATTATCCTTCTGCAGTGGATTAAAACATGAAACGACTGAAGGACTCTAGAGGTGCAGGTCTCAGCTGGACACCCGCGATTTCCAGTTCCTCTGAAGAAAAGTATGGAAATTCCCTTATTAATCTCCAAAGGGAATATCTTATTTAGAAGATATTGAATTGAATTTAATCGAATCCTTCATCAGTAGCTCATATAACCACATGGATTTACTTGGACTGTGCTTAATGAATATAATACAAGCAACACCAAGTCGAAACAAAGTATTTTACCAGGTTTTAAAATGTTAATCCATCTTTAAGGTGTTCTCAGGTCCGAAAAGGTTTAAAACAACTAACTACAAAAAAAAAACAGATAAATGCAATCCACTCCTAACTGTGTCCTAAGAAGATTACAGGTATTAAACCAAATAAGGCTGAAGATAAATTACTTCATCTCCATATATTCACTTCGTCAGAGTGTTTTGTTGCGATACTGCTCGCAGAGATGGAAACCGCTTACGCGTGTAGCCCAACTCGCACTGATTAATTGCTGCTTCATAAGCGGTGTGGTAAATCTCGACAGGTTTCGGTACGCTGCCGGTATGTGATGGACGAACACGACAGGTTGGAGCTTCTCGCGTCCCTGTGTTCTTTGCGTGAGGAGATCGTCTCGCTGGAAAGACAGACGGCTGAGACGGGAGTGCCTTCCACTTCACCTCTCCCTTGTGTTTCACCCCTCGCTCTTCCCACCTCCTCCGCTGAACCTCCACAAGCAAATAGAGTCAGGCACCTTTTAATTAGACGGTTTCTCATTGAATTTCTAATATGTGATTAATTAGCGGAAGACAAAAGGAACAGGAGATTGCCCAGCGTTGCACTAGGGGTGAGTATGAGGATTTATTAAAGAGACATTCCAGTTGGAAAGTATTTACAAGAATAAGACTTTCACGGGAAAACAGTGTTTACTATGTCTAGCTCACTTGCTGTGACATACAGGGGTTGGACAATAAAACTGAAACACCTGGTTTTAGAGCACAATAATTTATTAGTATAGTGTAGAGCCTCCTTTTGCGGCCAATACGGCGTCAATTTGTCTTGTGAATGACATATAGAAGTCCTGTACAGTGATCAGAGGGACCTGAAGCCATTCTTCCTGCAGGACAGTGGTCAGGTAACTACGTAATGCTGGTGGAGGAAAACGTTTCCTGACTCGCTCCTCCAAAACACCCCAAAGTGGCTCAATAATATTCAGATCTGGTGACTGCAGGCCAAGGGAGATGTTCAACTTCACTTTCATGTTCATCAAACCAATCTTTTACCAGTCTTGCTGGGTGTATTGGTGCATTGTCATCCTGATACACGGCACCGCCTTCAGGATACAATGTTTGAACCACTGGATGCACATGGTCCTCCAGAATGGTTTGGTAGTCTCTGGTAGTGACGCGCCCATCCAGCACAAGTATTGGACCAAGGGAATGCCATGATATGGCAGCCCAAACCATCACTGATCCACCCCCATGCTGCACTCTGGGCATGCATCAGTCTGGGTGGTCCGCTTCTTTGGGGCTTCTAACTCTCCCAGATGTGGGGAAAACAGTAAAGGTGGACTCATCAGAGAACAATACATGTTTCACATTGTCCACAGCCCAAGATTTTCACTCCTTGGACCATTGAAACCAGCGTTTGGCACTGGAACGGGTGACCAAAGGTTTGGCTATAGCAGCCTGGCCGTGTATACTGACCCTGTGGAGCTCCTGACGGACAGTTCTGGTGGAAACAGGAGAGTTGAGGTGTACATTTAATTCTGGCATGGTTTAGGCAGCTGTAGTTTTATGTTTTTTGGATACAATCCTGATTACCCCCCTAATTGAACCTTCACACTCTGCTCTTACTGGTGCTATGAGCAATTAATGAAGACTGGCCACCAGGCTGGTCCAATTAACCATGAAACCTCCCACACCGAAATAACAGGTGTTTCAGTTTCATTGTCCAACCCCTGTAAGTCAGATAACAGTATATGGAAGAAAAAAAAGGTCAAATATTTCTCTAATGACACTTGGCGATGGCATAGAAAAGAAAAAGCAAAGGAAAGTCCTGTATGTTTGGCCTTTGCTGCTCCTGGTGTGTTGGTTTGGATTTACTCCCACTCTTGAAGCCTGTAAAGCCAAGAGCTCTGTTGTTGCTTATTATCTAGTAGAAGCCTGATATAAATATATATTATGCCATCCAGCTAATATGCCGGAGCGTAACGAGCCCTCACCCTGACTAGCCTCGCCTTCACCCCTGTCACCGGCAGCTTTCATTAGAGCGCCGGGGCTCCGGTCCACGTTCCTCCAGCTGCTCTTCTGTGTATTGTTGTTTTTGTTCCAACCTCCATAATTAATTGGCCTTGATGAGCATAGAGATGGTTGCTAATTGGTCGGTTAGGGATCTCTTTCACTTCAGTTTTCAACACGAGGATGACACAACACTTTAAAAGATTCAGCCGAACTGCTGTGAGTAAATTATTACGGTGATGATTT
Organism: Hirundichthys speculiger; assembly: GCA_018398805.1. Classification (NCBI taxonomy): domain Eukaryota; kingdom Metazoa; phylum Chordata; class Actinopteri; order Beloniformes; family Exocoetidae; genus Hirundichthys; species Hirundichthys speculiger. The sequence goes on from JAGFBZ010000489.1 coordinate 843,166, forward strand.
GTCCTTGCTAATTGTAGATATTTATTTGTCCTGGAATGTTTAATTCATTATAGAGGAAACGTGTTTCTGTTTCCAGTCTTTAGGCTAAACGGTAAATGAGGTGTGAGTTTCTAACGTCTGATGGCAAGTCCACAGACATGAAATGGAAACCTGGATAAGTGACTGGGAAATAAGTACATATGTGGATAAGTGCACATATGTGTCCTGAAAATTGCAGTGAGGCATGTATGCTAAATCATGCTCTGTGCATGCATGTATGAATAAAAATAGAGCGGCAGGTATCAAGAAGTCAAAATTCAAGGAATTTGTCACCCGACCACCTCAACCCTGCGGGTAATGCTACTCACTCCATTACCAGGGTCAAATGTGACCTGTCAGCAGTTAATGACAGCTGATTGAAGGATGTTTAGCAGTAAAGGACATTTTTAGGCTTTCACTCTTCAGATTTGCTCTTTGTGGATTCTTCTTTTGGTTAAAGTTGCAGTTCTTAACTCAACAGGTCGCCCCATAAGCAAGGACGTGAAGTTGCTTTTATGTTATATTCAACTCCAAGATTTTACTCTTGTTTGGTTCCTCTCTTTTTTGCTCCTTTATCATTACTTTCATGAGTTTCTTCATTACCTGTCGACAGTACCTCTCTTAGCTCGTTTCATTTTGAGTGATATATATTGCCAAAACCTAGGCATGCAGACTGTTTCTAGAAACATTTGTGAAAGAATGGGTCTCTCTCAGGAGCTTAGTGAATTCCAGCGTGGAACTGTGACAGGATGACAACTGTGCAACAAATCCAGTCGTGAAATTTTCCACAGTCAACTGTCAGCTGTATTATAAGGAAATGGAAGTGTTTGGGAACGGCAGCAACTCAGCCATGAAGTGGTAGGACACGTAAACTGAGGGGGCGGAGTCAGAGGATGGTGAAGAACATAGTGAGAAGAGGTCACCAACTTTCTGCAGAGTCAATCACTACAGACCTCCAAACTTCATGTGTCCTTCAGATTAGCTCAACAACAGAGCAGAGAGCTTCATGAATGGGTTTCCATGGTGACACAGCTGCATCCATCCAGACATCACCAAGTACAATGCAAAGCGTCAGATGCAGTGGAGTAAAGGAGCCACTACTGGACTCTAGAGCAGTGGAGGAATGTTCTCTGGAGTGAAGAATCACACTTCTACATCTGGTAATCTGATGGAAGAGTCTGGGTTTGGTGGTTTCCAGGAGAACGGTACTGGTCTGACTGCATTGATCCAAGTGTAAAGTTTGGTGGAGGGGGGATTATGGTGTGGGGTTGTTTTTCAGGAGCTGGGCTTGGCCCCTTAGTTCCAGTGAAAGGAACTCTGAATGCTTCAGCAGACCAAGACATTCTGGACAATTCCATCCTCCCAACTTTGTGGGACCAGTTTGGAGCTGGTCCCTTCCTCTTCCAACATGAATGGACACCAGTGGACAAAGCAAGGTCCATAAAGACATGGATGGAAGAGTCTAGTGGATGAACTTGACTGGCCTGCACAGAGTCCTGACCTCAACCTGATAGACGACCTTTGGGATGAATTAGAGCAGAGACTGAGAACCAGACCTTCTGGCCCAACATCAGTGTTTAACCTCACAAATGTTCTTCTGGAAGAATGGACAAAAATCCCCATAAACACACTTCTAAACCTTGTGGACAGCCTTCCCAGAAGAGTTGAAGCTGTTCTAGCTGCAAAGATGGAGCCACATCATATTGATTAGGAATGGGAGGAGCTAAAGGTCATATGAGAGTCAAGGCAGGTGAGCAAATACTTTTGGTGATATAGTGTATTTCAAAGACAAATTGTTCTAACCTTAGAAACATATTTAGTTTTGAATTCTTATTATCACACTTGTGGCACTGATGGTAAAATAAATAAGATGGATAAAAGACACTCAAACATTTTAGGTTTTCATGAGCATCTGCTGATGCTTCCAAAAAGGAGATCTCTGAAGCCCTAGAATGGAGAGCAGTTCATCTGCACAAGGCCAGAAAGGAATACAAAGTACTCTTAAATCGTTTAGGCAGCCATCATTGCACAGTAAGACAATTTGTCTATAACTTGAGGCAGTTTAGTGTTGTGGCTGCTCCTCCTAGAAGTGCGCGACCAGGCAAGATGACGCTGGATGACTCCGAAGGAACAACGCAGAATCCTAAATGAGGAAAAGCAGAAACCACGAGCATTTGCGAAAGGCTTGAAGATGTCACTGGAACGAGAGAATATCTCTGTTCATATATCAACTATACATAAGTCACGGACAAGCAGAAAGTACATAGCAGGGGCTTGACAGAAAACACTCCTCAGGTTTTCCTGACACCCCTCGACATCATCACTCAGTATGAAAATACATTTACGATACATTAAGCAGCACTCTCTACAACCATAATCACAGCAAGATCAAGGAATAAACTCTGGACAAAGTGTGTCCCCCCCCCCCCCCCCCCCCCCCCCCCACCCCCCCCCCCCCCACACACACACACACACACACAGACCACAACCCCCATCCCATCAGAGCTGAATGAGCATCAAGCTCTGGCTCATCACTAAGACACTTTAGATACTTGTTGTCATGCTATTTCAGTATTCTACTCGTAAGATCAAATGTTAATGAATGGGTGTCATGAACTTTAGTCAAAACGGGAGGGAAAAAATCTTATTGGTCATTTGTTCAGCTTGAATTAATGAGCATTCAGTATTCCCAGTCAGTTACTGCTTGTGGGGATGCACTTCAGATGCTGATCTGCATCCTTTTTTTCTTTTATGTAGATTTAGAAAAATTGTATTTCTAGTGGCAATTAAGACACTTTCAGCATCTTTACTGATATGTCTGAGCACTTAGATGGTTTATTTTATGAAGATATCATGGTCTGTGTGAAATATTACATATTTCAGTTACTCAGCCACTTTTATTTTACTAAATTGAACCAGACGGATAAAGATCGAGACGACCCACGGAGTCAGTCATTTCCTGTATCTGTTTCACATGACCCAACCCCCCAGAAACACGTGTTTAGGAGACGAGCAGCAGGTCCCGAGGCTGTTAATGTCAGTTGAACAAGAGAACTGAAGACACAAATACCGTATTGGTCCGAATGTAGGACGATTCTGATTATAAGATGACCCCTTATTTAAAAAAAAATATGTTGAAAACAGATTCACACATCACGATTCTCTCGTAGTGACATTACGGCCTGTGTGTGAATTAATCAACAAAGACCCTTTTTCTGAAAAGAAAAGATGTGTAAAGGTAGTTTTTAAAATTACCTTTTTTTTTCTATGTTAAAAATACATAAATAAATCTCACTAACATCAAATGCATGGATAAAATTTAAACCTAGGGTTTCAATATTTATTTATATTGTTTGCTTTTTTTCACTTGTCAAAGTCTCAAAGGATGACGACACTTAATAACATCCTTAAAATATCTATGGACAGTGTTCAGTTTGAGTCAGCTGAGTTCATTTGTAAAGTGAACACACAAGTCAACAGACTTCAAACAGATGGTTCCAGATACATCTTCATCTATTTACAGCTCAGTCCAGTCCAGTTCAGTGTAAACTAAACTAAAGGGATGGCCAGGTCACCTTTCTCAGCCCTGACTAAAAAAGTTTTTTTTTTAAAGTTTTAAGCTTAATTTTAACAGAAGAGAGGGTGTGTCAACATGGCTCCGCCTACTATGAAGGAAAGCTTCAAACACCAGTTTCCGAAGCTGAAGAGACAACGTTGACAACGTTGCAGATCCTCCACAACAAACTTCAGTCAGAGGTTTCTTCTGGTTCGTAGCAAGACAGACTGGAACAGAAGCTCATTCCTACCAACAATGATTCCCAATGACCCTTCAAGGTATCGTTATTGTCCCCGAAGGGCAACGTGCTTTACAGCCAACAGTACAAGTATACATCCGTACTGGTATAGAGCGGTAGCGGCATAAAGCTGTAGTGGTATAGAGCTGTAGCGGCATAGAGCTGTAGTCAGTAGTCGAGTTGTAAAAAAAATTCAGGGGGGATGGTCAATGTTTTTCACTTAAAAAAAAAAAGTGGCAGGGGCAGAGGTGTAAATTCAACATCAAAACAAAACACTGTAAATAAGACTTCTGAATCCTCTCAAATCAAGTCAAGCCAAGTTTATTTTAAGTGCAAAATCATAACAATTATCTCTTTTTTGTATTATTAAAGACAGTACAGAAGTACAGAAAAACTCTCTCAACATTTTACAATACTTTTCCTTTTCTCCCCTCTGGTGCACAGTTTTTAGTTTCTCAGTTTCAAGTCTCAGTATCTCATAGCGGTTTCCAAAGACTGTCGTAATCATGTTTTTTGTCGACAATTTTTCGTGTTCTTGCTTTCTGATTGTTAGCTAAGCAGTGACTGAAGATTAATAGATTAATGTGCCTTATAGCCACTGAAATAATGAGATACATACATACTAATAGGCCTACATATGAATTGAAAAGGGTAAGTGTGTAAACTAGAGGTTGCACTAGACTTTTTTTGCAATTGGTCATTTTGACAGTCAGTTTATCAGTTAACAATTATTTAATTACATTAAAAGATTACTAACAGTCTTCAGATTTTTCAATTATTGTGAGGGAAAAAAAGTCAATTACAGGGAATCCAGTTAAAATAACCCCTGGTTTAAACCCTAAAGGTTTAATAATCAAACCTGTACCTTCTGTTCTTGATCCTCCTGCTTCCTGGCCATGGCTTTCCTCTATGTGAAGAAAATAACATTATAGGGTTTGATAGAATGAGCAGACATGTCATGCTAAAAGCACATGACCTGGCTCTTGGATAATAGACTGAATGTACAGTATAGGTTAGAATCACATTTATCATATTCACTGTAATATTAAATTACAGGCCACAGCAACAGGCCCCAGGAGGGGGAAAAAACTCTTTAATGTCACCTGCCTTGAACATCTGAATTTTAGCTAACATCTTCACTTATTTTTGTTGCCTGATGAGTCCTATTGATGAAAATAATATAGCCCTGTGAAGAATATTTCATCATTAATTCTGGTCAAATATTTGAGACAAACTCTTGTCTAACGCTAACAGTAAATATCTGTTTTACGTTTGCCACGCTCATAAACCAGAATCTAACGTGACTGAACGACAAGTCCACTGTTTCATCAAGCTAGTTAACAAGAGAGATGAACGTTAACATGGGTTCATCTCAGCTAGTTTGCAGGGTACACAGCAAGCTTGGAAAACTAGCTGTGTTGTTATTGTGCAACCCGTGGCGAGTCTGGCGACTTTTGTATAGATTAATAAAAAGTAGTGATTGAGATTCTTGATTTATAGCTCACCTGTCATTTGAGTGTTTTTAAAAAACTCCCTGACATCTCGTTGTCCAGTCGCTCGTTTCCTCATGCTCACATTGCAGTGCAGTTAATCCTCAAGATGTCACTCTGCGCAGCAGCTCGTGTCGCTCCCTCAGGCATCAATTAACCAATTGAAAATAACAATCATGTTGCGTCATTGCATCTTTGCGTGCCCCTGTGCCCTCAGATTTTATTATTTCTTTTGCTCAACATGCGAACTACTTTCTAATGATGAAATAATTATAAGTTATATTCCCAACATTCACTGTAAAAAGGGGAGGGATGGAAAAGGGGGATGGCAGTTTAACAGGGGGGATGATTTTTGATGGTTTTTATTTCAGGGGGGATGCCATCCCCCCTCATCCCCCTTCAACTCGAGTACTGGCTGTAGTGGTATAGAGCTGTAGAGGTATAGAGCTGTAGCGGTATAAAACTGTAGCCGCATAGAACTGTAGGGGTAAAGAGGTGTTGTGGTATAGAGCTGTAGTGTTATAGAGCTGTAGAGGTATAGAGCTGTAGTGGCATACAGCTGTAGAGGTATAGAGCTGTAGCAGCATAGAGCAGTAGTGGCATAGAGCTGTAGCGGTATAGAGCTGTAGCGGCATAGAGCAGTAGTGGCATAGAGCTGTAGCAGTATAGAGCTGTAGTGGCATAGAGCTGTAGCGGTATAGAGCTGTAGTGGCATAGAGCTGTAGTGGCATACAGCTGTAGCGGTATAGAGCTGTAGCAGCATAGATCAGTAGCGGCATAGAGCTGTAGTGGCATAGAGCTGTAGTGGCATAGAGCAGTAGTGGCATAGAGCTGTAGCAGCATAGAGCAGTAGTGGCATAGAGCTGTAGCGGTATAGAGCTGTAGCAGCATACAGCAGTAGCGGCATAGAGCTGTAGCGGTATAGAGCTGCAGCGGCATACAGCTGTAGTGGTATAGAGCTGTAGCAGCATAGAGCTGTAGTGGCATAGAACTGTAGCAGCATAGAGCTGTAGTGGCATACAGCTGTAGTGGTATAGAGCTGTAGCAGCATAGATCAGTAGCGGCATAGAGCTGTAGCGGCATGAAGCTGTAAAGGTATAGAGCAGTAGTGGCATACAGCTGTAGATGTAAAGAGCTGTGGCGGTATAGAGCTGTGGCGGCATAGAGCTGTATTGGCATAGAACTGTAGTGGCATAGAGCTGTAGTGGCATAGAGCTGCAGCGCCTGTTAGATCCCCCAGTTGTGGTTCAGTCTCTGACTAGCAGAGTCTGTCATTGGGACCAGCTCTCCATCTCTTCGGGTAAGAAGTTGCGGTCTAGGGGGGTTCACCTCGCTAAGATTTCCTCCACTTATTTAAGCTGGTGTTGAGAGGATTCGCCTAGCTCTCACTGCATACAACTTCCAGCCGTCTATCCTGCTTCCCCCAATAACTGACCTTAGAGGAATAGCCAATTGGCTCAAAGTCCAGCTATCGGTCACGTCTGTTAATCTGCAGCTCCCCTCTCATGATCTGGGCTCTTGTTACAGGCTAGGTTAAATTTAGTGGCTTGGACAGCAAGCCCCAAGGATATGTGACAATATTATGACTAGAATAACAGATAAGAATCTATGTTACTAGTGGAGAGGCATAACCAATGTCGTTGCAATTGTGGATACAGATGTAATGTCCACCACAACGTCTTACGATAATTTTTATATTTATTAAAGCAGATTAGCAAGGTTAAGCAGCAGCATTCATTGGTTATACAAATTCTAATTCTACTTAAAAAGGCAAATTAAAACTGTGGCTTGCAAATCGATTCATCTGGTTGGTCCAAGGACAGGCTGGATGTACGCAAATGGTGAATTTGCGCTGTTCAAGGTCGCTGATGCAGGGTGGAAAGCGCGCAAAGTCAGGCCCGCGGGAACTCTGATTCGCCCCTCCTCCCTGCTAGCAGTGAGCTAGGCTAACCCAAAAAAAGCTCTAATTCAGTTCTTCAAAAATTTGGGAACTGGTTGATCCTGCTTTGGGCATCTTCTGTCTTCGTTTCTTGAAGAATTCCTTTTAGATTATCCTTCCAGATGGTGGTCGCTCTTCCAGGTCCCAGCTAGTCCTTGTTCCGAAGACGCTCCAGGAATCCAACCACGAATTCTCTCTGTCTTCTCTTTTTATGCCATTCTCTCTCTCTCTCTTTCTCTCATCCAGCCTGCTTCACCCCCAAAATGTCCCTGTTTGGTCTTCCACAACTCTTGATTGGTTCTCTCACATTTGCATAGGCGTACATAATTTCCCCAAACTCACATAACACGTCTGATTGGTTATCTACATATACAGAGGCATTCATAATTTTACATAATCCCTTCTTTACATCATGCATAATTCACAGACAATGTCCCACAATGATTTCATAGGTTACAGATCAACAGGGGCGTTACGTAATTTTCTGAGGTACACTATTCCACTCCGCAGCTCCTTCTAATCACCAAGGCCAACCCGTCTTTATTGAGCAGATAGCTCGTTAAGCTAAAACTAATCCATTTTTAATGATCTATACACTATAATCTGTCCCACAATTTCACTAATTGATGAATTGATGGATTGGTTCATATTTAATCATAGAATTTGGTAATGATCTCACCGCAGTCTGCAGCCTGCAGCTCATTCTACTCTGCCACTTGGCCAAGGCCACTCTGAGCTGCCACTCTTCTCACCCTTTGACCGAGACACCTGCCAAGCTATTGTGTATGGCGAAGTGACCTAATGTTTACTCTTCTGTTGTGTCTCTGTAGCTTTGAGCTGCCCCTGTTTGATAAACATAGCCTTTGTTTTTATTCATCGGGCACACAGTGCAGGGGGTTAAAGTATTCCGGCCCCCGGCCGGATCTCCGGCTTTTGACTATGATTTAGGGGAAAAAAAAAAAAACGCACTGAGCTTAAACGTTATTTCTGAGTGGTCTTAAAACGCAGGCGCCGGTGGTTTTTTCTCAGGCAATCAGAAGAACGGAGGCAAAATTCAAGCGTCTCTGGGCGGGGACAGGGGAACAGGGGACAGAGGAACAGGGGACAGAGCCAGAAGCTGCCTGGTACCTGACTGTGTTGTGCTCCAAGAAGTTAGTCTATAGCAGCAAAAGAAAAAAAGCTCTTTGCCGTCACGAAGGAGACGCCGGGTATAAAGCAGATGTCCGTGGGCTCCGACACACGAGCCGTGTGTCGGAGCCTAGGGACAGCTGCTTTCCCGGAGCAGCAGCCACAGCGAAAGCAGCATGCTCGATCCTGTCCAGGATCCTGTGGTAGGAGGCTCGGAGCGCAGCCATGACGGTCCTGAAGACGCTAGCTCTCTAAATTGTCGGCCGGATAACTGTCTTTAACCGCCGCAGGGATCGACCGACTGTCTCTCGTCGTGACGCAAATAAGAGCCCCGATGACCGGTTTTATTTCTTGAAAATACGCGTGTGCTCGTTCACTGTGGAACGTGACTGATCATTAACCGCTGTAGATCCGTGTTAAAAAAAAAAAAAAAGCAGCGTTAATAAAAACGTTTCACAAATCTGTCCGTTTCCACTCAGCAGGCCAGTTATATGAACACGCATAATGGCTCCAGAGTTCTAGAAATGTCTGTCTGATCGGCTCCAAGTATGGACGTTTTCTCTGAATGTTGTTGAAGCAACCACCCAAAACATGGAAAAAAAAACGTAAATGTAATGGTTCGCTGATGCATCCAGAATAATAACATCTAATAATCGAATAACTGCCTCTGCATATACACATGTTAAAGAGGAGACGAGTCCAGACCCGATGGATTGTTCAGTTCCTTGTGAAAGTATTTGGTCCCCTTGAACTTTTCAACCTTTTGCCACATTTCAGGCTTCAAACATAAAAATACACAATTTAAATTTTTTGTCAAGAATCAACACCAAGTGGGACACAATTGTGAAGTGGAATGACATTTATTGGATATTTAAATCTTTTTCAACAATTAAAAAAACTGAAAAGTGGGGCGTGTAATATTATTGGGCCCCTTTACTTTCAGAGCAGCAACAAAAATGTTTGCTTCAGTCCAGAAGTTCAGTGAGGATCTCTGAATGATCCAATGTTGTCCTGAATGACTGATGATGATCAATAGAATCCACCTGTGTGTAATCAAGTCTCCGTATAAAAGCACTTGCTCTGTGATAGTCTCAGAGTTCTGGTTAAAGCTCAGAGAGCATCATGAAGACCAAGGAACACACCAGGCAGGTCCCAGATGCTGTTGTGGAGAAGTTTAAAGCTGGATGTGGATATTAAAAGATTTCCCAAGCTTTAAACATCTCAAGGAGCTCTGAGCAAGAAATCAGACCGAAATGGGTGAAAAGGTGTGTTAGAACGGCCAAGTCAAAGTCCAGACCTGAATCCAGTCCAGAATCTGTGGAAAGAGCTGAAGACTGCTGTTCACAAACGCTCTCCATCCAACCTCACTGAGCTCCAGCTGTTTTACAGGAAGAATGGACCAGAATTTAGTCTCTGGATGTGTTATTAATTACCATTTCTCTGTTACTCCGTTCCCGCCTTTGTTTTGACTAGCCCTGGCCTGTTTACCTTCACATCACCACCCTGCAGCAGTCAAGATTCTCTTCTCATACTGAGGGTGCTGACAACAAGCCATTTTAACATACAGAGTTAACATTGATTCACCACTTCTCTGCATTACAAAATCAGCCAGATCATCCTGTGTCTGTTTATTGATCAGAAGCTGAGTTGATTCCAACGTTCTCTCTGGGTCACTTGACACGCCATAGAGCTGTAGCAGTATAGAAGTGTAGTGGTACAGAGCTGTAGCGGTACAGAGTTGTAGCGGTGTAGAACTGTAGTGATATAGAGCTGTAACGCCATAGAACTGTAGCAGAATAGAGCTGTAGCGGTATAGAACTGTAGTGATATAGAACTTTAGTGGTCCAATGGTAGATTAACAAATCCACGGACTAGTTTTGCTGCACCAGTCAGAGACGAGATGTTCCTTATTTTGGTAATATTAGGAAGGTAAAAGATCCGAGAAGATCTGTTTTATATGTATGAGTTGAAGTACATATCAGGTGATAAAATAACTCTACGGTTTCTCAGTGGAACTCAATGCCCAATGCTCTGCTCAGAAAAATTAATTTCATCTTTAATATAACTATCTCCTGTGCTCCTCAGCAGCAGCAGCCACCCCTAATGAGATGATGAACAGCACTGTGCAGAAGTCTCAGGCTCTCCATCAAAGTTTTAATGGCATCCATATTTATTTTTTCATCTCTTTAAGAGCAAATTCAAGAACCTGGCCCTCTGGAGTACAGTGGAATCCTAATCAATATCACTGATCTGTGCTTGGTTCTGTTGGAAATCATGACAAATCCTCACTTTTGCTGTAGTCATCTTATTCTGAGAGCTGTGTGGGTTTACTTTGAGTATTTCTTATCAAGGTTGACCAACACGGATTCTTCTTTGGACATTTTTTGCCAATTAATGGCCAATTATCTCTGTATTTTCAGTTTCTTAATAAAACTTTCATCTTAATAAAAAGACGTTCATACGTTTCGTGCTAATGATAATGATGATGATGAGGCGGCTCCTCTCTGAGAAGGGTCAGCATGCCAGCGACTGTCACAGAAGCAAGCATATGCTCGAAAAACGAGTTTGATAATGCCCATAAATCTAAGCATCACATACGTGTTTTGGGATTCGTGCCATCTGCTAATTGCCGTCATCATCACAAATCCAACATTAATCCAAAGCTCAAACAGCCGTAAAATTAGTGCCACGCAGCGTCGCTGCCATAACGAATAACAAAAGGTGGTTGTTGTGTAATATGTTCGATTAATGATCTCATAAGTACGTTAGGAATTGCATCACATGTTGCAGATGTAAAGAAAGTGGTCGGGGATGGAGGATAAACTAAGCATAGCTCGATTCTATGCTTTGCTGTTCCCGAAAATGGGCGCAGAGGCTGATAAAAGGCCTTTAAAATACAGTCTGAATCAGTTTCCTTGATTTTTTTTGCCAGCACCCGCTGCACCACTCCGGCGGTCAGTTTTAATGTACCAGATGCTACTTTCACACCCCCTGTTTGTTTATTACACTTTTACAGTCACAGTTGCACCTAAATCATAGTTTGATGATATAGTAAAACTTTTCCACGAGCTTAATTTGGCCGTTTATCCCCACCTTAGCCATTATGCGAGGCAGCTGCTGGTAAAAGGCAAAGATAAGGCTTTAACAATGATTATGCTAAATGCATATCCACCGAAGCTCTCATCCTTCAGCAGGGCTCAGTTAAGCTTGCACAATGATGCAAACTAAGCGAAGGGGGAAAAAAACAAAACAAAAATAAAAAAACCCACAGGATTGTTGTTATTCTCTGCAGTTTAGCCTCGGAAGACGTCTTCCTGCCTCCTCAACGGTAATGATCCTGCAGCTGTCATTAAAGGCCACTGAATTTAGCCTCCACCTTGCTTGCTTTTAATCAAATGTCAGATCAGCGAGATTGCTCATCACAGCCTCTTCAGTTTCTGCAGACTTGTTTCTCAGAAAATGAATCGGCTGCAAGGATGAAACAACAAACTACGCCATTTTAAGAAGCCACAAACTTAGACTTTGGAAAGAGTAGAAACAAGACTTTGATCCGACATCCTCTCAAATCTACAGACAAAGTGACATAAGCAGGCTCCCTATTCATGAGACACAAACTAAAGGCCTTTTCATATTTCTTACTTCCCCTTCCTCTCCAGGGTGACGGAGAGTTGAAGCGTATTAATGTTTACTCAGTGTTTGCCTGACTTGCAGCTTGTTTGTTGACGATGCCAAGTGTTAGAGTTTAACTGTTCACCAGACTTTTAGTGACGTTAATCAAGTTTAATTTTATCAATAATTCAAGATGACTCCTGAAGCTTTAATAGTAGCCAAATCAACTGAGCTGATTGGAACAAACCACGACAGAGCCTGGGAGGTGAAAACGGTGAGCACGGCGTTTTATGAGCCATCGAGTGTCTCACTGTTGAGCCACAGACCGAAATAAAGGAGCAGAAAACTGTGATTTTCACTCTATTTACAGTCCTCACGGTACTAAATCTATCTGAAAAAGAGGTGATGATACAGAGTGTTTGTTTTTCTGTTGTCCTTAATTTAAATCCAACTTTTCACGAGCCTAAATTAGAGTAACTATTAATAGGGCTACATAGAATCTGCTTTAATTTCTATTGTATTTATTAATTTCTTTTGGGGTTTTTTGGTGTATCATGATTTATATTTAGGTAACTGCACACTTTAACTGAAAGCAGGCATTAACTCTCCCACTGCTGCTGACGCTATCGGTCTGCAGCTGACCAGGGTTAAGGTTAGGTAACCTTAACCCTAACCCTACCCCTAACCCTGGCGGGCTGCAGATTATTCACCGCATGTTACGATGGTATCATGACCAGCCAACGGGTTCTGTCTTGTCCAATCCAGTGAATGACAGCAGTCAACCATCAACACAGCCCTGAGTGTTATTTGAACAACTATCTTATGTTTTCCCATCTTTTTGGTGAAACTTCTAATGTTTCGCCCTCCTCACCGGCATGCTATTGCAACAAATACTCATGAACACGTGTGCCCAGCCCCGTTCACTAGTTTGGCATGTACAGGGGTTGGACAATGAAAATGAAATACTTGTCATATTAGTGTGGGAGGTTTAATGGTTAAATTGGACCAGCCTGGTGGCCAATCTTCATTAATTGCACATAGCATTGCTATGAGCAACATTGCTCAAAATATTGCAATGCACGCAACATCATAGGTGACATATCAGAGTTAAAAAGAGGACAAATTGTTGGTGCACATCTTGTTGGCACATCTGTGACCAAGACAGCAAGTCTTTGTGATGTATCAAGAGCCACGGTATCCAAGCAAATGTCAGCATATCACCAAGAGCGACAAACCACATCCAACAGGATTAACTGTGGACGCAAGAAGAAGCTGTCTGAAAGGGATGTTCAGGTGCTAACCTGGATTGTATCCCAAAAACATAACATAGCATCTGTCACAATGTCAGTAGTCTCTGGCTCCTCCTCCTTGCTAGCAGTGAGCTAGGCTAACCCAAAAAAGCTCTAATCGGTTCTTCAAAAATTTGGGGACTGGTTGATCCTGTTTTGGTTTGGCATCTTCTGTCTTCGTTTCTTGAAGAATTCCTTTCAGATTATCCTTCCAGATGGATGGTGCTCTCCTCGGTCCAGCTAGTCCTTCTTTTGAAGACGCTCCAGGACTTCAACACCGAATTCTCTGTCTTCTCTTTTTATGCGCTCTCTCTCTCTCCTTGCTCAGCCTGCACCAGCCTTCATTTGATTGGTTACCCAAAATTACAGAGGTGTGCATAATTATACAAAACACTCCTTGTTTTGGCTTCTCCCTCATGCATTATTCACAGACAGTGTCACACAGTAATTTCATAGGTTACAGATATGAAAAGAGGCGTTTTACCTAATTATTATGCCATCATGACATCACAAGACTCCTCACAAGGTTACCTTGTTTTTCTGGAGCAAATAACGCATTAAGCTAAAGCTAGTTAGCTGAGGCTAACCCTTATTTAATGATTTATACACCATGATCTGTCCCACCATTTCACCAATTGATGAAATGATGGCTTGATTCGTTTAATCACAGAATATGCGCTCATTCACCATATTTCTGCATAAAGCCCACAGTCACTGCTGGCCTCACAAGGTCAGCTTGCCCGCTACTCTGCACCTGGCTGACCCAGCACCAGCCACGGTTACGCTGGTGTGTATTGCAGAAAATTTTATTGTTTACAAATAATGGCCTGCTCTCCGCTATTGTTGTGTCTTCGTAGCCTGGTGCTGGCAGAATTATTTTGTTTTGAACTGATTTGTTGACATTCCATAAAGAACACCCCGCTCTCAGCTCAGCCGCTGACGGTACTGATGCACAGTGTCTTGACCCAACGAGAAATACATTTTAACATACATACTAAATCACCTTGTTTCTGATCATTGATTAGAATAACACACTTCCTTGATTAGCGATTAATTTCAAATCACACTAATTACCACATTTCGGTGACTCCACTACACTATAACAGAAAAAATCTCTTCCACAAAGCTGGTATAATTCCAACTTCCTTCTAGGTCACTTGACAGGTGAGATGGTCAAGGGACTAGGTCGCTGATCACCACGCCAGCTGGCACCGCGAACACATCTACACACACAGGTGGAGGTAAATGCTGGGATGGACAGAGGAGGGAACTGCAAGTCAGCATGAAACTCAGGAAACTCTGGCCTGCGAACATACAGAAAGTAAAAAGGGACAAAACAACACAACAAACTACAGGAAAGAAAATGGAGCACAGTTACAGTAACAAGGTGCTCTTAATTAACTATGGAATGAGCTGGAGGAGGAGGAAGGAAGGAGGAAAGGGAAGGAAGGGAGAAGAGCAGTGGAGACACCGTTCAGCAGGTCATGTTGGTGTCCCCCTGTAGCGTAGGCCTATAGCAGCATAACTATGACGAAGCTGTGATTAAGACGAGCTACTCTAGTCTGAGCTACTACAGCTATGGCTATAACTATTAGCCCCTACACACTATAGTTTAGACTAACTGTAGGCTTTACAGAACAGAAATGTTTTCAATTTAGTCTTAAAGATGGAGATGGTGTCCGCCTCCTCAACCCAAATTGGTAGCTGGTTCCATAGTAGAGGTGCCTGGTAACAATGGCCCGTGCTCCAAATCTACTTTAGGATATTCTAGGAACGACGAGTAATCTGAGAGCGGAGAGCTCTAATAGGAGCATAACGTGCTATCAAGTCTTGTAAATAACTAGGAGCTAGGCCATTAAGGGCCTTTTATGCGAAAAGCAGAATTTTAAACTCAATTCAAAATTTCACGGGAAGCCAATGGGTGATGGCTAACACGAGAGAGATGTGATCTCGCTTATGGATTCCTGTCAGCACCCTCGCTGCTGCCTTCAGGATCAGTTGGAGGCTATTTAGCGAGCTTTTCAGACATCCTGCTAACCACGCATTACAATAATCCAGTCTAGAATTGACAAACGCATGGATTAATTTTTCAGCATCACCCTGGGAGAGGATCCTCCTAATCTTGGCAATATTTCGGAGATAAAAAAAGGCAGTCTTACAAACCTGATTAATATGCTGCTTAAATGACATATCCTGATCAAAAATGACTCCAAGGTTTTTCACAGCTGTGCTGGAAGCCAGTGTTAATGCAGTTAATCCATTCCTCAGGTATTGGGGCCAAAGACAATAACCTTTGTTTTATCCAAATTTAGATGCAAGAAGTTAGAGGACATCCAGTACTTAATGTCATTGAGACACCTTTGAAGTTTGGCCAATGGTTTTGTCTCCTCTGGTTTCATAGATAAGTACAGCTGCGTATCATCAGCGTAGCAATGGAAGTTTATACCATGGCTCTGGTTAATTTTTCCCAAGGGCAGCATGTATAAAGTGAAAAGGATTGGTCCCAGCACTGAACCCTGTGGGACGCCATAGCAGACCCTAGTCCGTGCAGAAGAAACGTCATTAACATGGACGAACTGGAACCTGTAAGATAGGTATGACTTAAACCAGCCTTTAATTCCAACAGTGTGCTCTAATCTATGCAGCAAAAGGTTATGATCAATGGTATCAAAAGCAGCACTGAGGTCCAGCAGAACAAGGGCAGAAACTAATCCATTGTCTGAGGCCATGAGGAGGTCGTTGGAGACTCTAATCAGTGCTGTTTCTGTTCTATGATGAGTTCTAAACCCTGACTGAAAGACCTCAAATAGATCATTTCTATGCAGGTGTTCTCCTAACTGGCTAGTAATAATTTCTTCCAGAATTTTAGAGATAAATCAGGAGAATCCTTGGAAAAGACCAGCGAGGCTTGGACAGGGAACAAACAGGACTTGGAAAGCAGAAAGGAAGGAAGGCAGAAAAAATCCAGAGACAAGATCGACAGACGAACCAGCAGACTGAAAGTGAAAGACAAGGCTTAAAGACACAAAGGAGCAAATGAGGGCCAGGTACAGACAATCAGGGAAATGAATGGAAGGAAGTGAAGGTGAACACCACAAAGACATGACAGACCTCCAAAGTAAAACAGGAACCAAGTTGACTAAAGACAGGAACGTCAAGAACAATAGCCCAAATCCAGAAAACAAGAAAAAAAAGAAGGCCAAACCATGACAGAGATTTGACTTTCTTGCTTTGAGTAAAAGAGCTATTTCACTACTACCTTTCTCTAAGTGTGTACCTGTGAGACATCGTCAGTCACAGCTGAAGTCGTGTCCAAGTGCGGTCAAAATCCCCAAATAAATTCATGCACCGCCCTTTTAATCAAGGATGCATCCGGAGAGACTTGTGTCAACTTTAGACGGCAAAGTATCCCAGAATGCACTTCACATCAACAAGCACGAGTGATAGCAGAGAAGAAATATAGCTTTAGTTCTGTTTTTGTGTAACAGAATGCAGTTTTAAGATGTTTTAATGGAAGAATATAGTTCCTCTAACCTCAAATGTGTAGTCAAATGATCAAGTTTTTTTTTCTCTTTTTGCCTCCACAGAACTATATTTAGGTCCAATTTGAGTCATTTGACTTTTGAACATTTGTGTGCCAAAGGAGTTGGGTTGCTGTCATGTACATAGATACCCTGCTGTTCCACCAGTAGAGATGCTGTACTGGATCCTCCTGACCTCTAAAGTATGTTCCTCATACTTGTCAAATATGAATGACCAAGAATGGAGGTCCAAACTTTGGAGACTTGCTTTGAGTAATAGTCCAGGTTAAACGCTAAAGCTCAGCAAAGCAAATGACACTGGTAAAAGGCATTTGTTTGCAGAGTTTGAGCATGTACACTTTGATGTTTGCATTAAGGATTCCCAGAGGCGGGCTGACTGTACAGTACTGTCATCTGTATTCAATTCTTACAGACAATCATTTAAATGATAATTATGCATAAGGAAAAAGGCTTCGCATTTGAATCAAACTGTTCATCGGCTATTTGTGTTTCTTTTTACAACCAGCTACAAATATAAATCTGAATGAAAGAACACATTTATGCTCAACATTTGCATAACAATCCCTGGCCTTTCCCTGACATTTAATATAACCCATGAATTATAATCAGCCCCAATAATGAGATGAGAAATACCAAGTATGTCAGTAAAAGGTTTGGCTCCAATGAATCGCAAGGCCCCTTCCAGATAACTGTGTTTTATGCTTTCTGCTGAAGGAGACGGTGGATCTGAATAGAGCTGCTCCACCCTCATCTTTAACTTTAAGGCACAGCCCTGTAATTCACTGACTCAGCTCTTTTAAGAATTGATTTCATTCTTTTGTTGTGTTTTGTTCTAAATAACTGTTTTTTCCTTTTTGGTTTCAGTTTTACAGTATATGTTCTATTTTAGTCAGTATTTTGTTTTATTATGGAATACATTTTGTTTCGCTTTCATTTGTTTGACTTTTGTTTTGTGCTTCATCAATTATTGTTGTCTTTGTAGTTTTTAGTTTTAATCAGCGGTCGCTGACTTTCCTCTGCAGTTGCCCTTCGTCTCAGTCTGATTAGGTGCCATGTGACTAGTTTTCCAACCTGAATCCCTTCTGTTGGTCTTATCAGTGAATGACCTCAGTATCTTTCAGGTTTCTGCCTCTGGCATTCCCCATATCATCAATGAATAATCCCCATTTTTTGATACTTGCATTGCTCATTTTTTGTGCAGCACTTTAGTCCATGTCTTTAAATGTGCTTTATAAATACATTTTACCTACCTTGCAGATTCTGCCTTGTCTTTATCTTTTATTTTCCAACCTATACCTCCTGCTCTTGGGCCCTGCTGTCAACCCATTACAGTTGTAACTATGTGCAAAATAAAATATATATGTTCCCTGCTCTGCTCCATGGTAGAGGCCTGAGTTTGAAGGAGACAATGCCACTGGGGGGGGGGGCACAGAAGGAATTAGTTGTATGTGTGTATATGAATATATATACAGTTCCTTGTGAAAGTATTTGACCCTCTTGAAGTTTTCAACCTTTTGCCACATTTCGGGCTTCAAACATAAAGATATAAAATGTATGTATAAAAAAAGAATCAACAACAAGTGGGACACAATCGTGAAGTGGAATGACATTTATTGGATATGTTCAATATTTTAAACAAATAAAAAACTGTAAAGTGAGGTGTGTAATATTATTGGGCCCTTACTTTCAGAGCAGCAAACTGAGTCCAGAAGTTCAGTGAGGATCTCTGAATGATCCAATGTTGTCCTGAATGACTGATGATGATCAATAGAATCCACCTGTGTGTAATCAAGTCTCCGTATAAATGCACCTGCTCTGTGATAGTCTCAGGGTTCTGTTTAAAGCTCAGAGAGCATCATGAAGACCAAGGAACACACCAGGCAGGTCCCAGATACTGTCTTGGAGAAGTTTAAAGCTGGATGTGAATCCAAAAAGATTTCCCAGCTTTAAACATCTCAAGAAGCACTGAGCAAGCAATCATATTGAAATGGAAGGAGTATCAGACCACTGCAAATCTACCAAGGCCGTCCCTCTAAACTTTCATCTGGAACAAGGAGAAGACTGATCAGAGATGCAGCCAAGAGGCCCATGATCACTCTGGATGAACTGATCTACAGCTGAGGTGGGAGAGTCTGTCCAGAGGACAACAATCAGTCCTACACTGCACTAATCTGGCCTTTATGGAAGAGTGGCAAGAAGAAAGACATTTCTCAAAGATATCCATAAAAAGTCTCTTTTAAAGTTTGCCACAAGCCACCTGGGAGACTCACCAAACATGTGGAAGAAGGAGCTCTGGTCAGATGAAACCAAAATCAAACTTTTTGGCCACAATGCAAAACGATATGTTTGGAGTAAAAGCAACACAGCTCATCACCCTGAACACACCATCCCCACTGTCAAACATGGTGGTGGCAGCATCATGGTCTGGGCCTGCTTTTTTTCAGCAGGGACAGGGAAGATGGTTAAAACTGATGGAAGATGGATGGAGCCAAATACAGGAGCATTCTGGGAGAAAACCTGTTGGAGTCTGCAGAAGATCTGAGACTGGGATGGAGATTTATCTTCCAACAGGACAATGATCCAAAACATGAAGACAAATCTACAATGGAACAGTTCACAAATAAACGTATCCAGGTGTTAAAGTCAAAGTCCAGACCTGAATCCAATCCAGAATCTGTGGAAAGAGCTGAAGACTGATGTTCACAAACGCTCTCCATCCAACCTCACTGAGCTCTAGCTGTTTTACAGGAAGAATTTAGTCTCTGGATGTGTTAAACTGATAGAGATAAACCCCAAGAGACTGGCAGCTGGAACTGCAGCTAAATGTGGCGCTACAAAGTATTAACGCAAGGGGGCTGGATAATATTGCATGCCCCACTGTTCAGTTTTCAATTTGTTAATGTTTAAAATATCCAATAAATTTTGTTCCACTTCACGATTGTGTCCAACTTGTTGAATCTTGACAAAAAATTGAAATTTTAAATCTTTGTTTGAAGCCTGAAATTTAGCAAAAGGTTAAAAAGTTCAAGAGGGCCGAATACTTTCACAAGTATATACATACAGTGGTTTGTATATAAATACATACATATATAGTCAAGCACCTTTTCAAACTGAGCTTACTGACACTGACTCATTTTCTGTCACAAGACCATGAATGCTTTTTTTTATGACACATTTACATTACCTGAAGTCTTTGGGCCTACTTGACATAAGATTAATAAAAGACTGGAAACTGTAAGGGAAGTTTTAATGATCCTATTCTTTATTCTACCTGAATGCCTTAAGCTCAGCCCGTCATCACCCCTTAACCAGTACATTCATGTATCACAACCCTGGAAAATTAATGCTTTGAATTTGAATTTAACCTTGGTCCAGGAGTGGAAAAAGTATAACACTTTAATGACTTCAGTGAACATGCAGGCAAGAACAACATTTTGAACAAACTTTTAGATATGTGAGATAACATTGCAAACAGCTCTATAGATTTGTTTCCTTTCAACCACAGGAAACAACTTTTGTAGACAACAAATGCTGTCCTTGTCTACCTGTATCATCTGAAATCCATGTGGAGAGCTGCTGGAGTCCAGAGCACGCTGCTGCTGCCACATGTGGAGACTGCTGTCACCTATCAACGCTACAAGCACATCCGTCCCACCTCCCAGAGATCCAACGCTCCACATGATGACTGAAGGTGAAAAAAAAATAAATAATAAATTCTCTTCCTTGTTGCACCCCATTGTTCTCCTGCTCAACAAGCTTGACCTCTCCTGGTCTGTTTCTGACCATCAGCTGGCCTGTCATGGCTACTCGCAGTAATCAACCATCTTTACACTAACCTGTGAGAAGATGAACACCTGCCGTTCACCTGCAGATATCTGCAACAGGCTCCATGACCCTGGATGGGTTTTTACAAAGATGTCTATTTACAGTTTTCCCCAATTCATTCCTGTCCAGTTACAGCAGTTTTATATTTCAGTGGAGGTAAAGTAGCCAAGGTATTGGATGAGTGCAATTTATCTCTATTAAATAAAAAAAATGATGAAATGAATAAAAACATCAGTCCAGTTGAGAACTCCAGTTGAGAGCGTAAAACAGTAGCTTCATCTAAACCATCCAATTGAGTCAACGAGGATGTTTAAGTATTTTTTTCACTGTGGTTACTGGCACAGGGTTTTATTAAAGAAAAAGAAAAAAAAATACTCACATACAAAATCAGAGGATTAAAATGTTCCTGAACGTGGTAGAAACATTTAGATTTTCATTCTTCTGGATCACTGATTGCAGTGATGATGGATCTAAACTGTTGGGGCTCATTACGTTTTCTTTATCTTATTTTTCTCTGCCTTCCAGGAACTCCAATGGACTTCTGTGATTTAGTTTTGAATCTCTTTATTAAGACACAGACTAAAAATCCAGGGATGATATTAGAGGTGGACCTATCGGTTGTCTCATTAATTAGTCGGATGATTTTGGGCCACTCTTTCACATTAACCAATTAGTAACAACAATAAAATAAAGCAATAAAAATCACGAAACAACTCGGTATTTAGTGTGAATCCCCTCCAGATCAAGCTCAGATCTGACTCCTTCAAAGACGGTCCCAGACAGACGTTTGTGCTCATATCGTTCAGGAGTATTCAGCTTTAAGGGAGCCTGGTTCCAGTATTTTCTGTTTGGGTCTTAAAAAGCTCGGACCTGATTCAGCACGTGTTCTGTGTGCTCAGTTTTCAGCATGTGGTTTCAGAAACAGTCAGTCTCCCCCCTCTTAGGCAACTACGTGGCTAAAAATGTGTGATTTTGCAGTTTTTGTTTGTGCAGCTGGTCTTTGGAGAGCTAGCGGAGCGGCGGCGGCTGAGTTGGTGGTCTACTGGCGAGGCAGCCATGTTGGCGGATCGTAAATTTGTTTCACCCTCCTATTATGTTGCGGGTCAAATTCACCCATTTTGAAAATTAAAAATCTAAGAAAAAGTACTTAAAAGTATTTTTTTCAGGATAAAACCGCTTGGTTCATGGTTCATTTAAAATATTTGCAACCTACCTCTCCATGTTTATGTTACATCGATACTATTCCAGTCAATTTTATCCAGCTGCCAAAATGGAGAATAAAAGGGGTTATAAATGTCTAAAACTATATGTTTTTTTTACCTCCGCCAAGGAGGTTATGTTTTTGCCGGCTTTTATCTGTTTGTTTGTTTGTCTGTGTTCAAGATAATTAAAAAAGTTATGGATGGATTTAGATTAAATTTTCAGGAGTTGTCAGAAATATGAAAAGGAAGAACTGATTTCATTTTGGGTGTGATCCGGAAGAAATCCTGGAATCTGGATCACTTTCGAATTTTCGATAACATTGTGGTAAATGGGGCCAAAAATTTTGGTTTCTCAATATCTCTGTTAATTATTGCCCAGAACTCATGAAATTTCACTCAGGGATTGACAATGGGAACCTCTATCAAATTTCAAAGGCTGGTCCGGATCTGATCCAGTTTGCGGATTTTATCGCAATCTGTAAATTGCTAAATTGGGGAACTGCTGTGCTTGGCGGAGGTCTGCGCTCTCCGAGTGTTTTTCTAGTTTTATAATTGTGATTCCCATTTCTCCCCAGTTTCTCACCCACACACACCTTCTCCCTCGGGTCGTGCTTGACATGACACATGGGCTCAGATAGTATACTTCCCCTTACCCTCAAATTGTGTGTATATGAACCTTCGCTAACCTCTAACGCCAACTTCCGCCCACTATAGCCGCTACACATTTTGCCGACTCTTTTACTCACTTTGTAGATGTGGCAATCTTTTGCCCTTTCCTCTAACTTGGTATCGTACCATCGCAGTTTTAGGATAAAACATTTCGGTAGTCTGACTACCCGCAACCCATGTCGGCTCGTACAAGAGCGTGCCCAAATGGCTTCAATGCAGATCCACTTGGTCACATGTGGACGTTGCACAAACGGCTCTGCTTCTCTAAATTAACTCTTGTATAAGAAGTGTAATTTGGCCTCAGTTGAACCCCTGAGAAAATGGCAGAGATCGTCTTAAATTGGCTTGCTCGCCAGTTGAACCATAGATGACCAGAGTGTGTTTACCGGTGTGTTCACCTCATGCACGAGCTGCTTTATCTCATCTTCAGAGAAGCGCCATGACGGGTTTGGGAGAATGGATTAAGGAAAGTGCAACCTGCTCTTAAAGGCAATGGCTGCTGATGTACTGATAAGAAATGCCCCAACCACTCCTACGGATAATGTAGCGGGCAGAGCAGTTGGGAAAGAGGATATAGCAAGGGTGGAAGATTGCTTTTTTTTTGGGTGGGAACTCCTCTCCCGCCATACATTATCCCTAAATAGTGGCTGTAGCAGATCTGGCTGAAGATCTGGCCCGTGGTCTCAGAGGGCAGAATATAACCTGAATTTTTTCACAAGCCACGACTTGGGTCAAGAGCTTCTAAAGAGAAAGCCCACGATGGTTGAAACAGTCCAAAAGAACCAGTGTGAACTCTCTGCTGAGCTGCTAGTATCCAAGAACAGGATCCCTGAGTCCTCCATGTCTGCTTTCACAGACGCCTCAGCCCAAGAGACTTGGGCAAAAAGTCTCACAAAAAGACTTGTGAGACTTGTGAGCTTATGTCAAGATGTCATGAGCTCTTTACAGAAAATGTTGAAATCAGCACAAGAAAAAAATCAGAAACCAAGTATGATCCCTGCAATGCCACCAAAGTGTGTGTTGGAGGGGGGTGGCTAATTTAGACCAAGTCATGGGGTCTAAAAGCACCAAACAAATGACTGCAAGCTGACCGCTGGTCATCTTTGATAACATGACTGATGGATCAGCCTGCAACACATTTGTCATTTAAAAGGAGATCTTTTCAGAGCAGAACACATCAAAGCTCTGCAAGGAGCACATCTTCTGTCTGAGCTGACAGACCCCCATGACCCTGAACAGGAATAAGTGGGTCAGATAATGGATGGATGGATTTCTGGTTCAAGACATTGTGTAGTAATTATTGTCACAATGTGATGATGTGTCATGTGTGCTGTGGAGACTCACAGACATACATTTATACAAACAATGTTCATCTTGTTCATCTGTTTTTTGGGTTTTTCTTATTTTTATTAATTTCTGGTTGAAAGACATTTCTTAAGTTTTCTTTTATTGTAAATGCAGTAGATTCTGGTTTTACTTCAGCTGGTCAATTTGACCCTGAAGATTAGATTTTCTTCTGTTAATTTATCAGCATCACCCCAAATAGAAAAGTTAAAAATATAGATAAATAACAAAAAACATTAATGTCAGATCGAACTATTGTATTTTACAGATATGTCATTCCAATGCATATTTAAACTCGAAATGCTGTTCCTAAGAAACTAACATAATACGAAGGTTAAATGAGCTAGCCTGAGCCAAACTCACAAACCAAATTATCATCTAAATGTCTTTTTACACCTTTTTTTCTTTTGCATATTCAGGTCTTCATTTGGTTCCTTCAGCGTTCTGCAGAAGGTGTAATATATATTTTACTGCAAGCTCATGAAAAGGTTTATAGACAAATTAAATGGGTTTTCTTTTTGCAAAATGTGAGCTTTCGAGTGTCATCACCCGAGGGTGTCGCGTTCATTCAGACCTGACAGCTATAATGCAACAATTTCAGTAAATTAACCAGGCTAGTTGAGGAAATATGAGTTAACAGTTGGTTGAGTTGATACCGTTTAGAAATGGCTTTTTGAATTAATGGCGCTCCACATTGTAGTAAATGGAGGATTATTATTGTTCTTGTTGAAACTGTCCATCCAGAGACATTAAAATTTTGTTCTGTATGCATATCACTGACAGACTCATTTTTCCTGCTCATTGTTGGGTCTAGAGAGAAAGAGAGAGCAGGAGAGGAGGCTTCATTCTTCTCAGAAATGTGACCACCTTACTATGTCAGAGCCCAGGAACAATTTTCCTTTGCAGGCAAGACTCCCGGAGAGGTGATGCAAGCGACCCGGCTGTGCATTTTCAGCGCTAACTTTTCAATATGCGGACTCGCGGCTGATTGATTACGCGCAGACCCGGAGTGATAAAGAAATGAGGATCGCCCACTGCATTTTTCACCTGGTTGGCTTTACAAACTTACCCTCAGGCAGCTGAGACGGAGCTGAATGCACGGGTGCAAGGATTTGTCACGGCGTGTCGGAGGCAAACTGGCCGTCCCTCAGCGGCAGACGCAGCAGCTAATACGCTCATACGCTGGGCATTTTCCCGAAAGCGTCACCGGAGCATAAGCTGCAGCTTTTCTGAAAGATCTACAAGAAAAACATCAGAAAAAGCATGAAAAATGATGATGATGATGCCTCCAAAGACAGAGAAGGTCAAGGTCAAATTCATTTTTATAGCACATTTAAAAACAACAAAGATGACCAAAGTGCTTCATTATCAATCAATTGACGTCCATGTTCTACACGTTTCTGTCGGTTACTGATGTGAACGGGTTTTGATGCAATTTGTCGGCTTGTTGGAGATCACAGGTTTCCATCTTTAGACTCGTCCTTCTTGCTCTGAAATTCCCCTGCATCCTTTGAATCACTTATTTTGTCTGAAAGGAAACATTTTACAAGGCCCTTTTTTTTTTAAGTCTTTCAATGTCTTTAAAACCCTTTGATGTTTTTTTCCCTCACTCATTTGCTGCCAAAGTGGCCATCATCCATCCTTCTTTGCTCCCAAACAAATCAAGCTGCACTCATGCTCCAACATTAACCGTTTTTAGGGCTTGAGCGCATTCATGCTTACAGTTCAGCCATCCACTGCAGTTTCAATATCGTCACGGTCAGAGTGATTTTGTGACAGTCTGGTCTGTCTGTCTTCAGCTCCGATGACGGCGCTGCTTCAGCCTCTTATATAAGTTGGGGAGAGACGAGGACAAATCCTTGAATTTACGATCAGCAAAAAGTCAAATCTTGGTGGAAACACGGCACTAAAGAGGAGAAAAATTCACCATTATCATTTGTAATTAGAGCACATCCTTCCATCCATCCATTATCTTCTGCTTTGTCTTTAGTCGGATTGTGGGGCAGCAGCTTCAGCAGAGAGGCCCAGACCTCCCTCCCCCTGGCTGCCTCCACCAGCTCCTCTGAGAGAACACCGAGGCGCTCCCAGGCCAGTCAAGAGATATAGCCCGATCATACACCTCCTGCTAGCCGCTACCCACTAGCCACTACCCACAAATTGCGAGTTTAGGAACCTCGGTTAACCGCTATGCAAAGTTCCACTTCCCTAAAGCCGCTATCCGCTTTGCCGACGCCCTTATTAACATTGTAGGTGTGGCAATGGGCGTGTCTTTTGCGATTTCTGCAACTCAGTATCTTGCAATCGCTGGTTTAGGGTAGCAGCTCTCGTGCGCAGTGAGTAGCGGGTGGTCAGACCACCCGCTACTCACTGCGCACGAGAGCTGCTCCGATCTGGATGAAAAGACACTCCATTGCAGGTTGCGGGTAGCGCAACCTGCTCTCAAAGGCAATGACTACTGACGCACTGATTGGTTTAACAGGTGGAACGCCCTAAACACTCCTATGCATAATATAGCGGTTAGCGCAGGTAAGATCACGGGTTTAGAGAGGTGGAAGATTGCGTTGTTTGAGGGGGAACGCCCCTCCCGCTACCCGCTATCCCTTAATAGCGGCTTTAGGAGGTTTGGCAGAAGATCAAGCCCTTAAACTCCTCCACTTGAGTTTCCAACCTGGAAAGTCTGTTCTACCCTTTTCCGACTGAGGACGATGGTCTCAGATTTGGAGACACACACACTAATAAGAGCACCATGACAGTTTTTATTGGAACATCCTTCTTTCTCACACTGCACACATGAGAACACCGTGTACTCAGTGCGACGTGTTTGAGTGCACTCATGAAAGTACTCCACCTGGAACAAAGCCTCAGTCGTTCATCAATGCTGGATTTGCACTAAATCATCATTATAATCACCCACTGACATCATCTGCTTGAAACAAGCCCTACCTCATTACTACAACTAAATATCCCTCGATCCTAACTTTTTGAAAGGTACTTGCAGGCCTGAACAGCAGAGATGGAGTTGATAACATATTATTAACAGAGGAAATGAAGTTTAAGAAGGTTTTACACTCATGCTGCTCTGAGATCTGGCAGTCAGTCCAGATCCAAGGTGAAAATTACCCCCCTGTTGGTTTATAAACTCAGAATTATAATTATTTCTCCTTTGCTCTCACACCATTAGTGCTATATATAGTAAATGCACCAGGGATTATATATCGTGGATACTTTAGGATGAGACACCTGGTTTCTCACAGTAGGTACCTTCATAATCACCTGAAGGAACAGAATGTTCACTTAGATTTTTGTCCCGTCATCATTTTCAGCTGCTGAAAAAAAATCTGGCTGATCGGGACACTGCTGGGAGTTGAAGCCTTGCTATTTTCTCTAACTTCATAATGGATGATGAGGAAAACCCTTGTCTGCTGATGTCTAACACCATCCTAATACGGAGGAGTGAAAGTCCTGCTCAGTCTGATGTCTGACTCAGAACAGTCCTTGTCCTTTATGGATTATGGTCTTTCAGGCACTCATTGTCTCTTTATGTTCATTTTTTTTTTCTCAGTATACTCTCACATTAACACGTGTAGATGTAGGAAGTACAATAAAACCAAGGGGCCACATATGGCTTCCCTAAACTGTCTGCAACGCGGGAATGCCAATAAGTGCAGTTCTTCGAATGACCACTAGAAGCTGTGAACTGGTCTCCATTGATGTTCAACTTTACAGCAGACAGCATAAGACAAGTTTTTTATTTTCATTATTTTTTTTCTTTTTTAAAGCATCTGAAAAAGATTTTGTGGATTTATACTCAGTAGGGATGTAACGATATCAAAAATTTGATATCTCGATTATAGTGACCAAATTGTCACGGTTTACGATATTATCGCAGTATTCTAAATTTCTGTACAAATGTCCAAAAAACACATACATTAAAAAGTTTTCACAAAATCTTGTGATTTTCTTGTCATACTAAAACATTAGAGGCTAAATTTTTATCAAAATGAAACTTTTACATTTAAAGGGCAAACAACTGCCACTGAAAGAGATTTTATTTTAAATGAACAAAATAAATTACAGGAGCAAAGCTTATTTGTCTAAATGTTTAAATGAACACTTTCACAACCATAGTAGGTCAAAATATGCAAACAATTATCAGGAACAAAAATTATAGCCAGTAGATTTGAAGTGTTACTGCCTTTCGCAGCAACTTTTTCTTGCAGACACGATAATTGTCCTCCACCAGTTGTCCCTCTGCATTCTTAAAAACATACATATATATATATTAGGGCTGTCAATTTCTCAAAATAATTAATCAGATTAATCGCATGACTGTCAATAGTTAATCACGATTAATCGCAAATTAATCGCATATTTTTATCTGTTCTAAATCTACCTTATACAGATCTTTTTCAAGTTGTATTACTCTTATTAATACGAGTCCTGACTAGAACCAGGAAATATGACCATATTAGTCCAGTCCTGAGGTCTCTGGCTTCCAGTCACTCAGAGAATAGACTTTAAAACAGCTCTACTTGTGTTCAAGTCTCTTCATGGCCCCAAAATCCATCTCTGACATTTTAGATCCATATGAACCAACCTGGACTCTGAGAACCTCAGGTAGTGGTCTCCTGCTGGTGTCCAGAGTCAGGACTAAACAAGGTGAAGCTGCATTTTAGTTTTATGCTCCTAAAATCTGGAACAGTCTTCCAGAAGATGTGAGAGAGACCTGAACTCTGACAATGTTCAGATCCAGACTGAAAACAGTTCTGTTTAGATGTGAAGATGATGACTAGAAGGATTTTATCTGCACTCTTCATTTTTAATTTAATTAATTAATTTTTTCATTAATTAATTTTTATTTATTATTGATTATTTTTATGCTTGTATGGAATGATTCTATTTGCCTTCTTGTGACTGCATCTGTAAAGCACTTTGAATTGAATTGCAAATAAAGTTGCAAATAAAGTTGCCTTGCCTAATATGAGAGTACACAAATGCTTGCCTTATGCAAAACAAATGTATGTTTATTTATTGCTACAATGCCAAATCCATTATATGTTATATATATATATATACTCAATATTTTATCTTATGTTCTTCATACAAAATATTTCCGTTTATTTGCTTCAAACGGGGGGGGGGGGGGGGGGGGGGTCTCTCTGCATCACCGCTCTCATTAACTAAATTCACATCGACAGCAAACACAAACAACATCTTGTGGAGTGAGCCATCAGGCAAGGTTTTGAAGCTGAACTTACCATTCAAAATAGTATCTTTTGTATCCATTTATTATTTGTATCCAACTACTGCTAATAGTTTGTTTACGTCTGTCTGTCTGCGGCATGGACATCGACGTCAGTGCATGACTTCCTGTTTTGACAGGACTACGGAGGACTACAGGACTACAACTACGGCGGGCCCGAGGCTCATTAAACCTACTCTCCTCTTTACTATTGTACACGGCCAGGCTGTGTCGCGTTAACGCGCGTTAAAAAAATTAGTTGCGTTAAAATTATTTTGCGTTAATCACGCGTTAACGCGTTAACTTTGACAGCCCTAATGCTCAGACCTCAGATTTTGTCCTTTTAGTGGGTTGGTAAATGTCCTGCGTGCTATCACCACTTTCCGCCATGCTCACGTTACGATGCCGATGTTACAAGCTACATATTCGCGCGAGACACAGTAGCGAGTCGCTCGCAGACTTGAATGAGGCTGATATTACATATCCTGGTAATCGACAGTGATAATAAGATTAAGTCAAACATAAACGGTCATCGCTATCTCGTAAAATATCATCGCACTTTACCGTAATACCGGTAAGCGTTCCATCCCTAATACTCAGTAAGATCATTAGATTCTCAACTGCTGGCACAGAGCCATGGTGGTTTTAGAGACACAGAGAGATGGCGAGCATCTCTAACAAAGCAGCTTTGATGCAAACTCTGAGACGACAATGATAAATGCAGAGTTATTCAACAACTATCCAAAATATGATGTTACATGACTAGGGCTGGGCAAGTTAACGCGTTATCGCGCGTTAACGCATTCATTTATTAACGCCGACAAATATTTTATCACGCGTTAACGCGCTCATATGCTTTTGTTTTGAAAGGTCGGTTACTGGCCAGAACCGGAAGACAATTGGCAGGTAAACATGCAAAAAAACCCAGAACAGACATGAAAAACGATAAAAATCTGTATACTTAACAGTTTGGGTACCAACTCAGGTAGCAATATTAACAATTCTGTCTGAAAAAGAAAATTCTGGACTGCAACAAAACTTTCGCGTCATTCCTCCATGTTACATCAGATCTCTTCATGTGTTCACTGTCCTGCTGTTCTCTAGCTGGTTACTTCAGTGCGGCTCCATTTAGTGGCACAGATGTATAATGACAACAGAAAGTCCAGTCATTAGTTATAAAACAAATTCAGTCCTGTGGACCATTTTTTTCATTTCGTATTTTTGATCCAAGTCTAAAATTGAAATATTAAAAAAAACCCAGGCATTTTTTCCTTTTTTTTTCTTATAAAATTAAAAAACGAAAAACATATTTAAATGTCACTTTTTAATTTTTAAAATTTTTGATTGACAATTGAAAATAGAAAGAATGAATGATGCACGAATTGGTAAAGTTACATAATGGACATGTAACATGGACATTTTCATTTTAAAATTCTCCCAGAAGGAAGATTCGACAGAAACAAGGTTATTTGTAACAACTGCCAAGTTGAACTCCCCGTTAAAAGTTTCTGCTGTTACCTCAGAAATTACCTGTTTTAATGTTCTGATTGTGCTGAGACACAATCATTTTGTTGGATTTTGTTTGTAGACTTTTTTTTTATTTTTTATAAAAACAGGATGACATTAATGCCCTGGCAGTGGCAATAAGCTTTATTTTATTTTACATTTTTTAAGATGAGATTTACACTAAATATGTGTTACTGACAAGTGCTGATGTTAAAAGTGTTTGAACAACAAATGTTATAGCACTTTAGTTCATATGGGAGCAGAACATTTAAATAAAAGGGGATTTTACACTACTTTTGAATTCATAATTTAATTTTGCGTATACAATGCGATTAATCGCGATTAATCAGGGAAATAATGCGATTAATCGCGATTAAAAATTTTAATCGTTGCCCAGCCCTATACATGACGTAACCCACAGTGACGGGGAGCCTGAAACGGCAGTTTTTAAAAAGTGAGACTGAGCAGAGGGTGCATGGGAATGTGACTGAAAGAATAAATGAAGCACCATCCATCGTGAGTGAAGGAGCGCTTTCAGTACGTTGAAAGCTGTGAAAATCCCCAGATCTGTGAGTTTCAGGGCTTAGTTTAAAGCCGGCCTCAGCTGGTTGAAATGAATGTTGGACTGTATTTCAGGTGTCTCTGCAGTTTCTTTTTCAAGTATGAGGGCCCCGCTGTCACAGTTTAGGGCTAGGACCCAAATGCAGGAGAGCAGGAGGCAGGAGTCACCAACAAAAAAAGTCCTTTAATAAGTCCAAAAGTATAAACAAACCACCATTCCTGCTGCTGTTAAAGTCAGTCTAATCAGGGGTCTAAGTGTGTGTTGGTGTATTTCAGTCTATTTCAATGGTTAAAGTTGTTTTGTTTTGTTGCACAAGTTGTTTGAAAAGTGCAATACAAATAAAGTTTGATTGGTTGGTTGATTGATTAATCAATGGGAAGATAAACGGGATGAAGATCAGATGAACCAGCAACCAGGAGAGAAAAGACAGGACAGTCTGAAGACAGGGGCTCAGGCGAACGTAATCAGGGGAATTAACACAAGGAAGTAAAACTGAACTCAAGCAAGTTTATTTGTGTAGCACATTTTCATGTAAAAGACAGCTCAAAGTACTTTACATAAATCATTAAAAACCAATCAAGAAAGAAAAAAAAAACAATAGAATGAATCATAATAAGGTGATATAAAATACCAAAATAAATCAACCTAAATAAATCAAAAATAATAAATTAAAAGAAGCTAGACAAAGTAAAGGATACCGTGCAGATTTCATGGATAGGCAAATGACAAAAGAAATATTTCTACAGTTGTGTCTACAGTGTCTAAAGTGTCTACAGTTGATGAAAGTTTAATCTCCACTGGAGGTTTGTTCCACTTGTTTGCAGCGTAACAGCTAAATGCTGCTTCTCCATGTTTAGTCTGGACTCTGGTCTGGACTAGTTGACCCAAGTCTTTAGATCTAAGATCCCTTCTTGGTTTATACTCTCTGAACATATCTCAGATGTATTCTGGACCTAAACCTAAACCAACCTAAACTGGAAGCCAGTGTAAAGATTTTAAATGTGGTGTGACGCGTTCAGATCTTTTAGATAGATAGATAGATAGATAGATAGATAGATAGATAGATAGATAGATAGATAGATAGATAGATAGATAGATAGATAGATACTTTATTCATCTCAAAGAGAAATTTGCAGTTCCAGCAGCTTGCGAGTACAAATAGTAAAAAAGAGCAACAAGATAAGTAACTTAAAGCAATAAAATAAGTAACAAAATAGGAATAAGGTTAATAAAATAAAAAATATAAAATGGCATTGCAAATGAAGGTGCAAAAAATATAAAAATAGCATTGCAAATGAGGGTGCCATAAAAATATAAAATAGCATTACAATGAAGGTGCAATTTGTGTTATTGTTTCCCCTGAGAGGTGTTGAAGAGCCGCATGGCGTGGGGGAGGAATGATTTCCTCAGTCTGTCAGTGGAGCAGGGCAGTGACAGCAGTCTGTCACTGAAGCTGCTCCTCTGTCTGGAGATGGTGCTGTGCAGTGGGTGCTGTGGATTGTCCATGATGGACAGGAGCCTGTTCAGCGTCCGTCGCTCTGCCACAGATGTTAGGCTGTCCAGCTGTGCGCCAACAACAGAGCCTGCCTTCCTCACCAGTTTGTCCAAGCGTGCTGTGTCCTTCTTCTTGAGGCTGCCCCCCCAGCACACCACAGCGTACAGGAGGGCGCTCGCTACCACAGACTGGTAAAAGATCTGTAGCAGCTTTTTACAGATGTTGAAGGACGCCAGCCTTCTGAGGAAGTACAGACGGCTCTGTCCTTTCTTGCACAGGGCATCCGTGTTGGCAGTCCAGTCCAGTTTGTCATCCAGCTGCACCCCCAGGTATTTATATGTGTGTACCACCTCCACACAGTCTCCCTTGACCTGAACGGGTTCAGGCCGTGTCCTGGTTCTCCTAAAGTCTATCACCATCTCCTTGGTCTTGCTGGAGTTGATGAGCAGGTGGTTGGAGTCACACCATGTGATGAAGTCCTGGATCACTTCTCTGTACTCACCCTCCTGCCCGCCCCTAATACATCCAACAATGGCCGTGTCATCCGCAAACTTCTGAACATGGCAGAGCTCTGAGTTGTGCTGAAAGTCGGATGTATATAGGGTGAACAGGACCGGGGAGAGCACAGTACCCTGGGGTGCTCCAGTGCTGCTGACCACAGTATCGGACCTACAATCCCCCAGTCGTACATACTGAGGTCTGTGTGTCAGGTAGTCTGTGATCCATGCCACCAGGTGTGATTCTACTCTCATCTCTGACAGTTTGTCTCTGAGTAGCAGAGGCTGGATGGTGTTAAAGGCGCTGGAGAAGTCCAAGAAGGTAATCCTCACCGCACCCTTGTCTCTGTCCAGGTGAGAGAGAGATCTGTGGAGCAAGAGGGTGATGGCATCCTCTACTCCCACCTTTTCCCTGTAGGCAAACTGCAGAGGGTCCAGAGCGTGTTGGGTCTGTGGCCTCAGATGATGGAGCAGCAGCCTTTCCATGGTCTTCATCACGTGTGACGTCAGTGCAACCGGCCTGAAGTCGTTCATTTCCCCAGGATGTGCTTTCTTCGGGACTGGGATGACGCAGGATGTCTTCCATAACTGAGGGACCTTCCCCTGTCCCAAGCTCAGGTTGAAGATGCGCTGTAGAGGGTGACCCAGCTCCCGCGCACAGGCCTTCAGTAGTCTGGGGGAAACTCCATCTGGACCTGCGGCTTTGTTGGGGCGCAGCCTTCTCAGCTCTCCATATACCTGAGCTGCTGTGATCGTGGGTGGTGTGAGGGGGGTAGGGGGGGTGTCCTCCTCTGTGCTGGTGATGGCTTGTGGGGGTGGGTGGATGGGGATTGCTGTACTCCTAGGTGTGAATGGGATGGGCTGATCAAACCTGTTAAAAAACTGGTTCAGCTGGTTTGCCCTTCCCACATCCCCCTCAATGGGGGTACTCCTTTTTGATGTACAGCCGGTGATGGTCCTCATCCCCTCCCACACCTCCCTCATGCTGTTGTTCTGCATTCTTTGTTCTAATTTCCTTCTGTACTTCTCCTTCGCCACCCTGAGCTGGACTCTGAGTTCCTTCTGTACCCGCTTGAGCTCCTGAGTGTCACCATCTTTGAAGGCCCTCTTCTTTTGGTTCAGGAGGCCTTTGATGTCACTGGTAATCCAGGGCTTGTTGTTAGCAAAGCAGCGTACCGTTCTTACTGGAACAACAGCATCCATACAGAAGTTAATGTAGTCCGTGGTGCAGTCAACCATCTCCTCCATGTTCTCATTGTGACACTCCTGCAGTGCTTCCCAGTCTGTGGTTTCAAAACAGTCTTGCAGAGCCTGCTCTGCTTCATGAGACCACTTCCTGAAAGAGCGTGTGGATGTTGGTAGCCTCCTCACTCTTGGTGTGTAGTGAGGTTTGAGCAGTACCAGGTTGTGATCTGCCTTCCCCAGTGCAGGCAGTTCTGGTTAAAACTCCAGCAGCAGCGTTTAGTTTACTTCCGATATGTCTGAATTTGTCTAGATAA
Organism: Hirundichthys speculiger; assembly: GCA_018398805.1. NCBI lineage: Eukaryota > Metazoa > Chordata > Actinopteri > Beloniformes > Exocoetidae > Hirundichthys > Hirundichthys speculiger. Next base: position 877,816 of record JAGFBZ010000489.1, read on the forward strand.
AAAGATGCTCCATAGCGGTTGCGGGTAGGGCAACCTGCTCTTAAAGGCAATGGCTACTGACGCACTGATTGGTTTAACAGGTGGACCACTTCTATACATAATGTAGCGGTTAGCACAGGTGGGATAACGGGTAGAGAGGAGGAAGATTGCGTTCTTTGCGGGGGAACGCTCCTCCCGCTACCCGCTATCGCTTAATAGCGGCTTTAGGAGGTTTGGTGGAAGATCGGGCCCTAAATCTATTGGACCGCAGTCATCTGGTGTCAGAGACACCTTAAGTTGTGTATCATCTGCATAACTGTGATAATTTATATTAAAGTTCTGAATTATTTGACCCAACGAGGGAAAGACAGACTTTCAAAGTAAAACAGGATGTAACAAAAACAGGAGACAAGAAGAATCACAAAAAACTCCAGAACCAAACTGCCAGACTCTGACAGACCCAGAAGAATCGGACATCTACAGAAACCCAAATCCCAAATTAGCATAGTCTTAGTGTTTATTTGCATAAACTTCTGCATGATAACTGACATGTAGGAAAATCACAACATGCGCTTGGATTGTTTCTGAGTCTGGGACAACAAAGTAACCGTTCATTTTCCAAAGATTATCATTTGCTTTGTGTGCGTTGAGAATTACAGCGTGAAGAAGCAGAGGAATGATTACATTTACCCCTTTGTACAAAAACCCCTGTGACACTTCAATTCAGCAAAGTGTAATGCAAAACTTATTGCAACCAAGTCCCCGTGTGACTGAAATTACACTACGATAAGTTATTATCAATCACGCCTGGTGTATTCCAGAAAGATAAATTGGAGTTTAATATGTTTTTAGGATGGCTGCTCCCACAGCTATCGCTGCTCTGCAAGCCTGTAAAATTGAACAGTTCCCCCAATTAACTGAAGCATAAATGGTGCTGTGGTTGTTAATCAGAAATTCAAGGCGGCGGCGGTGGAGCCGTTGCTGTGTAGTGTCTAAGAATATATGCGAATCCCACACTGGATAAATTCTGTATGACATATAAAATACAGGAGAGGATTCTTGTATTATAAACTAATGACCAATACCAAGACAGATGAGTCTTTGCTAAAAGGAGCACAAATCTGTATTTTCCTATAGCATGCTTAATAGTATAGGAATGAGGCCACTGAGAACATTGTAATGACTGGAGATCAGGCCATGAGGCTGTTTTGTTTTTTTTTTTTTTGCATAAAGACACTCATAAATCTGGGTGTGAACTTTGATATCTCTTTTGAGTCGATCAAACAGTCAGTGCACTTGTCAAATCAAGCCTTTTTTTTCAACTCAGAGGAACCGCCAAGATCAGACCTTATCTACCGCAATTAGACGTGGAAAAACGTATTCACACTTTCATCATCTCTCAGCTACACTACTCCAGCGCTCTGGACAACGTTAGATAATTTCCCTCTGCATTGCTGGGTTAACAGAGCTCAGGACACAGCAGCTTGTTGAGAAAAAAATCGTGACCTCGGCATCCCTCTATTAGCTGCCTGTCCAGCTCTGAACTGATTTCGAGCTTTAACAGCTTACTTTTAAAATTATGAAATGGATTCATTAGATCTTCAGATTCCCACACCTGGAAGAGCAATGAAGTCCACCGGCTGCTCTCCGGTGCTCCAAGATCCAGATTCAAACACAACACCGGAAAATCTCAAGATGCTGTTCCATCATCAACTGCTTTTCACTCCACAGTTACCAACACTCACGATTAATATTCAAATTTGGGGTAAAATCAAAAACAAACCAGAAAAACAGTAATAATAAAACTGCATTTTGGGGCCTTATTGTATAAATGCTGGTTTACAAGTCCATGACTTTTGGTCTCGATTCTGGTCTATTGAAGGCCCCAGCTTGTGTTTATTGTTCTGACACGTAGTTTTGACACGTAGGCGTCTAGACATTTTATCTCAAGGTCTCCATGTTTTTCATGTGATGCTTAAGACGACTGTTCCCTATTGGCAATTTGTCATTTCTGAATCATCCTGCATTCTCTGAGGTGAGTTAATGACCTCTCTGAATTGTATATGACTTGGAGAATAAATCCACTTTGCACCCTAGTGCATTGTTTAACGGCCGATTGACTGCCTCACCAGAGCACAGAAAGAGTATATTCTTATAGATATAAGATAAACCCAAAATTTCAAGTTACACAAACCACTTGAACAATAATCTATTATCTATTTCCGTTTGATGGGCATCTTTGGTCAGAGGTTTTGATCCAGCAAACCACAACGGGGACAGTAGATGCAAACAGGTGATGCTGTACTGTAAATGGCAGCTCCAAAGATGTTGCTTTTCTGTGTAAAATGGAATTAAAAACAGAATGCAATGATTTGCAAAACTCCCCCCAAACCATGTCTTATTCCCAGTAGAACATGGAAAACATCACATGTAAACTGAGGGCAAAAACCATCATCAGGAATCCTGAATTCGACGGCAGCAGCACGCCTCAGATAATTTAGAGCAGGATGGTGTTTACCGCTGTGAAGCATCACTTCTTCTTTTAACAGCAGTCTATTTACCGGAGAATGAGGAGACCATCAGAGTTTTCATTCTAGTCTAGGACTCCTGGGTCTTCTTTGTTGTATTTTTCATTTCATGATGCATCAAATGTTCTCACTTGGTTAAACAGGACAGTTCAGCTGCATCCATTGCAGTCGCATGGCTTCACAGTACGTGGTTGAGCTTTTCCTTGATGGAAGGTGCGAGGCGGTCTCTAGGAGGATGGGAGCATATGTTGCTTTAACACCTGCACATACCTTTTCAGCATTAATGTTTCCATTAACACTTCCCACTTCTGACTCTCTCTGGCTCTTATCAAATCAAATCAAATCAAATCAAACTTTATTTATATAGCACTTTTCATACATACAAATGCAACACAAAGTGCTTTACAGAATAAAATGAAACATAAAACAGGAACACAACAAAGAAAGACCCGTCCCTCTCACGCTCACACACAAAGCACACACACTCACCCTCACAGCACAAAGTAAAAAGTTAAGTAATATGGCACTGAGGATCCAGATGAGGAAAGACCACCTATGAGAGGCCATCCACGCCGAGAGGCGCCACTGCCTGCAACCACAGGGGGCGCCGTCCCAGAGACCCCCTCAACCCAGATGGACCAGGGTAGGATCTACACGTTGTGCAAATCGGACCCAGTCCTCCAGGCCCGAGGGATGTCCAAGACCACGCCCCCGTGGGCAGACCAGACACACCTCCCAGTGTGGAGGGCCCCCATGAGGAAACACTGGAGCTGAAAACTAAAAGATGAAAAGACAGGATAAAAACAGACAATAGATACAATGATGATACAATGTATAAAATGTGAAAACTTGGAGATGTAAAAACTAGGGTTAAATAAAAGAAATCAGGCAAAAGCCAAAAGGTGAATCAATAAATAGGATAAAGACAGAATAAAGTAGAAGAAGCTAAAATACTAAGAGATTAATCAATTAAAAGCCAGACTTAAATAGGTGGGTCTTGAGCCGCTTTTTAAACGCATCAACAGTCTCTGCGGCCCTGAGGCTCTGCGGCAGGCTGTTCCACAGTCGGGGACCATAGTAACTAAAAGTGTGTTTTTAATCTAACTTGTGGAAGAGTTAAAAGGCCAGTACTGGAGGACCTCAGGGTCCGTGAGGGTTGATATGATAAAAGCAGGTCAGATAGAAAAGAGGGCCCAAGACCGTTAAGACATTTAAAAACAAGTAAAAGTATCTTAAAATCGATCCTGAAGTGGACGGGGAGCCAATGCAGCGACTTTAAAACTGGTGTAATGTGTTCCCGCCCTCTGGTCCTCGTCAGCACGTGAGCGGCTGAGTTCTGTAACAATTGTAAAGCATGGATGCTCTTTTTGGGAAGACCAGAGATCAGGGAATTAAAGTAGTCCAGGCGACTGGAAATCAAAGCATCAGCACCTCCATACTGGCCTGAGAGAGAAACGGGCGGACTCTGGCTATGTTCTTCAGGTGGTAGAAACCTACCTTTGTTATGTTTTTAATGTGTGGAATAAAACTGAGCTCAGAGTCAAAAATCACGCCCAGGTTTCTCACAGATTCTTATTTCAAAGACATCCTCTGGTTTGCCGCTGGCTTGCAGCCGGAGCAATGAGCCCGATTCATTTCACCTGTATATCATCTGTCTAAGCAGACTCCAGCATCAGCTACCACGCCTGGCCGTGGCGAAGGCCATGGCAGTGGCGAAGGCCATGGCCGTGGCAGTGGCAGTGGCAGTGGCAGTGGCAGTGGCAGTGGCAGTGGCAGTGGCGAAGGCCATGGCAGTGGCCGAGGCCATGGCGAAGGCAGTGGCCGTGGCAGTGGCAGTGGCAGTGGCAGTGGCCGTAGCTGTGGCCTTGGCAGTGGCGAAGGCTGTGGCCGTGGCTTCCAAAGAAGAATCTTAAATTTAATTTTGTTTAATATCGTTTCAGTCTTCCACTTTGCCTTAGTGCATTTTAAATGAGCTTTGGCCCAAAGAGGACAGTGGTGTTTCTGGCGGGTGTTCTTCAACCCGGACTTGCAGACGATAGTGATTTCCAAAAGTGTTTTCATTAAAAAAGAATTCATGTCTGTTTTTATGCGGTACTGCTTGAGGGTCTGAAAATCACAGACATCCAATATTTATTTTGAGCCTTGTCATTTTTAGACAAAGATTTCTCCAGATTCTCTGAACTTTTGGAAAATATCATCTACTGCAGATGATGAGCAACTCAAACACACAATTTTATGGAGTCATTCTGACATTGTTCTATAATTTGTAGTCGTAGTTTTTTCACAGACTCGTGACTTTTGACAGACTTTTTGCATGTCTTTACTTTAGAGAAACTCTCTAAAAGTTAATTTACACTGATTGATTTCTGCAGCTGTATAATATTGTCACATCTCACGCTGTAGGATTTGCATTGTCTAGATCTCAGCTACGATGTTCAGAATGGTTTTTGCAGACTCTACATTGATGAGCCCTCTTGAATCTTCGGCTTCTACCAATGCAGCAATGCCGGCGGATGTCTAATTGCATAATCCGTTGACAACTCAAACAACTCAAGGAAATAAACTGCTCCATTATAGCACTGATATTTGGCAAAATGCCGTCAAAAAGTGGGAACGGAGAAGAATGTGGTCATAGTGAGACATAAGAAGCTAACTCTGGATACTTCTTTTTCTTAATGGAATGATGCTACGTTGTAATAATCGATGCGTCATTTTAATTTTAATTGTCTAGTAAGTAGATAGAGTCGCATGATTCTGAGACAATCAGAAATTTATATCAGGTAGTCTTTGGTCCTAAGTCCAGTGTGACGGCTGTCATCAAGTCACTCATATTGTAGGATGGAGGACAGCTGATTCCTCTTCAGTGTGTCAGAGCCCAAAGAGGCTCTTTTTGGACCCAGTCATGTAAACTGACCTGTTGTCAATTGACCTCATTAGTTGTGAGATGTTTCTTTTTAGTAGCACCCACATGACCACCCTTTTGTTGCCCATTTTTTAATTTTCTAAATGTAATTTTGAGATGTGTTGCTTATCGATTATTAAAATAATTATCCATCCATCCATCCATCCATTAGCTCCCGCTTGGTCCGGAGTCAGGTCGGGGGGGCAGTAGCTTCAACAGAGAGGCCTAGACTTCCCTCCGAAAATAATTATTGTAAATATATTTTTCGTAAGAATTCTCACGATCAACATTTGGTATTTTTTTGTAAGTCCTACAATGAATAAACTGGGTTAATGAGACTTGCAAACCATTGAATACTGTTTTCTTTTGTTTTATTGAAATTTTATAGTGTTTACAGCAGGAATCTCCAACCTTGGCCCTCGAAGGCTACAAACCTACCCGTCTTAGATCAGTGGTCCTCAACCCCCAGGCCGCTGACCGGTACCGGGCCACACAAGAAAAAAATTAGTTTTAAAATTTTTATTTATTATATGAGTCTGAACAAGCTTTTATTTTGAAAAATCTTTTATTCTGAAAAATGACTGGATTCTCTTGGTTACATCCCGGTCACTTAAGCGCCAAAATTTAACCCAGCTAGCAAAATGAGTAAGAAACGGACGTCTTTGGCAAGTTTCCTTGTGAAAGGGAAAAATTCACAGTGAATCAATCAATCAACTTTTATTTGTAGAGCCCTTTACAACACACAAGGTGACCACAGTGCTTTCCATTAAAATCCACATAAAAACAAAACTATTTAAATTCGACATAACAATACAATTAAAATTAAATTGAAAATATCTCACATCATGACTGTGTATTAAAAGCCCGTCTAAAGTGAAGAGAAAGAAGAACAGCCTACAACCTCCAAGAAAAAGAAAGCTTTTAACAGACAATAACAGGAGTACTACTGAAATATGGATTCATCACAAGAGGTGATTGCCACCCCCCCCACCACCCACCCCCCACTGTAATTTTGTCAAGCGTTGACTGGTCCACAACTACAAAAAGGTTGGGCACCACTGTCTTTCATGTTTCCCTGCTTCAAATGAATGGATCATTATCATCTCATCATCCAGGTCTGCACAGGTCTGTTAACAACCTGTCCATGTGAATCAGGTGTGATGAAGCAGGGAAACATCTGAGACAGGCAGGGTTGTGGCTCTCGAGGACCAGGGTTGGCCACCCCTGGTTTACAGCCTTTATGGAACTTGGGTTGGACAACATGTCATATTGTACACTGATACATCACATCATGCATTGCCTACACCTCACACTGGATCATTTTAGCTTGTTGACCCCGTCGGTTGGGCTGCTGGGTGACTCGGTGGGTTGGGCGGGGGGCCCATGTGCACGGGCTGCAGTCTTCCTGCAGCGGTCGCAGATTCGACTTCTGGCCTGCGACCCTTCGCTGCATGTCTGGCCCACCTTCCTGTCTCTCTCACTAAAAGTAAATGTAGTAGCTGTGCCTTCTGAGCCCAATCCAGAACCAGCGCCGGCAGGAAGAGCTTCTTGTCTGCCAAACTGCTGCCTGAAGGGATGTACACTTCTTTTAGAGTTCACCTGAGATGCTTCCTAGATTTGTGACAGATTAAAAGGCCCATTACGTGCATTTTATAGTATAGGTTAGATTGTTCACTGAATGTGAACAACATGTAGTGGAGAAAAAAAAAAATAAATAAAATGATAAGGGGAAGAAACCCTTAGACCCATTTACACTTTCAAACAAAGACAGTGAGCTCTGAAATGTTGTTGGATAATCTAGAGAATCAATTTTATTACCTCAGTCGCCATTTTGTAGAACAAGCAGCAAAAGCCCTGTTGCCATAGTTACTGTAATACTGAACATGAAGAGCACCTATTACTTGAGCCCATAAATTTGCATTCAGTGTGTAGCACACAGGAGTGGGATTTCCTCCACGGACCGCGCTGAAATAAAGCAGAGATAGTGATTCAGGTTTAACTGCAGGGCCGTCTGCCCTTGGGAGTCCAACCATGTGTGCAATACTTAAAAGAAAGTCAATTAAGGGATGGACGTTAAAGCTGGGAATACGAGGAAAGCTCAGTACCACAGCCTCAGAGGGTGAAACAGTAGTTACATTTCCCTCTAAATGAGCTGAAATACAGTTATTTACAAAAGAAAACATATAAAGGCCATCACAGCACACTGAGCCCACACATCATGGCTTCTGCATCTCAGCCTCACTCCCAGTTAGAACAGGGCTCTTTAATTATCTCCTGAAAGATGTTAAAGTCAATCTGTTTACAGCTTTTCTTTTTAATCTGCATGCCTTTGGTACATCTCAGATGATCATTTCCTCGAGCTACGTGCTGGGCCGCCATCAATGAGATGAACTCTTGGATTCAAGTCTTTCGAAGCTGAATTTGTTACCGCCTGCCACGTTCGCAGGTGGTTCTGCCGTCATCCCCCGGGGTGAGCAAAGATACCTGTCGCATCGCCATGTTCTCGTCACCCTGCTGACCCCCGATAGGAGGCGAAGCCCTGTCCAAGCGCGGCTTTGTTGCTGTTGACGCGTGCAGTTTAGGACGGTTACCTGCAGGAGCCCCGTCTCAACGGTTAAACTGCCAGTCCGCTTGGCCAGACTTCATATTTTTTGAGTGCTCACTCGAGGGCCAAAATAAAGAAAATAAAAAGGAAAGAGAAAATGCACTCACTTCAGCTTACAGTTTCAGCTCTAGCGCATCAAAAAAATATCTTCATTTGTGCAGCATCTTGTTTTTTTCTTCATTCGTGGACTTCACAGTTCACTCAAGATGATTTGCTTTCAGCACGTCTCAGTGCGTTGGGCATTGTTACCTCCGCCAAGGAGGTTATGTTTTTACCGCCGTTTCTGTCTGTCTGTGTTCAAGAATGTATGGGTGGATTTTGATGAAATTTTCAGGAGTTGTCAGAAATGTGAAAAGGAAGAATTGATTTCATTTTGGGTGTGATCCAAAAAATTGAAAATCGCAGATTTCAAGAATGAAAGAAGCCGCACACGCGTGGGAACGTCTGAATCAATGCGGGGACCAAACGCTCCTTTTCATCAAGACCATCGTACGCAGCTAAGAGTGAATGCGTTTGATGGCTGGTTGGTCTCAGTGGGAGTCAGCCAGCCATAGCAACCAAATCAAGAGGAACAACAGGCCACAAGGGAAAAGCAAGTTAAAATCAAGCATGATTATAGTACTTCAGCTGCAATGGTGCTCTCAACAAGCAAGAATGATTACATGTTTTCTTCTTTTTTTTGGTGTATGCTTCCCTTTCTATTCACACACACTAAACGCACAACACATATGCAAACACACCATTTCACTTTCAGTTGATGGTTAACAGCCTCGCCATTTAGCCTTTCTCAGTTTTTCCTGCACAGTTGAAGCTCATTTCTGCAGAGACGAGAGGACCCCCGTCCTCAGACACGTCCAGGTCTGGATCAAAGCTCCTCATTGTTCTTTGTTAGTTTGAGGATTTGCAGGATTTATCTGATATCATTCACTGGTTGGATACCTGCCTTTGTACCGTTAGCACAATGACTTTTTAGCTTTGTCTCGCTGAAAAATCCACAGAGAGACCTGGAAAAGATGTCATCTCAAAGATGGCATATGCTCCTCTAAACTCTCGACAGACTCTTCTGCATTAATACAAGTCACAGAAATGTAAATTACCTTCTGTAAAGGCACTGATGCTACCCAGCACCACCGCAGAGCCTTTTCAGTTTTTGGTGCAGAGCACATGGCGTCCATCCCAGATGCCTCCAAGCCCAGAGATATTGCTTCTGCTTCTGAACAAAGACTGATAAAAGTTTTAAATGGCATCCTGTGGATGTAGCTCCGTGATGTAATGCTAAGGTTTCCCCAGAATAATTCTTCACCCATGTGGTTATATCAGCTTTGGATGAGTGACGGTTCTTGAAGCGGCGCCGTTCATTCGAAGACATCACACACTGAAGGCGAAGAAAAGAAACGTTATTTTCAAACTGTCGAGGGACGTTCTCACGTTTTCTGGTGATATTCTATACGTCTTTTCCTCACGGTCTTGTTTTTATACGAATACTGCTGTTTTTTTCTTTTTTTACCCCCTTCTTTTGTCAGCTCACCATAACAATCGCCTCCTGTCATGAAAAGTGAGCTAAACATGTGAATAATGTCTTCTGTAGCTCGAGAGCAAGCTCAACATTGACATTCAAAAGTGCTCCGAGAGACCATCTGTCTCCTGTAATCTGCCTGCCGGATCAACGCTCTCAGGTCAAAGCAACATCATCAGGATGAGGTCACGTCCATGCTCCTGCATTTATGGGGGCTTTTAATAGGCAGTGGAAACATAAATGTGATTTTTGCATTCTTGTTGTGATGTTTTACCGTTCTTAATAATATAATAATATTTTGTGTTTGAAGCTATTTCCAAGCACCGCTTTGCTTTCAGAGCCGTGTCACAAAGAGCCTCCTGTCTTGTGCCTTTCACGTCTAATGAACGTCGCTCTGCTCAAACCTCGCTTGCCACTTCAAGTGCAGGTCATTAAAATGGGATCTGTCAGTTTTTCATTTATTTTTTTACTGGGCCTTCTGATGGAACATTAAGTGAGAAATGACAACATGAAATTGAGGATTTTGCTGTTTGTTTGAGTAGCTGCCAAAATGTCAAATACACAAAACTCAAATGTTGATTGCATCTTTAAGATGCCTCGTTTAAAGTCTGCAAAAAGACAATGTTCCACTGACAAGGTGGGGAACTTTTGAGTATTGTCACATTTCATGTTGATTTTGATTAAATAAGGTGATGATTTATCTACCAAACACTGACACCAAATCATAGAAATAATGGATGAAAAATCTTTCTTTGCACGAAAGGTCAAAATCTGGACGTTATTAAATTTCTCAGTACTAACCTTGCTCTTTTAACTCTGTAGTTAAATAATGATTCTGCTTGTTTTCCTCTCTTATGTCGCCTCATTCTTGGTCTACTGTGGTCTTCTGGGTTCTTTAGCTGGGTTGTGTTTTTTTTTTTTAATTATTTTTTAGATATAAAATGCCATAAAATGAATGATGAATCTGGACATATCAGATGAGAACATCACATCTAGGGACTTTGCCTTGATGCTGAAAGTAATTCTCCGTGTTCTTTTACCTGGTAACATTGACAAGACTAGAAACAAAGACCAATTAAAGAGTTTAATATACAGTGATGAATAGAAAGATTTAATATGCCATGCAGAATATTTTAATTGGCCAATTGATGCGTTGCCTTAACACCACAAAGAGATGCCAGGAAATGCATCCAGAATGTCGGACTGTCTTCGTTTTTAAAGCTCCAAATAGGTGGGTCCTCGCATTCTTCTGAGTTTATTGTCTTTGTCTCAGAATCCAGATGGCCAACAGCTCTCAGTCTTACAGCGGTATGTTGACATGTCTCACAGTCCAGGATAATAAAACAACTGTGTCTATCTGTGGAAGTTACAAACTGTTGGGGGTCAAGAAGTCAGGATGTGAGAATGTTCCAGTCATTAGGTCATAAAGACCTAATGCAGCAGGAGATTGAGATAACAAGGCTGAAGACTCAGTCATAAAAAACAGCCAGCCTTCCTATAAGCCATAAAGTTAAGCTTTAACAGTTAAATTATCTAGTGAGTTAATCCTAAATCCTAACAGTTCAATTTTCTAACTGACAAGTGATGGCGGGATGCAAACTGCCACTACAATAACACTGGCGAACTCTCGGTAAATAGTAATGATGAAATCTAACAGCTAACGTTTCAATATCTGGGCTGCAGAAATGATTTTTCACAGTAACATGTCCTGGTCAAACACATTAAACTGCATTCCTGAAAGTCGAGATTTGTACTCATCAGTGCTTCAAGTTCGCCCGCCTTATTAGCGAGCGATCTCACGTTCCCCATTGTGAAGGAGGGAAGGGCTGATTTAAACTTCCTCTTTCTCTTTTCCTGCTTTGCCACTGCTCTGCATCCACGGCGTCTCCTCTTCAACTCATCAGGGATTTGGGCTCTCAGTCTAGGTATAATTTGGTTTCTTGATATCTCGATCAGCGGCTCCCAGATGGTCAACAACTCTCTCTTTGCTATGGCTGCTCATCACAACGGGTGGAAAAGATTGAAAAAAGTAACTGAGAAAATCCCTCAAGCAGCACAGCATCCAAACTGGGTCACAATTTTCTCCTTTTGCTGTCCTTCTATCTTTCTTTGAGGAAGAAAGCAAAATTATAAATTGAGCTTTATATTATTATTTAATATTTTGATTGGTGAAATGCTACATAGCAGCTTTTAGCCATGATACTTCTTGGTTTTCTGATTTAGCTCCTGTAGTTTTACACTGTTTGTTTCCACCCACAAAGGGGCGTGGTTAGCAGAGCTGTTATTCATCCACTTACTTGGTTTATAAATAAATTAACCTTTGTGTCGTGTTCGTTTCTCCCCCCTTACTTTAGTGCTCCCGGTCAAATTTGACCGGCCTGTTTTAACTGCTCCTACATTAACAGAAAAACCACTGATCACCACCAAATTTTATTTAACTTCTTTTTAAGCTGTAAACAATGTCTCAGACCACTGGTTTACATGAATAACTGCAGTGAATATACATTAAATAGACACAGAAAGAAACGGAAATGGTAAATTGTATTCCAAAATTATCATTTATTGTAATAAAAAAATAACAAAAATCAAAACAGTGACCAAATTCACACAACATCAACATGTTGTATATGTGTGTGTGTGTGTGTGTGTGGGGGGGGGGGGGGTAGGGGGCATGTGTCTTCACACACAGGAGTTGCATCCTAACAATATTTTCTATTCTTGCTCTGCCTCCTCTTTCCTGGGTGGATGAATACCATAGCAAATTGCCATCCTTGGACTGGAATATCACAGGTGCCTCTTCCTCAGGTGTGTCTTCCTGGAGCCTCTTCCTCACCATCTGTTGACTGGTCGGTCTCACAATGGTCTGGATCAAAATCAGGATCGATGTTGTCTTCTATTTCTGAGACATCCTCCTCTATTTCTGGTTGAACTTCAATCCCCTGTTCATCAGGTTGAAATAAAAGGTCCAGAGATTCTCTGACAAGAAATCATCTGATGGGGCGTCTAGTCAATGTGTTCATAGTAAAATTAGGGCAATGCACACAAAAAAACTATATATAGGGGGTCTCTGAGAAGATATGATACATTTTGTATCGGAAAGTACGGTTCACGTGGGGGGATGGGCACATAAGCCTGGGAAAGAGACGGTTCCCATAACAAACACCTAATTGTTGACTTTGAAATGTGGAATAAGTGTTAGTTTTATACATTTAGTTTGGAAAGTGTGGTTCATGTGGGGGAGTGGGCACATAAGCACGGGAATGAAGTGGGAAGAGGAGACACCTATTTGTTCAGTCTGAAAGGGTTAATGTGGGGTGGTATGTGTGTGTGTGTGTGTGTGGTGGTGTATTTGTTGTTGTGTACTATCTGATTGATGAACACAATCTGGGGTCACCCATTAATTTCCTATGGCGGTCATTTTTGACCGGGAACACCACAGGTGTTACAAAGTTGAATAAACTACTCAAAATTCAGAGAAAGTGGTGATCAGCAATTATATATGTTCAGATGGCTAGTGTGGAGGATATCATAAGGCCTTGAGATAATCAAATGTAAAACACAATATTTATGATTGATGAAAGTAGGAAATTGGTCAGATTTGACCCGAACACGACAGAAAGGTTAAAACAAACTGGACTGAACTGAAATATAATTGGGCTTTGTATTTAATTGATCTATACTGACCTTATTTGCTTTCTGTGTAAAAGTGCCTTGAGATGACTTTTGTTACGATTCGACGCAATGCAAATAAAATGAACTGAATTGAATGGTCAAGTCAAAAGACAGTTTACTAGTGTCAAAGAGGTTATTTCTGAGGTTTGATTGTAAAAAATAAAATCTGCATTTGACATCAGCAGAGAGATAAACTTTGGTTTATTATTTCCAGCTGTTCTTCTGACGTGACCTGCTGAGTTGCAGCAGCATGATCAACATGATTGTCTCCAAAGCGAGAGGTGCATGCATTTCCACACACGGCACAAAGCAGCACCTTCATGAATTAACAAAGTATAGATAATAAATGTGGTCATGTACAAAACCTGATGTCTTTAATGGAGTAGAAATGCATTTCAAATCACCTGACTGTAGTGGATCTTTGTATTAGGCAAATACACCCTCAGAAAGAAAACAATTTCTTTTTTTTCTTTTTTTTTTTTTTTTACGACGTCATAATTGATTTTCTAAACATACAGCCAGCATCAGTTAGAAAGAAATGGTCTCATTCTGGTTAATTATGTTCCAGTGACACACTATTTCTAAATGTCCTCTTCCATTTATATATATCCCCTTGGCCACATCACACCACTGAAATTTGCAGATGAGAGCGTGGAGGAAGTCAGGTGCTCTCTCTCTCTCTCTCTCTCTCTTCACCTAAAGGACTATTAACCTCAGACGAAGAGATGGAATTGTGCATATTGAAAGGCCAATGAAGACAGGTGAAGGACAGAAAAAGGACAACCTCTGTTATACTGCTGTGAAAACATGCAAGCTTTTTTTTCATGCCTCTTAATATCAGGACTATAAAAAAAAAAGGAAAAAAGTTTGAAAAAAATTTCAGGCTGATAATGTAGAGTGGTGAATGATTTGCATACAGCTTACATGCCTACTATGTCTGCAGATATCAGAGTGTTAGCTTTTTTTTTTTTTTTAACAACAGTCTGCACATATATTAATGGTTAGTTATGATGTTACCACGAAAGGACAGGACAGACAATGAGACAAGACAGGCAGTAATTGATGTGGTGTGTGCGGTATGCTGATGTTGTCTGGTGTATGTAAATGAATGTGTGAAGGTTTGTGTTGATGTAACCCCCGGATCTACACCAGAGCCTAAGCAGCTTGATGTAAAGGTGTGATGTTGACCTCTAACGCTTGCTCACCATCGGCCAGAGACCACGACCAGAACTACAGGCTGGGTGGGGCCAGTTGGGCCAGTGTCACGCACAGAGACGCCGCAACGGGGCAGGCATACTAGGCAAGTGCCTAGGGCCCCGAGCTGGAAGGGGCCCCAGGACACCGCTGACATTGGTTCTTTTGTCAATGACAAAATGACTGAAGTGCTTTAGACACTGCAACAACGATACGTTGGAAACCCCCCACATAGGGTCCCCACTATTGTGTTAAGGGACCCCCAAGACACGGCTAATATCAATCCATATCAATGACACAACCTGAAACCTCCATAGACACTGCAGTGACAGGTTTGGAACCCCCTCTAATAGGGCCCCGACTGTACGTGGCCGGCTTTCTTCAGTACTTCAAACTCAAAATGAAGCGAGTGTATTCATCAGGATACACACACAAAAAAAGCAAGAAGATAAAGGAAAAAGAGAACGGGAAAGTGCTAAATTCAAATGTGTATAATCTGACATTATTTAAAAAAAAAAAAAATTTATGATACCACTTTGTCCCAGTCTAGTCTCACGAAGCACAATTGCACATGACCTGTTTACTGCGCTTTAGCCTAGCTTATTTAAACAGTAATAAACAGTAAGTTAACCACTAACTAATTTGTATTTGGAAGAGGGCGATATCATATGTCCTCTTGAATTTACTGCATGTCATGTGATATTTTTTTTTCTTGATTGTGTTTTTGTCAAACTTTGCATGTTTCAGATGTGTTTGTTATGTTATATTGTATTTTAAGTTTTCTTACAACACTGTGCACCTCTGACCTCCTCAAGATTTCTGGATTGAATGATCTTCTTGGTGTTTTTGGACCGGTAGGGCCCGCATGCTCACCCTTGCCCAGGGCCCCCAAGGTGACTAGAAATGCCCCTGGTCAAGCAGCAGACCTCCACCAGTACACTGGATCCCCCTCCAGGACCAACAGGAAGGTAGCAACCCAGCCAGCACCACCACTCGCAACAAGCCTTTACAACACGGCGAGCTCACCGCAACACTGCTGCTACCTGCATCTGTTTATATAGCCATTTCATTCAGTCATTTACATGCTCTCCTCTCTCTGTCCTACATCCTACCCCCCCATCCCCCAGTCTCAACCCATATAGATGCAGGGGCACAATCCCGAGCAGCTGAAAATCAGTAGTGGCCATCTGAAGGACAAGAAGCTGCAGCAGGACAGCACCACGGACAGCACCACGGACAGCACGTACAGCACCACGGACAGCACCACGGACAGCACGGACAGCACCACGGAGAGCACCACGGACAGCAAGGGCCATCTCCACCCGCTCCACCATCAAAGGAGACACGTTAGACGGCTCCAGCTGTGTCCCGTGCCCGGATGGAGACAGTAACATGATCAGTGACCCCTTCACCATAGACCAGGCCCAAACCTCCAACCTCACCCCTGCAGGACAGAGGAGAAAATTTCCCTCATTGTCATCACCGAAAAACAAAAACAGACAAAAGTCAATACTGCATCATTTCCCACAGATTTCTAAACTGAATCAACTAAAGGATTGAGAAGCAGAATTCCTAAACCGAGCCATAATTCACGGGGAAGTGAGACTGAGTGCTTGTTGGCTTAGATTAGGCGTTTCAAGTTCAGCTCTGCCTCTTGTCATAGAGACGAGCCTGTGAAGCATTATGGTGATAAATCAGAGCAGGGGCAGAGTAATCATTTTAAAAGACCTTTAATACCAAAAACAGTGCATCATCCTCTTGATATTTTTGCAATCTAACATAATGTTTTGACAGCACCTGACCTCGCAGTCGCTTCTTAGACAATAACTCCACATATCAGCAATGTAAGTCAGTTTGAGTGTAGCCATTTTTTCTTTATCTCCTCACTGCAGGGATTAGTTAAACTGAGATGCTGCCGCTGGCATCACGTGTGTATTTCTTTGCATTCAACCCAGAAATTACTGTTGAGTCAGGGAACAATGACTCATCAATAACTTACAGTATATTGGTCTTTACCTAATGATAATTTGAGAGTAATTTATCAGTAGCCTTTTCCTCACAGTGCACAGAGGAAATAGTCATAATTAATAAAAGGTACTGTAAGAATAATTTCCTCCCACAGGTTAATGTGGTTCATGTTTAATTGATGTTTTCCTGATGAAAAACGAGGTGTATTTCTACCAGACAAATGTAAAGATTCAGTGTTATTGCTCTGCATTTGTCACGGATCTGCATTTATTACCTCCGTCAAGGAGGTTATGTTTTTGCCAGTGTTTATCTGTCTGTTTGTCTGTCTGTGTTCAAAATAACTCAAAACGTTATGGATGGATTTGGATGAAATGTTCAGGAGTTGTCAGAAATGTGAAAAGGAAGAACTGATTTCATTTTGGGTGAGATCTGGAAAAAATCCTGGGCTCTGGATCACTTTCAAATTTTTGATAACATTGCGGTCAATGGAGCCGAAAAATTGTGTTTTTCCGTAATCTCCGTATCTCCGTTAATTATTGCCCAAAACTGATGAAATTTGACTCAGGGATTGACAATGGGAACCTCTATCAAATTTCAAAGGCTGATCTGGATCTGATCCAGAAGGCGGATATTATTGCAATGTTTAAATCGCTATATGGAGGAATAGTTGGACTTAGCAGAGGTCTGCACTCTCTGAGTCCTTTTTCTAGTTTTTTCTTAAATTTTTTCACAGGGAGATTATTTTCTAACTGTTATTATGTAGATACAGTCTTGATTGTGGTAATTATTGGTCTCAGCATACTTGATGTTCACAATTTTATGAAAGAAATGGGAATGAATGTGTGACATCGAAGGTAATGAATCCTTTATGATACTGTGTTGCACTGGATGTGTATTCTTAATTTATTTATCATAATGTCTTTTTTTTCCCTGACAAAACTAGTATCTTTTAGTGAGTCAAATCTGTGTTTCCTGTCAAGAATATGTTCATAATTGTCTTCAGTATGGTGCTTCTCGCATGCAGCTGGAGTACAGCGTTGTTGCAGTGTCGTGTTTGTAGCGCAGTTGCCTCTTTAAAATCTATTAACCAAAGGGCAGATGCAGCATTACTCTATTTGTGAATGCGTGTTTTCTGCTTTTAGCCATGTTTGCATCCTGGGCCATCGCAGGTGAACATTTCTAACACTTTGCACCACACTGACAGGCTTATTGCTGGATATCCTCAAAGTTATTACATCCCATCGTTCCTGCTAAAACATATTAAGGTTGTTTTTGTCAAATATTTCTCGATTAAGAATTACTTCTTTTTTTTTTGCACTTTACAGACTATTCCATCCTTTAAGGGTTTATACTTTTTCCATGCAGAGATTGTCTGGTCACAATGAGGAACACTTTGTGGTCCATGAGCGCAGCTGTGGTTATATCTGTAATTAAAATAGGGTGGAGTAAGGGGAAACGTAAGGTTAAAGCAAAAGGGAGACTGCGGCTCAGGAGGAAGAGCAGTTTCCCACCAATCAGAAGGTCAATGGTCTGATCCCTGGTCACTGCTGCCCAAATGCTGAAGTGATTTTCGAGCCCCACGATGCCCTCAGCGTGTTCATTGGTGGAGGTTCATTCACACTTCTTTGGATTAGACCAGTGCTTCTCAATTATTTTCTGCTGCGCCCCCCCCCCAGGAAGAAGAAAATGTGGTGTCTGAACAATATGATATTTACCTTTTTATATAGGTTCAATTACGGCTCTTTAACAGCTTTAAGGCCTTTGCGGAAATCCATGAGTTCATCGGGTTTGTCTGCTCCTCTTCCAAGGACATGTTCTCAGGGTCTACAGTTTTGGAGATCCTTGATCAGTTTAGGGAGTACATCCCGTCTCTTTATCAGGAATCCCAGCTGTCTGTTGTCTAAGACAAAAACATGAGCTGGGGACCTGTCATGGGAAGCTTTGATTGATTCCAAGTGTAACCCAAAATAGGCCTGATTATGACTATAAAAGCCTCTCTCTTTTGTGTGTGCTTTGATTTTCCCAAAATTGGCTCAGAGAAAATCCCAGACGTAGCACAAGTCTTTATTAAGCTTCTTTTTCTAGTAAATAAATATCTTTTTGCATTTAAAAGTTGGCTTGGAGCTGCTCCCTTCATGACCTAACACACTCAGAACGGCACGGCGAATCCAGAGAGGAAGAAGGGGAAAGTCACATAATTGTCACCAGGAGATTTTTGGCAGCAGAAAACCACAAAAACATTTCACCCCCCCCCCCCCCCCCCCCCCCCCCCCCCCACCCCCCCCCCCACCCTGACTATAAATATTATCATATGGATAATATGATAATAATATGACTGGACTAGTGGATCAGGACCGGTTTCAAACGCAAAAAAAAAAAATTGTAATTCTCAAAATAATAACTGGGACTGTAAGAGCTGCTTTCAAAGCGGGAGTCACCTGAGTTTCACATATAAGAACCGTATGTGAACGGGTGGCCGTGGCATAGTGGGTCGATGATTGATCCCAGCACTGCCTTCAGCTGCTTTCAGTCCCGCTCCAAGAAGCAGAACACAATGATTTGCTGTCATGAATTAATTCAAAGGGAAAAGCCAAGGCATGTTGCTTGTATACTAATCACATGTATATCAGGGATTCCCATAGGAACACAGAAAAACAGTGGAATAAATTTGCCCCACCTGAGGGCATAATTTCTTTTGTACCAGAAGGTCTACAAACTACAACCAACTAGTCACAAAAAGTAGGATCATTAGTGGAAAAGGAGACCGTGGGCCAGCAGTAAAAAAAAAACTACAGGTGCTGACAGGTAGTGAGAGAAGAAGAAGTCGCAGGCAGAGTCAAAGATGGAGTTGGGAGAAGATGAAGTGCACAGGAGCTACAGAGGACACAGCACAGCAGACAGAGGGGGAGTGGATGATGGTTTGGGAGAGAGCGATAGAGACAGAACGGGGGAGAGTTGGGGAAGCAGAGAAGGTCAGTTATCGAGGGAGACTGGCAGTTTGGGGTCTTCCTTTCCTGCAACACAGCCGTCAAGTTCAGACGGCCTCATGCTCTGCTAGAGGAGGCGGAACGTGTGCAAAAGCCATGGCAACAAAGACATCAGATGTACTGGCGGCAAGGGAACAGAGCAGGGTGATCACGGCTTTTCAGGGCTAGATGACATGTTTCAGTAGAAATAGATGAATTACCAAACCTGTGGTTAATCAAATCACTTGAATAAAAACACTGATAGCCTGGAATTATACGAAATGATGTCATTTATGTGAAGAATTGTGAAGGTATAATATGAAATGGGATACAGATGAGTTAGGTAAATGAAAAATGACAAGCTTTTGTGATTTTAATGGGAATTGTGAATAATTAAACAAGCTTAAAATCTTGGTCTAAATATGTGACGATAGGGTTGATCAGTTATTCCGAACCAATCACAGCACGCGTCACATGTCATTTGACTCCCAGTTGTGGAAGGCGGATTTCGTTGAATCCTCGAGTGTTTTTGCTGTCCATGCGAACTTTGCCACTGCGACCTAATGTGAGCGCTGGAAATCACTGATGCGAGCAGGAACGAGCTCCCCGTGATTGACACCAACCCCCTCCGTCTGCTTGTTACGGTGTTTTGGTTGCATGACGGGTGACCTGGAAAACCTGCCTTCTCTTTGATGGGAGTGAAAGTTTAACAGGATGCAGCTCTAAATCAATTCCTCGACACATGCTTTTCCTAATGTCTCTCAATGCAAATCCTATCAGCTCTGATGACTGGATGGGAAGGGTTAGGGTTAGGGTTATTTATTAAAAGAATCTGTACGACATTCATGAACTGAAGCTCTGAATGTCTGTAGTAACAAGCCGTGCTGGGGCTTCGTGGACACCGTGTCAGTGGTTCAGGAGAGAGACAGATCACAGCCTATCTCCCTTCTCAGGTAATTAAAGACTTTGACCTCCTCCGTCACTCCACCTTTGAGACTCCTTTCCACAGCAGAGAGATGCTGCAGCAGGAAACATCACGATAATGTTCGTTGTGACAAAGGGATTCAGTCATGTCCATATATTTTCTGCAGCACAGACAGGTTGCAGGAAACATTAGAGGGTAAAAACAACAAACGTGGCGTCCAACATCGGCGCCGCGTTTGGAGAATTTGATTGCTGCTTTGTCCTCTGATCATCGTGGGATATTGATTTCTGTGTCTGCTAAGCTCCGCTGAAAGTCAGTTGTTGGTCATTTTATGACATGTCAAACAACAACCTTGAAGGACCGAGTGAACTTTTAATGAATAATTAAAGCAGCGTAGCACGCACGGGCCACGGGAACATAACAAACATGGAGACGGAGGAGGCAGGATTCATGAAGTTAATGAAAGTATAAAAAACATTTCTTACTTGACCTCCAAAGGCGTAGAAAAATGGCAGATCGATTCTATTTGAGATTAAACCAAAATATGTTCAATTTCATTTTTTTTAAATGACTGCATGAAATTTTACATTTTTATTTATTGATTTCTCCCTCCAATTTCTTATTCTGATATATTTCTCTATATAAAAATCATAGAGAAAGCAACCCTCCCTGACTCCTGCTCCTGTAGGATCTAAGAAGGTGAGTTAGAGCCGTGCTCTGTGGATCATCAACCCTGAATGAAGTGATCACCAGCAGGTGTGCAGACCTCCATGAAAGCAGATGTTCTGGCTATTTTCCGGTCTTAAAGAAACAACCGCTGCAGCAAAACAACTGAGGGATGTTTTGCAGTGAGAAGTGGGAAGCATTCAAGACATTTACCAGTCTTCCTAGCAGGGGATGAGCCAGTGGATTTACCCCAAGGCCAGACGTATAGAAACTTCAAGCTACATCTCGGACCATGCAGGTCTTACAGAACGTGTTAAATGTTTAGCACATTTGGAAGAGGGTTGAACAAATCAAGTTTGTTTGGAAGGGCTGCCAGGAGAAAACCGACTATCTGAAAAAGATGCTTGGAACAATGTCCTGTGGACAAAATGAGACCAAAGTGGAGATATTTGGCCTTGAATCTCAGTCCAGTGTTTGGGAAAAGCCAAAATCAACATTTTGAGAAGAAATACCTACTATTCACTTTTAAGCACGGCAGTGAATTTCTTTTCCACATCTCACTAAGTTTGTATGTTTGATGCACACGGTTGGATTCCTCTGGATCTGAATAGCAGCACTTACCTGAGGACAAAGGCATGGCTCACCTGGCAACGCAAGGGAGTCATTGTGGAATATAGAGTGGATTTTAATTATGCTGCTGTTCTAGTTTTCACACAAAATGAAAGCCGTTAATTCAGAGAGACGATCATCCTGTGGCCTTGGACGTTTCCCCGGAGATCAAGGCACGCTGCCTCGACAATGTCAGCTCTGCAGTAAAAGATCTCTCGCATCATTTTCTGAGAGTAGCAACACATTAGTGCAGTTCTGACGCTGAGCCTGTTACAGTGCATCATCCAAGCAATCAGCCCCTTTACTGTTGTGCTGTGAGATATCTTTTATTGATGTAATAATCCCTGGGAAAGGCGCATAAAATGCAGGATGGTGCTTAAACTCAGTGTGACAATTTAAAGAAACTTATGACAAAAGTAAAATTTGATATGCTCTGTTTTGCTGATGCTTCTTCTTAATAGAAGGGATTTTTTGGGTGGATCGAGAAAAGTATTTAAAGAAGATGTCAGTAAGATGCAGAAGCCAGTCTATAGGTATGTTCTGCTTTTATTGTAAAGATTTACACTGTGACCCTGCATGGGACTAAATAGGTATGGATCATGGATGGGTGGATAGATGGTATGCAAAATGGACGGATGGATGGGTGGATAGATGGTATGCAAAATGGACGGATGGATGGATGGATGGATGGATGGTATGCAAAATGGATGGATGGTATGGAAAATGGGTAGATGGTATGGATAATGGATGCATGGATAGATGGTATTGATGATGGATGTGTGGATGGTATGGATAATGGACAGATGGTATGGATAATGGATGGATGGATGGACAGATGGATGGGTGTAGATAATGGACAGATGGTATGGATGGATGGTATGGATAATGGACAGATGGTATGGCTGGATGGTATGGATAATGGATGGATGGATGGATAGTATTGATAACTGATGGATGGTATGGATGATAGGTGTGGATAATGGGCGGATGGTATGGATGGATGGTATGCTAATGGACAGATGGATGAATGGTTCTGATAATGGACAGATGGATGAGTGTGGATATTGGAGAGATGGATGGTATGGATAATGGACAGATGGTATGGATGATGTATGGATAATGGTCAGATGGTATGGATGGATGCATGGATGGTATGGATAATGGACAGATTGATGGATGGTACTGATAATGGACAGATGGATGAGTGTTGATAATGGACAGATGGATGGATGGATGGATGCATGGATGGATGGTATGGATAATGGGCAGATGGATAGGTGTGGATAATGGACAGATGGTATGGATGGATGCATGGATGGTATGGATAATGGACAGATTGATGGATGGTACTGATAATGGACAGATGGATGAGTGTTGATAATGGACAGATGGTATGGATGGATGCATGGATGGTATGGATAATGGACAGATTGATGGATGGTACTGATAATGGACAGATGGATGAGTGTTGATAATGGACAGATGGTATGGATGGATGGTATGGATAATGGACAGATGGATGGATATAGAGGTTTACAGTTATGTCATTAACGAGTGTATGAATAAACTCTGGCTTGACTTCCAACAATAAATTCCGGGGCCCAAAACCACATAGTTGTTCAAAATTTCCCATATTTTTGTGTCACAGAACATCTTAAATAGAAAATAGTTAACTGGGCTTTTTTAGGTTGTTTTTCACCTCTGACATCAGAGAAGAAACTCATGTTTATAAGGATTTCTTGAACTCAAATCACCTGAGAACTGGAAGAAAGAAAAAAGTTAATATAATTAAAATTCTTGACCATAAACATAACATTTGATGACATCAGCTTTAAAAAACTTAGAGAAAACATGGAGTGACAGTGAAGGCTTGGGTTTATTGAGCTGGTATGTGGCGGGTTAATAATGTGTTCACTGATCCACCACCCTCCAGCCCGTGAATACTGGTTCCTCTGTTGTGGATTCCTCTAGTCTGCATAACCCTCAGAGAGCCCACGGGGCTGTCAAAATGGGTCTGCTGGTATGAAAGGAGCCCTGCTGCAACTGCTGTGGCCTTTCACTCGCTCTCAGTGAGTATTGAACATCACATCACTGACAAAATGATTCGGACTTTTCATGTGCCAAGATAAAAGAGTTAAGACCATGAGAGAGAAGGGCTGCCAGAATCTAAGGTGGCATTTGACGAAGATGAGTGTTTGTAAAATCTGTCTGGAGATAATATCTGGTGCCTTAAGAAGATAAACATGAGGCTTGATTCCCATCTTCTTCTTCTTCTTTTTATCAGCAAAGAAAAATTAAAACTCTGATTACTACCCTGCCTTTCTTGGGTTTTCTTTTAAGAGGTGCTGAGGGATAAAGTGATGTTTCTTTCTTTTCTCTAAAACAGTAACCCTCACTGTATACTCTCCCTCTAACTTGGTGCAGTGCAAAATGAGCGCTATAGGTACAGACATGATTATTATAGTTCTTATTATCGATCCTGTCAAAGATTAAATAAAAGTGCTGGTATCTGTGGAACCGCCGCTGTAAGACTGGATCTACCAAGGAGGTACAAGCAAACATAATTGAGAGACCGCTTTGCAATATAAGTGATAGTTCTGTTTGCTTTGTTGTAGTTGGGGGGGCAGGAAGTGAGAAAAAAAAATATAAGCGGGCATAGATAATGGATGGATAGAATGCACAGAAGTTAAATAAGTTAAATAACTAAATATAAATGGCCAGAGATCAAGGATGATACACATCTGGCTTCCTCTGCAGATGGTTTAAGGTTGTTTATGCAAGTTTTGTACTTTGTACGTACATCTTTCTTGAGTTAAGTGATATTTGCACAACTCACTGTCAACACTGCACCAATGATGTTGGCAACATGTCAACAGCTATAAACAACAGTCAGCATTATACTTCCAGCTATTTAACATGTATGATGTGCACATATTTAGTTATGGATGGATTTTGATGAAATTTTCAAGAGTTGTCAGAAATGTGAAAAGGAAGAACTGATTTCATTTTGGGTGTGATCTGAAAGAAATCCTGGATTCTGGATCACTTTCAAATTTTCGATAACATTGTGATCAATAGGGCAGAAAATTTTGTTTCTCAATATCTCCGTTAATTGTTGCCCAAAACTCATTAAATTTGACACAGGGATTGACAATGGGAACCTCTATCAAATTTCAAAGGCTGATCCGGATCTGATCCAGAAGGCGGATTTTATCGCAATCTCTATAAAAACATTGAGGTTGTTTAATTTCAATATATTGACTTTGGAAACAATTATTAAATCTTTACAGCATTATGATTTATTTTTATGTGCATCACAAAATAAAGGAAGATATGCTACTTTTTTAGCGGCCCCATATTGTCAGTGCTATATGTACAACTAATATTTATAATGTGAATCACTATATGGGGGAATTGTTGCACTGGGCAGAGGTCTGAGTGCTTTTGTAGTTTATTATGATACTGTATACTTTATGTTGTGATTTTTGATTTAATATTGTGTAATTTTGCTGCTAATGAGAAGAGTGGGCTGTTCCTAAATCCAACAGTCACAGTTTTACATGTGAGATAATGTTTTTCTTCTTTCTTTCATCCTACAGGGCTTGTGAACTGGTACACTCATATGCCTCGAGAAAATAAACAGCCATGGTTAAATGACACCATGGTTTTAGATCAACACGTCGGGACAAACAGCCAGCGTCTTCCCTCCAAATCCTCAACAAATGTAACATTAAAATATCTGGGTCCGAATGCTCAATGACAGCAAAACAAAGATAAACCCAGTGGAAAAAGCAAACCACGTAAACAGTGAGATGTTAATCTAACCTAGCTTGGAGATATCCAAACCATTTGAGGTTCCCTTTTGTCACCTGCCATGCTTCAGGGAGAAAGTGTTCTGAATCAATTACATTCCTCCCTGCAGCCTTCCTCACCATGTCCTGCTGTGGGCTCTGGATTGCAGTAACCCACAGCCATATGCTAATCAGACTCCCATATGTCGCCTGTGAGACTATCAAAGAGCCCCGAGGACCCAGAGGACAGAGGACGGCGCTGAGACTGGGGTGGGCGGTGCTGGAAAAGAGGCGAGTTGCTGCCCTCTGCATGTCTTTGGGTTGCAGATTGGTGAGAGAGAGAGGGAGAGATGGAGGGAGAGATGGAGGGAGAGGGACTGGGCCAGTCTGGCGTGCAGCGTACTGCCAGATGGAGAGATTGCCTGCGGACATTCGCACTTAGTAGGAGACTAGTGGATGTACGCTGGTGCCAGAGAGCATTCAAAACAGGCTCGCGTTTGTCATTCCTACAGTACAGCCTTCTTTTGATGGCAAAAAAAAGAAACGTTTAAAACGTTTGGAGCACTGCTTTTTTTCTTTTTTAAAGGATGTCCACACTTAAACTGACACAGCCTGCGGTGTCAGTTGGCTAAATCAAAGTTCAGAGAAGCTTTGACTAATTAGAAGCGTTATATTCTCAGTCCGAAATCTAATTTTCCAGCTTCCTCCGCCGGCACGCCTTTTCATCTGATGAGAACCAGAAATATCAAGATAGTTCAATTACAGGAGCTAAGAAGCCTTGATAACAGGCAAAAAACATTTTTGTATTTTGCATCAAAATTATTACCCCCCCTCCCCACCCCCAAGTGAGAAAAAGTAGCTTTTAACTGTGTGTCATGTAAATAAACTGAACTGATATTTTGCTTAAATTTAAGGCTTTTATTGTTGTTGTTGGCAATCTGAACGGAGAAATTGACGTTTGTTTACACATGTTGTTGTTAATGGAAGAAGCCGTTTAATTAAAGCTCTTTAAAAACTAAAGTCTGTTTTAAAGAGTACAATTATGTGCCAAAGTCCCTTTTTTACCTCCGCCAAGGAGGTTATGTTCTTGTCTGTTTATATGTTTTTCTGTCTGTCTGTGTTCAAGATAACTCAAAAAGTTATAGATGGATTTTGATGAAATTTTTAGGAGTTGTCAGAAATGTGAAAAGGAAGAACTGATTTCATTTTGGCTGTGATCCAGAAGAAATCCTGGATTCTGGATCACTTTCAAATTTTCGATAACATTGCGGTTAATGGGGCCGAAAATT
Organism: Hirundichthys speculiger; assembly: GCA_018398805.1. Taxonomy (NCBI): domain Eukaryota; kingdom Metazoa; phylum Chordata; class Actinopteri; order Beloniformes; family Exocoetidae; genus Hirundichthys; species Hirundichthys speculiger. The sequence continues at coordinate 904,426 of JAGFBZ010000489.1, forward strand.
TTGTCCCCCAATATTTCCGTTAATTATTGCCCAAAACTCAATGACAATGGGAACCTCTATCAAATTTCAAAGGCTGATCCAGATCTGATCCAGAAGGCGGATTTTATTGCAATATGTAAATCGCTATATGAGAGAACTGTTGCACTCTCCCGAGTGCTTTTCTAGTCTAGTCCTTTTTTAAAATTTCCTTTTTGTGTGTGGAAAGACAACTAGAATCAACTGATCATAGACTAACAACCTTTTTTTTCCCCTTTACCTTGCCATTATGTATTTTCCAAAAAATAAAAAAATAAATAAAAAATCACGTGGGCAGGTAATACTCACCACCCCTTTTCCCACTTCTGCAGGATTAAAGATGGTAAATTGGATCCAGATGCAACTAATCTCATGATGAATTCATCATCATTAAAAGTAGGTGCTTCGGCAGTTCGCTGGTCTGAAGTGTTTGTGTGTGTGTGTTAACACAACGCCAAGAGGGAAAGACACACGAAGCAATTTAACCAGTGTGTCGATCTTAAAAGGGTTAGAAAACCATTTCTAAACAAACAAACAATCTCCAGCTCAGCATCCTTCAGCCAGGAGAAATTAATCACAAAGAAGAAGCGTTAACCTGTTAAACACTGACCCCCTTTTTTAGCAAAATGCCTAAAAATGACATACCCAAATTAAAATGATTGTAACTTCTAAACTGTTCTGTCCACATGGATGCATTAAAGTGTTCCATAAAGAAGACACTCTGTAGTTTCTTATAAAACTGTCAGGAACACTCTAGGTGATACAGAGACAGAGTAATGGAACTCTGAAGTCAGTAAAAAATTTAAAATTTTGTTCCGCCTGAAATAAAAAATGACTTTCAGGATGAATAATAGTCTGAATATTCATCTGAAATAGTAAATGACAGTATGAGGCTGTAGGCACACTATAACTGAACATGTGTTTCAAATTTGAAGAAGATAGCACAACATATGACCATTTTACAGTGGTCTTTTCATTAAAAAATCTAGGCGCAGCTCCAAAAAGGCCTTTGGAGACTCCAAATGAACACATGGTAACCAAAATGATATTCTGAGACAATAGGTACTTTTTCCTTTACATTTTGGTATTTTTCATCAGTTTGAGTTAAAATAGTCACAAATTTGCCATTTTTAAATTTACAACTAGTTTTTGGTATTACCATAAATCACATACTAACATACATAACTGTGAAAAAACCACCAATTCATAATATATTTGATGACTACAAATATATATGACTACATGTGGAGCATATAAACTTTTTAAAATATATGTTACAGTTAAGGTTTTGAGGTTATGAGGGCTCAATTGCATGAAGGTCAAGCAGGGAGGAGGCAGGAACAATGTTCACTGTCTGAAGAGTCCTCAAAAATCTTCTCCAGTGCCTCCTGGACACTAAAACGTGTTTTTGACTTACTTTTAGCCATTTAACTGTGAAGTAAGTTATCTTATTTTACGCGAGTTATCTTGCTGCTTGCACTGCTAAGCGCTCTGCGTAAATGCGCATAGGCACAACTGGAGGAGCGCACCGTTACGCGCAGGCATAAAACGGCTCAGATAGAGTCGAATTACACATGCAATACGTCATTGGAAAGGTTGATCTATGCTCTAAAAGGCGGAAATGGCGAATCTAAGGTCCGCCTTGTAGCTGTCAATCAAATGCATTGCAAAGAGAGTCACCGGAATTCGAACAAAGCCATTTTGTTTCGGGAAGATGATTCCTCTGCTTGAAAAACTACGATCGGAAATCAAACAAAACTTTTTTACACTTCTAATATGGTACTGAATTGCAAAAAAGTGCTTTGGTTATAAGTAATAACATTTATTGACACTAAATCTCAAGAAATGATCACGAGAATTCAACCGTACATGAAGAACCAAGCTTGTTCAGGGCATTTATCCAACCAAAAATCGCTGGAGTGAGCATCTTTCTGTCTATAGACAAGCTAAGCCTCTGTCAACAAACAGGGACCGGATTCAACCCGTTTCTCCGCGTTTTCTGGGACTTTTACCGACGAAAACCGGTAAGTGCTGACTTTCACGACTTTCGGCTTTTATGTCTTTAGGCACCTCTTGTGCAAGATATATAAGAGATGAAAGAAAAACGGCATTATTTTTGCAAAGAGGAGACTCTGCAAAGTTCAATGATACCAAACACAGCTATGACAGATGAAGTGATTGTTCTGTATGAGTCATTTTTAGACAAAATTATTACACAATGAGGACGCCGGCGTCCTCGTCGGGCGCAACAGGTTAAAGACAGTTTGCCGATCTTCCTGGACTTGGATCTCGCACCAAATGTGCTCAAAAGTGCTCAGAGAAAAGGAACCACCTCTCAGACCCTACAGGCTTCACTAAGCACGTTAACGTCCATGACAGCACATTCAGAAGAAAACTGAGCAAGCAGCTTGTTTGGAAGGGCAGCCAGGAGCTTCCTCTTCTTGTCTCAACATGAAAGCACGACTGAGGTTCTGAAACCGGTATCTGAACAAACCACAAGCCTTCTAGAACAATGCTCCACGGACAGATGAAAGCGAAGTTGAGCTGTTTGGCCCGTAGAGGCGGTCGTCTGTCCGGTGCCACGTTTGTCAAAAACCGAGTCCAGCAGAAACAGATCGCAGCGGCGGGCGGGTGGGCGGGCTGAGGATTAGGGGATGTTTGCAGATGCCACGGCAGAAAAAAGTTTGATGTTCTTGACCCACAACATCCGGATGAAGATACCCTGATGTGTTCATCGATGTGAGATGAAGGAAAAGTTTGTGTGAACGACTAAAACGAGAAACTTATTCTAAAGCACTCTGAGCCCAGACAAGGTTAAAAAGGTGCTGTAGAAGTGCAAGAACATTTTCCATTTACTTAAATGGGGAAAAAAAAGAAACGCATGCCGTTCGCGGCTTCTGAAAACAAGGTAATACACATTTTGGCCCTGCATGAATAGGGCAGCCGGGTGAAATAAAACAGTAAATATCATGAATCAGTGAGCTGCACTTCGCTTGGAGCTGGTGAGCACAGTTGCGCTTCAGAGTACATTAAGACTCCAGATTTCCAGACAGCCGGGAGGCAGAGCTGCACACCTGACAGCAGAGGAGCACTTAGGGTCGCTGGATATTCTGCAGCCACAGTCAGAAGCCGTGCCCGACATGCTGTCAACATATCAAGGACTGAGAGGTCCCTGCTTTAAGTCAGTCAAGCACACCTCCCTTTGTTCGCAGCTAAAAATATCCAGATAGCCCTCAAAGCTGACGGTTATCACTCGCTCAATACATTTCTTACGCACAGAAAATAAACCGATGCTCTCAAATGACTACTTCAGGGTGTCCATCCGTCCATTAGCCTCAGGGCGGTCCAAGGGTTTTTAACGATTATCATGCCAGCCAGTAGCTGGGAGAAGTAATCAAGCATCTGTTGAATTAAACATCCAGATGCATTTTCTGAGTAACTGTGGCATAATATCGTATCATCTCATCGGCATCAGTGACTCCATCCCCTGCTAATGTAGGATGTTGAAGCAAACATGAGCAGTGCGACACCAACGATCCACCAACGACAGAAACTGGGGTCGCCGTCCAAACCTCCGCCAACAACGAACTCGATCTGCTTGTTACACGGCACGTGGAATTAGCACACGGCTACATGGAAACTTTGAACGGTCAGTCAAAACTAAACAGGGAAAGAAACAATGCTGATGGCAGGAAAACCCATCTGACGACCCAGAGGAACAGATCGCTTTTCGTCAAGTTCATCGCCCCGGACGTAAAGGAACTTAAAGGAACAAAATACAGATGAAGCAGGCGATCCTTTTGTGACATAAATGAATGATGCAAAATAATCCTCGATCCCATAATGAAGCAGCAAGGACAAAACAATAAACATGCTAATATCGTCGTGATTTGTGAGCTCTATCATGACTTACAGCCTGGACACTTCACACATGCACATGCCTGTACGCACGTATGCACACAACACCACTATATTGGTTATATTGATAATATTTCAGGATATAAAAGATAAGAAATATTGGACAAAAAAAACCACTATGCAATTACTTCAAATGGGCTCATGGAAAAAATGGGCTCCAGTAATCAACCACCTGATAAAGGTAAAAAGACAACAGATTTATCAAGATCAATGCTGCTGTTCATCAAAAAAATATTCACTCTAGTCAATATCTATGGAGCTAAAAATCAAGATCTGTCCTTTTTTCATAACCTCTTTCATCACTATCAGATTCAACAATTAAAATTAATACTGTAATTAACTTAAATGAGATCGATCAAATCCACCGACTTCTATAAGAAACTGACAATCAACCTAAGCCTTTCAACGACACATGAACCACTGAGGTGATAGTTGGAGGATCATTCCTCCATCCATCAATCTTCTTTCCACATTGATCCTTTTCTCATTAGTGATTCCTTTCCTCAACACATAACTGAGACGACAATCGATCCAATAATCAGCAACCATGAGCACGTTTCTCTCACACTAAACATCCAAACATCTTGAACTTTAATTTAAAAAAAAAAAATAAATAATAATAATAATAATAAGTATGTAGTGTATATCCTTTCTGGAGATGAACAACCTTCCAAACTCCTCACTGCAAAAAAAACAAAAAAAAAAAACAAAAAACAAATCAAAAACAGCTAAAGATAGAAAAGATTAACCAGTTCCCAGAAGACTATACCATCAACCCTGGTGATCAAACTCAGACTCAACCATTTAAAAATTACAGCTTGAAGGTTTAATATATTAAAGGGAAAAAAAGCACGGCTGGTCTAGAAGCACCAAACTTTGAGTATTCCTACTGATCAAGTCATTAATATTGAGTCAAATGACAACTTGTGGATAAAAACAGAAAAAACCAATGAAAAAAAAAACTACTTTGACAGTCAGTCAACACATCGTTAATTTAGAGGTCTGGTGTTGGAGAAGAACAATTTCTTTACCACCAACAGTTAAAACTGGTAATTAAATCAAAGATTTACTGCAGCTCCCAAATTCCCAAAAAACGTGTTTCTAAAATCTACAAACTCACATCACATCCAACATCCAGGAAGGTAAAATGATGTGTCTTTTGGTTGGTCGAACGTCTGGGAGGTTCTGAAGTCTTCTGGCTGGTTGAGTTTCTCTCAGTTTTCTCTCAGTTTTCAGGGGTCCCTCATGAAAGTGCTCAACTCCTGTTCCTTGATAAGCTCCAGGACGCTTATCACGCTGTCCCCCGTGCAGCTTTAGGACTCTCTGACCACTGTCTGCTCCATCTCATCCCGACCTACAGAATTTCCAAGCCTGCTGTAAGGACTGTGAGGAAATGGACAGAGGAGTCAAAGTTGGAGTTACAGGCCTGCTTTGACTGCACTGACTGGAGTGTTTTTGAAGCTGCAGCCACAGACCTCAATGAACTCACTGACACTGTGACATCCTACATCCTACATCAGTTTTTGTGAGGACATGTGTGTGCAGACCAAGACCTTCTGCACATACAACAACAGCAAACCTTGGTTCACTCCAAATCTGAGGAAGCTGCGCCAGGACAAGGAGGTGGCCTACAGAGGTGGGGACCGGGCCCTGTTTAAGCAGGCCAGAAACAAGCTGACAAAGGAGATCAAAGTAGCTAAGAGGAGCTACAGTGAGAAGCTTAAAAACAGCCTCTCAGCCAATGACCCTGCATCAGTTTGGAGAGGCCTGCAACACATCACCAACTACAGGAGACCATCCCCCCACCCGGTGGAAAACCCCAGACTGGCAGACGACCTGAACGGCTTCTACTGCAGGTTTGAGAAGCCCCCATTCACACCTCTCAACCACACAAAAGGACTACCTGCAACACCCTCTCCTCCCCCCCTCCACCCAGACCCCCCGCCTGCACTAAGGATCTGTGAGGTGGATGTGTGTCGGCTCTTTCAGAAACAGAAGATCAGGAAGGCTCCAGGACCTGATGGTGTGTCCCCCTCCTGCCTGAGAGTCTGTGCTGACCAGCTGGCACCCATCTTCACCCAGATCTTTAACCGATCTCTGGAGCTGTGTGAAGTGCCCTCCTGCTTCAAGCGCTCCACCATCATCCCAGTCCCCAAGAAGCCCTCCATCACAGGATTAAATGACTACAGGCCTGTCGCTCTGACATCTGTGGTCATGAAATCCTTTGAGAGACTGGTGTTGAGCCACCTGAAGGACATCACAGGACCCCTGCTGGACCCCCTGCAGTTTGCCTACAGGGCAAACAGGTCGGCGGACGATGCAGTCAACATGGGACTGCACTACATCCTGCATCACCTCGACTCCTCAGGGATGTACGCGAGGGTCTTGTTTGTGGATTTCAGCTCGGCCTTCAACACCATCATCCCTGAAATCCTCCACCGGAAGCTCGCCCAGCTCACCGTGCCTGCCTCCACCTGTCAGTGGATTACCAGCTTCCTGACTGACAGGCAGCAGCAGGTGAGGCTGGGGGGCATCACGTCGAGCATCCGGACCATCAGCACTGGCGCCCCCCAGGGGTGTGTCCTCTCCCCACTGCTCTTCTCCCTCTATACAAATGACTGCACCTCAGGGGACCCTTCTGTGAAACTCCTGAAGTTCGCGGACGACACCACTGTCATCGGTCTGATCCGGGACGGTGACGAGTCTGCTTACAGACGGGAGGTGGAACAGCTGGTCCACTGGTGCAGTCAGAACCACCTGGAGCTGAACCCGCTCAAGACTGTGGAGATGACAGTGGACTTTAGGAGAAGCCCCCCGACACTCCCCCCCCTCACCATCCTCAACAACACAGTGTCTACTGTGGACAACTTCAGGTTTCTGGGATCCACTTTCTCTCGGGACCTGAAGTGGACTTCCCACATAGACACTGTCCGGAAGAAGGCCCAGCAGAGGTTGTACTTCCTGCGACAGCTCAGGAAGTTTAACCTGCCACAGGAGCTGCTGACCATTTTTTACACTGCCATCATCCAGTCTGTCCTCTGCTCCTCTATTACTGTCTGGTTTGGATCAGCCACTAAGAGGGACAGGGCCAGACTGCAACGGACAATCAGGTCTGCAGAGAGGACCATCGGTGCTGACCTTCCCTCCATCCAGGACTTGTACCAGTCCAGGGTCAGGAAACAGGCAGCTAACATCTCTGCAGACCCCTCACATCCCGGACACAGACTGTTCCAGCTCCTCCCCTCTGGTAGGCGTTACAGAGCTCTGTTCGCCAAAACCAGCCGACACAGCGACAGTTTCTTTCCCCAGGCTGTCGCTCTGATGAACTCTTAACAGTCACAGAGTGTCAGAAGAACCACAAAATTGCACAATGCCATGTTAGCTTGTCAGGTTGTATATATTGTTGTATATTGTTGTATATATTGTGCCAGTAATTGTTATATTTTATTTAATTTTATTCAAATTGTACAGAGAGCTTAGTAACCGGAGTCAAATTCCTTGTTTGTGTGCACAAACTTGGCCAATAAAACTGATTCTGATTCTGATTCCTGTCAGGACAGGATCATGGAGATTTTTGGAAAGTTATTGGGAAGCTTTTCAGTCAAGAAGACAGCAGGAGTTTGGAGGCAAAGAAGAATTATTTCTTTCCTTTTAAAAAGAAACCGAGCCGAACACATTTGATGCTTACACCATCTTCATTTTTTTCCCCATAGCTTACAGAATAAAATGATGTCCGGGCATCTTGGATAAGCCTTAGATCGTGAGAAAATTCACAGCTCTCTGACATCTGACTCAGCACAATCTACATTGTGCTGCCCCTGGATGAAGCTAACCGTCAGTCTCACGCTGAGCAACATCTGTCCTCCACCGCCCAGCAATATGCCTTACCTCACAGTTTCTCCCGCACAAGTTAAAAAAAAAAAAAGCAATATGAAGGAGAGGCTGTGAGCAGATGAGCAAAAATGTCAGACATCAAACCACTGGCCATATGCTATGTAGCGCAGTGCTACAAACAGATGAGAAAAAACTAAGATAATGCTTATAGTAAGAGTTGTCAGGGAAATGTCAACTTCTCCTTTTTGTTCTAAATCATCTTCCTTTGGAGAAACAGAGCTGGATACAAACCCAGCAGAGATGGTGAGACTGATGGTGGACTGAAAATGAAAGAAAGATGCTAAACAAAAAGGAAAAGTCTGACAGCAGATGCGAAGAGAATCTTTGCCTCCATCAAGGCTGTTGCATTTCAAGCTGTGCTCATGCTACTGGAAAGGGTGTGAACATCTTTCGTTGTGAAACAACGGGTACACCGGGGGTGTCAGACTCCAGTCCGGCATGTCTAAGATGCCTCAGATTCAAATGAATGGGTCGTTAACAGACCTGTGCAGACTTGGATGACGAGCTGGTGGTGACGGTGGTCCATACATAGAGGCAAGTACGCTAATGGTCAAATATATAAAAGTACCGTATGGCCCAACTAAAAGACAATATTTAGGGCCCGAGCACCGAGGGTGCGAGGACCCTATTGTATTTCGAATGTTTATTATTATTATTATTATTATTATTATTATTATTATTATTATTATTATTATTATTATTATTATTATTATTATTATTATTATTATTATTATTATTCTCCAAAATGAATCGCCTTTTTGGGGGCCTTAACATACTCGAAAACTCACGAGATTTTGCACACGTATTCATTGTCTGCGAAATTTACATATTTTATGGGTGCTCCTCATGGGCACACAAAAGTGGCTCAATAGCGCCACCTTGTTTTTTTAAAACGACGAGCCCCTCGATATGCTTCCACCTACAGACATGAACTTTGTGTGACTGATGTATCATCCTCAGACCTACAAAAAAGTCTCATGGACCCCTGCTCTAACTCCCACAGGAAGTCCGCTATATTGAATGAAATATGCAGTTATTCCAATGTTTTGGTCATTTCCAGGCCTCGTACTTTAACGAACTCCTCCCAGAGATTTGGTCCGATTGACTCCAAACTTTTTTTGTTCTAATCTAGACACATGGCCGAAGAAAGTTTGCGAAGCATATAACTTTTTACCAGAGGGCGTGGCTGTAGTGACGCGGCGAAGTTTGATGTCATTTCGAAGACTCGCCATAAAAGAGAAATGGGCTGTAACTCGGCCATAAAGTGTTTAATCTGGTCCAAAACGGATCAGTATGATCGTAGTCTCATCCTTATCACATAGCAGCTATCAGATTTAGGAAACGTTGTAGCGCCACCTATTGGCAACAGGAAATGTCAAGTTTTGAATTAGGCATCCCTGGTTCGAGTGTGATTAGCCGACAGACCTCAAACCAGTTCAAATCAGTAGTAAAGACATTGAAGATGACTGACAGTGAAAACTGTAACTTTTTATCAAAGGGCGTGGCTGTGATAGTACGGCGAAGTTTGATGTCTCGCCACGAATGGAAAAGTTGTTATAACTTTCACATGCATTGTTCAATCTGCACCAAAATCAATATGTCTGATGATTCTTCCACCCTGAACAAGTGTATATGACAATCTTGGATGAACTCCATAGCGCCACCAATGGTCATAGGAATTTGATTTTGGTCTTATTATATCCATTTTCTGCCTTCCTCTTCATCGTATCAGCCTGAGAAGCGGTCAGACTAAAGTCAGAAGGGTGCTGATGCATGATGTACAATTTCATGTATGCACGTCCAACGGTGCCAGCGCTATTTATCATAGGACAGGAAGTGGATGGTTTTGTCGCACGCAAATGAAATAAATTCATAAAAAATCACATCTTGCTCATAAGAAGCTAAGACTGAAGGATCATGTTCCTTTCACTCAACCAAACATTTCATACACTGCAACATATGGTCAATTCAGAAGTCCACCACTCTAAATTTTTAAAAATGTCCAATGTAACCGATGGGCATAATTCTGGCAGTGTAACTTATTTTTTATGGCACCTAATTTTTCAAATAGAGTCACCAAATTTAGTAGTAATGTTGCTGGATATGCAAGCATGACTCATGATTTTTTTGAGAATTTTAGAGGCATGTACTGAATTTCTGCAAATATTTTTATATATTTGTGCTAGAGCAACTGTATAAAAATTTTTTTTTCCATTGAAAATATTAATGAAATTCCAAAAATACGATGAGGGTAGGTAGCTTAAGATACAAGAATTGTTCTGTATTTTTTTTAGATTTTTAAGACAATTTTCTGATTTTATATCAATATTTTGGTAAATAAACTCTGGTCTTTCGCTGATCCTGCCAGAAAGGTGTTACATTCCTCACAGCAGTTTCATGAGGGGGGAGGGGGGCATTCTTGGGGGGGGGGGGTTTTACTTTTAAAGAATGGTCTTTGTCGCCATCTAGTGGCGGCAGAAGGTAGCAGCCACTAGATGGCGACAAAGACCGTGCTTTGTCTTTAAAAGACGTGGATAATTAATGGATATGACATGACGACAGAAAAGCGTAGTGCGATTTATGGGGGGTTTAACACACAGATTTTCTTGTAGCAATGCTAATTTGTGCCTTCAGTGTTTCCGTAGCTGGTTCAGACAACAAATGTCCAGGGAGTTTCAGTTGACAGGTTGTTAGAGACAGACAGCAGGAAAACTCCATCCTTTTTATATGGCCAGAAAACGTTTGCCTGTGAGTATTATTTTTATGTTCAGATGTTGTAACACCGCATTTAGAGAACGTTTCGTTCATTAACAGAGTTGACGGAACAAAATAATTCACTAATCCATACATGCTAACCGCTAGCATCGCTATGCAATTTCCCATATAAGTTAGCATTAAGCTAGCGGACTTTTTTCCATGAATCTTAACATGTTTGTTTATGTTTGTATGTGAATGTATTTAGATAAAATGAAAGAAAAAAAATCATCAGGCGTTATGTTGAGTGGGTCCCCACTTCAAGCCAGTGATGTAGCATTAGAGCAATCTGCAATTATTTTCATCATATATTTATCAATATAGACCTTTTCGGCCAGCCCCCAGGAAGTACCCCGTCCCCCATTGCTGGGTTGTGCTACAGAGCGACACTTTCACCGGCTCGCAGATTAGCCAGTGTTTTTCTCTTTCTACAAATATATATTTTTATAATGTCGAGTCGGTCGAGTGGGAATACATGTTCCGTCATAAACTGTGCCAACAATGGCGTGAAAATTCAACAATGGAAGAAGAAAGTATGTGAAATACACAAGCCTTTACTGCAAGCCGAGAACGGTAGCCGAGAACCAAAAAAAAAGGATAAATTACTTAATTAATTAGATTGTTCAATTATTATTTTTGCCCTCAAAATATGAAAGAAGTTGCTTAACAACAAACCCACAAACATGATGATGGAAAACACTATAAAGTGTAGGCTACCTCAGTTTCTTAACTAAAAGACTATGTCTCATTTACTCTACTACTGATCAATTGCATACCAGTAAATTACATAGTAGGCGTTACCTTTTTGACTGGGCGGACTGGTCATCAATCACCTCAGAGTGACAGCTGTCAAGTGAAGCTACGTGAGCTTGGAGTCCAGATGACAGGCAGTGCACCCATTGGTCTTTATTTATTTAGTTAGTTAGTTTAAATACCTAATGTTCTTTTTTTTCTTTTATAGACAAAGTTAAACATAATGTTGATTAGTGTGTGCGTGTGTCACTTTAATGAATTGTCGAACCAAAAAAAAAAAAAAACGGCAGTGAGAAGTCGCACTGTCTGCTCAAAACAAAAGCACCGGGTCTATTACGAATAAAGTTTACCAGAATCTCTACTGACTATAAATAATTACGGACCGACATAAAAGCGAGCGGAGGAAAACTTGTATTGAAGTGAGACGAGACGTGAGCTGTCAAACGTGAGTGATCGACAGAGAGGTTATCACTGTGTGTGTGTGTGTGAAAGAGAGAGAGAGAGGTGGCCCAGAATGCACTGCAGGCAAACAGCGCAGCACTAGAGAATCAACATTAATTCATTATAACACAAACCTATGTGCGCTGATCAGTTCTCAAGCGCTGCCGTGTCGCTTGCATGCATTGCATTTTTTTTTTTTTTTGCCCGACATTTTTTTTTTCCCGACATTGTAGCCCGGGCGCTCGAGATTTCAGGCCGGGCGGGGCGCCTGGCCAAATAAGGTCTGCAGGAAACCCTGCGTACCTGAAAAATGTCAGGTACGTCATGACAAACTATGTCTGATAACAGAATAAATTAAACAGGCTAAAATGATTAGTTTACAGCTGTTGAAATTCCTTTCTTTTTTTCACTTTAAATGGATTTTACCTATTTTAGTTTTTTTTTCTTGAATTTTTTTCTTTGTCATAAAATGAATGTTTTATTGGACACAATATGTTTAAAAGTATGATAACAGTAACGTTTACAGTTATATTTGCATAAATTGTCTATATTTCATTATTTTATATACTGTATTGGGGTTAAATTTGCATAAAATGCTTAAAACGAAATTCTCAAAAATTAAAAACCGAAAAACACCGAAAATGAAAAAAATCAAAACGGAATTTGAGAAAAAATAAAACGGATTTCATAGGGCCCTACTACTGTAGCCCTCGGCACTAGCACAAGCCTATGAATGAATGAATGAATGACTAAGAAGAATGATAAAATAAATTAAATATAACATTAACACATAGCCTAATTTACCGCTAGCGTTAATGTTACAGTAGCATAATCTTTATGGCTTGTTGATGTTAGTTATAGCCAGCGTTGCAGCGTTCCACAGTTTTTAGTGTTTGATTATGGGAATAGATCATGATATTTCCATAACCAATCATTAAAAACAGCGATAAACTACCTTCATCTGTAACTGGAGGCCACTGCCTAACATCATCAATCCAAGACATGTCTGCGTTATCAGTAACAGATGCTCCACGCTGCTGTGTTTGGGTTAGTTGGCGGAGCACCGCACACTCCAGTTATGGCGGGGCCACTAGGGGGCGCATGTCCACAATTTTTAAGTCGAAAAGGTCTATACTGCTGTATGTAGTCTGGTGGGGTCCAGCCCTCTCTGTCCTAAACATGTTTCCTCTTCTTGGTCAAGCTGGGCTTGATTTGGTGTAAACGAAGAAGCGTTACAGCACATTCCACACCCTTTCTTGGACTTTCTTGATAGCTGGGTCCTGGTGTTGTCTCTTCAGAGACATTGGCTGAGACATCAGCCTCATCCTGCTGTGTCTGAGAGTGAGGTCTGGGGGTGTGTGATCTGGCAATGTCACAATCTGACCAATATTTTCTATATTCATCACTGAAACAATTACTTCCATCATTTGCTGAAAGGGCTGTGGGTCCTCACACCCACTACTGTCTTCCTCACTGCTGCTCGGCTCTGGTTTCCTTTAGTAATTGTACAATAATGCGTTATTTTATGAATAACTTTATTGTCTTCATCCCAAAATGATATTTGAAAGATAGCGGTCATCTTATAATCAGATGTGTCCTATATTTGAGCCAATATGGTAATTTACTAGAAATCTAAATGAATAGAAATCCTTTTATTGTGACTTTACAGGAGTAATATGAGATTAAAAAAGTAACTATAGATACAGCTGAATAAGAAAGGTAAAAGAGGGAAGAGAAAAGGTGAAGACACAACTTAATGGATCATGTTGGTGTCCCGCTGCAGCGTAGACCTATAGCAGCATAACTATAATGAGGCTGTTTCAGACCAGTCTGCTCTATTCTGGTCTTCATCCATTCCTGTAACTGTAGCTATGACTATTGGCCCTAACACACTATTGTTGAGACTAACTGTAGGCTCTACTAAACAGATTTCTTTCCATGAATGGAAAAGTTGTCCTGAATTACACATGCATTATCCAATCTGCTTGAACATTCATATATTTGATGATTCTTTCACTCTGAACAAGTGTATCTGACAATCTTGGACAGTGCTACTGTCTCATCAAAGGATCATGATCTTGGTCACATTTAGTGTGTTTTGTATCCTATGTGTGCTTCATCAGATCAGCCTTGGATTCCTACAGCTCATACTGATAAAAGTCCTCATTCACCATCCAAATGTTGTGCATGGATGAGTCTAAGATAACAGCAGTAATGTGTTCAGTTTTCCTGGTTCTTGCTAGAACTCTGGCAACAGGGTTCATCATGATCTGAAGCTGTCTAATCAGATAAAAGATCATTATGGTACTCAAGTTTGCTGGAGATGAAGGCTGGATAAGTTTCTGTAAATCTGCTCTGGACATCAAATCTCTGACTCTTTATATTTTCTTAAGATTATAAACCGCTGTAAAAGTTACAGCCTTGTTTTGCCAACTTAGAACTCAGCTCTGAGTAGATTCAGCTTCAGTTCTTTTTGTTTTCATACCTCTGGATTCAAGGTGGGCAGCAACCTTTACATTTTAATAACCAAATTGGATTTTCACTGTATTGTCTTGATTCCCAACTGGCTTGGGAAGGTGGTGGACATGGGGGGGTGCAATGGCTATGGGTGCGAGGGCCCGATAAATGCTGCTTGCAGCTTTAATTTGTTCTAGAAATCATATTTTCAAAAATTAGGGGGTTGAGGTCCAGAGTTTTCCATTGTCATTATATATCTGTGCCACTAGATGGAGCCGCACCGAAGTAACCAGTCAGTTATTGGAGCATCACAGTGAACACATGGAGCAGGATCTGATGGAAAATGGAGGAACCACACGAACTCTAGAGTAAAGGGGTTAGAAACTTTTGTAGCAGTCCAGAATTTTGTTTTTTTACAAACTCAATTATTAATGTTGTTCTTGAAATTGAATATAAGTCGACTTTGATGGTTATGCTGTTATCAACATCAATGCAGTTATTGAACTACCTGGTTGTTGCTGATTCACTGAGTCATAGTCTCAGACTTTAAGAGAATAAAGTTTATTAAATAGTACTGTACCCTGATCTCAAATAACATAGAAACCTGACACGTACCTTAACATAACCCTTTAGACTCTGGAGTTTTTTCAAGAAAATATACAATTTTAATATCAAGATTTCAAAAGACTATAACTTGAAAGCTTTTTGAGATAAAGGTATACTGTTTGAGAAAATTGTTCAGTATGACTCAAAGTCTGTGATGGGAGTGAAATTATTCATATAATTTGCATATTACAACCTCACAAGGTGGCAGCCATATTAGAAAATGTTCAATTTTGATATCAAGATTTCAAAAGGCTATAACTTTAAAGTGGTTTGAGATAAAGACATACTGTAAATGAGAAATATCTTCAGTATGAACCAAAATATGGAATGGAAGTAGATTTTCATCTAATTTGATTATTGTGTGTCACGAAAGAGTAGGGGAGTGGAAGGAGGACCCAAGTGCAGGAGGTTTCAAAAAACAGAAACGGTCTTTATTAAACAAAAGTGCAAAAATCAAAAAACTCCAAAATTCACAAAAACCCAATACTTTTAAAATTCAAAATACAAACTTAACTTGACTTCAAGGTATACGATGAACACGAGGACAAGCAAACAGGCATGCAGGGGTTAGAGACGACAATGGACAGCAAACTGAAAGGGAGTGACAGGACTTATAAACACAAAGAAACAAACGAGAGGCAGGTGTGAACAATGAGGCTGACAAGGGGGAGGAAGAAAAGCTGAACACCACGAAGACAAGACAGACCTTCAAAGCAAAACAGGAAGCACTACAGACATGGAGACGCCAACTTGACAAAACAGACAGGAAATACAAAAACTCAGTCATGGCTGACCTGGGCCATGACATTGTGACATCACCTGCCCAAACCTGCCTGGTAGTCCTCAATTTCAGATTTTTCCTCAAGCCCCATGCACAATAAAAGCTTTCATTTCAGGGACAATCACATCATAAAATCATGAAATCTGGAGTTTGGTTTCAATATTTCCCTTTCTAAGAACTGGTGGCCTTTTCTATTTGTTTGATTGGTGATGAGGCTCCAGAATTCATCATTTGGAAAAGAGATGAAATCAATGGGCTTAGAATTTGTCAGATCCTCTCCATAATAACCAACAGGCTCATCAAAATTTTGGCTCCACTTTTGATACTCTTCCTCTTCTCTCAAGAACTCTCAGCCGCCGCCGCCATCATCATCATCATCATCATCATCATCATCATCATCACAGTGATTTTCGGTGCGCCATTAGCAGGGTTTATTTTCCCACGGCTTCTCCCGCGTTGCCAGGACAACCGCGGTTGTTTTCATCCTCGCTACATTTTTCCATATTTGCGATGTCATGAGCCCCCCTGACACCTCGACCTGCTTGGCGATCGCAGAATACTTCCACCCCGGTCACGCTGAGGTGAAGCATCCGATATACGATGTGCTGATTGTAGACTATGACGCGCGGACTCTCCGCCACTACTGATGTCAGTTTCTGCTTCCCTGGACAACTGCACGTCTTCCTCCTGGGAATCGGAGTTAACCAGAACCTGACAATTAACTTCATGGCTGGTAAACCAACCTCTCGGCATCGTGAGTACATGAATAAACACTCTTTCACTCTGTTCTGCTCTCACTACACTCAGTATTTTTACCACTGCTGCGCGGCACGTCTCTGTGCTGGGTGTTTAACAAACTCATTTTACGCTAAAACTTTGAATAGCGCCACCACCAAAAATGGTTCTCAGATAACAGGAACACATGTCCGCCATTTCATGGTGAAAAGTAGTAACAAGAATTGCCATCACATTTATAGATACAGCCTGTTATAGTCACCAATGCTGCTTGTCGCAATATTGTGTCTTTGGCATTTAAAGGGTTAAAGCAGCACAAAGGATAATGTTCTCTTCTGTAATGACTTTCTTGAGTTATTGTGCTTATAAAGAAAGCTTCATCTTTTTTTATCTTTATCTTCAACTAGCTGTTAACTCCATTGTCTCAACTCCACAGCGCTTACTCTACTTCCCATAATGACATTTGGTCTCACAGAAGCCTCTCGAGGTTATACTGCCACCTATGGGTGACTCCCATTTACTACATATCACTACACACACTCGCTTTGGCTACTTTTTTTTCGAAAAGCAGGGACATCAGACCACCAGCACTGGATGGGACTTTCCTAGGAGTAAGCGAATATTCCCACAAATGAAATCTAAGCAGATCTTTATATTGTAGACACAGACAAAAAAAAGAATGATATGCAACAAAGATCCACCAACCGGGTGCTCTGCAGTTTTGTGGAATATATGTACCCAACTATAAGGACACTCTTTAGAATGGCGGTTATCCATCAAATGATGTTTCAATACCTTAAGTGTAATTATGCATTAGGGACTGGTATACAATGAATTTAACATTACCCAGCTGCTGCTGCTCCTGCTGCATTGAAAGTAAAATGCTATTTTTCTTAATACTGACACATAATTTGGCAGAACATCACATCAGTCATGTTCCGTGCAACATACAATGACAAATCCGCTCCTTACCGATTTGGACGTGAGCGATTGGAGTACATCAGGTGCTACTGTTGGGGCTGTGCCATCATGTCCATCATCTGCTCTGACTGCAGACTATTTGCATACAATTGGTTTTGTTTCCTGTTTACGAGGAAGCTGTGCTGTCAGTCTGATACGAGGAAGCTATTTGATTGTTTTGCAAGAAATGACCAGATGGCTTAAACAACATTCAGTATATTTCAATATTGTAAAAAAAAAAAAAGTGTACAACATGTACAGTGAGCTGAAAAAGGACAAAATAGACAAAACGGACAATAAATATTATGCTACACTGCAGCCCGAGTTTGAAGTTTCCTCTTCAATCCTTTCCATAAAGTCGGGAGGGGAAGGGAGTAATTATAGTAACAATCTCTGTCTCCGCAGCAGTTTTCCTTTAATGTTTAATATTGTGTCCGTCATTTCCCTTTTGTGTGGCTGAGCTGAAACAAATCCTTGGCATGGTGAACTCAACCCCCAAGCTTCCTCTCAGAGGCCGAGGTAAGGAAGCATTGACTGCTTATTTGCCTTCAATGTCCTCGCTGGCGTAATGAGCACTGACATTCAACACTATTCCCTCAACTGGCATGATAGCCTGCACCAGTGTAATTAGGCCTGACCTTCCAACTCCAGGACCAGACTGGTTCTGACCCTTTTCTTGCAGCTGGCAATAAATAACAGCGTCTAAACATGGACAGACTGAATGGCCTACTGATGAAAGTCTTCATTTGGATGTGCATGGGTAAACCGATTCAGCTGAGTCAGTAGTAAATGAGTAACAATGAAGCATCAATTTAAGTTTTACCGATACTTTGATTAAATCAGAGTGAATCTAATCCATGATAACTGAATTAGCTCCAGGGCAGGCGATCTCAAAGGGGTTCGATGTCATTTAAGAGGCTAAAACCAAGCTATGAGACCTTGTTTTTCCTAACTTGATCTAGATCAGGTTACATCTGTGCAGGTGCGGTTCCATTAGTGTTTGATGCGCTGCAGAACTTATTTTACGTTTCAAACATCGGACCTTGGTCTAGTCTGGACAGACGTTAGCGAAAGCCTTTTAGACACAGCGACGCAGGTGGAAGCATTTACTTCCTCATTTTCTCTTCTGGCCCACACAGCAAATACATCCGGAAAGATCCGGAATGGATCCGCAAAACGGACCCGTATCGGGGTCCACTTGCACTGAGTGATGGATCTGCTTTAAAGCCGGATCGTGGACCTGCTGGCTCCGTGCTCCGTCCGGTCCCCATCCGCGATTAAAACCTTACTTCCATGGCGGGTCTGCTCAGAACCCGCAAATCCACTGCAGAACCAACAAACTGACTGGACAAATGGATTAATCCAGGTGTGTCTGAGTAGTCACAATGGTGAGACACACCTGGATTAATCCATTTGTCCAATAATAATAGGTATTGATGCTCACAAAATGAATGTAGAGTAGCATAGCCAACATAGGCTACTTTACAAAAACAGAATAGCCTTTAACTATTTGGTTGATGGCTGTAGCTCAGTTGGTAGAGCGGGTCGTCCAGTCACTGTAAGGTTGGTGGCTCGATCCCGGCTCCAACTGTCCACATGCAAAAGTGTCCTTGGGCAAGACACTGAACCCTAACTTGTCTGGCAGCGCTTTGCATGGTAGCAGCCGCCCACTGGTGGGTGAAGGAGAGGCCGATGTAAACTGCTTTGATGTCTTGATTTTTTCTGTTAGGTCTATATTGACAATTGTATTAGAATAAAAAACACAAGCCAATGCAGATTTGAGCTATGGCTATATTGGTGTGGAAGTCTAGGCTAGGCATACATTTAGTTTAGTTTGCTATGTTATTGGGATTTTTAAAATGAGATGAAAGGGTCCAAAACAGACCCGGGCCAGAGGTTTTTCTGCATCCGTTGCGGCTCCGTGGCGGATGTGCGGGTCCGCTCAGGAGCCACTGCGGAGGTAAGGTTAAGGTAAGGTTAATCCGCCTCCAAAGGGGATCCGTCACTGAGTGCAAGTGGACCCCGATACGGGTCCGTTCCGGATCTTGCCTCCTGCAATGCGGTACATCTTGATTGGTTACAATTCATGAAGGCCGTACAATAAGATATTAACATAGCACTTCTAATTGGTCTTACAATGGCATGCGTAATCATATTTAAATATTTTTATATTATTGGTACACATTCCGAGTCTTACACAATCATCCATCCCACAAGGTTAGCCTGATTGGTCCACGTTCACAGTGTCCCATACAGTCAACCATCCCACAAGGTTAGCCTGATTACGAACTCTGCATGTGGCTGGGGGCTAGACTACTGCCAAGGCCGAGCAACTTCCTGCACCTATCTCACCATGGTCACGAGCTTTCCACATATACGCAAAAAGATCCCTTATAATATTTTAATATTTTCATAACAGCCACACATAGTGCCTCCAAGGTTTCTTACTGGCCTTTAGAGTTGGTCTTGAACAATCCAAGTTGTTTTTGAACAATTTCCATCTAGCTTCCTCTTCTACAGAATTTGTTAACTAACTAAAACTCTCTAAAAACTCTCTTTTTCTCCTTTTTAAAGGGGACCAATTCATGTTTACATTCAGAAGCTGCACACAGTGCTGGCTGCTATTGTTTTACATTCCACAATGGAACAGATAACGCTCACTCTGCATTCAGACACTGAAAATGATCACTTATGTCACAGTTAGAAAATAGTTCTTAATATTTCTTCAACATAATAGCCAAGATGATCCCAAAATCCCATGGATCACTCAGCACTCTGCAGCAGATCCGAGTCTTTTTGCTTTCGGGGGGGGTCACTGTCCATCATTCCCTGGTTCACTAAACTTATAACATATAACCTCCGCACATACGATAACACAGACGAGCCATAACAGCATTGAGACAGACGAGCAATGCTGCTGATGCTGTTGTCCCTGTTGTTATGAGAGTCAAAACACCTAATTTACTGTTTCATACTGTTAAGAATCAATTATTTAATCAACTTTAGCCCATTTTACCATCTGATCAGATAAGTATTAGCCAGATAACATTACAAGCACTGTTAGGACAAGACACTTCCAACAACACACTGCCTCGCCTCCTGCTTTTGTGATGCTTGTGGGTGATCATAAGTGTTATGAGTGTTGGACTGCAGTATCACCTTGCCATGATTGCTGTAGCAGAAGGCTGGATAGGTAATGGTCTGTTAATGGTCTCTTATCTGTTAACCTGCTGATTCTGGAAAAAAAAAGATTTTGCAAACAGACTGCAATTGAGTACACAGCACAACCTGCTTATCCTGTTACTGTTGAGCTTGTAAAGTTGCAACAATATTAGAAAAAAAAATGTTACATGCATTTACTTTGACCTGCGTCCTTATAGATGGGATGATTCAGATACTTTTCATTTCTGTTTCTCGACAGCTTTATTTCATTTGTTAATGTACACCCATTTTTTTACATTTCAGGGGACAGAAAAGCTGTAACTATTTAACCCTTCTGTTATGTTCATTTCTCAGAAATAGCAATTACGTTCCCGGGTCAATTTGACCTGGGGAATGTTTGATAATGCAAAAGTGTCTAAAACCTAAACACTCCCAATAAACACTCTTTATATCTTATTATTAACTTCATCACTAACTATTTAAATTAATATTAGTGCATTGTTACTCTTTACCTCTCACAGATCATGGTTCAATTAAAATAATAAACTTGTTTTTTTTTTTATGAACTTTAAAACATTTTTAAATGTGCCTTGGAAAGACTTATCTATAAAATACAATAGTTCAATCTGACATTGACTTTTTTTGTTATTATTCTATATTTTGAACTTTTCTTTTTGGACTGATGTTGATAAATTATTGCAAGAAAACCTCATCTTCAAGGTCAAAGTGACCAGCTGGATTAAAATAAAAATCTACTGGATTTACAATGAAAGAAAACTTAAGAATTATTTTTGAACAAGAAATGGACAAATAAAAGAAAAATCAAAATAACAGATTAACAATATGAACATGGTGTGTATATAGGTGTGTCTGTTAGTCTCCACGGCACACAAGTGACACATCATCACATTGTGACGGTAAATACTATACAATGTCTAGAGCCAGAAATCCATCCATCCATTATCTGACCCACTTATTCCTGTTCTGGGTCATGGAGGTCTGCTGGAGACTATCAGTTTATACAGAAGATGTGCTCCTTGCAGAGCTTTAGTGTGTCCACTCTGAAAAAAAAGATCTCCTTCCAAATGATAAATGCATTGTAGGCTGATCTATCAGTCATGTTATGAAAGATAAAAGATAAAAGATCGGCTTGCCGTCATTCGTTTGGTGCTTTTAGACCCCATGACTTTGTCTAAATGATCAACCCCCCCTGCTCATGACATTTTTACAACATTTCCCCCTTTTTTGGGGCAGTGAGGCTCTTGGGCTGTGGTGTCTGTGAAGGCAGACATGGAGGACTCAGGGGTCCTGTTCTTGGTTACCAGCAGCTCAGCAGAGAGTTCACACTGGTTCTTTTGGACCGTTCCAACCATCGTGGGCTTTCTCTGTAGAAGTCTCTGACCCAAGTTGTAGCTTGTGAAAAAAATTGTCACAGGTTAAATTCTGTCCTCTGAGACCACGAGTCATGTCAAGAACAACTCAAGGGAGAGGGTCTGAAACTGGGGAGAAATGGGGGTCACAGTTGAAAAAAAAAATTGTTTTAGACACTTATAACCCCTTTTATTTTCCATTTTGGCTGATGGGTCAAATTGACCCGAACAGAATCTATGTAATATAAACATGGAGAGGGAGGTTGCAAATATGTTATATAAACCATTTTCATTTTAAATGTTTATTACACTTATTAAGCCAAGCAGAAGCAGTTTTATCATGAAAAAATACTTTAAACTATTTTTTTTAGATTATTAATTTTCAAAATGGGTCAATTTGACCTGAAACATAATAGGAGGGTTAATAACACTGACATTCTTCCTCACAAAGGATAATGCGTTCTGGCAATAAAATGTTTCAGTTGCTATTTTTCCCTCATTCTTCCTGCAAACATGTCTAAAAGTGAGGAAGAGTGCAAGGGCTGATTCTTGTCGCACTTTTTTGTTTCAAGTGCTTCAAGTTTAGTTTGAAGTGTTTTCTTATGTGGCTCCTTAGTTAAGCTCCTCAGTGCTTGACAAAGCTTTCACACATTAATCCTGTGGTAATGTCATCTATTAATATCCGTTGGCCCTCGATGCGGTGACGTCTGGGGCTCCAGAGATCACGGGGGGGTCTAGGTTAAGCTTGTGCCCTTGCCACTTATGCACTAAAATTTCTCCAGATTGCTTGAAGAGCGTACTGATAATATGCACCTTCGAAGAGAAAAATATGCAAATCCCTTCCAATATTTCTTTGAGGAAGATTGTCTCAATGATGTATTTGCAGTCAGATTGGAGTCCTATGATCATCTTTTCTCCTCAAAGCCTTTCACGGTTTCCACTTTTGAACCACTTTATTCAGTCGTCTGTTGACATCACCTGTTTGAAATACTACTGTATATTTGTTTTTTTTCTTTCACATCTTTACTGGGATTAAACTGATCCTTTTTTGAGTGAGTGTCAGGCCTGAAATGCAAGAATTAAATCAAATTAAACTAAAAAAGCACTCGTAGAGCACAGACCTCCGCCAAGAACAACAATTCCCCCATATAGTGATTTACAGATTGCGATAAAATCCTCCCTCTGGATCAGATCCGGATCAGCCTTTGAAATTTGATAGAGGTTACCATTGTCAATTGCTGAGTCAGATTTCATGAGTTTTGGGCAAAAATTAACGGAAATATTGAGAAACAAAATTTTTGGCCCCATTGACAGCAATGTTATTGAAAATTTGAAAGTGATCCAGAATCCAGGATTTCTCCCGGATCACAGCCAAAATGAAATCAATTCTTCCTTTTCACATTACAACTCTTGAAAATTTCAAAAAAATCCATTCATAACTTTTTGAGTTATCTTGTACAAAGACGCCGGCAAAAACATTACCTCCTTGGCGGAGGTAATTAAATTTCTTGGGTTCATACTGTCTACAAAGAAATAAAAGTAAATCTGAGAATGTGATTTTTTTTTATTCAGTACATTTACATGAATAATGCTCCAATATTCTGACAATTTTCTGAATAATAAATTTCCATCTGCACAGACTTAATTTAAGGTCTTAACTGAAGTTAGTAAGACGTGCAGCATGCTAATCACAGTCACATTAATGAGACATGCAAACACCTCAAGCAAAATATAAAAACCCATTGGAGCTTCCGTGGCATAGATAGCACCCAGCTGTGAAAAATCTGAGGATGACAACAATTGCAGAACTGAAATAACTAGCACAAAGAAGAACAACAAGCTGTACTTGAAGCGTTTGCCAAACTAGGACTCACTAAGCTCACGAATCAGTTTATCCTCAAGGTCTGTTAAAGAGCCAATCCTCTGAATCATGCAGCAAAACATCTAAAACATACAGACCTAAACCCACGTGGACGGCGCTGCTGCCCTTCTGAAGTCACGTGTCCCACACTTTCGGGTAACGTTGAGGGATAACGAGTGGGTGCCCGTGACACCAGGAAGCATGTCCCCTGAGAACAGTCCAAGCTCGGAGTGTCTTTCCTACCTGAGAGTGTGTTTCAGAGCGCGTGCTGCCAGTATCTGGCCATTAGTGTTTGGCAGCCATGCCTTCAGCATTTCAGTGTAAAACTGACATTTAGAAGAGAGCAGATGATGCTATTGACACTTGGATAGGCAGTAATTAGTTCCCCCTTTAGCATTCATTGTGTGAGGCATTTCATCACTAAATGTCAATTATCATGGCAGCTCTATTCAGCAAGTAACCTTCAGTTATCACTGAAAGCATTGAAGGGAAGGGTGCCTTTAAGATTAAGCTGACTTTATCCTCATGCTGACAGGTCTCTTTGACTGTGCTTAGTGATATGGAATAATGTAACATTCAGATATCCAAAGGGATTCACCTGCAGCAGGTGTTAATGGCGAAATGATGCCTTTATGCTTTAAAAGGAAATATATCTCGAATATGTGAACGTAATAGTTATCCATTGCAGCTGTAAGACATGGAAATTCGGTATATTTTTCTGGCATTTAGTTTCATCTATAATAAAGTAGCTTTTCAAGGTACTGAGCAGGGAAGTTGAACGGGCCACTTCTCCTGTGGATGTAGGCTGTCACATTCGTTTGTCTTTTTGTGCAACTCACTGACGTGGTGGTTGAGGGAAGGAGGTCTGCTGCTGTACGTGGGGACCATTGCATCACTTCCTGTCTGTCTGTCTCTGATTGAAGCTGAATCTGATCTGTTTTCCCTGATAACTCAACACTGTAGTTGCTCATTTGTAACTAACCATTTGCGCCTGTCGCACTTTCCCCTCTGGAATTGTCATTGTCACTAATCACCAGTTCATCTTCAGCTTATTAGCCTCTAAGCCTGGCCTCCTCCTCTCCCTCCATCTTTCCCTCTTACCGCTGATATGGTTCCAAGCAAAAATATAGACTTGGTGTTGATTCACTGATCCTCTTCACGCTATATTCACTCACTATACATGCTCACTGATTCCCTCCTTTCCTCTTCTTCCTTCAGCTGTATCCATAGTTGATTAGGAGCACCTCATAAATGTAACTGTGCTTCATTGTTACTGTTGTTTTTGTGCTGTCCTGTGCCTCCCTTTTTTTTGTATGTTTTCAGGCCAGCGTTTCCAGATCTAGATACTGACCTGCAGTTCCACCCTCTGACCATCCTCCCATTTACCTTCACCTGCCTACATCTGCATGCTGCCTACATCTGTTTATAAAGTCATCTCTGTACCAGTCAGAATACAAGTACAGTGGTACAGCTACTTACGAATATCTCTACAAATGAAATTTTCAGGTTAGGAAACGCCTCAACCAGAAAATATTGCCTCTTGTTACAAAAGAAATTTCAGGATGCGAAAGGTAAACTACAATAGCGCTGCTACTTGCAGCTCCCAGAGTTTACCGAACGTAAACATAGCTGTCGGCTCTGTATCTCGGTTTGAAAGCGGTGCGTCCGAGCTGCTCTGCCATTGGCTATTACTTAGCATCTTCCTGACGTCCCATTGGCTAGGAGGGCTTCTTGTCTGTATGAGCGTAACCCAGCAACCCAGGTAAACAAACAATTTTTACCTCCGCTAAGGAGGTTATGTTTTTGCCGGCGTTTACCTGTGTGTTCAAGATAACTCAAAAAGTTATTGATTGATTTTGATGAAATTTTCAGGAGTTGTCAGAAATGTGAAAAAGAAAAACTGATTTCATTTTGGGTGTGATCCGGACGAAATCCTGGATTTTGGATCACTTTCAAATTTTCGATAATTGTTGCGTTTGGTGGAGGTCTGCGCTCTCTGAGTGCTAGTTCTAACATGTATTTCTTACAGGTTTTTTATGTCATTTCATGTATTATTTATAATTTTTTAAAAAATGTATGTCCGATTTTTGGGGGGCTTGGAACAGATTAGCATTTACATGGAAAGATGGTCTCTACTTACGAAATTTTCAGGTTAAGAAACTACTTCCAGAACCAATTAATTTCATAAGTAGAGGTACCACTGTATATGGAATTCTTACTTCTCCAGCTAACTCATAAGCGCCTCGAGACAGTTTGTATTGTCCTAGATGCTATACAAATAAAGTTGAATTGAACTGAATTTAAAGTGAAGGGGCCATACCATTGCACAAACCTATTTGGACATGTACATGATTTGGACATGATCCACCCCATCCAGGAGATTAGGACATTTAAAAGTAGTAAGAGGTTAAATGAAGAAGGAGGTTCAACAAACTCTAAGTTAAAAACTAATTCAGAGTTTGGGCTGCTGCATAGTCCAGTGGTTTAAGCAAGCAGCCGTCCTCCTGCAGCGGTCGCAGGTTCGACTTCTCACCTGCAGCCCTTTGCTACATGTCTTTCCCACTGTGGGTCCTACTTTTCTGTCCCCTCTTCACTATAAATAAAGGCCACTAGTGCCATAAAATTAAAAAAAAAAAAGTTTGAATAATACTTACTCAGATTCAACAAACCCCGAAACGAGGGTTTTTAGTTATAGCTACAATACAAAGACATCATCAGTGGAGCTCTGTTACTGTCACCATGGCAATGCTAGGTAAATGGAAGACATCCTCCTGTTTTTGTTGCAACGACTGATGTTTTGTGATGCCTGGAAGGATAAGATCATGCATATGGAACATGTTACTGTGCAAAAAAATCGGGAGACCTAACACTAACAAAATTATCAAAGAAAAAAAAAGGGGGAGAGGGGGCAAAATGAACTTGAGCATCCCAAATATGAATGCTGGCTTGAACCTCAATATACTTTCCAGATGCAAATGTGACATGTCATCATTCATACATCTACAAAAATTGTATGTCTGATGAAACTGAAATTGTTTCAGCTTTATGAAGAGGAGGAGAAACGGAAAGAGGCTTTAGTTCACAGCATCAGTTCCCATGGTAACAGGCTCTAAGTATGATTTACCTGAGTTTCTGAAACTGAACAGTCCTTCTTGGAGTCAAGCTCAGGAATCTTAGAGTTTGAACATAAGCTGCTGTCTGAAACGGGCCCCAGGAGTGTTCAGTTGTGTTTCCCAGCTTCCCAGCATTAAACCTCACAGCACCATATTTGAGCGACAGTTAGTCTAAATCAGGGGTGCGCAAACTGTGGTACGCGTACTACAGTTTGCACAGTTTGCATACCACTGCTGGTACGTGTATCACCATTGGTACGCAGGGAAACGTCAGGACTTTCCACATTTTCCCTTTTTTTTTAAATTCTTTTATTAAATCGGAAACATACAATGCATTATAAAAACATTTACAATAAATGTAACAATAAATAACTACAATAAGGAATAAACATCTCTCCCGTGAATTTAAAGCCAATTGAGAAGGCATATATATATATAAATATATGGCAATTATATTTATATTATATGGCTATATTTGAAAATTGGTCATCATGGTGGTACTCAGAGAGCTGATCAGTTTCTCAGGCGGTACGCAGTATTAAAAGTTTAAGAACCAGTGGTCTAAACAATGGTGTGTAGGGGCTAATAGTTATAGCCATACTTGTAGGAGCTAAGACTAGAGTAGGTTCGTCTTAATCACAGCCTCATCATAGCTATGCTGCTATAGGCCTACGCTGCAGGGGGACGCCAACATATTCTGCTGAGTGGTGTCTCCACCGCTCTTCTCGCTTTCCTTCCCTTTCCTCCTCCCCTTCCTCCTCCTCCAGCTTATTCCATAATTAATTAGGAGCACCTTGTTACTGTAACTGTGCTCCATTTTCTTTCCTGTAGTTTGTTATGCTGTTTTTTTCCCCCTTTTCTCTCTTTTCTTTCTGTATGTTTGCAGATCAGAGTTTCCTGAGTTTCATGCTGACTTGCAGTTTCCTCCTCTGTCCATCCCAGCATTTACCTCCACCTGTGTGTGTAGATGTGTTCGGGGTGACGGCTGGCGTGGTGACCGGTGATTTAGTCCTCTGACCATCTCAACTCAGTGTTTTTTCCTTGCCATTATCCTTGATTTGGATTTAATATAAAAATTTAAGTTAATGATATTTGCTCGGGGATCATGCTCTGGGTCTCTGTAAAGCGCCTAGAGACAATTGACATTGTAACAGACGCTATACAAATAAAATTGAAATTAAACAATTAGTTATTTTCTTCTATGAAGTCAAGAAATAAGACGAGGCTCCATTCAAGTCTGAATCTGAGTCGTCACTGAACAACCACAGGGTAACATCATGTATGTGGGATATGCAACTGTGCAGAGAACTGGGTGACCAAACACTCTCGCCGAGTTCACTTTGTCGTACAAAAGCATGTTTAAATCAGGAACACAGACTGATGTTAAAAGACATATTAATCAAGATAAGAATACTCGGACCAACAGTCTGAAAAACATCTTTACCAAGGCATGAGGGCCCACTGACTTGGGGAGATTTTGAAGGCCACGTTTGATGTGCTATCTCTAAAACAGAAAATGTCACAGACTCAAACTCCTCAAAGACAGCTGAGTATGAAGGAGGTAATGAGGGGTCTGTAGCAGACTGAACTGGTGACGACTTCAGAGATGAATCTTTTTTTCCCACAAAGGTTCCGACGGAGTGAAAGAAATGTCACAAGATGATAACTATCACAGGATTTGGAACAAATTTAAAGACAGCAAAGAGAACGAGAGATCTATGATCCTTGTTTTAAACTATGTTTAATAGTAAACAGTTGAAGCCTTTTTAGCTCAGGTATATTGAGAAGCGCTGGGTATCTACGGAGACTGGACCTTCTACCTCAACCAGGACTGAGAAGATTACTTCCATTTTGCCTTAAGTGGAGCCCAAAGGTGGGTTCCCATCAGTGGCGGTCCAGGAGGAAAACCTAGGAAGATGGAAGTGTGACGGGGTCGACCTTCTCCCTGGACTTTTTCGTTGATACCCTGGTAGGATCAAATGACATAGCAAAGTAGCAGTGATGCACTACGTCACAATAAATAGAAGAAGATGACCAAGGAAAAAGAACATAAAGAAGGAAAAAATAAACTTGATGAGAAATAGTAGATGGAAGGAGCAGGTATGTTTGTGATGGTAGATCTGAATGTGAAGATGAGACGAGAGCCGGGCATCTCAAGACAGCACAGACACAACCTGTGTTGGATTAATTATACATAGTTATCACACATTTGCTATTAAACTGTACACTGCCTAGTGAAGAACTACTGAGAGCAGGGAGTCTCCCTCCTGATGGTGATTTCAGGCCTCTGGCCATTTGCCTTGCTCCGATGAGTATCACTTCGAACGCTGCCACGAAGAGGATCGGTGAAATAGAGCAGCCCATGGCGATTCCAACTTCCAACCGCTGCCATTCCGTCATATAGTCGTCTACGGAAAAGCTCATGTGCAGGTTGTCGAAGTACTTGGCTATGATGTTGCTGACGCACACAGGCACGTGGAAGAATTTCAACGCAAACTCAACCAGCTTGTGTGGTACTGAGCCATAGGCGTTTGCAAGGTCGAGCCATACAACGTGCAGGTTGCTCTTCTCCCTTTTAGCGCGCTGAATCTGCTCCCAGATCACGGATGCATGCTCGACGCACCCTGGGAAGCCTGGCAGTCCCGCTTTTTGACAGCTTGTGTCAATGAAGCAGTTGTTGCTGAGGAAGCTGGTCATTCTCCTTGCCAAGACCGAGAAAAAGACTTTCCCCTCCACGTTCAACAGGGCAATTGACCTGAACTGGCTGATGTCGGTGGAATTTTGCTCCTTAGGGATGAAGATTCCCACTGCCTCTTGCCACCCTGCTGGAATTGATTGCTTCTTCCACGCAACGCTCATGAGCTTCCACAAGATCTTTGTCACTTGCGGGCAGTTCTTATAGACCTTGTACGGAAGCCCGTTGGGTCCTGGCACTGAGGCTGATCTGGCCCTTTTCAGGACGTCCTTAATCTCGCTCAGCTTGGGTGGGGACGTGTCGAAGGGGATCTTTGGGGAGTCTGGACGTGGCACATGGCCTGGTGAGCCTAGTGGTCGATCTTTGGCTTCATCTGTGTACTGGCCCTTAATGTGTCGTTCCAGGTCCTCTTTCGAGATGGACAGCTTGCCACTTCGCTTTTCATCCAGCAGCTGCCGGGCAAACCGGAAGGGATCTTTGAAAAAGTCTTTCCTTTCCTTCTCCTTCCGTTTCCGGCGCCTCCTGAGTCTCTCTGCCCGACGCAGCTTGGCGAGCTTCTGCTTGATGTCATCCCACAGTACCTTGAGGCCTTCTTTTTCATCTGGGACTGCTTTCCTCCATCCTCCATCTTTCGCAGTTGGCGCCTTCTGGATACAAGCTCGTCGATGTATTTCTCCCTTCTCCCTTCGGCCTTTCTGCCTGTCGGCTGTGGCTCGCTTGGTTGGACACTCTCCAAACCTCTCTCTGCACTCCTCATAGATGATGTTGCTGAGCAAGGTTAGTTTACGCTCGACTGCTCCTCGCAGGGAATGCTCCAGCACTCCTTTCAGGTGCTCGTCAAGACTACGCCATTCCTCTTGGTTCTTTGCCTTTGGCCACTTGATCTTCCTGCGCCTTTCTGGATGTTTGCGTAGATTCTCTGGCTGTGCGACTCTCGGGGGGACAGCATGAGCTTCGCTCTCGGGAACTGCCTCCATCTCCTCTCCTGCATCCACTGAGGTTGCCCTCTCAGCATTGCTGGGTCCCGCTGCACTGTGGTTTGTCACCTGGCTTTGGGTCTCTTCCGTCTGACCTGCCGAAGCAGTGCGGTCATGCTGGTCGGGAGTCCTCCCACACTTCATTCTCCCTTGATGGATCCGCAGTCCTTTGAATGAAGTCACCTTTTGCCACCCGCATTTACACTTTCGGAGAACCTTCTCGTTGTCGTTGTTCGTTCTGTTTGTCACCGTTTGATCCGTCACAGTAGGCCCATCTTCCATCCCGCCTCTCGGAGGGCCTTCGGGTTGTTTTCTCTTAATGCTTTTTGTAGTCGGCTTGAAGGTGCTTCCTCTTAGGAAGCTAGTGGGTAAGGTGACTAACCGCCCACTCCTGGTACGGTCTCTCCCGTCGTCCACCGGTCTTCCCCGATTGCCCACCAGACTTTCCTGGCTGTCAACTGCTCTTTCACAGTAGTCGCTGGTTCCCCAGAAGTGTAACTTAATTGATACAGGTTAACTGCTTGGCATCTCTGCCTGCCGCACCTCCTCCAGTGCACATTTTGAGGTCAGCTGCAGGGTCGTCAGCTGGTGCCACCGTTCATTGATGTTTCGCCCCCTGGCCAGGACACCTCTCGGTGGGGGGGCAGTGGCATTCGTGGGGACGTCTCCCCACGCCACTCCCTGCAACTGACCTCACTGGGGTGTTGAGCCCCACCTATTGTCCTTCCTCCGCAACCACATCCAGAAACTTGCTTTCTCAGCTTCCTCCGCTAGCTCCTTGATGGCCTTTTTTGGCTAGATCCGGTCATTCCTGCCGCACGGAGGAGCCGGATTGCTGAAGCCCCCACAAATCCCCTGCATCCGACCTCCACAGGGTGAATAGTCGCAGACCAGCCCCCCCCTTCTGCACTCCTCCCCACTCCTCCGCCAGGTCACTGTACTTCGACCGCTTGAACTCGTGTGCAACTGATATTCCCTCCTCCCAGGGCACGGTTAGTTCAATAATGAGGACTTTCTTCTTCGCAGCTATGGACCACATCACAACGTCCGGCCTTAGCGTTGTCTGTGTGATCTCCGTCGGAAAGACTAGCTGCTTGTCCAGGTCGACGCGCATCTCCCATCTCTTTCCGGGTGTCAGCAGAACTGCTGACCTTCCTGCCACCATCTTCCGTCCTGCCTCTCCTGGTTTGATGAAGGTGATGTTTTGGCCGATGGGGATCCGAGGAGTTGTTTGCCCCGACTCTGCATCTCTCCAACTGCTCTGCCAGCTTCCTCAGCACCTGATTGTGCCGCCACCGGAAGCGCCCCTGTGTCAGCGCGATGTTGCACCCTGACAGAATGTGTTGGAGACCTGCATTGTCTTTGTTGCACAGGGAGCATTTGCCGTCGCTTCCGAACCATTGAGCGAGGTTTCGAGGGCATGGAAGGGTGTCATACGCTGCCCTCACTAGGAAGCTCAGGCGTGACTGTGGAGTTCTCCAGATGTGTCTGCCCAGGTTATGACTCTGTGGATGGTATCCTCCCAGCGGGTCCACGCTCCCTGCTTGCTCTGGGACACGGCCTTGATGAGGTAGTTGTCCTTCTCGGCTTGCGAGACCTCTTCCACCACCATGGTCTTTCTCTGCTCCCTTGTGGCTTTGGACCAGAACTGGACTGGTTGCCCCCATCCCAGCCCTGCCCGGCTGTGTTGGACTCTTCCCAGGACCTCCTTGTGTTGCAGCCTGGAGACAGCATGCTCCACTTCATCATGGGCCCTCCACTTCCCTTCCGCCCGGTGCGAACAGTCACCTCTGCGCCCTTCACCGCTTCGTCTCTGGACTCCCTCAGCTCGAGCACTAGACGGGTCTTCTCCTGCCTGTACCCTAAGTTGATAGACTTCAGGGGAAGCTGCAGCATGTTCTTGCCGAAGAGACCTGTGTCCGAGAAACAGCGGGGGGGGCCCAACCCCAACCACTTCCTGATGTAACCGTTGGAGATGCCGTCCATCTTGCTGGCCAGGGAAGATGGAATTTCACCTACTTTTCAGCGGCCACATCACTCGCTGGAAAAGTGTGAAGTGGTAACACCACACCTTCAGTTTCCCGGGAAGTTGGCTGTTGTCGATTCTTGCGAGCCCCTCTCTCAGCTGTTTCTGCGCTGTCCGCCCCATCTGCCTGTCTGAGAGCTCTGCTGTATACTCCCTCCCAAGGCTTCGGATGGGCTGCTCTGCCAGGAGTGGTATCTTCTCTCCCCCAGCTGTAAACACCGTCCTGTCATCCCTCACCCCTTTTCTGATGGACAGACTCCTGGACTTAGCAGGCTTGATCTTCATCCTTGCCCAGACTGTCAGCTCATCGAAACGCTTGAGGAGCCGTGCTGTGCATGGAGCGGTTTCTAGGATGGTTGTGACATCATCCATGTACCCTCTCAGAGCAGGGAGTCTCCCTCCTGATGGTGATTTCAGGCCTCTGGCCATTTGCCTTGCTCCGATGAGTATCACTTCGAACGCTGCCACGAAGAGGATCGGTGAAATAGAGCAGCCCATGGCGATTCCAACTTCCAACCGCTGCCATTCCGTCATATAGTCGTCTACGGAAAAGCTCATGTGCAGGTTGTCGAAGTACTTGGCTATGATGTTGCTGACGCACACAGGCACGTGGAAGAATTTCAACGCAAACTCAACCAGCTTGTGTGGTACTGAGCCATAGGCGTTTGCAAGGTCGAGCCATACAACGTGCAGGTTGCTCTTCTCCCTTTTAGCGCGCTGAATCTGCTCCCAGATCACGGATGCATGCTCGACGCACCCTGGGAAGCCTGGCAGTCCCGCTTTTTGACAGCTTGTGTCAATGAAGCAGTTGTTGCTGAGGAAGCTGTAAGGAAGTTAAGTATGTGTCACCTTTAAAATGGCTTGTGTGATTGCTGGATAACATGCTGTAAAAGAGTGTGAGAGTTATCATACGAACAGAAGGAGAAGAGCCAGGAACTGGAACTGCATGAGAGAACATTGGGCATTGTGCAGCTATGGACTAATCAGTGTACTTAGATAGGTCAGTTTAAGATATGCAGTTAGTCACTCCCCAAACCCCTTAGAGCTGCATATCCTATGTAAAGCAGGGACGTCCTAAGACAATAAAAGAGAGAGTTCGGCAGGAGTTAACCCAGAGCAGATTGGAGACTGTAACTGGGCACTCTCTGCCGTTCTCCTGGCAAGTAAAATATAACGACTGTCTCTTGTCTTCCTTTTGAAAAGTGTTTTAGGTTGGCTGAACCTGACAACCTGCTCGCCCAGATGTTTTTTTTTTTTTCAGGGCAGTGCTGATGTAGCAGACCCAAGTCAAGGACTTGAGCCAGCCACATATAAATTCTCAAAAACCCTGTGGTAGAGGTCTTCACGGGTCCACTTTCATGAACCCGAACCCGAAGGGACCCGTGAAAATTAGTCCCGAAACCGACTCGACCCGAGTCTTTAGTTTCAGACCACGAACCGAACCGAGTTACCCGAATAAAACCGAGACAATACAGCCCATATTTGCTCATGTTAAAAGTTGTCTAGCATTGAATAAAACTTGATTTTCTTACCTAAAGTTGTCTTCTTCTACACGGTTCAGTTGCTACATAAACTACGTGATGTAAACAACAATATATCCACATTGTTATTTTCTTTGTGGATACATATGCTATTGGTAGCAACTGCTAACGCTAATAGCCTACACCGGTAAGGACGTGTCGTGAACATATTCTCTCATCCAACATTGTCATGTTGGCGGTCTGTTGTGCTTTACAGCTGCCGGGCAAACCGCTAATAACACGCTATGGCAACATGGTTGTTTTATGACAAATACGCCACGTTAATTAATAATAATTTAACTGCCCCGAGTCCTGACATTGGCTGCCACTGTCAATATCTTTACTTCTCTCAGGTAAACCCGGACCCAGCCTGTCAGAGAGCACCGACCGGACCCGAGACTAACTGTACCGATTCCGACCCAAACCCGGAGTCACGTCTTTTGAATGGATCCGAGACCCAATTCGGGTCGGGTCGGAACCTCGAGTTTTCGGGTTGTCGGGTTGTTCCGAAGACCTCTACCCTGTGGGGAAGTTCCTGGTAATGGAGACAATGGGTGGCAATGGATCAGCACTCATGGAAACCCACCAAATGAGCCCAGGCAGTCAAATAAATCAAGTTTAGGTCTTGATTAGGACCTAAAGGGACACAACCTTTTTTGCACCACGGACTGGTTTAATGTCAGGTAATATTTTCACGGACCAGAATGTGTCGTATATAAATGCGATAAAAATGATACAACCGACATAAAAACTGTGGTATTTTCTATATATTATATTAAATATGCTGTGTATTCATGTGCAACTTTATTAAACCCTTCCTCGTAACAACAGAACATCGCTAACATCCTCTCAAAGTGTCCTCTAAGACACTTTCTGAAGACGTCTGTTTTTTTTTTTCTTATTTTTTCCAGCTTGGGGGTTTAATTGTATTACATGACCTAGACACGGGTCCTGAAGTCTTGTCATGCGTCATGATTCAGAGACGGATGTTATAGAGAGAATCTGGTCATTTTTCAAAGTAAAACATTGTTTAGACAGATAATAAATCAAATGGTAATAGGACTTAGACTAGACTTCAGATCCCATTGGGGATCAAAATAATGGAAGTTATTTAGTTTTTCTCTGCGGCCTGATACCAAATGACCCACGGACCGGGACCGGTACCGGGCCAGGGCCCCGGGGGTTGGGGACCACTGGTCTAGAAGACGTGTTACACAGAAGTTTTATTTTATCCCAACAAATTTAAAAGCAGATGTCAGGGAATCGTATGAACCTGGAATATCATCATTCATCCATTCATTTGGATCCAGACTGTCTGGACCAGACGTTGCACATATGTTTGTGCCACAGAAAGCAAAGATATTGAAGATCAGAACGGATAATCTGGGATAATCTGAATGCATCATTTCTGACACACACACACGCACACACACTTGCAGTGGGTGCCAAGGCAGAAAATACATCGGCGCCACTTTGACCAGCCCTCTTAGGAAAGCTCTCCGCATGCATGACCTTGTCCAGCAGAAGTATGAAGTCCAGCTCGAGTGCTCGGCCTGCTGTTTCTGAGTCGGTGGTCCCAGAATGGAAACACAGCTGGACTTCAAGACGAAAGCTTGTTTCACAAAAGCACCTTCGCACCCTCGAGTTGAGTCTCAGGTTTATTTGAAATTCTTATTGATATACAAATGAACTGAATGTCATTAAAAAGCAGACAATTAAGAGACCTGCAGTAACATTAGTTCACTGAAATGATCTCTCTATTAGCATGCATAAATCAGGGAACACACACCGCGAGGTAGAAAAATGAAGTCGAGTGGTTTAGTGAAACTCGTGGAGACTGTGAATCACTGGGCTGACAGCGGACGCCTGGACACACAGGGTCACACCAGGCTTCATAGTTCCCAATAAAAAACAAAACACTAGTGCTTTTTCTTTATTTTTGCATAGGGGAAAAATAAATTGTTTTTTTTATAATGAGTTGTTAACATATAAAAACAGCCACAGAAAGAGTATTCCTCTGGGAATGAATGGAATGCTCGAAATGAAAAATGTGTCAAGATACAAGTTTAGTTACTGCAGTATGAATATGTATGATGATTAAAAGTATTTCATGGAAACTGAGTCAGACGATGGCCTCAAAGTAGACTGGGGTGGTGGGGTTAACAAGTGAACAGACTTCAATTCCAATTCCTCCCTTAACCCTCAATCTCAACCCTCAATCTCAAAAATGTGCGCTCCCGCTAAGTGCAAGTGTTGTCCCAATTCTTAGCAAGTCAAGTTGAGGGACGAGTTTCAGGGCTGTATCGCCCTCAAAATTGAGATTTTCCGACACCACCCTTGGTAGTAAGGGCTATCCAGATGGCACTGGGTAATTTAGCCAAGACATCTTCGAAAAGGATGGCAACAAAAAAAGCTAGCTACAAACGTAAGTATCTTCGTATATCTTAAAGGTATAAATGTTACGAAACCATCTTATTGACTTTGTTTGAGATTTTTTTCATGAATTAACATCGTTGTTGCATAACATTTATTTTTTTACTTTACAATGTTTGCTGCTGGACCGGCGGTCCCGGCCGCCGCCGACCGAGACCGACCGGGACCAGGACCGGGACCAAACGGGTCGGCGGCGGCCGGTGGGTCCTGGTCGCTGGCGGGTCCCGGTCGCGTTACTTGAATACCTTGATGTGTAGCGACGGAGGACTGAATAATGTATCCTCTATTGTGTTATTTGCTAATATTATTTGGAGAATATACAGCGCTCTTTTCAATGTTATCCTTGTGTCACTTCAGGAAATACAGAGACAACACGGCTCTGATACATTTCAGTCTGAAGGCGTAACTGCACTCAAGGGGTGTCCCATTTCTAAGCCACAAGATAGCCCTGACACTTACATTTGAGGGTTGAGATTGAGGGTTAAGGAAGGAATTGGAATTGGCCCCAAGTCTGGGGAGCCGCATAGCAATAAGGTCTCGATCTTCCACCAGATCTGCTAAAGCCACTATTTAGGGATAGCGGGTAGCGGGAGGGGCGTCCCCCGCAAAGAACCCAATCTTCCACCTTGCTAAACCCGTTATCCCACCTGCGCTACCCGCTACATTATCCATGGGAGTGGTTATTGAATTGAATTGAATTGAAAATACTTTAATAATCCCCGAGGGGAAATTGGCTTGTTGCAGCAGATACAAAAATATACATAAATAGACAGGACATTAAATAGGCATTAAAGGTGGGGTGGGTGTTGTTTTTTTGCAACACTTTTTACAATATTGCCTGAAAACCTTTTCACATTTCCATTGCACCCACTGAAATAAAATGTTTGCAAAAAAAACTAAACATTTTGGTCCAGTCTAGAAGGTATAATCAGAGAAAAACTCTGACCAATCAAAAAAGTGATCATCACTATTTTGATTGGCTGCCTAATACGTCCATCAAATATCACCCCTCCCTCCCTCCCTCCCTATGGTTCATGCAGTCGTGAATCATGTGAAGGCGTGGTTTCGAGGGGTGAGCTGAAGAGGAGGAGGCGGAGCCTTTGGGAGGAGGGAGGGAGTGTATATTTTCAAAATCTCACTTGAGTTGGATTGCTGGAACCGTTTTTCAAACAACACCTACTCCACCTTTAAATAGGCAAACAGCAGGGTGCAGAAACAGAACAATAAATAGACTAAAAACAGTGTGCAAAACAAGACACTAAATAAAAAGTAAGTAGACTTTTTATTACTAATTATGGCATTCCACCTGTTTAACCAATCAGTGCGTCAGCAGCCATTACCTTTAAGAGCAGGTTGCGCTACCCGCTAACTGCTATGGAGTGTCTTTTCATCCAGATCAGAGCAGCTCTCGTGTGCAGTTCGTCTGGGACTCTGCTGTAGAGCTTCCTCCTCCTCCTTCCTCCTCCTCCTCTGCACTGATATAAACATATAAATACTTTTACACAGATAATTCCTATTGGCTACCTGAAAGTCCCAGATTGTCGGTGTTAATTTGAGAGGTAAAGCTGTTTGTGCACGTCCACATGTGACCAGGCGGGTAGCGGGTGGTCTGACCGCTACCCGCCTGGTCTTGCAACCGCAAGATACCGATTTTGCGGAAAGGGCAAAGGACACGCCCATTGCCACACCTATAAAGTAGGTAAGGAAGTTGGCGTAATGGGTAGCGGCTATAGCGAGCGGAAGATTGCATTAGTGGTTAGAGGAGGTTCCTAAACCCGCAATTTGCGGGTAGTGGCTATTGTTAACGGGTAAGGGACAGTGTACGATCGGGGCCTAAGTGTCTGCAGGAAACAGTGAAGCATGGAGGAAGCTCTTTGCAAGGTTGGGGCTGCACTTCTGCAGAAAAAAAAAAAAAGGATTTTCGGCTTCTTAGGACAAATGCGTCCTTCAGTGCTGGCAAATACAGGCAGATGTGAACCATCTTCAGTGGAGAAAGGAATTTGTGACAGCGCGGACACAGCAAATCTGTGCAAGAGCCCCAAAAAGAACTGATGTTGCTTTGAGAGAGAAACATGGTCGCAGCAAATACTGGTTTTATTAAGATTTTTCTTCTTTATCCCTACTTTGTATTTTCTTAAATACAAAGAATCATTTATTTCTAGACTTTTGCACTGTACCGTATAATTTCTACGTCTTATTTTGATATATATTTGAATAGATTCCTAAATAAATTGTCTTTGTGCTTTGAAAAAGTTTTCATACTTAAACTCTATCTAATAATCTAAAATGGAGTCTGACATAGCGGTGGTGCATTTAAAATTGAAAATCTGCATCCAGCAGATATGGAGGAATATCATTATATTCATTTATTTATTTCATTTTTATTTGGGAATGTTTTCATGCATCGTAGAACATCTGGTAGTAGAGATGCAGGAAGTGGTCAAAATAAATCTGAGGCAAACTAAAAGCATCCAAATGCAAACAAATGCAGATTATTTATTTATTTATTTTCCTGACAATAAGAGACTTTTAAGTAAATTAAATTTGTCTTGTGACCAGGCCTCTTTACACTGTGCTTGATGAAGAGTACAACCTTTGTTGCAAAAAAAAAAAAGCATTTGTATTAGAATAAAGGTTATATCTCAAAAATAGTCGTAATACCGCCGCTGTGTCCCTGAATGCACAATATACCTCTGTGTGTGACACTGCCACTTTTCATTTAATCAGACTCTCTATTGTGAAGGAAGAATTACCCTCGAGAGCTGTCCTGACAAAAAAAAACTTCCATATTTCTGAGTAAATAAATGAAAGCATCAGTCTCTGCTTAGACGGTGAATGGTTGGAGACGTAAACCTCGACTGCACTGCATTTCATTTGATGGCTATATGTTCTTTTTGGCTGTTTGGCTAAAGTATAGCGCCAACTAGTGTCAGCTAGGTAAAGCAGGCGTAGAGTTCCTAAAATTGAAGTATGGAAGACGCAATCAGGGGCTGAGAGTCCAACACTAATGATTATGTTCAAACAACCAGTGGTTTACTTTAAAATAATCATCTCATATTAATGGTCTTGCACAAATTTAATGTTAAATTCACAGAGTGAGCGAGCTCCTCTTCAACTGAGTGAAATTCAGGACACAATAAAGAACTGAGGCTATAGAGTTGATACTTATATATGAGAAATGAAATGAAATGAAATTATTAAGTCTAATCAGGCTCACAATAAATTTTAGTTAACATTTTTATAGGTGTATTTTTCTTTAAGAAAACATCGGGAACAAGACAATGTGGAGATACTGTGGATTGCTAAAGGACAACAAGATAATGTAAAAAAATAAATAAATCACCTTATAAGAAATGTTCAAATTTTAACTATTTGATTTTTGGCATCAACAGTTTGAAGGTGTTCAGACTGCCAGGCCAGACTTTATTTTTAGCGCGTTAAGATCCTACGTACACAGATTTGTTAACAGTCTGAACAGGATCCTGACATGAGCTGGAAGTGTAATATAAAATTACAAAAGGTAACTTCCTCCGTTAAAAAGGGTAGATCAGCCCTACATGTACAATAACAAGCTGGTGTCCTTTCTTTCCCAGTTATCGAGAATACTGGACAAATCAAAGCTCCCATCGATGGATGCGAGAGTCACTGGTCTTCTTTTCTTCTTTATTTTTATAATTAGAGGAGCTTTACTTCAGGAGCATGAAGGCTGGAATACATAAGCATCGAGCCTCTGCTTGAGCCTGTTTGGTGTCTGCAAAATTGTTGATGACTAGTTTTTTTTGTTTTCTTTTGTTTTTCTTTCTGTATATGTTTTTAGTCCAGTTTTCAGAGTTACATACTAACCTGAAATTCCAACCTCTGTCCATCCCAGCATTTACCTCCACCTGTCTTTATAGATTTTTATGGGATATCAACTAACATGCTGATCGTCTGATCCTCTGACCACCTCAGTGTTGCTGCCTCCATCTGTTTATATAGTCATCTCTGTAGTTCATGTACTAACAATGAACCAGTCAGAATAGAAGAACATGGAATTATTAGTTCTCCAGTTAATGGATAATTATTATTTATAAATTTTGTCTAATATAGTACAGTGATCCCTCGCCAATTCTCGCTTTAAGTTCCGCGGTTTTAGTTATTCACAGATTTTTTTCCAGAAATATATAATATAAAAAAAAAAAAATTAAGTCACAACATCACAGGATGTTGTACGCTCACAGCAAATAAATGTTGTGAGCCAGCCTGGCCCCTTTAAGAATGTGGCCTTATGGGTAATGGTATGGCCTTATGGGTAATGTAGTGTGTGTCGTGGGACAGAAGAATGAAAACAAGGTTGGATGAAAGAGCGGTGTGTTTACTACGGTTCAGAGACCAGAGGCTGTGAAGGAAACAGAAAGACCACAGTTTAACCTTTGGCTTGTTTCGCTGCAGTGACTCGCTACTTTTTTGCTGTTTTTAAACATATTTTAAACTCATTATTGAGGGTCAGGGGGGCTCCGGCTCCAGTTCGCTGAGTTTGATTCCATTAACCGCGAAAAATAAGGGATCACTGTATTGCCAGGATGTAAGCACTCTCCTCCGTCTGTCCTCCATCCTCTCTCTGTCCTGTCTCCCCTCTTTTCTTTTTCTACCCACCTGTCCTTCAGCAGGAAGGTCCCCCCATATGATCCAGGTCCTGCCTGAGGTTTCTTCACCTTAAAGTGGAGCTTTTCCTTGTCACTGTTTGGCTTAAATGGTTTTTTCTTTGCTATGGGAGTTTTTTTTACTCGCTGTTCTTTTTTTTTAATTAGGATTTAATGTTATAATTTTAGCTGATAATATTCGGGGGTCATGATCTGGGTCTCTGTAAAGCCCAGAGACAACTTGCATTGTAATAGACGCTAGACAAATAAAATTTAATTGAATTTCTGGCATTGCTCGATGGGTGAACTAAATCTACTAAATTAAAACCTCAAGAATAAAAGATGAAAGTTGCCCAGTGACTTCTGAAAAAAAAAAAAAGGAGAGAAAGATATGTGTTCAAACTAGACAACCTTAAGCTGCTCGTCTCATCCAGAGTCACCAAAAATTACCAAAAAGGTCTGACCAGCTATGAATGCCAGACCGTGAAAGTTTCACAACTGTGTTCAATAAAAACAAGATAAATTATTATTTGTGTCTTATACGCTTAAGCAAATGGGGTTCACATACTTTTTTTCCCCTGCCACTGGAACACATTAAAGCACGTCAGTCATTAAAGTTGCCGCGAGAGATCATGATCTCATGCTGGGCCTGGGCTCAACCCTAGTCATCTGTCGGTTAGTGAGCACATATGAGCACATTGTTTTAAATGAAAAGGTGTGTGGTGAAGTAAAAGGTAAAAACAAAAAGAACGAGAAATGCTTGATCTCCTCACAGCTGGCGGACAGAAGCTCAGCTGCAGGGAGCACCAACCAGCAGACTCAAATGACAGAAATAAATACAGACAATATGAACACCAGGATGTATAACTGTGGAGCAACAGCAGACAGTGTATCTTTGACTTCCAGACTGCAGCTGGAGCAGGAGCAATCGATACGCAGCTAAAAGCAAATAAGAGCTGCGGTTACCGAGCCGAGAAACAAACAAGTATACCAAACACGTTTTTTTTTGGAGCAGGGAAAGAAAATTGCCCCGTGGGTTTTGTCCAAATCCTTCTGTCTGTTTTGAGTCACATGTTGCCTCCTTATGAAGACCACCATATGCAACCCTTTTTTTTTTTTTAAACCCAGAGACTCTCAAATGCCACCTGTGATCCCAGTGATCCCCCCCCCCCCCCCCGGGTCTGAATGTGCCAGGCAAACTCATATGGGCCGTATCTGTTGGAAAACAGTCATGTAGTCAATCGTGCCAGAAATCGGCTCTAATGGGCCCCAGGATAATGATTACTTTGAGTGATGGCATAATGAGGGCTTTATAAATATGCATGGGTCACAAGGGGTAGTAATATTGTGGATTATTAAAACCACGGGGTAAGAGGTCAGGCTATAATGAGAGGGAGATGAGGAGGGAGGTGCACCAACTGACACGGGAGTGAGGCAGTCCAGATGTTGGAAACATGCCGTAAAAGTTGTTTTCCAGCAGTAAACCTGCGCGTGCCTAAAACCACCTGATGTCCAAAATAAAGGTTTAGTTTCATTTATTTC
Source organism: Hirundichthys speculiger (assembly GCA_018398805.1). NCBI lineage: Eukaryota > Metazoa > Chordata > Actinopteri > Beloniformes > Exocoetidae > Hirundichthys > Hirundichthys speculiger. The sequence goes on from JAGFBZ010000489.1 coordinate 947,061, forward strand.
CACAGCCTTGTCTTCAAAAACGTCATGGGGCAGAACGGACTGATTCACAGATTTTATACATGCATATTTTATTCACAGGAGAGCATTAAAATAAATCCCAGGAGAAGATGGTGAGAGATTTTACCAGCAGGTGAAGTGGGATGATTTTGAATCAGATGGCAGTAACAGGGTGGTAAAAGGCAGCGTTCACCAACTCTAAGATCCTCCCTCTTTTTTTTTTTAACAACAGTCCACGGAGGAGACCAGCTGCTGGACTTCTGGGTGGGAACATTGTCCTATTCTTGTCGGATGTGAGGTTTAAGCTACTCAACAGTCCTGGGACTTCCTTGTTGTCTTTCATGATGACCCAAAGGCCCCAATTGTACACTTCCTGCTAGCCGCTACCTGCCAGCCGCTACCCACTAGTCACTACCCACTAGCGGCTACCCGCAAATTGCGGGTTTAGGAACCCAGGCTAACAGCTAATGAAATCTTCCACTCCCTAAAGCCACTACCTGTTATGCTGACTCCCTTACTCACTTTGTAGGTGTGGCAATGGGCGTGTATTTTGCCCTTTCTGCAACCTCGATGTCTTGCGATCGCGGGTTGCGGGTAGCGGGTAGCGGGTAGCGTATGTCAGTGCGTACAAGATTGCGTCCAAATGGCATCAATGTGCATCCACCTGGTCACATGTGAACGTGCACAAACGGCTCCACCTCCTTTATAAAAAGCGTGATCTGGCCTCAGTTGTGTCTTACAATTTTTTGGGTTGTTTTTTTCTCGCTTTCCAAGTTTCACAGCTTGCCCTCCAGTGACTGCATCATCATCATCATGTGCTAATTCATGGAAAAACTGTGTATTTCTAAATATTCTACACTTCTAATCTGAGGCGTTTAGGCCCCGATCGTACACTTCCCCTTACCCGTTAACACTAGCCGCTACCTGCAAATTGCGGGTTTAGGAACCTCCGCTAACTGCTAATGCAATCTTCCGCTCCTTAAAGCCGCTACCCATTATGCTGACTCCCTTACTCACTTTGTAGGTGTGGAAATGGGCGTGTCTTTTGCCCTTTCCGCAAATCTTGCGATCGTGGATTTAGGGTTACGGGTAGTGTATGGTCAGACCACCTGCTACCCACAACCCGCATGTCGGCGCGTACAAGAGTGCGTCCAAATGGCATCAATGTGCATCCACCTGGTCACATGTGGGCGTGCACAAACGGCTCTACCTCTCAAATTAAGTCTTGTTCTCTAAAAAGTGTGATTTGGCCTCAGTTGAACCCCTGAGAAAATGGCAGAGATCGTCTTAAATGGCTTGCTCGCCAGTTAAACCATAGACGACCAGAGCGTGTTTACTGGGAGCGCACCGACTATCTGGGACTCTCAGGTGGCCGATAGGAAATTTCTGTGTAAAAATATTTATATATCAGTACAGAGGAGCAGGAAAGAAGAGGAGGAAGCTCTACAGCAGAGTCCCAGACGAGCTGCACACGAGAGCTGCTCTGATCTGGATGAAAAGACGCTCCATAGCGGTTAGCGGGTAGCGCAACCTGCTCTTAAAGGTAATGGCTACTGACGCACTGATTGGTTTAACAGGTGGAACGCCCTAACCACTCCTATGTATAATATAGCGGTTAGCACAGCAGGGATAGGAGGTTAAGGAAGGTGGAAGATTGCATTCTTTGCAGGGGAGCGCCCCTCCCGCTACCTGCTATCCCTAAATAGCGGCTTTAGCAGACTTGGCGGAAGATTGGGCCCAAACTGTTCCAGCAGCTGAAAGTTCTGGACCCCAGGCAGGCCAATTCAGCTGAACTATTGAGACGCTGCCTTTTTTACACCCAATCATGTCACCTGTTGCCACGTAACATATTTTAAAGGAGTTCCAACAGCTGGTAGAAACATTAACTCTTTCTTAATTATTGCGATTTGTTTTCTTCTTCATCAACATCATACAGAGTGCTCCAACTTCTTTAGAATTAGGGTTAGATTTTCTCATAAAAATCAGACTCCAGTAGGACGTAGAAATGAAGATGGTGATTTATCATAAACATTTTCTCAGCCTTCCACATTTTCAGTCATCAGACTGTGGAGATTAGCAGGCTTTAGTGAGGTAAAGTTTCTGCAACTTGCTCTTTTAAAACACATTGCGAGTACAAAAGATGATGTCCCTGAAAACACTTGTCAGCTCTGTGGATAACTTTTCAACCAGTGTTTCAAAGAGCTGTTGGGGAATGAAAATGTATTTTGACACTATAAAAGAAGTTTTTTGTTTTTGTTTTTTGTGCAGCACATTTGCACAGGTGGAAATGATCTCTTAAAGAGGTTCGAGATGACAAGCTGCCACCAGTGTGTCTTTAACCCAACACAGTAGCAGCTATTCTCCGGTTTAAAACAGATGCACCTCCACGAACAGCATGTTGAACTCCAAACCCTGACTCATGTTTGTAAAATTAGTAGCCACGTACTTTGTTTCTCCCATCTGTACATGTTCCACACAACAGATGCAACCGAGTATGTGTTTTTTTGTTTAGAATCTGGAGTCATGCATGTAAAAATGGAGCCCAAATCAGAAAAGAAGTTGGGATTGCAAGTAAAATATATGATAAAATGAAGTTATTGTGTACTTTGACTTCTTTTTCTTTGAATTCAATTACATTCAATTTTATTTGTATAGCATCTGTTACAATGTCAATTGTCTCTAGGTGCTTTACAGAGACCCAGATCATGACCCCCGAGCAAATATCATTAACCAAAATAATAATATCAAATCCAAATGAAGGATAATGACAAGTAAAAGAAACTCCCATTGCGGGAGAAAAGACCTTTAAGCCAATCAGTGGCAGGGAAAAACTCCACTTTAAGAGGAAGAAACCTCGAGCAGAACCTGGATCATATGGGGGGACCATCCTGCTGAAGAACAGGTGGATAGAGAAAGAAAAAGAGAGGGATACAGGACAGAGAGAGGAGAGCACACAAATGACTGAATGAAATGACTATATAAACAGATGCAGGTAGCAGCACTGAGGTGAGAGACTCTGAGATTCCTGAGCCTGAATCAGGGAAACTCTGAGTTTTCTGTTTCAAAAAGCGGGGTAGGTTGACCCCAAGAAGGACGGTTCAGTTTCAGAAACTCAGGTAAGTCATACTCAGAGTCTGTTACCATAAAGAAAGAAAAAGAGAAGGAAGGCAGGACAGAGAGTGGATGTAGGACAGAGAGAGGAGATCACATACCTCCTGGCAACACTAGATTAGACAAAATGTATAAATCAGCCGTTCCCAAACTTCAGAATACCAAGTCCCAATTTTAAATGTGAAAAATATCCGCAGCCCACCGAAACCTTTAATCACAACTGTGATCAACATACAGAACAAGGAATCATGATCCGATATTAATGTGAGGGGTCAACAAATAAGGTGACACTTGTCATATTAAGTTAAGATGACAGTAGAATAACACTGGTTTAACTGGTTTGTTTTATTTCTTCTTAATGTTTTTTTAATCATATCATGAATATTTTACAGTTATTAAAAAACAATTAAAAACACATTTGTTTAATTATCAAGGCCCACCTGCAGTCCCAAGACGGCCCACCAGGGGGCCACGGCCCACACTTTGGAATCACTGGTATAAATAATAGTTATCCATTAACTTTAGAACTAATAATTCCATGTATTTACACTGTGCCTGGTTCATTGTTAGTACATGAACTACAGAGATGACTATATAAACAGATGTAGGCAGCAACACTGAGGTGGTCAGAGGGTCAGACAGGTCAGCACGTTAGTTGATATCCCAGAGACATCTATATAGACAGGTGGAGGTAAACACTGGGATGGTCAGAGGGTGCAGGTTAATATGTAGCTCTGGAAACTCTTTGCAGGCAGTACATACTCAAGATATTTGATATTTTTTCCTTTTTCAGCCTAATTTGTTAATTTAAATCCATTTTTGCATTTTAGTCCACTTAAAAAGTGTTTTGGTATTGAGGGTACCGGGAGGTAAAGTGTGGTTTTTTTTTTTGTCCCGTTCTTTTTGCAAACATGTCCAAAAGCTTCCAAGAAAGCAATGCCATCTTTGTCAGATTTGCAGTTTTGCAGCCGTTTTATAAAATCGTTGATAATATACTGCGGTCATGTCTGTCCTTCCGGTCCATATTAGAGCTGCACAAAGGAACTTTTGCAGCTTTTTGTAGAGCAGGTCCCTGAAGGCATGAGGGTTAACTTGTTTTTATGACACCGTCTAAGATTGTCTCTTGCTTGGTCATTACTTTTTTGAGTTTCTTTATTACCTCTTCTATGATTGAAACTGATATTTCAACACAGAAAAAAAAAATAAAAAAGAGATACTTCCAAGACAGCTAAGTTGATTACTCTATGATTTCAGTTTCTCGGTCCTTGTTTTTCTTCATTTTTCTTCTATCTGCCCTCTCCCCCACCAAGCCAGTGGTTTTACAAAATAAAGAACATTTCCCAGCTGCCTTCGGCCTGCATTTAGATAAAACACGGCAGCTCCTTGACCAGTATTGGACTGTCAACATGGCAGCACCGAGTGCAGACTTGAGAGAGTAATTAGCTGCTCTGTTGCATGGTGGGATTTTGGATTAGCGAAACCACATTTCCATCATTTGTGAGTCTCATGCTCATAATAGATTATGAGTGTCTGCGCTTGGCCCTTATTTCAATCCCCTTTTTTTTCTGTTCTGCTGATGAGACAATGATATCGCTAACAAAAGTGGAGCAGAGACATCTTACAGAGATAAAGTGGCCAAAGCCTCAGCTTGATAATCATGTTTTCTTGGCAAACTGCAGCTTGAAGGACAAAAGAAAGAACAATTCAGCTGCATCTCACTAATATTTATTACACTCTTAAATTAAATAATAAAAACAACTGTTTTATTATTTTATTTGGCCATATATCAATCTCATAAAATGCTCAGTATTGGCTTCGTGGGGATACAGAAGTTTACCCAGATGGGTTGTTGGCGGAGATGGAGTCGATCCGACCTTCCATGGCGAGAAACAGGGTACGACCTTGACAGGCTGCTAATGTATCACAGATGATGTAGACTCAGGAATCAAACATGCATGTGGTTGGATTTGGGCAGGAGCTTGGACGACTCAAAGGAAACTGATGCAGGCGGTGCAGCATTTAGCATTGCTACCAAACAGTGACAGAGTGAACCACCGTCCAACTGAGCTGCCCTGTCAGCCTATACAGTGATCCATCGCCAATTTGCGCTTTAAGTTCCGCGGTTTTAGTTATTTGCAGATTTTTCAGAAATATATAATATATTTTTAAAAAATCAAGAAAAAATTGCGGAAACATCACAGGATGTTGTGCGCGTTCTCTCACTGCGAAGAAATGTTGTGAGCCAGCCTGGCCCCTTTAAGAAGGTGGCCTTATGGGTAATGATGTGGCCTTATGGGTAATGTAGTGTGTGTGTCGTGGGACGGCAGAATGAAAATGGGGTTAGATGAAAAGTGTAGTGAGCATCAACAGCAGCCCAGCGTGTATAGATTTACATTCTCTGTTAACCGACAGAAGCCCAACAATACAACCTGTGTGATGTTACAAGTTCCTGCAGTGACAGAATAAAGTGCTCATTTCATGCAGAGAAAACCAGACTGTGTCTTTTGTTGTTGTTAGCGTGTTAACCGCTAATTACGAGCCAAAAACAGCACAATACCAGCGGTTTCTTTACTACGGCTCAGAGACCAGAGGCTGTGAAGGTAACAGAAAGACCACAGTTGAGCCTTTGTCTTGTTTCGCTGCAGTGCCTCGCTACTTTTTTTGGGGTTTTAAACATATTTTAATCACATTATTTAGGCTCGGGGGGCTCCGGCTCCAGTTCACGGATTTTGATTTTCATGGGGAGGCACCAGTCCCCATTAACCGCGAAATATAAGGGATGTACTGCATAAAACCTCTTCAAAATAGTGGATCCTGATTTAAAAATAAATCCAGGAATGGGCATCAACTAGAAGACATAAAAAAAAAAATAGAATCTCAGGTTGCTCAGGCACGTGGATGTTTGTATGACCTTCACTATCAGGTGAGAACACTTGAATTAAACATTGCAAAAGCTTCTCTTTTAACATCAGCGGTGAATTTACAGCATACTGAGCAGAAGCTCTCCACAGTGCCAATGAAGCAACTGGCTCCGTTGCACACATTCGTTGTGCGCGCTGCACAGGTTTGGTGACCTACGGGGAAATCTGGGGGCTCCACGCTCCCGGTGGGTCAGCGTGCTGTGGAGAAGAGAGAGCGATCCCGTTCTGCACAGACCGACAGTTTTGAGCCTCCGTTACCCTTGGGGACAACACTGGAAATGCTAAACAAGGACCGGAGCAAATGCCTGGATTGCAGCGAACGCTGGGACTGTCTTATGTGTGGATGCAAAAAAAAAGAAAAAAGTCCAGGCTTTGTTGAAGGTACAGTTTAATAATTCATCACTGCCTATGACTGGCTGCGAGCAGCGAGCCCTTTTCTACAACTCTGCAGGGGAATATGTTCACCTGCCATAAAGAAAGTGCAAGACAACATTTCTCCATTGTTGACGCTTGCTGAAACTTCAGGAAAGGCAAGAGAGGAAAATCCACTGGATGCAATTCTCTGGGTCGCGGTGCACGTACGGGCCTCCCTCAGAAATAAAACGAGCCCATTACCCAGGCTCAGTACGTGCATTTTGACCTTGTACATAAATAGGTCATTACAGCTCTTAACACACAGCGGACTGGCAAACATTTTGTCCAGTTGAACATTTTCCTATTATTAGTGTTCATTACCAAGACAGATTCGAGCAATTTCAACTCCTTTCTACCGTAAAGAAGTTGTACTGGAGTGTTGTTCATTAGACCCAGCGGAATACAACAGATGTGTGAAAGCCACATTGATCCCTTTAAGAAAAACAAATTGAATTTTAATTAATGCTTTAGAATTATGGGATGCCCATAAAATAGAAAACAGGCCATTCTGCAATATGCATTCTTTTTTTTTTTTTTTTTTTTTTTTTTTATAGAATCTGTTTATTGGTCTTTTTGAAATAAAACAATACATCAAAGGTAAACTAGGACAGAAACTAGAAAAGCACTCGGAGAGTGCAGACCTCCGCCAAGTGCAACAATTCCCACATATAGCAATTTAGAGATTACTATAAAATCTGCGTTGTGGATTAGATCCAGATGAGCCTTTGAAATTTGATAGAGGTTCTCATTGTCAATCCTTGAGTCAAATTTGTTTTGGACAATAATTAACGGAGATATTGAGAAACAAAATTTTCGGCCCCATTGACTGCAATGTTATCGAAAATTTGAAAGTGATCCAGAATTCAGGAATTCTTCCGGATCACACCCAAAATGAAATCAGTTCTTCCTTTTGTCATTGCTGACAATTCCTGAAAATTTCTTCAAAATCCATCCATAACTTTTTGAGTTATCGTGTACACAGACAGACAAACAGATAAACGCTGGCAAAAACATAACCTCCTTGGGGGAGGGTAACTAGAAAAGCACTCGTAGAGCGCAGACCTCCGCCAAGTGCAACAATTCTCCCATATAGCGATTTACAGATTGCGATAAAACCCGCCTTCTGGATCAGATCCGAATCAGCCTTTGAAATTTGCTAGAGGTTCTCATTGTCAAACCCTTGAATCAAATTTCATGAGTTTTGGGCAATAATTAATGGAAATATTGAGAAACAAAATTTTTGGCCCCATTTACCACAACGTTATAAAAAATTTGAAAGTGATCCAGAATCAAGGATTTCTCCTGGATTACACCCAACATGAAATCAGTTCTTCTTTTTCACATTTCTGACAACTCTTGAAAATTTAATCAAAATCCACCCAAAACTTTTTTTGAATTATCTTGAACAAAGACAAACAGACAGATAAACGCAGGCAAAAACATAACCTCCTTGGCGGAGGTAAATATAAAACAAATTTTTAGGAGAATACTGGCCACTGGTCAATCCGGGAACTGTCATGTCTTATCTTGTCTTATTATACCGCTGAAATATGTGGTGAGTCACTCAGGGATAGCTGGGAAGTCCAGCTCTCGAACACAGACAAAAAAGGGGTTCCACGTCTTATAAAATTTCCGAAGGGAGGCCTTCAAAACACACCCGATCTTCTCTAGTCTATAAGTAAGGATTTCCTTCATCCATAATGTGTGTGAAGGAGGGTTCGGAGATTTCCACTTAAGTAAAATCAAGTGTCTTGCTAGTAAAGTAACAAAGGCTATAAAAGCAGATTCTGAGGAGGAGAGTGGTATTGAGGGTGGAGATGCACCAAACAATGCAGTCGTAGCATTAGGTTCTATTAATTTATGAGTAACCCTAGACAGCGATCCAAACATGTATTTCCAGTAAGAGTGTAAAGCAGGACAAGACCAGAACATATGCACATGGCTTGCCGGCACCTGGCGACACCTATCACAAGTTGGGTCCGCTTCCTTGTAGATCTCCTGACCTTTGTGAGGTGTGCATGGTGAATAACTTTACAGTCCATGCTTTGGACAGATATAGGACTTATGGACTCTAACAAGGGCGTCTTCCCAAAGATCCTTGGAAATCTCCTCTCCTAGATCCATTTCCCAAAGCGTTTTAATCGAGTTTAGAGTAACAGGATGAAGAGAGTGAATTTGAGTGTATGACATTATCTCTTCAAGGAAGGTGTCGGCCTTAGCAATGTGTCCAATGAAGTATCAGTGGGTGTATTAGGAAATTGAGGGAATCTACTACTAACAAAACTGCGGATCTGAAGTATCTTCAGAGGTGCTGTTTGGGTAGGCCAGCAATATGCATTCTTGTCTGCACTCGTATCCTTGTGGACTTGCGAAATGCCATCAGTTGGAGCTTAATGTGGCTCCAATCTGTGGTGCCATACAAACTGGCACCACAAACATGTGGTGATATGAAATAAAAATGAATCCATTACTTAGTTGTAACCTCTCACTCCAGCAAAGGCTTGATCATTTCACCTTTTATAATAAATTTTAAATCACTAAATTACTATGTCAAACATCTTTGTTGGAATATTTTCTTGCATGTTATCCAATGCGAGAGCTAATGTGAATCAATCCGTCACCTTCAACATCAGCGTGACAGAATTTTGTTTTTGTCAGCTCTCTTTCTGACTCTTTTGGAGGAATAACTGAATGTTTTGGTGCAGATGCCACGTCTATGTATGTCAGGTGGAACCGTGCGACCTCTGGTCAGCCAGCGAGCTTCTCGTTCAGGCGACAACTCGAGAACAGCACTGCTAAATGTTTCAGATATAACTGTGTCAGATGCAGCAATGAATGTATGGAAGTAAGATTCCAAGGGCCAATTCCAATTCCTCCCTTAACCCTCAATCTCAACCCTCGCCCTTAACCCTCAATCTTTGACCCTTAATTTGGCCCTTGAAAGTAAGTGTAAGGGCTATCTAGTGACTTAGAAACGGGACACCCCTTGAGTGCAGTTATGTCTTCAGACTGTGGGGGGCAGCCTTACGCCAAAGCTCTGTCCATTCTGTCAAGAAAACGATGATGACGAAGAAGTAAGGTTAGGGTTAGGGTTAGGAAGAATAAGATAATACATATATATACATGACTAAGACAATAAGATGGTTTCGTAACATTTATATCTTTATTAACTACGAAAAGTCTTAAATTCGTAGCTAGCTTTCTTTGTCGCCATCCTTTTCGAAGATGTCTTGGCGAAAAGAATACGCAATGGCTTCTGGGTAGCCCTTCCTCCCAAGGGTGGTGCCGGAGAATCTCAATATTGAAGGCGATACACCCCTTAAACTTGTCCCTCAACTAGATGTCCTGAGAATCGGGACAGCACTTGCACTTCATGGGAGCGCACATTTTTGAGATTGAGGGATTGAGGGTTAAGGGAAGAATTGGAGTTCACCCCAAATCTTTTGTCACTCACCAGTACGTGTTCTTGTCGAATATTTAGTTTCATTTCAACTTGAAATTCACATTTAGAAATGCAGGTGAAATCCGTGGATGCTTCCAGTGAGACTGATATTTTGCCGTCTCAGTGTTGACTTCAGTCGGTAAAATATCCCAGAATGCATTTTGCATCAACGAGCAGCAGGATTGGTGGAGAAAAAGTTTGCATTGCTAAGTTACAAGTTTGAAATGCTACTGTTGTGTTACAGAATATAATTTAAAGACAGTTTGATACTTTTCATATAGATATCAAGATAGATCTTATTTGGTAATTTTCTCGGATATTTTTACAGATTTGAGGGCCCACGAGTTGAGCTGTGATGTCACCAAGTACGCTGCTATTTAAATAGCGGGAAGCCTGAGCCCTCCTGAACCCAAACAGGGGAAGAAAAGACAGCTGAGAGCAACGGAGTCATGTGATCTCTGCTTGTCTCTTGTAAATTATATATGTGTGTGTGTATACATATGTATATTTTGGCAACTACTTGTGAGTCTTAGACAGTGTTGATGCTCTATGCGTGTCTTTCCAGGCTTGGACGGTAAAAGCACACAAAAAACAGAATCATTAAACTTGAACGACAACCATAAAGCCCATTTTCCTCCCAAGCCATTTTCCCATTTCGCAATTTTAAACACCTTCCCCTGGATTCACTCCTCCATTGAATATCTTCTGCATTTGCTGTGCTCCATAAAGTTTCATGAAATTCAGCTTGGTAGTCTTTTTTTTTTTTTTTTGCATAATCCTGCCGACAAGCAGACAGACAAACAAGCGGTAATGATCACATCCCTCCGCCTCGGCTGTTGCCGTGCTGCAGGAATAAATCTTTGCACAGTGTATTAATCGGTATCTGTCAGGTTTGTGTATAAAAGACAGTTGTGCTCATCCTGTTAGCTCGACCAAGAACCTCAACCACTGAAGGGCTCCGGCTGACACGCTTGGCTTCACTGAGGAGAGAGATATCCTCAGAGCTCTACCCACCAGCCTCCCATCCATCCACCACTGATTCTTAATCCTGTCTGTAAGCTGTTCACAGTGGGGTGTCCTGACCGCTTATGCCACCCATACTCTTAACCCCTGTTTCAAAGTGTACTCTGATTTAAGGCGTGAATCATCAGTGTAGGATTATATAAAGTGAGTCACACCAGCCAAGGGATACCCACTACACTTTTCAAAGGATGTGTTGGCGGGAATATTTTCGAATGTTCATGGTGGTTTGAACAAAACTGGAGGATGCGTTTTTGTTAGGGCGTAGAGCCAAGGATAAATTTAGAGCGTCCATCGACACTTTCAGCAAAGTTGCTTTTAGATGTAGCAAGTTGAAAGTGATTGTATTATGTCTTGAGTCTCAGTGGACATCTACCTTGTTGCTCTGTGAGCTTCTCCTTATATCTGGGATGAAGCCTAGAATGCTGTAATTGTTACAGGGAAGACATCCTCCACAGTAACGGCCTTGGTCGGACCTACTGATTTAGCAAACTGCCAATCCAGACTACCTTGTCACAGCGGTCCATTGCTTTCCCTGTTTGTCGACCACCAAAAAGTAAAAGAAGAGGGTGGATAAGAAGGAGAGAAGTGAAGAAGAAAAACAACCTCGAACATCAAAGGAGCTGGGATGGCTGCTATGTATCTGTTTGCATGCACTGCAGTTGTAGCAATGATTGAGAGGCGATGATACAAAATCATTGAAGATACACCTTCTCCTTTCTGTAGCAAACCCAATCAGAACTAAGTCAGCACCCTCCCCCTACCCCCCAAGCAGGGGTGTGCTGACCTACCTAACCAGTGTTGCCAAATGTTGAAAATGAAATTATCGTACAGACACCAAAAATATCGTATTTTAGCCCACACTATCATACACTAAATCTAACCATGACGCAACTAAGACTGCATGCGCTTTGGCTGTGTTTGGTCTTTACTGTAGTGATAGGAGTTGTCAGAGCCTTCTTCTTCTGCGCATTAGCATTACAGTAATTGACCTCCCAGTTTTGGCCACCTTCCAGTCACGCTCACCTATGACACTACATGAACACATTTCACTTCCTATGGCCGCTTCACAATAAAAGTACCCCGTCATTTTGTTGCTTAAAAGCTTTTAATTTGAAATAGCTAAATAGGTGTTTCATGGAAAGGTTGAAATTATCGTACATTTGTTTTTTTTTTTTTTTTTTTTATTATCGTACATCTGGCAACACTGTACCTAACATACCTTTTGCTATTACCATAAGTCCAGGGGTCCAAACCCAAATGGACCTGCAATAATTGGACCCGGAACCGTCCCGACCCAAGTCTTTAGTTTCTGACCACGAACCAAACCAAGTTACCCGAATAGAACCAAGACAATCCAGCCCATAGTTGCTCATGTTAAAAGTTGTCTAGCGTTGAATAAAACTTGATTTTCATACCTAAAGTTGTCTTCTTCTACCCAGTTCAGTTGCTACATAGGCTACGTGATGTAAACAACAATACATCCACGTCGTTATTTTCTTTGTGGATACAGATGCTATTGGTAGCAACTGCTAACGCTAATAGCCTACACCGGTCAGGACGTGTCGTGAATATGTTCTCTCATCCAGCATTGTCATGTTGGCGATCCGTTGTGCTTTACAGCTTCCGGGCAAACCGCTAATAACACGCTACGGCAACACGATTGTTTCATGACAAATACGCCACGTTAATTAATAATCATTTAACTGCCCCGAGTCCTGACATTGGCTGCCACTGTCAATATCTTTACCTCTCTCTAGTAAACGTAGACCCAGCCTGTCAGAGAGCACCGACCGGACCCGAGACTAACTGTACCGATTCCGACCCAAACCTGGAGTCACGTCTTTTGATTGGACCCGAGACCTGATTCTGGTCGGGTTGGAACCTCGGGTTTTCAGGTTGTTCCGAAGACCTCAACAGGAAAGTAAATTAATATCCATGTAATATATATGTAACTTGTGAGAGTTAGCAGATCCTACTTTGAAATGAACTGTTTTGAAACCGTTTGGTCCTATCCAGGCTATCTACGTCATGCATTAGCTCCTCTTCCTCATCCTCCCCAGCTTGTTTATCTTCCTGACTTCGTGCATGAGGACATCACCCGGTATCGGGGCTGACTGGCATCTGTGCTCTTCATGTCATCGCCATGCTTAGCTGTTAAACATCACCCGCAGTCTTTTCACATGGAGATCAGTTCGTGTAGCTCACTCTGCAATTCAGACCGAGGGAGGGATGGAGAGACTCTTCTCCCCCCTCCAACCCTCCCCTCTCCCAGTCTCTCATCACATACCGCAGCTCCTCCCTCCACCTTGCTCTTCTCCAAATCCCCCTGCCTTCCTCCGTGTCTCTTTTTCTCTCCATCTCCATCCCTCCTTCCCCCTCAATCTTCTGGCTCAGGCTATCCGTGGATACACCCTCCCCGTGTGCGTGCATGCGTGTGGTCCTCCCGCATGTGTCAGAGTGTGTTGCACGTGTGGCTTCGCGGTGCTCTGGACTTCGGATACCAGATCCTTCTCCTCATGTACCACATTTTTTAACATCACTCCAAAATCCATCCGTGAGAGAACCTCATTTTCCTCCTCTTGAGGCAGCATCTCGATGGAATCTTCAATCCTTCCCCCACTATATTGGATTTAATGAGGAGACACTGTGAATGGAAGCAAGCAGTTTCTGGATTTCCTTCATTACAGCTCCGGTAAGGATATATATATGTCCCTCTCTCTTCCTCTCTCCCCTTCTCGGACTCTTTCTGTACATCCGTGCTTCTCTTGCACTTCCTGCCAGGTTCACTCCTCAGAACAAATTGACAGGTGGAAGCAGTAAACTCTATCGAATGAGGGAGCAGTCGAACGAAGCAGATCCTGCTATTTAAAGTAGGACATGGAGAGGGGGAGAAAATGTATACGCGCTGGCTGAGGACCGGGAGAGGATGCAAAAATAAGAAAAAAAAAAAATGCACTGACATCCTGGTCATCCTGTCAGAAGCTGAAATGGGGAAAATGCTCAACTTGGTGCTTGGTATTGATCTGCTGCTATTTTTAGCTTCAATCCTTTGTAGACAACTTTGCCTGTGATTGTGATTGTATTAGTTTTGGCCATGCTGATGCAGAACAGTCCCAGTGTACCTCCCTGTGGTAGATTGGGACTGGTGAGGGCGAGACTGAAAACCCCGAGGTGTGCGTGAGCTGCCCTCCGCTCACTGCAGTGGAGAAAACCACTGAATTTGTGTTTGCACACTTTGTGTTTGCGTATGATTATGTGGGAGTGATGCATCCAAGCGGCTAAGTACAGGTTTTTTTCTGTAAGTGACATCGATCTGCAGGTCTTGCAAATGACCACTAGAGGCAGTATCCACATGTGAGGCAACTTCCTATCGACCCCCATGCTAAGATGCGCACTTTTACATCAGAAATGAACCTTTTTGCAGCCTGTTACAAAATCTAAGAGGGTTACATTTTCATGCACCTCATCAGGTCACCCCCTGGACCCTTCCCGGCTGACTGCAAGCACACTGTGGCTATTTAGTCTTGGCTTTCCAGCGAGCAGCCAGATAAGCTCCGGTGGCGCTCAGCCAGAACTCCTTTCATTCAGGTGATGCTTTGGTAGATACAGCTGAAACGAGGATGGACAGCTCCAGTTAAGATGAATGTAAGGTAATGTTGGTTAACATCACTGGTTAGCATGAACTGAGCTCAGGTAAAATAGCTAGGTCCAGGGGTTCCAATGTGCTCCAGCCGGTTCAGTTGTTCATTCTACCCATTTGCCCAGTTTTCAGATGAACCGGGACTGGTCGGAGTCAACTCCTGCAAATGGGGTGTTGACCAGCGCTCTGAAAAAAGACACTCTTTAGAGAGCTTACAGGTGACATCACCATGGGTTTGCCCGGTTCTTTTTATACAGTCTATAGATGCAACGAGGAGGAAGTCAGGTTCCTGTTTTGAATGCTTGCCTCTCATATCTACAGATGTTTTCACTGATGCATTATTGGGTTGAGTTGAGGTTGAGGTTGAGTTGAGGCACTGCCTGATTACCTGATGGGCTTTTTAACAGCTTTACCTGCATAGATATCATCAATCACCAATTTGAGAAGCCTGACTGCAATTTATTTCATATTATTTTCCTATATTGATTATATTTATTACATTTATAATATTTTTTGAAATTGGGAAATAATGATATCTGATGCTGATGATGATTCCACATTTGTTTCGCTTGGTTTTAATCACAGTAAATTGTCACTTTGGTCTCCTCGACGTGCTGGATCAACTTTCTTTCCATCTGTTCTTCCGTCACGTTAGCCTCCATTCATCATGTCTCTATAAGCTCTGCTGGCAGAAGAGGGATTGTTGGAGGAAAGAGGTGAGAGATCTCAGTATCTAACAGAAAGACAGAGTGGGAGAGCTCAGGCTGGTCATGGAAGGTAGAGAACAAATGATCGAGACTACTACGGTGACAGACTGAGTGGGAGCCAGAGACCGGGGGGGGTGGGGGGGGTGGGGAGTGAGAGGGTGCTAATACACCTCAGAAAGAGCTTTTAGATGGCCAAGCCTTTTCTGTGGCTCATGCTTTTGGCAGGGGGTCAGTTTACACAGATGCCCAGCCTCTCCAAGGGGAAACAAGCAATACAGAGACCCGGCCGGACGTGCATCTAGCGCATGCCTGGCTGCATTTCCTGTAAGGGACATCGATATTTATCACATTTCCCATTTTAGAAAAGGAACCGCGATAACACCAGGAGATGGTAGAATAATAAAACGTAAATCAAATCACCATGCCTTAGGTAGAGCAACCTGCCTCTGCTTTATTTATGAGTCCTTTCCAGCACTTAGCCAAGGTTGGCTGATACTGTAGCTTATTGAAATACAGTGACGGCAGAGACAGTCACGTTTTCTGCTTGAGAAGGTTGGAAAGTAGCTGTGAAACATGAGAAAAAGTGAGCACCCCCCCCCCCCCCCCCAACCGTATATTCAGGTCTGGACGTTGACAAGACCCTTCCAAAACCTCCTTTCTTGTATTTCTCAGCCATTCTGATATAGGTTTGCTTCTGTGCTGCAGGTCATTGTCACGTTGCGTGACTCAAACTCAGCCTCACGTCAGTCTTCCAGATGTGGACACCAAGAGGCGAGGTCATGGTTGACTCAATGACCACAAGGAGTTCAGGTTCTACGGATGTAAAAACAGCACCTAATCATGAACCCTCCAACTCCGTGCTTGACAGTGGCAACGAGGTGTTTCTGTTGAAACGTTTGGTTTTTGCCAAGCAGACCGCTGAGGATTGACTCATTCAGATGAAGCGTTGAGAACTCCACTGGACCCTTCTGTTTTCTTTTTAGAAAAGAAAGAATAAAAGCTTTTTCTCCTGGAGACCATTTGAAACAACTGCTGTGCTGTGTTGTTCAGTCTTCTAATTGTGCTGTCACGGACCTCAACTTTAGCATTTAAGATGCTCAGTGAGGCCTGCGGGGAGTCAGATTTCTGCTTTTTTGTTCTTGTAGTTTGTCTTTTTTTTTCTGTATCTTTCTGATCTTTGCAGCGTCTGACTTTAGTCGCCCTCTTAAATGTTGAACACTTGCGGTTAATCTTCCCTCCTGTAGAAAAATGAGCTCTAAATTGCTTCGAAATGGCAATCAATCAATCAAGCATCCAATCGTCTTTCAGACTGACATGCAGCAACCGGCTGTGTTGGGCAAGTTCACTTTCTAGACGTACTAGTTAAGTTCATAGTTCATAGAAATTAAAATGTTCAGTTCACCATTTCAAAAAATGAACTAAATAGTTCATTTTTAGTTTTTTTTTTAAATTATTTTTTAATGTTTCTGCAAGCAATTATTTGTCAAAATGATTACCACTGCCCATATACTACACCACCACAAACAGCAATTATTTTATCCATTTTATCTGTCAAAAACTATGTGTCCAATTCTGAATCCTGAACCAACCAGGGTTCACATTAGCATTGAAGGGACAGCCCATCTACAACTGTAATTTCCCTTTCAGTTTTTCTCTACAATGAACGCGTTCAGGTACAACACTGGCAACCAGTGCTTATGTCATTCCCTCTTGGCATTATGTTAACACACACCTGAAAGCTCCAAACCAAAAAACTGCCAAAACGCCTGCTTTTAGAGTCCTGCACGCCTGCTGATGATCAGCTCATGGAGGGTTGATTAGCGACACCATGGGAGCAGTGAGGGGGTACTTAGTCTTGCCCACACACTTTGGTTTCTTTCTTTTTTTTTTGTCAAATTGATAATAACACCATAAAGAAAGTCATATGTCCTTGTACACCGGAGGTTGCACCGGGCTAAAACGAAGGCCGATCAGGTGATATTTATGATCATTTTAAACACACAAACGAGGCTAAGATGGAGGCCCTGGGACGAACACGTGACAGTGAATTATCGACGGTCTGTTCGTTAGTTTAAGAAGCCAGGCTGCAGAGACGTCTTAATGCACGGGATCATAATAGGTTTTATGGGCTTTAAAATAAACAACATACATCTCATTTTACTAAGTGAAGCTTTTATGAAGGTTTTAATGCGAACAAAAGGCTGCACCGGGAGAACAGTCCCACTGTTAAAACTTGAAGCTGACTCAGCATCTTTTAAAGGTATTCCGCTAATGACTCATTTATTTGGTCGTTTTTCAGCAATGTCTCTCTGTCTGTCTCACACACACACACGTGCACACACACATGCCACATGGCTAGAAAGAGCCATAATTTTCACCCTGCTCAGCTGCAGTAGAAACTTGTCATGCAGCAGGTGACTCGCATCCAAAGAGTGACTCACGCCGCCTGTGAATGCCTCCTCCAGCCAAAAAGCACTGATACTGCTCATCACCCAAATGAGAAATTAACAACTAATTTTTAACCCCCCCCACCACCACCTTCCAAGGCAGCGACTCTTAAAACCATTATTGCGAATAACGGTTATTAGCGATCAGGTTTCATGATTTACGGTGAGGCATGAAATGAAGTTGGCAAATTAGTTACAGCAATTCACAGCTAATGGTGTCCGTATTGGTGGGCCGGCGTGGCAGAGCTCCCCCCCCCCCTCAAATGCCCCGGCTAGACACAATTTAACACACGGGGATCTGGGAGACGCGAGCTCTGAGAGCAGTCGTCTCTCATTTAGTAATCCTCAATCAAAACACCACGGCAGAGGTTTTATCTGCAGAATGGAAAACTCCCAGCGTGGTGATTAAAGCTCAACTCGATTAAGCAAGCTTTAAAAACTTTTGACAGTGGAAGAAAAGGGATTAAAAATGCTGGAGAACCATTTGGAAATGCAAGCTAATTGCAACTAATGCGTCCGCTAATGTACCCTGAATCCTACCTTTTTCACAATTTGCAGGGTTTTTCTTTTTTTTTGAGTAAATTTGAGTACTGAGGTCTTCTATATTATGCCTCCGTGCTGTTTTAATTAAATAATAATTACCTTCAATGTAGTAAAAGTAGGAGTGTGAAAAAAAGTTGATTTGGCAATATATGACGATTTTTGGCCACCCAATATAATATTGATTTTTCAGCTCCTAATATCGATTTTTTTTTAGGAAATGTATGTATGTTGTAATGGTTACTTAAATGTGCAAAAACACTAATAATAAACAATAAATAGGTTGTTTTGAGGCAAACAGTTTTGACTCAATTTGTCCTGATGATTATCATCTGATGAACATATACAGCAACTTGATTTTTCATCTCTTCTTTTAATTTTGATATTAACTGGGTAGAATATCGCAATATATCATGATATCGTGATAATATTGTATCGTGACCCAAGTATCATGATACATATCGTATTGTGAGGTCCTTGCCAATACTCACTCCTAAGTAGAAGAACATCTCAAAGAGTGGAATTAACACTCATGTTAATTAAATATGATACTAAAAGCGTGTCGTGTCGGGGGGGGACAGACGGTGGGGGACATTAATTTTACTGGAGCTGGAAATGTGCACGCGTGTCCTTGATTTCACTGTTAATCATAGTTTCTGTGCCGCTGAAGCTGTGTTTACTCTCCAGTCACAGTCCACGCTTCGACGTTGAGACGTGAGCGGGTATCTGAAGGTGAGCTTTCACTGAAGACACCATGAATATTAAAACGTGCCACCCAGCCAGCACGTCCACGCGGGGCCCCGTCTGGGTTAAACTGGGCCCCGAATGGCACCGCTCTCATGAGGTTTTATTATTGTCGGTCCCAAACGGTAAGTCTGTGGGTCAAAGGTGTCGGCGCTGATGGGGGGATACAAGTGGGCTAAACGGGTGAGAGGGAACTGACTGGGTCTCACGTAGTTTATTGTGTGACATAGATCCCAGCTGACCCAGTTAACCAGCTGGTCCCCACCCAAAAACCAGAGATACCATTCAGTCCCTATGGGCATTTACAGGAACCGCGTCTGCAGCCCACGTTTAACACACGACAGCCACGTGTACAGTAAAACGCTAGCTGGGCTTTACCTGTTTAGATTCTTCCTGCCACTCACCAGGTAGTCTGTTGATGTAAATCCCAAATCAGAGGACAATGCATTTCACTTCTAAATATACTGTGAATGCATTTTGTCATTTCAGGCAACACATTAAATAAAAAAAATAAAAAGATGGTACAGGAGCACTTTAGCTGAAAATATGGACGTGAAAGAAGAAACAGAGATGTCACCTACATTGATTTCCAGTTTTCTTGAAGGTATTTTGTGCTAAAATCAATTACGGCTGATTTTGATATCCGTTCCCAGATGTATATTCGAAGAGACACGTTAAATTGATCAATAATGAAACATAGCAGAGGGTGCAGGCTCTTGTTGGACTCATGACTTTGACCTTATCAGGGCGATGCTGCTTTAAGGTTTGTTGTCCTAAACGGTTTGGTTCTCGTTACAATTTTTTTGGTTGTTTTTTTCTCGCTTTACAGGTTGCACAAATGACTTACTTGGCTACGTTATTATAAGTTTAACAGCCTGGCCTCCAGTGACTGCATCATGATCAACATCATCATGTGCTTAATTATGGGAAAACTGTGTATTTCTGAATATTCTTAGCTTCTAATCTGAGGCGTTTAGGCCCGATCATACACTACCTCTTACCCGTTAACACTAGACTAGCTGCTAAATGCAAATTGCGGGTATAGAAACCTCCGCTAACTGCTAATGCAATCTTCCGCTCGCTAAAGCCGCTACCCATTATGCCGACTCCCTTGCTCACTTTGTAGGTGTGGCAATGGGCGTGTCTTTTGCTCTATCCGCAAACTCTGTGTCTTGCGATCGCGGGTTTAAGGTAGCGGGTAACCCGCATGTCGGCACATACAAAAGCGCGTCCAAATGGCATCAATGCGCGTCCACTTGGTCACATGTGGACGTGCACAAACGGCTCTACCTCCTGAATTAACTCCTGTATAAAAAGCGTGATTTGGCTTCAGTTGAACCCCTGAGAAAATGGCAGAAATCGCCTTAAACAGCTTGCTCGCCAGTTAAACCATAGACGACCAGAGCGTGTTTACTGGTAGGACACCGACTATCTGGAACTTTCAGGTAGCCGATAGGGATTGTCTGTGTAAAAATATCTATATGTATATATCAGTGCAGAGGAGGAAGAGAAGGAAGCTCTACAGCAGAGTCCCAGACGAGCTGCACACGAGAGCTGCTCCGATCTGAATGTAAAGACGCTCCATAGCAGTTAGCGGGTAGCGCAACCTGCTCTTAAAGGCAATGGCTACTGACGCACTGATTGGTTTAACAGGTGGAACGCCCTAACCACTCCTATGCATAATGTAGCGGGTAGCGCAGGTGGGATAGCGGGTTTAGCAAGGTGGAAGATTGCATTTTTTTGCGGGGGAACGCCCCTCCCGCTACCCGATATCTCTTAATAGCGGCTTTAGCAGATCTGGAGGAAGGTCAGGCCCTTAGAGTCTGCAGTCCTCACTGAGAATATATGAAACATGACCATGAGGACCCTTCATCGTTACCACCTTCACAGAAGTTCTATAAAGTTTTTGTTTTTTTTCCTATTTTATTTTTATCATCCCAACCTTTTACGATTTGGAGATGTAAATTAATTCTCCCCCTAAACATATATTTTTTCATCTCCAAACCCTGCCATTCATGAGTGAGCACGAAGCAGAAAATGAAAGAACCGCGAGGAAGATTGTGGTGAATAGTTGTGTGTTCCCATCGTAACGCCCGCTAACCCTCTACCACATGTTTAAATTAACAATGGGAAAAGTGCACATGTAACTAAGTGTAAATTTAGACCTCATTAAGAAGCAACACCTCTAATGGCCATGTAGACACATGAGCTGCAAGTCATATTTAAAAATGAAAAAGACAAAAGAAAAGAGGAGAAAATGTTTTCATTGTTCTTCTTTAAGTTATTTATAGTACAAATTGTTGCGACGCACCTGTTATACATTCGTGCAGCATCATTTATTTAATCTGAGTATCAGTTTTAAGTGTATGTGCTCCAACTAAAGTGTGGATGACTCGTAGACGCAGGTTTCTTCCTCACCGTCTCATCGCAGAAACCTGCTGTGATTCCATAAAATTATATTGTAGCGAGTGCAGATCTGTTCGTGAAAGAATCAGAGCTCATAAACTGCAAAGTTTCTAAGTCAGAAGATTCCCTGGCAGCATTATTCTGACCTACATTCTCAGATATGAGAGGAATTATCACTTCACTCCCTCTTACTCTCGTTAAACTTCTTAACTCCTAAACTGGAAACAACAGTTGGATTTCTTTAGAACATCTCTTCTTTTTGGTGATGATGCATTTCATCTTTTGCTCTTCTTGAAACGGTTCTTTACAATTACGTGTGCACGTTTGCTCACATTTGAGGTTTTTCAATAACTGTGTAACTGTAGTGGAATAGGTCTCGTAGGTTAAGACATTACTAAGCAAGATTAATTTTTTTTTTTTTACTGGAAATTAGAGCAGTGTTTGTAATCTTTTTCCACTGGCAGTGAGAAAAAAATTGAACTGCTCTAAACTGGAACTGTTTTCACGATCTCATTCCATCGTATTTTCATTAATTTTGTGGTGGTCTTGAGTCTAAAATAATAATTTGGTGAAAACGAGGGCGGGGATAGTGCAAGAGGATTCTTATTACCTCCACCAAGGGGGTTATGTTTTTGCCAGCGTTTATCTGTCTGTCTGTGTTCAAATAACTCAAAAAGTTATGGATGGATTTTGATGAAATTTTCAGGAGTTGTCAGAAATGTGAAAAGGAAGAACTGATTTCATTTTGGGTGTGATCCGGAAGAAATCCTGGATTCTGGATCACTTTCAAATTTTGATAACATTGCGGTCAATGGGGCCGAAAATTTTGTTTCTCAATATCTCCGTTAATTATTGCCCAAAACACATGAAATTTGACTCAGGGATTGACAATGGGAACCTCTATTAAATTTCAAAGGCTGATCCGGATCTGATCCAGAACGCGGATTACATAGCAATTTGTAAATCACTATTTTGGGGAATTGTTGCACTTGGCGGAGGTTTGCGCTCTCCGAGTGCTTTTCTAGTTGATATTAATGATATGCAAACGTCTCTCCTCTGATTGGCTAACAGCACTGAGATGCTTCCTCACGTGGGCTGTCCTTCAGCTAGTTTCCATCAACTTAAATAGAGATAACTGGCAACAAAACACGCGGAAAATGTCTTCAGAGATACAGCCATATACATTTTTTTTTTGATCCTGGCCAAAAAACTCTAAACACCACGTTATCAAATTTTAGGTTGGAAGATTATAGATTTACCAAGCTAATGTTACTTTCTGAGTAGCGAGTGGTTCTGTACAATGTTATCATACCTATTCTGCCCTCGCACCAGCTAGGCAGATAGTTAACCATCACAGGAAAACCACATCGTTGTTCCTTCTTTCCTTTATTTCGGTAGAATGGCATGGAAGATGACTGTGATCATTTGGTAAAACTGTAAACAAACAGTACAAAGTATATAAGGTAAAAAGCAATTACAACCTTCTTCAAGGCAAAAATAAAGCTCCACGACCCCTGACAACTAGGGGTGCTCCGATCAGGGTTTTTGGGGCTGATCACTGATCACCGAAATCAATATCGGCCGATCCGATACCGATCACCGATTGTATTTATTTCCCTTTGTTTCTTGCTGTCTTAGACCTTTTCGACTTGAAAATTGTGGACATGCGCCCCCTAGTGGCCCCGCCATACCTAGAGTGTGCGGTGCTCCACCAACTAACCCAAACACAGCAGCGTGGAGCATTATTTACGGATAACGCAGACATATCTTGGATTGATGATGTTAGGCAGTGGCCTCCAGTTACAGATGAAGGTAGTTTATCGCTGTTTTTAATGATTGGTTATGGAAATAGCATGATCTATTCCCATAATCAAACATTAAAAACTGTGGAACGCTGCAACGCTGGCTATAACTAACGTCAACAAGCCATAAAGATTATGCTACTGTAACATTAACGCTAGCGGTAAATTAGGCTATGTGTTAATGTTATATTTAATTTATTTAATCATTCTCCTAAGTCATTCATTCATTCAGTCATTCATAGGCTTGTGCTAGTGCCGAGGGCTACAGTAGCCTCATACTGCTGTTCTTTCGGCCAGAATAGTTCGGGACTCTCAGCGAGACTATGAGTAGTACGAGACTGAATGTTAACGAAAACTCACCTGGCTGTATTCATTTGGAACAAAGTCCTTTTTGTTGATATTGTTCACCCATGTCTTCCTAACTTCTTGGTTGTCGGTGCGCCCAGGAAATCAGTGCAAACTGTATGGCTGCAAACATGGCAGTCTTCGTGCAGTAAAGGCTTGTGTATTTCACATACTTTCTTCTTCCATTGTTGAATTTTCACGCCATTGTTGGCACTGTTTATGACGGAACATGTATTCCCACTCGACCGACTCGACATTATAAAAATATCTATTTGTAGAAAGAGAAAAACACTGGTTATTCTGCGAGCCGGTGAAAGTGTCGCTCTGTAGCACAACCCCGCAATGGCGGACGGGGTACTTCCGGGGGGCTGGCCCGAAACGGTCTATACACAGTGTATGAGCACGAGAATAGAGCGTTTTTGATCGGCTCTTTTGATCTGCTTTAATGACAATTCTGACCGATCCTGCTCATATGCATATCGGCCGATCTGATTAGGTCACCGATCGATCGGAGCACCCCTACTGACAACCCCGCCACGGCCCCCCCACGAAGGCAAAACAACACAACAGAAAAATGCTAACGCTATGCGCTAGCTCGCGGCTAAATTAGAAAGTAAAATAAGGCCTTTTTTCATCACAAATAAATATAAAACTTTATAAAACAATGAACCGAAGTCAATATTAGTTGTGAGCATTGATTACACAACATAAAAACACACATACCGGCTGTGCTGGCTCAAACAGCATGAAAATACAGGCGCAGGATCGAACTGGTCTCCATAAAAACGGAAAGGAAGTAGCAAGTGGCGCCACTTCCTGTTTTATCAAAATAAGATGCACCTCCACAAAACACAAAAAAAGGATATACCATCCTACTGATCAACAAATTAAAAGCTGGGGCGGCTCTTAAGGAGCCAAAACAATACCTATAGCTTGTCGCAATGTCATCATGCTATAGCCTATAAACGAGTAGAATAACAAGCTTTGAAACAACAACCGTAGTTGGAAAAAAATAGTTTTTTACTTCCAGCCTGGGAGCTGGTGGTGGATCGTTGTGATGGCACAGATCCATGCTTTAAGCACAACTTATCCACTACTGTCGGCACTGTAATTTCAGTAGTCACTTTGATGATCAGAGCACACATAAAGTTGCGTTATACTTCGCTGGTGGGGTTAGGAAATAGATTCCAACCATTTCTTCCTCAGATCCTCTTTCTTAGGCAAGACACGCAATGTAGATTTGTTACTGTTGCAAACAGCACAGACACAAACTTTCTCTGCCATGTTTTTGAACTGTTAGCGCCTCTTTGTTTGCTCGATAATAAGCTCTGCTCCATGCAGACAACCTGCAGCCACCAATGTTTTTCCAGGGGCGGGGTTACGAGCCACTGCATAGCTCAGGTGTATTCAATTAAAAGGCACAGAGGTCCGGTTACTGAATTTTGCCTAAGTAGAAGGTCCGAACCAAAATCCCGAATTTTGAAAAAGTAACTAATTTTTATTTTAACGTCAAATGCAGGAAACATTCCAACATATTCCATATCCATCCATCCATCCACTATCTATACCCGTTTCATCCTCTGAAGGGTCACGGGGCTCTGATGGAGCCTATCCCAGCCATCTACGGGCGAAAGATATTCCATATCTTTTATCATAAATAAAGGCAGTCCTATGCAGTCAAATAAGCTTAAGGCTGTTATTTCAAATCAACCAAAAGTGAAACCTCAGAATAAAATCAATAATAGTCCAAGTCCATGCCTGATGAATTGAAGGCCTCTTCCAGTAAAAAATTAAACCCTGAAAAATTAAAAAGTGCAAAAAAGGGTGTTGACTTTTTCATAAATAATTTTTTCTTTGAACTGTCCTTCTTTCTTCTTTAATTGAAGGCCTCTTTAAGTAAAAAAGTAAACTCATGTACATTCAGGAAACATTAAATAAAAAGTGCAAAAAAAAGTGCTGTTTTGTCTCATAGTGGCGCTTCATGTTCCCACTTTGAATCAGTGCCACGGTCTCAGAGCTGATGAGGCAGACAGGCTCGGAACTGCCGAACGGGAGTATAAACATATATTCTGCTGTCTATTCGTCTTTAAACAACTGTTTTCAGTGTCTACCTTTCTCTTTTTCGAGGAAGTCATGATATCTCCGTGGTATCTACTCTGCTTTCTTCCTGCGCTGTTGCTAACGTCAGTGCTTAAGTTTGTGCTTGTGTGACTGATTTTGGGTTTGCTGGGAATAATGAAGGGGTGGTTTGGTTTGGCGGTGCAATGAGTTCTGGGGATTTTATCTTGATTTGCACATAAAATTTGCATGTAGCCACTGTATTCCAGTTGATGCGATGTCAGAGAGGGACTTTGGCCATGTGTGGCTCCGTTGCCAACAACAAACGTGTTTCCAGGCTACGTCTCTGACTACCAGCTAGATTACTGTAGTAGCAGCGCCCGCTGTAAATATCCACGGTCATTAAAAACCGCTCGGTGAAAATGACACTACAGTACTTATTTTTTGCATTGGTCACGGGTCCGGACAGAACCGTCTGCCGGTCCGGATCCGGACCAGAGTGCGCTGTTGCGTGACCCCCAGCATAGCTAATATTCAATGTGACATAGGCTGGTACGGCTTTTCCGATCCGGTTGTGTTTCCGGCTGTTTTCTATCAGACTGATACAGACTACAGGGGTAGAAGAGCATTTTGAAGTTGAGCATCGAAGTGCAACTTGAACTGACCTATGGTAATGAAAAAAAACAAGCATTAACCGGTTTGTTGTGGAAGGGACGTTTAAATACTTCAGGTGCCACGTTTTCCTTGTATATTTGGACGCATCACTCGGCCAACGCGGCAGTGATTCCAACCTGCTGCAGTCTCAGGAAAAGGAGTCACCCCTCGGTGACCCCTCGCTGCTCTGCAACATCAGACGCGTGGCCTCTTTGCAGAATTCATTCGACGTGCAGCTCAAACCTCGCCGTGAATAGTTCTGTTGCCCTCCGTCATGAAATGAGGAAAGGATGGTGGATCAGAATTCATTTGTTCAACTGCTCAAACACACGAACAGCCAGGCCGTCTGTGATGCCACAGTCCACATTAAAGAGGACTGTACCACATGGTGAGACACGCTGAAATGAGCACGTAAATGCTATCTCTATCTTAGTTCAAGATGTAATATTCCTCTTGTTTAGGTTATCCAGTGTTTCTTTAAGGCATGGCTACATCTGTCACAGGCAAACTCCTGTCAAACGCCTTCCTATGGACTTGATAAAAGCTAATCTTGTACAATAAATCTCTGTGTTTCAAATCCAAAGAGGTCAATCCTCTTTCAATCATTTGATCGTCTAGTTGACTGGTGGTCAGGATGGTCCTCTCTTGACATCCAGGAACATGAGAGAGGTTGATGAGGTTGGAACTGCCAGGCAGGCGGTCTAGAGGAAGACCAGAGTGGGGATTTATGGATTTATGAACATGAAGTTCGATGGCATGAGAGAATAGGATGCAGAGGATAGAGTTAGATGGAGGTAAATGATTCACTGTGGAGACCCCTGGAGGGAACAGCTGGAAGGGAAAGAAGAAGAAGAAGAAAAAGAAGAAGAAGAAACCTCACTAGACAAACATAATATCGAGGGTTTATCAAAGTTCATCAATTACAGTCTAATTCCAATCCCTGAGCTTCTAGTTGTGTTTGTTCTCAACAGCAGCACTGACAGATCTGCTGGAGTTGTAACATTATGATTCCAGTTACGCAGGCTTGAACTTTAATTTAAGAGCTGCACTGCGAGTGGGCCCAGCAGGATAATCCAAGACAGTCAAGGTTATATCTGCTCATTCTCTATTTTCAGTCAGAGACCACAGTTGAGCTAAAGTTGAGTTTCGGGTGATTTTATTTTACCTTTGAACGCAGCGAGACTCCAGTGTGGACTGACAGAAGTGTAGTCAGGAGATTAGTTTCGTGCAATTCGTTACAGTATCTGTGTTTTTGTTGTTTTCTCTTAATACTTGTTTAAAAAAGTACCAGCATGTAAAAACGATAACGATCATCACATCGTTCTGCAAATGATGCCCGCCATGACATTTCTTCCTTGAAGTGACACAAAGGAATTTTAGCAGTTTTTGGCTCAGGTGGTCCCCCTGTAGGCACGGAGGTTAAATCGCATTGATGACGGACTGACCACGACTTACTGCTGCTCTGTGTCTTGCTCGGTCACTCCCTTGACTTTTTGTACTTGCGTCTTCTGTCATTGCGTTCTTGAGCCTCTTAGGAGCCTCTGCTAGGATAGCCACTGTGATTCAGAGACCTCCTTCATCAGTGTCGGTACGCAACACGACCAGAACGGGAATCCAGTTACTGTGAGGTGGTTAAGGCACTAAAAGGGACGGGAGACTGCGACAGCAGGACACAATCCACCTTCACTCAAATCCACTCTTGCTGACACACTATATTATGAGAGAATCTATTCCTGTATCACTTAGGGAAACCTCAGTTTGTCCAAGACATATTACATTATTACAGTTCAACACTGTGAAGAGTGTCAGAGGAATTGACTGACATATTTTCATGATGTGATGGATGTAAATGTCACCCAGCATCACATTTAGTTCTGGTCTTGCCCAAAGTTAGACCACTGCAAGTCGTCTGTCTTCAACAGTACATATATGGCTCCTTGGGACAGTCAGAGTTATGATGACCTATGACTGGGATACTTGGCATTACACCTAACTAAACTCATTTAACTGTCTGCCTGTCCAGCCTTTGTCTTTCTTTCTGCTCAGCGGCTGATTTTGATTAAACTGGAAGGGTTGCAGAGCCCTAACACTGGTTCACTGGGTGAAAAAGAAGACGGAGAGAGACAGAGATAATGAGACAAATGAAAGTCAGCAGGAAGTTAAGACGAGGAAATATGACAATGGTGATGTAGCGCTTGACTTCACTGTGACTACGGTGGAACAGATGCACTTTAAATCTTTACAGACTATAAATAAAGTAATTTTTTGTTATACGTTGATCTATAATTCTTTATTTTTTGTTTCCCTTAATGTGAATAAGGATACAATGGTATGCAGAGGTGCACTTATAACAATTTTATAAACAAACAATACTATTTAGAGGTGGTGTGGCAGCAGATAATAATTGAGAAGCACTTGATTATATTAGGACACTTATCATTACTTGCCTCCTAACTAACTGTCTTTCGGGCTGCTTCCTGTTTGGTTTGACACAGCAGATCGCTGGTTGTATCGTTGGTATCTCTGGTATCGCTGGTATGGCTGGTATTAATGGTATCTCTGGTATCGTCGGTATCGCTGGTATCTCTGGTATCTCTGGTATCGTTGGTATGGCTGGTATTGTTGGTATTGCTGGTATGGGTGGTATCGTCGGTATCGCTGGTATCTCTGGTATCTCTGGTATCGTTGGTATGGCTGGTATTGTTGGTATTGCTGGTATGGGTGGTATCACTGGTATGGCTGGTATCTCTGGGATCTCTGGTATCATTGGTATCGTTGGTATTGCTGGCATGGCTGGTATGGCTGGTATCTCTGGGATCTCTGGTATCACTGGTATCGCTGGTATGGCTGGTATGGCTGGTATTAATGGTATCTCTGGTATCATCGGTATCTCTGGTATCTCTGATATCGTTGGTATGGCTGGTATTGTTGGTATTGCTGGTATGGGTGGTATCACTGGTATGCCTGGTATCTCTGGGATCTCTGGTATCGTTGGTATGGCTGGCATGGCTGGTATTGCTGGTATCTCTGGGATCTCTGGTAACGTTGGTATGGCTGGTATCACTGGTATTGCTGGCATGGCTGGTATCGCTGGTATGGCTGGTATCGCTGGTATTGCTGGCATGGCTGGTATCGCTGGCATGGCTGGTATCGCTGTTATGGCTGGTATGGCTGGCATGGCTGGTATGGCTGGCATGGCTGGCATGGCTGGTATGGCTGGTATCTCTGGTATGGCTGGAATGGCTGGTATGGCTGGTATGTCTACTGGAATGCATATTTTCTTGGTTTTATTTTTTGTGTTGGTCGTTTTACCGTGTAAATTGTATTCAAAAGGACTACTATTGTTTTTCATTAAAGACAGCTATTTTGATTTTAAATTGTGACATATTTGAGCCATTTCCTCTTCAGTATGGATTCTGACTGACATGTTTTAGGACCCACTGGAGGCCTCCATACTCCATACTCATAAGAACAGAACCATGTTGCATTTGGCAGCGTCATTACTCCCAGTTTCCTATGAAAACTTAAACAATCAAACCCCACGGACACAACAGCAAGCTTATCACGACTCAGCATCATCCCTGACATGACGCAAACAAAATCTGGACAAACACGATTACAGCAGTAACACGTTGATCAGGTTTGATTTAATTGGCAATAATCTAATTCCTCCTCCTTAATAAAGTCTGGCCTCCACTTAAAATTGCCTCGTGCGCAGTAATTACGTGGACACAAACAAAAAAGTCACCCCAACGGACTTGAATGACACTCGTTTGTGCTTCGTGTGCCGCAAACATGCCGAGGAGGCCGACGCAGCCGACGCGGCTCTTGTTTGTTAGAATTCACGCCGGGAACGAGAAGCTTCAGCTCTCATCCGTTCACATCACACAGTTCTGATAGCAAACCACGTCTGGAGCGAGACCCCCCCACAGAGGAAGTGATATGCTCGGACTGAGGGAGACGAGCCTGGAGTAAAGTCCTGAATTTGACCCAGTTTGTCACACTGACGGACAAACACAACGCGCTGAAGCTGATAACACACAATTATAATTTATTGAAAACGTCTATTAGGCATTCACAGTGCATGAGGACAAATAAGTGAACCTGTAGACTAATTACTTCACTGAGAGTTGAATGTAGTCAGTAATTTGCCCATCTGGAGTCCAATTAATTAGATGAGCTTGGAGGTGTGGCTTAGAGGCACCTTGATTAAAAACTGACATGTTAAGTTTGCTGTTCATAAAAAGCATCTGCTGGTGTGAAACGCACATCACAAAATGGAGACGCACTTTAAAGATATGTGTAGCATGTGACGGCTCTGCCCCTCCCCCTGCAGCTCAGGAAACCAGAACTAAAACAGGTTCAGTCGTCCAGTCTTATCCTGAGACATCCAGCCTTCTGAACCTCACCGGACCTGTAACTCCCTGCATTATTATTATTATTATTATTATTATTATTATTATTATTATTATTATTATTATATTTTTATTCTTATTACTGCCTGGATTGATTAAGGATAGGACTTGGATAAGTATTGGACTATTTGGACTCAAATTATGGCTCTGACCCCTGTTTATTGGATATATCCCTCCGGATAATTGAACTTTAGGTAAGCGCCGCCCCCTCCCTAGCTACTGTTGCTAGGTCGGACAAGCTTGCTGCTCCTGCGTTAAGGACTGTGTTAATTCGCTATTTTTCCGATGTGTATCATCAGTGTTAATTTTATACTATAAAAACACCATGGTGAAATATTGCTGCTGGGGACCTGCAACAGTGACTCGAGGTGTCCAGAACGTTTGGAGGAGACATTTTTATTCCCTTTCTCAAACCAACACAAATGCTGGAAAACTGCAGGCTTTGGTTCAGTTATGTGTCCGTCCACACAAGCAACTGAACGTGGGGAAAGTTACAAAACACACCTACATTTACTCCAAGGTAAGTTTACTTAGTTTATTAGATGATTGATTTAACCACCGTTTAGTAAAAGTAATAATATGATTTAGCAGCAGGGAGGGTGATGAGTTCTCTGTTAGCATTAGCTCTGGTCCATAGGTCTATCCCACACCAGAGCTATGTTAACATGAGACAGTCGGAGCATTGTATTAATATAAATAATAAAGTGACGTTAACATCACTAGCCTCACCTTATACCTAACAAAATAAATATCCAGGGCCATATATATCTGTAGACAACAAGGCAGGCTAATAGGTAGCTAGCGAGCTCTGGTCCATAGTGGAGAAGTCATTGACACTATGGACCAGAGCTAATGCTAACAGAGAACTCATCGACACTGGACCAGAGCTAATGCTAACAGAAAACTCATCACCCTCCTTGGGTGATGACTGAAAGGTCAATTCTTTTGGTTTGGACTGGACTCAACAACCGGTTCTGGAACAAGCTGTGGAGAAATCGCTGAGTAACTTACCTCCAGTGGTTCCTGTAATGCTAAATTCACCACCTCTGCAGTTCTCTTGACTGCTGAGAAAATAAGCCAGAGAAAAAAAATCAGGTCGATCACTTCCTGTTTCCTCTTCCCCCAGTGTTCATGACACCACCTGCTGGTCTGGAGATCTCACTGTTTCCCCCTTGAGCAACAAGCTCCAGCTATTTGTCCCTGAGATTCATTCCACCTTTTAACCTACTCCTGAGTAATTGGTGGATAAGTGTCTTTACTTGAAAAAAACATAAAAAAACAACTTTTTTTTACATAGTATGCATAAGGCTGGAAGGGGGTTCAAGGGGGCATCGATCAATCTATCAGTTAGTTTAGTAACATAAAGTAGGGGCCCAGCTACTTCCAGGAAAAGAAACCGCCAGCCACTGAGTGCATGACATTTGCCAAGGAGCATCTATTCTAGGCGGCTGGCAATGATATTGGGAGAATGTTTTTTGTGGACTGATGGAACAAAAGTCAGCACTGTGTGTGGCACAAAGAGGGCCCAGCTTCCGGACATCGATATTTCATCTCAACAGTGGAGTAACCTGGCAGAGGTGCTGGGAAATGACCTCAGAGAGTCGCTCACCCCAGACAGGCTACAAATGCGTCTTTAAGCGCTCCTGGAAAGAGGAATTGTCAAAAATAAAAAGCCTCCTAAATGCTGTGCAGGTCTGACACAGAGCTGCAGAAAGCTCTCGCTTGAAGATATAAACCGCAGGAGCAGATTTAACCAGCTCTTAACTCCAAGGGTTCACTTACTTTTTTCCTCCAGCGCTGAGAACGGTGGGGGCTTTAGCGATAATTGTAGTTGTGTTTTAGTTGTGTTTGTCTTTTCTGACCTAGATGAATATCAGATCACTCTCTGCTTCTTTTAACATATAGATTTTTTTTTTTTTTAATCTGGTAAAATTAATGCAGAAAACCTCTTTCTTCCAAAGGGTTCATACTCTTCCCTTGTGACCATATTTATCTGTTTGAGTCTTATTTTGGTCCGAACCTTTTTATAGTGCCTCTTTAATCTTGTCTCGGTTCTACATTGCACTTATCAGACTGTTTCTCTCTTTTTCACCAAAACGCCAGGGCTTCTGCTGCAGCGCCTCGTCTGCAGTCGTGTGCACGTGAGCGTGTCGGCCTGCTCCACCCACCGAGCCCCTGCTGCCACATGTCAAAGCCTGTTGCGTTTTGCATCCCGCCATTTTTGTCGAAAGTTTTGCTCCAGTTAAAGGTGGGGTAGGTGATCTTTGAAAAAACGGTTCCAGCAATCCAACTCAAGTGAGATTCTGAAAATATACTCCCTCCCTCCTCCTAAAGGCTCCGCCTCCTCCTCTTCAGCTCACCCCTCGAAACCACGCCTTCACATGATTCACGACTACATGAACCGCAGGGAGGGAGGGAGGGGTGGGTAGGAGTGCATTGATATTTGATGGACGTATTAGGCAGCCAATCAAAATAGTGATGATTAGTGATGGGTCCAGCAACACTGATGCGTCAGCGCATGCGTCGAGCTCAGAGAGCAACACCCGTGTCGGTACGTGTCGGTACGCGTTTCGCCTTAAGAAAGTCACGTGACCGATACAGGTACTGTATCGAACTGACAGTGATGCGCCAAACTGTGTTTATAAGGAAGCGCATCTGTCGACGGGATGCACTGCCAAAAGAATCTCCAATCTTTTGTCACATGTCGTCAGAATCAGCAACCTCTTCCAGCTTGCCTTGTGGTTTCTTTGCACACCAGCATCATCTGTCCCTTGTGAGAGGGTCTTTTCCAAGGCTGGAGAACTGTTGTCCAAAAAGCGGAATAGACTAAAGTTCAAATCTTTGGAAAAACTTATTTTTTTGAATAAAAATTTACGAAAAAAGAAATTCAGTCCACAAGCATCTTTATTCACAAACACGGTCACTTCGATTTTCTAGTTGTGATACATGTATCTGTATCTAAAGATATCAAAGATACTTTAAATTTAAATTCAAATATGCAATGATGCCATATACAATGTAATGACTTACATTTTATTATTGCATACTTGGTCATACAGTATTAGTGTCAGTTGGGTCTGGCAACTCAGTTGCCTGTAGGGATTTTTAATGTCCAGCAGGTGTCAGTATTCAGTGACACAGTATCGACATGTTTCAATACAGTTTGGCGATGTGTCGAAACGTTCCATGAGGCGCCATGGACCCATCACTAGTGATGATCAATATTTTGATTGGTCAGAGTTTTTCTCTGATTATACCCTCTAGACTGGACCAAAAGGTTTCGTTTTTTGCAAAAATTTTATTTCAGTGGGTGCAATGGGAATGTGAAAAGGTTTTCAGGCAATAATGTAAAAAGTGCTGCAAAAAAAAAAAACCTACCCCACCTTTAATCGGTCTGAGTTGGACGAAAGGGCCAGCAGATGCTCTGCACGCAGAGACGCCTTCTGAATTTAAGGGTGGAGGGGTTGAACCGTTATTATATCTGATGTGTGTCCAGATGCCGCCTGGCTTTTGCAAATTATATGAGTGAAGTAGAGGTCTTCGGAACAACCCGAAAACCTGAGGTTCCGACCCGACCCGAATCGGGTCTCGGGTCCATTCAAAAGACGTGACTCCAGGTTCGGGTCTGAATCGGTACAGTTAGTCTCGGGTCCGGTCGGTGCTCTCTGACAGGCTGGGTCTGCATTTACTCGAGAGAGGTAAAGATATTGGCGGTGGCAGCCAATGTCAGAACTCGGGGCAGTTAAATTAATTATTCATTAACGTGGCGTAGTTGTCATTAACGAATCATGTTGTTGTAGCGTGTTATTAGCGGTTTGCCTGGCAGCTGTAAAGCACAACGGATCGCCAACATGACAACGTTGGATGAGAGAACATGTTAACGACACGTCCTGACCGGTGTAGGCTATTAGTGTTAGCAGTTGCTACCAATAGCATCTGTATCCACAAAGAAAATAACGACGTGGATTTATTGTTGTTTACATCACGTAGCCTATGTAGCAACTGAACCGGGTAGAAGAAGACAACTTTAGGTAAGAAAATCAAGTTTTATTCAACGCTAAACAACTTTAACATAAGCAACTATGGGCTGGATTGTCTCGGTTCTATTTGGGTAACTCGGTCAGGTTCGTGGTCAGAAACTAAAAACTCGGGTCAGGTCGGTTCCGGGTCCAAATATCCATTCGGGTTCGGACTCCCGAACTTATGATAATAGCTCGGGTCGGGTCAGTTTCTGGTCGAATTTTCACGGGTGGATTCGGGTTCGGGTCCATTAAGTGGACTTGTGAAGACCTCTAGAGTGAAGACATTTACTGGGGGGCGGGGTTTCTGCAGCTGCTGTCGTCAGCATGTGAAGCTGCAATCAAATATTCATAGAAGAACTCTGGTCATTTAAGACATATTTTCTTCTTGTTTGTGTAGGTTTTTTTTTTTTTTTTTGATGGTTCAGGATGTTTTTTCACCAACGCTGCAGGTTATATATTTTAGAGACGTACTGGCTCTAATGTGCGAGGAATGCATCTGCACGCAACATCCCCGTGTCTCTGAAGATCTTAAATGTCAGTGAGTCAGCATGTTGATAACTTAAAAAGAGTCAGTATTTATAAAAAAAATTGGTTCCTTGGCTGAGTTTTTAATGTTGAAATTGATCTTATTTCACATGCACTCGCGGTTGGAGGCAATTTTTTTTTTCTTAAAGTGATATCGCCCTCATCGCGTGCGTGTCATTTTCTTCAGAAATAGCTACATGACCGTCACGGCTAGTTTGAAAACATGCTTCCAAAAAAAAAAAATATATAATTAAACCATGGAAATAGTATTTATTTGTTTTAGATTCATCTCATGTCCTTCAGAGCTCTTCAGCTACACAAGCACAGCTGTTTGGAGAGGTGCTTTCCACAAGCTTCGCTGCTGGATCCTTTCCCAGTCCTGACTGCACTGAAGTCTCCTCCATGATCGGCGTCAGAACCGAGCGAAAACACCGGCTGCAGCAAGCTGCCAACATTTCTAATTATCGCCGATGATGCACCCAGACTTCTATTTTTGGGTCGGCACGTCAAGAGAAAGCACCATCTGAAAGCGCTTTGGGGGTTTGTGGAAAAAAATAAAAAATGATTCATGCTTGCTTACTTTTCAAATGATATCAAGTGTCAAAGAGGACCAAGCAGCATGCGTTACTGTGCATCGTGGGTAGGACACTAAACGTAGAGGACGGCAGACGGCAGTGGAAGAGTTCCTGTGATTCATTAAAAAACGTTTTGATACAACAGAAGAAAATATTTTGGCTCTCAGTGTATTTAATGTTTTCAAATTTCTATGGAAACTTAATTACATCTAGGGCTGTAGTGATTCACTAATCTCGCAATACGATACGATACACGATATTCGGCTTACGATACGATATATATCAATATTCATCTTACAATACATTTACATCATTTTCCGAAAGATTTTAAAGGCACAAAGTGATTTGGTGACATCTTGTGAGTGTTCCAATGACTTTGTTTGAATTAATTGAACTGAAAGCATCAATTACACATTATATGGCTGACAGGCAGCTTGCAAATGCTGGACAAAATGAATAAAAGATTTGTATTTATTTAAACAGTGCAAATTGTTGCTTGCAAGCTTTTAAAGGTGGGACACGGGGGTTTTGAAAGAAGCTTAGAATATTGATACCTGCAGCTGAAAAATCGATACTCAATAAAATATCGATATATATTGCAGAATCGATAAAATCGCTCAGCTCTAATTACATCCCATGATGGCAAAGTACAACCCCCTCCCCCTCCCAAAAAGTTGGGATGCTGGGTAAAAAGTCAATAAAAAACAGAATGAGGCCATGAACCCATCATTTATTCCCAGTAGAACATTAGATTATCTCACTCTGACTTTGATGGCAGCAACACGTCTCAGAAAAGTTGGAACTGTGGCAACAAAAGACTTAAAAAGTAACTGGCACGAATCAAAAACTAACAGTGGAGCGCTTGATAACTAATGAGGTTGATTTTCAACAGGTCAGTCACATGACCGGATATAAAAGGAGCATTTCAGAGAGGACGTACAGATGGGCGGATGTCTATCAATCTGTGATGAACTGCATCTAAAAATTTGTGGAACAATTTCAGAAAAATGTTCAATGTAAAATTGCAACGACTCTGACGATCCTACTGTCTACAGTACATAATATCATCCAAAGATTCAGAAAATCAGGAGGAGCGTCTGGGCTCAAGGGACAAGGACGAAGATCTAAACTGGATGATGGTGATCTTCAGGTCCTCAGGCAGTAAAAACAGACATTATTCTCTTCTGGACATCACTGATAGACTCAGGAACACTTCCAGAAATCACTGTCTATCAACACAGTTCACCAACAATCCACCAATGGAAGTTAAAGCTGTTTTATGCAAAGAGGAAGTCATATGTGGACACCATCCAGAAACGCTGCTGGACCAAAGCTCATCTAAAATGGTCTGAGGCAAAATGGAAAACTACTGTGGTCAGAAGAATCAACATTTGGAAACCACGAATGTCATGTCCTGCAGAGTAAAGAGGAGAGGAACCATCCAGTCTGTTATTATGTCATCTCTGATGGGATGGAGTTGGATTAGTGCAGTGCTTCTCAGTTATTTTCTGCTGCGCCCCCCCAGGAAGAAGAAAACATTTCCCGCCCCCCCTCCTCCCCACCGCGACTATAAATAGTATAATTTGTCTATAAAATTATTGTAAGTACACCTCTGCATAACAGCATATCCTTATTAACATTAAGGGAAACAAAAAAAATAAATATAGATCAACTTATAACAAAGATTAACTTTATGAAAATAGTTTTTAGTCTAAAGATTTAAAGTGCATCAGTCCCACTGTAGTAACAGTGAAGCAGCGCTACATCAGCATCGTCATATTTCCTCGTTTTAACTTTCTGGTGACTTTCGTTTGTCTCATTATCTCCGTCTCTCTCCGTCTTTGTTTTCATCCCTGTTAAATATTTTTCCCTAGTGTCTCTTGAGTGGTGTCACTTAATATCTCCTGCTCTGTGCTGCGTGCACACATGTCCGTGCAAAAAACCAGACACAATATAGCTAATACTCCCTGAACCCACTGGGACAATGAGAGCGTCACTGCCAACTACTGGAGTATGTGTGCAATTACACTTTATTCCAGTACGGCAAAAATAAATAAATAAATAAACAAACATGTTCCCTGGGGTCACACGCGCCCCCCCTGGCATCGCACAGCGCCCCCCCAAGGGGTCCCGCCCCACTATTTGAGAAGGACTGGATTAGTGTCTATGGTGGGCA
The DNA here is from genome assembly GCA_018398805.1 of Hirundichthys speculiger. Taxonomy (NCBI): domain Eukaryota; kingdom Metazoa; phylum Chordata; class Actinopteri; order Beloniformes; family Exocoetidae; genus Hirundichthys; species Hirundichthys speculiger. Next base: position 985,025 of record JAGFBZ010000489.1, read on the forward strand.
GCTTCCACATCTGGAAAGGCTCCATCAATTAGAGGTGGGCGATACTGGGAATTTTGATATCGATCCGATACCAGGTAAATACAGGACCAGTATCACCAATACCGATACCAATACCAATACTTTTTCATATTATCCTTAATCTATCATGAAACTGCTGACCTTTTGTTGTTTTTGTGATTTTTGTCTTTGGATTATTTTGTTAAAACCTAGAATACAATTTTGGCAAACCTCACAGGTGACAGCAAAATACTTTATTATCACAGTCAACATTTTTGTGTAAATATTCTATGGAGTTGAATTGTTCTGTTCATTTTTCATTCATTCATTCATTCATTCATTCATTCATTCATTTTTCTAGTCCACCTCTTATATTATATCTTTCACTACTTGTGTAATTTTGTTTGCACTGTGTGCACTTTCCTGTTGCTTTAACTATAAATTTCTCCATTGTAGGATAAATAAAGGATTATCTAATGTTATTTTATTTTAGATAACACCTTTTCATGGGATACATCACATTTACTGGGTTATTTCAAGGTCTTAATTATATTTTTTGAGTTGGCTCCAGTAACATATGACTTAAGTAACATGTACTTTAAAAGTTAATATGAATTGATGGTGAAATTGACCACTCTGATCTACCTGAATACTCTCTGTTGGACTGAAGGAGGAAACAGCAACAGCGTGTCAGACACAGACTTCAATGAATTCACACTTCGCAGCAGTCGGTGCTTGTGGGAGAGAAAAAAAAAGCTTGAGTATCGATCTTTTTACACGTGTATCATTCGATATCAGTACCAGGATTGGTACTGATATCCCCTAACCCTAACCCTAACCCATCATTGCTGTAGAGCACATAGAGGTTTTAGAGCAACATCTGCTCCCATCCAGACAACATCTCTTTCAGGAAGGACCTTGTAGATTTCAGCAAGACAATGCTGAAGCACAGCAGCAGGGCTCCTCAGGAGAAGAGTCCAGGTGCTCAACTGGTCTACCTGCAGTCCAGACCTTTCACCAACAGACAACACTAGGCCCAACTAGAATCCTGCATCAGGTAATAAAACTCCAGCAGCTGCTCCCCTCACTTCCCAGATGTTTACAGACAGATGTTAAAGGAGAAGGAGAAGCTACACGATGGTGAACATCACCCTGTTCCAGCTTTTTTGAGATGCGTTCCTGCCTTCAAAGTCAAAATGAGATAACATTTTCCAAGAAATGGAAAAAATGTCTCAATTTCAACATCTGATATGTTCTACTGGGAATAAAATGTGCCTTTACGGATCTGCAAATCCAGGCACTCTTTGTTATTCACATTTCACAGCGTCCCAACTTTTTTTTGGAAACTGGATTTTGTGCAGCTGGACCTGCTAAAGGATCCTGCAAAATATAGTTTTCGACAGCGTCTAGACAGCTCTGTCACATCCACTCTGGCAGTGATTTCACAACGGAGTCTGCCTCCTTTAGAGGAAGCTCTGGAGAGATTTGATTCATACTTTATGCAGTGTGTAGTTGATCGTCACAAGCCTAAAATTGGGCTGTATATGTATGCAGTTTGTAGTTGTTGAGCAACAACTGAAAGTATGCTGTTTCATCAACATTCTTATTTGGGGTCAGATGTCTTATATATTTTGGAGGGTTTTCACACAGCTTCCTTTTTTATTTGCAACACGGTGTTTCCGTGTCGGCCTGAAAGCACGTGGGCTTGTGCATCGCGGCACATGTCGGTAGCATGTGTTTGGAAGCGTCCTCACCACCTGGGAGAAGTGATCTACGTGGCACGGTGCTGATGCTGCACTCCTGCTGCTCACCTGCTCCAGCTGGGAGCCGCCAGGAGGTGCAGAATAAAGATTTAGATGGAGAAGGTTCGGGGAGGGAAAGGCTCCCTGGATCTTCCCCATTTAATGACCGTAATTGGGTCAGGCTCAGGTGAGCTTCCCACGCTGCAGCCAAATGGGAGGAGCGTCTCAGAGCAGCAGCTGAAGTGGGACCGGTGAACTGACGGTGATCCGTCCGTGAGGGGGGGGGGGGTTTGAGGAAAACGTTCAACAGGCTGAGAAAATTACCGTCATGTGCAAAAGCTCTTTTTTTCCTGTAAAAGCATCATAAAAATCATCTAGTACAATTTAGGGATGGAGCGGTTACCGGTATTACGGTAAAGCGCGGTAAAATTTTACGCGATAACGATTACCGTTTAAGTTTGACTTCATCTCAGTATCGCGGTTGATTACCGGGATATGTAATATCAGCCTCATTCAAGTCTGTGAGCGACATCGGCATCGTAACGTCAGCATGGCGGAAAGTGGTAATAGCACGTAGGACATTTACCAACCCACTAAAACAGACCTAGGCAAAATACGGCCCGCGGGCCACATCCGGCCCTTTGTGCGTCTCTGTCCGGCCCGCATGAGGCCAATCATAAATTACATTTGATTACAACTTAATTTAAAAAAAAATTTCTTCCGTGTAGTGTACCTGCATGTGCATGAAGGAAAACAGCGCTAAGTGATGCTGCCCGCAAAATGTGTGCTGACGCTAAGAAAAGAAAAGTTGGAGTGCCGTGTTTTCAACAAGAAATGGAACGGCAAGTATTTCTTTACAGAAATTAAAGGTAAAGCCGTGTGCCTGATATGTGGTACACAGGTCGCTGTGTTCAAAGAATATAATTTGAGTCGCCACTACACGACCAAACATGAGGCAAAATACAGAAATCTGTCTGATAAAGAGCACAACAGAGGCTGATGTATTGCTAGCAAAACTGCAAACCCAACAAGGAATTGGTAAAATGAGGTGGAAAACATTAAAACATTATTTGTTGTATTGATGTGTTTCTATAAATGCATTGTAATTCACAGTTTGATGAAATTAACAAGTTAAGAATAAATTGGACTGATGAATGATTATTTTTGTTTTTTTTTATTTGACCTATACACCACAATTTCACATAGCCTAATATAAATATCTACAGAATAATTGTATTCTTCTAATTACCAGTACCAGCGATGGTGGTGTGGCCCTCTGACACAACTCAGGTTTTTCATGTGGCCCCTTGTAAAAATTAATTGCCCACCCCTGCACTAAAAGGACGAAATCCGATGTCTGGGCATTTTTTTTTTTTTTTTTTTAAGAATACAGAGGGACAACTGGTGGAGGACAATGATCCTGTCTGCAGAGCACTTGTTTACATTTTATTGTAATTTGTACAAGCAACTTGAAGGAGCTAAGGCTAATGCTTCAAGCTACTGAGATGTCTGACCAAGAGTAACCTGGTTGACGCGCTTCGCTAACTTGCCTTTGGTAAATGTTACCGTTGCGTGTTGATCAAAAAATGACCAGAACGATGTTCTTCTGATGAATTAAAAATATTAATTTATTCCATTAACCCATCCGACAACCATGATGCCAGCAGTTAGCGCCACAGCAGTCAAAAACCTCTTACCCTTCCGGGTCAAACACCTAACCAATAACAGGCAGCTACTTTATACCTGACCCTCAGGTAACAACACAGCGACACCCACAGACACACAGAGTGAACTACAATTCAGAACAACATATTTAGCTCCTAAACAACTGTTTCTTTATTTGCACATTTATACTTATTTAAGGTTCAGCTTAAAGTCCAATTTTTTTTTCATTTGAACTTGCACTATAATTTTTGTTCCTGACAGACCTACTATGGTTGTTAGAGTGTTTATTTAAATTTGCACCAGACAAATAAGTTTTGTTCCTGTTATTTATTTTGTTCATTTAAAATAAAACCTCCTTCTGTGCCAGTTGTTTGCCCTTTTAATGTGAAAGCTTTATTTTGATAAGATTTTGGCTTCTGATGTTTTATTATGACAAGAAAATCACAAGATTTTGTGAAATTATTTAAATGTAGGTGTTTTTTGGACATTTGTACAGCAATTAAGAAAACCGCGATAATATCGTAAACCGTGATAATTCGGTCACTATAATCGAGATATCAAATTTTCTATATCCCTAGTTACATCCCTAGTACAATTAGACAAATACAACCTCAGCTAAAAAAAATGCTTTTTCACTGTGCCATTATTTTTTTAAGAAAAAACAAATGTGTAAAAGCAAGCAAACCTGTAAGCAACACTAGGCCCCTCCCACTTGCAGCTTCCTCAGGATTCATGAAGGTAAGTTGCAGCTAATCAATATTTCTTGATGAGCTGATTATCAGCAGACACCTGGAGGGCTTGCTGGTCTGGAACAGTAAGTTAACACGATGCTGAGGGTGAAAGATATCAGCAGTGGTCTTAGAAAAGCACTTGTTGCTGTATGTCAGTCTAGAAAGGTCTGGCTTTTATTACATTTTTACAGAAAACATTGAAAAAAAAAGCATGAAAAGACGCAGTTCTATTGTTTTCACATGACTTTTTTGGAAAAAAATTACATTTTTGATTACATGTTTAAGTAACTATAAAAAATCTAATGAAATTAACTGAATAAAAATAATAAAAACTTTACCTATAGAAAATAATTCTTTAAATAATGATCCTTAATGTTTTGTTGTTTTATTATTTGAGGATACAGTTGAATTTGAGGTGAAGAGATCATTTCGTATTCCTGCGGTGGAGACCGAAAGTGTTTCATATCTTAATTAGAGGACCCGTCATCATCAGTTTACCTGAAAAAGCAAAATGATATGGAAGCAAAACCAGAGTGTGAGCTGATTTCACTCAATGACAGAGGGGATGTCGGAGACCGAGCGGCCGCGTTGCATTGGTATTCTGTGAAGTTACCCGTCCAGCTCTCAGAACCAGAGCCAACATTTAATTTGAAACCAAAATGAGATGAACTTTGTGTGAAGCGGGTCATTTTACTGCTGTAATCAAAGTGGCCCCTCTTTGCTCTTAATCTGACGTGTGATGTGTGCGAGGACGCGTGTAGCACAGCCCTCTCTAATTTAGACACTGTCATAAAAAATGCATACCAATTTCCAGTTTTTGATCGTTCTTTTTTCTTCTTTTTCTGATGGTAATGTAAGTGAATACTTCAAAGAGGGGATCAACAAGAGTTAAAGCCTTTCATATAGTGTCTTGCCTCAGCAATGTGAACTGTACTTCCAGCTCAAACAGAATTATGTTGGGGGACATGAGGTGTGATGAAATCGTCACGCCGAGATAAAACCCGTGAACTGCAGAGAGAGAAGAGGGAGGAGAAAGTGGAAGAACGCCGACGCTTTTACGTGGCGGCTTTCAAAGCGTAAAAGCTGCAGTGTTTCCAGAAAGGCAGCTGCTTTCCTTCAGCGACTGACCCGTGAAACGCTGAAAACTAAATCCTGTTTTCATCATTTGTCCCGGCGCTCAACACCCCGGCAGGTAACAGGTCATACCCAGTTCAGGGTTGTCTCCGGACAGGCGCGGTAACTTTTCACCTTGCAGGAGTAGTTTCAGTGCAGTTAAAACATCTACAGGAACGCTCCGGGCAGAGGCAGACAGCAGAAGTGGTCCGGCGTGGGAAGGGCCTTCCCCGGCTAACCCCTGGGTCCCGCATGGTGCAGGAGAGCTGGGGTCCGGCTGGCCGCAGCAGAAGTAGCGTGTCGTGGCAAATTTTATGATGTTACCTGAGAATTTGGATATCTTCTCAGTCGTAAGAATTATTATTAATGTGCACTGGTGTTGCAATCTATTCGGTTGTTAAACAAGGCACTGACAATTAGCCTCAATTAGCTGGAAAATCTTGTATTTATTAATTCACTGTTGAGACAAGCAAAAAAGTTAGAGCTTTTAATTTTTTTTTCTTTCATTGTGAGAATCTTTTTTCAAGTAACCACATAAACAAACTCTGCAAACGTTGAGAAATATAATTTATGAGTTTATTGTCTTGTTTCTTTTCTTTTTCTTAGACATCTATAATTAAAAATGATTTGCTTGTTTTCAAATCTGTTCAAGTAATTTGATTTAAATTTTATATTTTTTTTCTTTCCCCCATCTGTTTCAAATCCTCTCGTCGGGTAAAAAACATCTTCCTGCAGAGAGATAATTTTTCAAGCAGAGTCATTTTGACCTCAAATTTAGTGTTTATTTTGTATTTTTGTTTCTTTTCTTGTTTTTTTTTTTTTAGCTTTGACAGTGAGACAAAAGAATAACGGAGAGAATCCAGTCATTTTTCAAAGCAGGACACCGGCCACAGACTCTGGCGCGTACATCAACGTCGCATCGACACCTGGAGTTTCCAGGTAAACAAGGAGGAGAGCTGAATTTAAGACGTTAAAAATATCCTTATTAGTTCCAGACTCAGTTTAGGTGTAATAAGGACGCCTACACAGGTTTCTCACATGAACACATCACTTTACAATCTGATTTTCCCAAAAACGATGCCACCAACTGGCCAGTTTGGTAACACCTCTGCAGGCTGCAGGTGTATCTACAACTACTTCCTCTTCTTTTCCTTCCAGCTGTTCCTTTAGGAGGTCTTCACAGCGAATCATCCACCTTGAAAAGTTTTTGCGTGTTCTTTTATCTGGTGTCAAGAAGAGACTGAAAGCAAAGACCAACTAGAGCGTTTAGTACACAAAGATTGATACAGGGTTCAATATGTCATGCAGAATATTTAATCGGCCGATGGTACACTCTCTTAACACCACAGAGAGATGTTAAGGAAGTGCACACAGACTGTTGTTCTTTTATAACTCCAGTAGGCGGGTCTTCTGCATAATTCTCCATCCATCATTCCATCCATTATCTATGTCCACTTAATCCTCTGCAGGGTCACAGGCAGTAGTCGAGTTGTAAAAAAAATTTCAGGGGGGATGGTCAATGTTTTTCACTTAAAAAAAAAAAGTGGCAGGGGCAGGGCTGTAAATTCATTATCAAAACAAAACACTGTAAATAAGACTTCTGAATCCTCTCAAATCAAGTCAAGCCAAGTTTATCTAAAGTGCAAAATCATAACAATTATCTCTTTTTTTGTGTTATTAAAGACAGTACAGAAGTACAGAAAAACTCTCTCAACATTTTACAATACTTTTCCTTTTCTCCCCTCTGGTGCACAGTTTTTAGTTTCTCAGTTTCAAGTCTCAGTATCTCATAGCGGTTTCCAAAGACTGTCGTAATCATGTTTTTTGTCGACAATTTTTCATGTTCTTGCTTTCTGATTGTTAGCTAAGCAGTGACTGAAGATTAATAGATTAATGTGCCTTATAGCCACTGAAATAATGAGCTACATACTAATAGGCCTACATATGAATTGAAAAGGGTAAGTGTGTAAACTAGAGGTTGCACTAGACTTTTTTTGCAATTGGTCATTTTGACAGTCATGAAAATTTTGTTATCAGTTTCTACATTAACAATTATTTAATTACATTAAAAGATTACTAACAGTCTTCAGATTTTTCAATTATTGTGAGGGAAAAAGTCAATTACAGGGAATCCCCAGTTAAAATAACCCCTGGTCTAAACCCTAAAGGTTTAATAATCAAACATGTACCTTCTGTTCTTGATCCTCCTGCTTCCTGGCCATGGCTTTCCTCTATGTGAAGAAAATAACATTATAGGGTTTGATAGAATGTGCAGACATGTCATGCTAAAAGCACATGACCTTGCTCTTGGATAAAAGACAGAAAGTACAGTACAGGTTAAAATTACATTTATCATATTCATTGTAATATTAAATTACAGGCCACAGCAACAGGCCCCAGGAGGGGGGAAAACTATTTAATGTCACCTGCCTTGAACATCTGAATTTTAGCTAACATCTTCACTTATTTTTGTTGCCTGACGAGTCCTATTGATGAAAATAATATAGCCGTGTGAAGAATATTTCATCATTAATTCTGGTCAAATATTTGAGACAAACTCTCGTCTAACGCTTTTAACGTTTGCCACGCTCATAAACCAGAATCTAACGTGACTGAATGACAAGTCCTGTGTTTCATCAAGCTAGTTAACAAGAGAGATGAACGTTAACATGAGTTCATCTCAGCTAGTTTGCAGGCTACACAGCAAGCTTGGAAAACTAGCTGTGTTGTTATTGTGCAACCTGTGGCGAGTCTGGCGACTTTTGTATAGATTAATAAAAAGTAGTGATTGAGATTCTTGATTTATAGCTCACCTGTCATTTGAGTCTTTTTAAAAAAAAACTCCCTGACATCCCGTTGTCCAGCCGCTCGTTTCCTCATGCTCACGTTGCAGTGTCAATCCTCAATATGTCGCTCTGCGCAGCAGCTAGTGCCGCTCCCTCAGGCATCAATTAACCAATTGAAAATAACAATCATGTTGCGTCATTGCATCTTTGCGTGCCCCTGTGCCCTCAGATTTTATTATTTCTTTTGCTCAACATGCGTACTACTTTCTAATGATGAAATAATTATAAGTTATATTCCCAACATTTATTGTAAAAAGGGGAGGGATGGAAAGGGAGGATGGCAGTTTTACAGGGGGGATGATTTTGATCGTTTTTATTTCAGGGGGGATGCCATCCCCCCTCATCCCCCCTCAACTCGAGTACTGGTCACAGGGATCTGCTGGAGTCTATCCCAGCTCTCTTCAGGTGAAAGGCAGGGGTCCACCTGGACAGGTCTCCAGTCCATCGCAGTGCATAATTCTCCTTTATCTCAAAATCCAGGTGGCCGGCAGCTTTCACGTCTTACAGGATATGTGTTGACATTCGTCACAGTCCAGGAGTAAAGATAATAAAACAACTGTTTTTATCTGTGGAAGTCACAAACTTTTTGGAAGTCAGGAGGTCAGGAGGTCATAAGACAGCAGGAATCTGGGACAACAGAATGTAGACACTTCGGCATTGCTGAGGACCATAAAAGTTTAGCCTTTAACCAGCTGATGTCCACAATGAATCCCAACAGCCTCCCTCCAACTCCACCCTCTGCATCTTCTCATCTCACACCGTCTACCTTCATGTCCTCTTGCTGCACCCATGAATCGGATCAACAACTACAAACTCACGCATAACTCTGACCGTTGCCTGCCAAGTAAATCTCACTTTTATGTCTTATTTCATAGAGTTGATCTGCACCCTTCAGCTTGTACGACAGAATCGTTAAGTTTAGAGACCTTCAGTGTCGATTCTCAGTGGAATTGGGAACTGGTTCTCAGGTGGAACCGGTTTTCGGTTCTCACGTCGGGACCCAGGGTAAATTAAAATTGGACAGCATTCTGTCTTGCAGCGTGGCCCCTGCTGTGCTGTAGCAAAAAAAAAAACAAAAAACTATTCCCCCATATAGCGATTTACAGATTGCGATAAAATCTGCGTTCTGGATCAGATCCGGATCAGCCATTGAAATTTGATAGAGGTTTCCATTGTCAATCCCTGAGTCAAATTTCATGAGTTTGGGGAAATAATTAACAAAATTCTTGGCCCCATTGATTGCAATGCTATAGAAAATTTGAAAGTGATCCAGAATCCAGGATTTCTTCCGGATCACAGCCAAAATGAAATTCCTTCCATTTCACATTTCTGACAACTCCTGAAAATTTCCTCAAAATCCATCCATAACTTTTTGAGTTATCTTGAACACAGACAGACAGATAAACGTCGGCAAAAACATAACCTCCTTGGCGGAGGTAAATATAAAACTAAATGAAGGTCAGCAGCAAAGTGGGAAATGTAGTTGAAAGAGTCTGGCCGTCTGGCAGCACCACTGAGGAGACCTTTTTATTATCGCAGAGCTTATACGCATCAAACATGTTACGGTCAAGTTTATTAGGTCCATATCGCACAGTGTGCTTTGCTCTCCACTCAAGATTACCGAAATCTCCCACTCTGTGGGTGTCTACAGAGAAATAGTGGAGAAAAAAAATCCTCCCTTACTAATGGAGCTCTGTAATTGCACAGCAGATTATGATCTGTTGAAAATAATAAAAGCTACAGGATAAGCAGAAGCCAGGAGTCTTGCTTTTTCTGGAATCTGTTCATCTCGCTCTGCTCCTCTTGTTTCCAGAAGTCATTAATCACAGAATAATCTTCTTAAGCAGAGCTCTTCATACACGTTGTGAGATCTGACCCGGATGAATGTGGCCGGCGTGAAATTCAGACGGCACCACGCCGCTGGCGGACTCAATCAGAGGTGTACGTGCAGATGAAATCATCACTTTGAACCATATATAAAACAGTAACAAATTCGATCTACGCGTTCGCAAGCAAACTGTGTCGATAACCAGTGTCTGACTGCAGAGGAGAAAAGACAAAAACGTGCAGGCGCAGCTGCTCTTACTGACATTATCTGTTCATGTTGTTCTTCCATCTGGGTGTTTCTGATAAGATGGAGGCCGAGCAACACACATGCACGCGCATGCGTGCACAAAGACGCACATCTCCTTGTATTCACAGAGTTGTCTGAATAAGAATAATATATAAATTCAGCAGTGAAAAAAATGTGAGCTCTTTTTTTATTAGCTAAGTCACAAAAACGGGAAAGAAAACACACAGATATGAATTGGATAACACATGGAGAGTTACAGTTCGTCATGTTTTTGGTTGAACACATGCACAAAGCAGCCACGGTCCTGGAGAGAGAAGTAAGTGAACCTCAGCGGTTAGTAGCTGGTCAAACCTCATCTGGCACCAAGGGCCCGATCTTCCGCCAAACCTCCTAAAGCCGCTATTAAGGGATAGCAGGTAGCGGGGGGGGCGTTCCCGCACGAAGAACACAATCTTCTACCTCCCTAAACCTGCTATCCCACCTTCGCTACCCACTACATTATGCATAGGAGTGGTTAGGGCGTTCCACCTGTTAAACCAATCAGTGCGTCAGCAGCCATTGCCTTTAAGAGCAGGTTGTGCTACCTGCAAACCGCTATGGAGCATCTTTTCATCCAGATCGGAGCAGCTCTCATGCGCAGCTCGTCTGGGACTCTGCTGTAGAGCTTCCTCCTCTTCCTTCCTCCTCCTCCTCTGGACTGATATATACATAAAAATATTTTTACACAGACAATTCCTATAGGCTACCTGAAAGTCCCAGATAGTTGGTGCGCTCCCAGTAAACACACTCAGGCAGAACCGCAGGAACATATTCTCAGCAGGGGTTGCTGGGAGTCTGGGACAACTAATGTGCCTTTTGAAATAGGGTAGCGGGTGGTCGCTACCCGCTACCCTAAACCCGTGATCGCAAGCTACAGAGTTTGCAGAAAGCGCAAAAGACACGCCCATTGCTACACCTACAATGTGAGTAAGGGAGTCAGCATAGCGGGTAGCGGCTTTGGGGAAGCAGAACATTGCATTAGCGGTTAGCGGAGGTTCCTAAACCCGCAATTTTCGGGTAGCGGCAAGCGGGAACTGTACGATCGGGGCTCAAGTAATTTTGGTCACTCTGGATGAGACCTTCACGTCTTTCAGAAGGACATCTTGGCTGTTCCTCTTCAAAAAGCTGCTTCGGCTCTTGTGCGTTTGTCGGACTTCTGACGTGGGACCTCTGTGGGATTAATGGCCCGAGCTACGACTGCTCCGCTTCAAAAAGCAGATTTTCTTTTTCAGAAGCCATCGACTGCTGTGCTTTGGCTCCTGCTTCTGCTGCACCGAACCACTAGCATAATGTGAGCTGCCAGACAGCCGAGCCGACGTTATCTTACAGGACATTTTTGTAAACTTGGGAATGCGTTTTCTCCTGGATGGCGGGAGCCGTTCCAGGCGCCGAGGCAGCAAAGCAGACCTGAATCATGATGCTCCCTCCACCATACTTCACTGTTGATGCGTTAACGTCGGTAGGCTGTTACCATCTTATAATGCCAGATATTCTTCTACTGAGTGTTTCTTCTGAGGACAGCAGCTTCCTCTGTGCCGTCCACCACTGCCACCCTTCCTGTCCTATGGCGTCCGTATTGCCAGGCTCAGGAAGAGAGCTGCTTGCCATCCCTGCTTCTTCCTTGTGGGTTCCTCTTTATCTCCTTGTTAAATTCTGCGTTGTGTCTTTAGAGGCCTCTCAGCTGGCGGATCCACTTGTAGGATTAGTAGCGACAGAAATGAACTGTCTCCGTTTATAGACTTTCTAACTGTAGACTGATGGGTGCCTAAACACTTTGAGGTGACTTTATGTCCCCTATCCAGCCTTTTGCAAAGCATTTACTCTTGACTGTATGTCTTTGCAGATCTTCTTTTTCGCGAGACCTCAAAGTCTCCATCAGCAGATGCTTCACACTATCAGCAAACATTACTTTTATCAATCAAAGCAGCTCTTAACCACACCTCCAAACTCATTTGATCAACTAGACTTCAGTTATTCAATCTAGCTTCTCCAGTTTGATTTCCCTGAAAGTATTAGTGTGTAAGATCACGTATTTGTTCTTCTGTGCTACGAACGTATCATCTGTGTGTTCAGTTTGTGTGTTATCATCTTTAGGCACATATCATGATTTAATTGAAGATCAGATCACAATCTGTGGCAGAGCAATGCAGAAATATTCCGATGTTTGGATGGTCTGCAATTTGTTGTCCCCAAAGTACGAGATGAACTGTGCAGGAAAGCATTTAGGTTTTTGGCACCAAATGCTTGGAATAGATGGATAATTCTGCTGCTACCCTCTTGGCCAGGTCTTCCCCGTAAAAGACACCTCAGTGGGACTAACCCGGTTCAATGAGAATACATTTAAAAGGAAATACTGAAATGTGGATGGATAATTCTCACGTCTTATGACTCTTTGATGGGATCAGCTGTTGCGATGCATCTTACTAACAAGGGAAAGCCTCTTGCTAGTTGTGTGCATTGCAGAGGTTTGATGGCTCCTCGCGGGCCACAGTCGCAGCGTGGAAGGAGAGACGCCGGCCCCCGTCTCCTGGGGTTTGTGCGGAGAAGGATGTGCTTCCTGTCTCTTCAGAAGCTGATGGAACGGAGTCTGCAGAGTTGTTTGGGTGCATTGCTGTAGAGTAGGAATGGAACGGTTACCAATATTACGGTAAAGCTCGGTGAAGTTTTACGCGATGGATTACCGCTTATGTTTGACTTCATCTCATTATCGCGGTCGATTACTGGGATATGTAATATCAGCCTCATCCCAATTTGTAGCTTGTAACATCGCCATCTTAACATAAGCATGGCGGAAAGAGGTGATAACACGCAGGACATTAAAAAATGACCGGAACAATGTTTTTCTGATGCAGTTAACCCGTTAACATTCCGACGGCCCGCCCGCGGGCCGTCAGTCCGAATTTCTGTAGTTTCCGAAACTAAACTGTAATTTACACAGCTCAAATGTTACGTGAGGCACTCATGCGACATATCTTTGGAAAGCTAAGATTCTTGTGATTCAATCAATGTAAACCATTTCAGGATATAATCATAACAGCAGGTACAATCAACGCCTTTGTCACACCACAAACAAACAAACAGGGAGTTACGAAATCGACGCAACTCCGTTATGAGCGTTATAAAAGTCGTCCGATCAAAAATATTCCCACAAAAATGGTCTGGTTGAACTCACAAAGGTCCAGTCGATCCAATTCAGTAAAGTATTTAGTCCAAAATGCATTATTATACCAGTAAATATCCACAAAAACGCCACTGGTAGCTGGTCAGTGTTCAGTAACTTCCGTGTTTTTTTCCTTATAAAACGCTTCTTCCTGTGCTGACGTACGTTTGGCTGATCTCAAAATGGAGGGGGGCTTGTGATCTTTTGATTGACACCTCATACAGCCATATAGGAGCCTCGCTGCCCTTTCCACAGCCTAAAATAGCCAATAAGGGCCAACGTTGAAACGAAGCCATCTCCTACTTTGAGTGATGAAAAAACCAGCCAGTTAGAATCAATCATGCTGATGACTGACGCATTGAATAGCCAATGAAATTCTGAAAACAACGATGTGCCGGTTGAAGGGGTGGAGATAAAGGGGAAACAAAGGGACCGATGCGTAATGCAAATTGTCTTCATTCAGGCTGCGTGCGCAAAAGGTGCGTAACAGCAAGGCGCATCACAGTGTGGACTGTTTCTCAGCGTGTTTGACTCTAGGAGCGTAGAAAATGGCGAAAAGGACGCAGAAGACTAGATTTACAGTCCAAGAAGCAATGGAAGAATGTGCTCGTCGGGACAGTGACGAATCAGGAAAGGAGTTATCAGAGGAAGAGAGCGACATGTCATTTGTTGATTCCTGCGCAGAGGATATGTTTGCCGTCGGAGAGGACATTGCTCTGGATAAGTAAGTATTTGATCAGCTTATATTATATTATTACTTATATATTATATCATAATTGGTAGTATTCTTCATATTATTACGTATTACTGTATATTTCGACATAAAAAAAGCATCACTTTGAAAAATAGATACAAATGCCTTTGTTTGTGCGTGTGTGGGGGATAGGGGGTTGGGGTGTGTGATGTGTGCGTGTTTGTTGGGGGTAGGGTATGTATCTGTGTGTGGGGGGGTTTGGGGGGGGTGTGCTTGCGTGTGTGTTTTTGTTGGGGGTAGGGTATGTATATGTGTGTGGGGGGTTGGGGGGGTGTGCTTGCGTGTGTGTTTTGTTGGGGGTAGGGTGTGAATATGTGTGGGGGGGGGTTGGGGGGGGTGCTTGCGTGTGTGTTTGTTGGGGGTGGGGTGTGAATGTGTGCCTCTCTACCTCCCAGACCCCTCTGTGTTTCATTGTGCAAAGCAGTAGAATACAGAAAAGATAGAAAGTTTTGTGATGACTTATTTCTTTATTTTCACATACAGCCATCTGGGGATTCAGATGTGGACTGGGAGCCAGTCAGCAAGCAGTCACAGAGAGAGGATAGCAGTTCATCAGGTGAGGAGCTCCATCCTCCAACTGTCCAGAGAGGTTTTTGAAGGTTCTGCCAGCACCAGAACATCGAAAGGTGTTGCACATATTTATGTTTTGTATATATTTTTTTCATTGTTGTTCCAGGTGTATGGGTGGAGTGGACCTGTCTGACGCTCTGATCGGATATTACAAAGTACTTCACAAGACAAGGAAGTGGTACAAGACATTTTTCTACCATTTCATGGACATCGCAATCGTGAATGCCTTCCTCCTCCACACAGACATTGCAAAGGGTAGAGGAGAGGTCCCTCTGCACCAGAAGGCATTCTGGGAGACCCTCACCGAGCAGCTGGCAGAAGCAGGGTCTTCCTCCACAGCCAGACCTGTCCCACCTCCTGCTCTGCGTGGAGCACATCACATACTGGTTTATATCAGTGGGCAGAGGACTACTGGTAGGCTGAAGTGCAGGCACTGTCATGCTAAAACACAGTTGAAATGCTCCTCGTGTGATGTGCCTTTGTGCTTCATAACTACAAGAAATTGCTACAGTTATAAATGGTTATAATTGTAAATATGTGAATAGTTTGCTGTGTTGTTGCTGTGTTTTTATATAAATTACATTTTTCCACAACAACACTTGTTTTTGACTCTTTTTATATGCAAAGTTTAGCTTTATGGTTCAGTAACTTTTTTTCAGCAATATTGATAGTGAATCTGAATGTGGGATAAGATACCTCTAAGTGTCACCTTTCATTAGAGGCCAAGATTATGACTGTACGATGAAGCGTTCAAGAGTTATGTCCTTTTATCCGAGGTATGTGGCCATGTTTATCCAAGTGCCATTTTGGAGTCTCCAAATGTGCCATTTTTGGAAACGCCTAGACATACTCTTACAAAAACGTGTGTAAAATACTCATTTTTAGTGGTATTGTTATCAAATTTGAACTTGCACTAGGTAAGGCTTCATGCTGTGGCCCTATTGTGTTTTCCAGCTAATAAGTCACAGCTGCACTCATCTGCAGACATCTGTTTACAAAAAAAATTCAGGCGGAAATAAAAAACTTATATTTCAGTGTGTTCAAACTTAGATTACTCAATGCTAGTAGCACTTACAGTGATTCTGACAGTTGGAGGAAAAACTTCAGAGTGTTACCTTTCAAAAGAGACCAAAACCATCCATGTGCTACATACGGTTCAAGAACAGCTTTCAATTTACTTTGGGTATGTCTTGGATAGGCGTTTTATGCAAATTATACAGGAATGTTAAGGGGTTAAAATATTAATTTATTCCATTAACTGATCCGACAACCATAATGCCGGCAGTTGGCGCCACAGCGGTCAAAAACCTTTTGCCCTTCCGGGTCAAACACCTAACCAATAACAGGCAGCTACCTTTATACCTGACCCTCAGGTAACAACACAGCGACACCCACAGACACACAGAGTGAACTACAACATATGTGGCTCCTAAACAACTGTTTCTTTATTTGCACATTTATACGTATTTAAGGTTCAGCTTAAAGTCCAGAGTTTATTTCATTTGAACTTGCACTATAATTTTTGTTCCTGATAATTGTTTGCATATTTTGACCTCCTACGGTTGTTAAAAGTGTTTATTTAAATTTGCACCAGACAATTAAGCTTTTTCCTGTTATTTATTTTGTACATTTAAAAAATAAAACCAAAAGCCAGTTGTTTGCCCGTTTAATGTGAAAGTTTCATTTTGATAAAATTTTGGCTTCTAATGTTTTAGTATGACAAGAAAATCACAAGATTTTGTGAAATTATTAAAATGTATGGGTTTTTTATACATTTGTACAGCGATTAAGAATATTACGATAATATTGTAAACCGTGATAATTTGGTCACTATAATCGAGATATCAAATTTTCCATATTGTTACATCCCTACTGTAGAGTCTCACATTATCCTGAAAGCAAGGTTGAGCTTCATCCAGGAAGCCACAAAAGAAAAAAAAGCAAATATGAAGAATTTGTGAGTAGCCACCAACCATTTACATACAGTACCTGGACACCACTGAGATGGATCAGTTCTGCAAAAAAGGAGGAAGCATAAGTGCCTCTTCAGCAATGACTGATGGCCTCCATGCAGTAGGTATCAGCCAGCACTAATGTACACTGAGTGACTAAGAGCTTAGTCATGATTTAGTGGTGTTTATCCAGCGATGCGCCAACACAGAGCTATCTCTAAGCACATCCAGTTCATTCTCATCGAACGCTGTCACATTCTGCAGTCGTCTCAAAGCAGCTGGCGGTTGCACACGAGGTGTCCACTGACGTCAGCGTTACGAAGCGGTGGCTCCGGCCACTTCAAAGACCAAGAGCAAAGATCGCGCTTGAGCGTTTCCCGTTGAGCAGTCATGAAAAATCCGACATGAAAAGGTTGGAGAAACGCTGGAGGACGTGACTGTCCGACTTTGAATCACTCACTTTAGTTGTTCCCTTTTGTCTGCTGCTCACTTTCACTTTCGCACTGTCTCAGGTTGGGTTCAGGTATAAAACGATTGGCGAAGCATCAGAAAAATGTTTGCTTGGCACGTTGATGATGAAGCAGAAACGCGGGCCCACGATGCTAATGGGTACCATCCGCGGTGATTTATGATACCAAAGCAAAGGGCAGAGTGTGACGCTTATTGGACGGAGGCTTAACTCGTTCTACTGTTTATATTTATAAGAAAATAAGTTTTGAATCTGCCCTTTCTTTATCTCACAAACACAACTTACTTGTATTTCCTCCAGCGGTCTTGTAACGTCAGAGAGGCACAGTTCCTACAAGCTTTAACGTGCTGGTTAAAAAGACATCTGACCTTTTTATTCTCCATAACATTCCTGACATAATAACTTGAGCCGAGCTTATGACTCCGGTTGCTTTTCCTGCCCAGCTCTTTTATTTGCAGCTCGTTGCATTAGCTGTTAATTGCTCTGCAGTGCGCTCTGCGGGTAATGAAAGCTCTGCTTCGGTGTCTTCAGGTGCCTGGTCCAGGTTGTAATTTCTCTGTGATCAACAGCTGCTACGCTGCTGTTTTATTATCGGTGTTGACCGCGCAGCTTGTAAGATGGCATAAAACTGAACTCTGAAATGACATTTTCAAACCCAACAAGACATGACAAGACAATAACGTCTCTCCATCTTTTCACGATGAGCAGGGAAATACTTAATTTGACGGAACATAAAGCTTTTTTTTTTTTTCCCTAATCTGACTAAAGAATTGCAGTGTAGCTTTTGATGGCTGTTAATTTTCTGGAAAAAACATTTAAAGTGCACCATCGCAAATGATGGTAATTAGTGTCAAGTAACGGTGGATTTTTGTCAGTTGGATTCATCCTGGGGTAGACCCAAGCCAAGACCCAGGACAGGCTGAGAGGAGGTGGCAAGGACATGGAGGTCTGGGCCTCTTTGCTTAGGCAGCTGCCACCGTGAACTTGGAGAAGCAGAAATTAACCAATGAACAGATTTAGGACGAGCATCGTCATTTGATGGATTGTTTTCTTACTTTTAGAAAGTGTCGTCCAGTGTCGTCTCTCACAACCCATCATCCATGCCACCAGCATGCCACCATGACTATACATAGTATCAACTGTCTATAAAATTGTTATAAGTACACCTCTGCATAACACTGTAACCTTATTGACATTAGGGGGAAACATAAAAGAAAGAAATATAGATCAACTTATAACAAAGAATAACTTTATTATAATAGTTTTTTAGTCTGTAGAGATTTATAGTGCATCAATCCCACCGTAGTCTCAGTGAAGTCAAGCGCTACATCAGCGTCGTCATATTTCCTCGTCTCAACTTTCTGGTGACTTTCGTTTGTCTCATTATCTCCGTCTCTCTCCATCTTTCTTCTCATCCCTGTTAAATATTTTTCCGTGGTGTCTCTTGAGGGTTTGTTCTCTTTATATCTCCTGTTCTGTGTTGTGTACACGCATGTCCGTGCAAACAAACCCCGACACAATTTAGCTAATACTCCCTGATGCACACTGTGACATTGAGGGCGCCACTGCCCCCTACTGGAGTGTATTTGCAATTACACTTTATTGCAGTACGGCAAAAAAAAAAAAAAGCATGTTCCCCGGGGTTACACTGCGACCCCCTGGGGCGGGGCGTACCACCCCTATTTGAGAAAGCCTGCCATAGTGGTAAAGCAAAGAAGTAAAATGAAGAAGTGTGTTTCTTCCTGATTTGAGTTCCACATTTTTGTTCCCCATTGTATTTGACGCTTTTGTTGGTAGACTACTGTGCCACATGGACGCTCTGATGTTTACATAATTTCACAGTGTGATCCTATTGGTTGGATAGCCAACAGAGATCGTAGAGGCGGCAACAGGCGGACAGACTCTGAGACGATTCCTCTAAATTTCTGACACTGCTTGAGATCGGTCACAGCCCGTCTTTGGTCGCAATACGGTTCTGTTACGATGGCCAGGATAGCTGATTTTTCCCGTGACTGTGCACTTTTCATCTCAGACTGCCAAAATCGTACACTGGAAACCCGGTTTCGTATCACTTGGACAATATGTCACACGTCAACAACGATGAATTTACTTCACGGCGCTTCAGTTGACATCCTGGTAGAGGAGATTGAGAGACTGAAGGATATAATTACGGAACAGAGAACGAGCGAGTGACTGAGTAAGAGACCAAACAAGAGTCATCCTGGACTGTGACATAAAGGCAACTGAACTTCCGTGCCTATAGGGGGCACCCTCGAGGCTAAAAATGACATGTTTTTCATGTTTTTCCCTACTTGTTTTGGATAAAAGTGACGAAATTAAAACGTAAATGCACACATCTTGCACTGCAGGGTTGTAAAAACTCAACTCAGGCTGGTGTTGGACGTGGATCTTCTCTGGAGACGTCCTCCTCAGCGACCAGGCTGATTTGAAAGCAGGATGCATCGCTATTTGTCTCACTAACACATTTCAAAACAAACTTCAATTTAAACTTGTGGAACACAGTATACTGGAGTCACTTTCGTCGCCCGGTGGGATTTTTTTTTTGCTTTGGTCTCCTCTGATGTGGCTCCCTGGCTCCGGTGCCGCGAGCCCGAGTGCCGCAGGGGAGCCGTTAAATCTCTCACTACTGAAACAAGCCTGTTTATTCTCACTGGCCATTAAATGCATCCTTGTTTGGGAACAGTAAGCACTTTTCGCCAAATGTATATGCTACAGCCGTATCAGGAAATAATGCCTTTTTTTTTTTTCTTCCTGTCATTGTTCTCACAGTTAAGCCTGCATGCTGCTGTATCATCTGTTTGTTATTTGCAGATACACCGTGAAAGCTTTGGCATTTGCAGAGGTGTCAGATTTCGCGGCCTTTGTCACAATATATTCTTCAAAACTTTCAGCGGCTGACATTCAGATTTCATTTGCATCAACTTCAGATGCCATGTCTGTGTGTGTGTGTGTGTGCAGTTAATACAAATACTGAAGCTTTTTCTTTCATGAACAACTGTTTTGCTCAACATCTTCTGTGAGAGCGATTTGATTTTCATGTTTATATGTGGAGGTTTTTCTGCGTTCTTACTTGATGGAACATGAGACGGAAATGGCAGTCTCTGCTCCCGCCTGCATCGCTCACAGCTTGAAGCGGGTCTGACAATCTGTTACCTGGAATGCATGATGAGACAAAAATAGCTTTGAGCACAGGGAAAAACTTGGGCTCAGGCTGTTGATAGTCACTGATGCTGCTATTCTGACCTTTAATCATTTTATAGTTGTTGTTTTGCAGATGCGGGCTCTCCCGTCGTGTGCTGAAACTTAATAGTAATAAAGCTGGAAGGACACGGACTGGGGATGAGTCGTTTTTGCTCGAGATCACACATTACTTTAGTTCCCGTACACTCGTGGAATCAACTGAAGGGTGAAACCCGCCTAAATCGGACTTACGCACCAGACTCGCTGATTCTGTCGTATCCTTTAATGTGGTACAATCATCGCCTCTGCAGCTGCTTTTGTCTTTGATCTGGAAATGGTTTATGGTATCAGTTTACCCTCTGTCCTAATTTCGCACTAGCTGTTAACAGCTGCTTCGGCCCCCCACCCCCACCAAAGCTGTTTTTATGGATGCGGCGCAGGTGCACGCCAGTCGTTGTGCAGAACCGGGTCGTTTCACAGGCGATAAAACAGCTGAAAGATTCGGCGAAACTGAACGTCTGGAAAACAAATAACAAAAAAAACAGCGACAAAATTTTCGACGTAAACGCAGCTGCGTTCTTATTGAACAGGTGTCTCGCGTTGAAACTGTGGTCAAGCTGAAGTGAACCTCACTTTGAAAAAGTCTTGGAAAGACTGTTTAAAAATAACAAAAATTTAAACAGGCGGGGGGGCAACAGATGCAGCCCAGTCTCTCCAAACGAAATCGTGGTACTACACGATGGATTTTACACGTTACGTCAAACCCGGGCAATCCATCTGTGTGTGATGATGTGTTCAGGGTGACGACTGGCGTGGTGACCGGTGAGCTAGTCCTCTGACCATCTCACCTCAGTGCTGCTATCTGCATCTGTTTATGTAGTTATTACATTCAGTCATTTGTGTGCTCTCCTCTCTCTGTCCTGTCTCCCTTCTTTTTCTTTCTTTACCCAGCTGGTCTTCATCAGGAAGGTCCCCCCATATGATCCAGGTCCTGCTCAAGGTTTCTTCCTCTTAAAGTGGAGTTTTTTCTTGCCTCTGTTTGGCTTTAATGTTTTTTTCTCCTGCTGTGGGAGTTTTTTAACCTGCCATTATCCTTGATTAGGATTCAATATTATAATTTTAGTTAATGATATTTGCTCTGGGTCTCTGCAGAGCACCTAGAGACAATTGGCATTGTAACAGATGCTATACAAATAAAATTGAATTAAATTGAATTGAATTGAAATGAATAGCAGGGAATGGAAAAAAAATAGAGGTGCACACCTGACTGTGTAGAAATGAGATGATTCAATTATTCTGACTATAAAACATAAGACAGAGGGAATGTATGTGACTAATATCATGCAGATGTTTCTGACCAGAACACACCCAGTTACCACTACTGCTGTGTACCTGAGTGTGCAGGTGTGTGCATGTGATCAGCAGTCGGCCTCTGCTTGCTTCAGTTTCACTCACCCTGCACTTGCAGTCAGTCTCATGGTGCTCTGTGCTTCTTTATTGATGTATTCCTACCAGTTTCATCTCCCCACATCGCAGGTGTCCATTTATGAGCAGAACCGCCGCCGCCGTACCACCGGCTAAATGTTTCCTTTTTCTTAAAAAAATGCAGTAAATGTTCATCCTGTCTGATTTATTGATCCATTACCATCTGATCACCAGCTCCCAGTTTTTTTTTCTCTTTTCTTCCCTCTATATAATTGAGGGTTATCTGGAGTTCCTTCTGCTGAAAGTGTGTAAGAAGTAAGTTTTTGAGCCAATCTAGTTGGCATTCATGACCAGTCGGTTAGTTTGTTTGTGCCAAAGCACATCCCCCAGGCCGTAACCTCTTTACTGACTGCAAAACAGATTAAGAAAAGTAAAGAAACTTTTTGATATATGTATTTATCTCCACCTCAGATAATGAGCTGAGTGGATGCTTTAATAATTAATCAAGGTCCAGAGTTCATGACGTCTCAAATATTTAATGTTGCGATATTGTTTAAAGCAGACAAAAAGCAGAAAAATCCCTGAGTTTGGTTGTGTTCACTTGACTGAGATGGCAGGTCTCAGTCATAAATATTTGAAGGAACTACGAGGTTAACAGAAAAGACAATGGATGATGATGGAATCTGTCACATCTTCTTTGCCAGCGTTGCAGAGTTATTAATCACGCAGTTAAAATGTGACGGCCCAAATGATTTGCAGGCATTACTGGAATCACCGTAAAAGCAGACAGGACATTTAAATAAATGTCAAAACCCACCAGAGGCTTCTGCTTTTCTCTTCATTAGTCATCGGGACATCATCCCAAACCGACTTCTTAAGGTATCGAATAAAGGGTTTATAAAATCTGGAAATGCGTTTCCGTGTCCTTGTTATTCCACCGGCTCGGACCGCACGTCTGAGCACAAAAGGCTGATAATTAGTCACACCTCATTCCGCTGCCTGACTCAAGGTTATTTGGCTAATTATGTGCAGGTAGGGACACTTATGCAAATGCGACTGTGTGAATGGGGGCTCTCTCGGAGCTGCAGAAAGGTCATGTTCCTCGTCGCTGCCTAACAACGGTCCGAGGCAAAGGTGGTTGAATGACGTTCCGTCGGAGAGCCAGAAGTCATGTTCATGGATCCCTCGCCTTGTTTCTAATACAAAGGTCACTGTCAGTTTGCATAGGAAGATAAAAGCTGATGGCCAATCGGGGTTCAGATTTATGAGTGGTTCCCTCAGATGACATCATATTCATGAATTGAAGATGCTAACTTTTTTTCTTTTTCAGATTTACTCCATGATCAGTCCAGCTACCTGCATCTGGCAATATGTTTGAAGAATCAAATATTTAAATGTTTTTTTTTTTTTTATAATCAGTTCATTTCAATTTTATTTATATAGCTTCTGTTACAATGCTAATTGTCTCTAGGGTCTCAGAGACCCAGAGCATGACCCCCAAGCAAATATCATTAACTAAAAATATAATAATGAATCCTAAACAAGGATAATGGCAAGTAAAAAAACTCCCCCAGAGGGAGAAAAAACCTTTAAGCCAAATAGTGGCAAGGAAAACTCTCCAAGGAAGAAACCTTGAGCGGGACCTGGATCATATGGGGGGACCTTCTTGCTGAAGGCCAGCTGGGTAAAGAAAGAAAAAAAGAGGACAGATAGGACAGAGAGAAGATGGAGGACAGAGAGAGGAGGGAACACAAATGACTGAATGAAATGACTATATAAACAGATGCAGGTAGCAACACTGAGGTGAGATGATCAGAGGTCACCACACCAGCCGGCACCTCAAACACACACACACAGGTGGAGGTAAACGCTGGGATGGACAGAGGAGGGAACTGTAAGTCAGCATGAAACTGGTCTGCAAACATACAAATGGAGCAGAGATACAGTAACAAGGTGCTTATAATTACAAGTGGAATGAGCTGGAGGAGGAAGGAGGAGGAAAGAGAAGGAAAAGGAAAAGAGCAGTGGAGACACCACTCAGCAGATCATGTTGGTGTCGCCCTGCAGTGTAGGCCTATAGCAGCATAGCTATGATGAAGCTGTGATTAAGACCAGCTACTCTAGTCTGAGCTACTACAACTATGGCTATAACTATTAGCCCCTACACATAGTTTAGACTAACTGTAGGCTTTACTGAACAGAAATGTTTTCAGTTTAGTTTTAGAGATAGAGGTAGTGGCAGCCTCCTGAACCCAAATTGGTAGCTGGGTATTCCAATAAGAATATTAAAATTTTTCAGTCATTATTTTATCATTATTAAAATTTTTTTTTTTAAATGTCTGATTCTGCAAACATCTTGCCAAATGCAGATTGGATTGATTTTGCAGGCGTCAACTAAATCCTGATATATGACAATCCTAATAAATCTAATAACTATCATAATAAAAACAAATAAGGCTGATATTTAAATGTCAGCATGTTCAATAACAGGATACTTGGTCTGATAAGTTATTTTTTTGTTGTTTTTTAGGATGTGAACATGCCATAAATCACGTATCCTGATGCTCATTTATTTTCTTGTTTAAATCTTTTTCATATTACTAATATTTTGTAGCTTTTCAGCTTTTATGGCTTTTTACTGCTAAAGTTTGATTGCGTCATGAAACGCTGGTTCTGCCTTCATTCCCAGACGCAGCGTGATTAACGGAGCTGGCAGAAAGAGAGAAAATGGTGGAACAAGATCACCTCTTCAATTTTTTATAACCATTTGACCCCCGACAGACCACACAGTGTCATATTTGGCCTGTGTGTTGACTGTGATCTTCTCAAGCTCACATTAGCTGCCGTCTTTGACCAAAGAAAACCAAGTGGCCCCGTGAGCATTTATTGCCAAATGGTAACCGTGCTTTTTGACAGCGAATCCCCTGGTTTCATACGACTCAGTCGGTGCTTTCATAACACTGCAGAGGTCTCATATGACGTGACCCCAGTTCTGGGGTTCCAAAGAGTCCCCGAGGACCCCAGGAGCCACCTTGTTAATAGCATCAAATGCTCTGTTGTGGTTTCGGTGAAAACAACAGAAAGTCTTCGTATTTGTGTCAGAGATCATCAGCTATGTCATTTATTCAGCTCTACAGATTAGATCATGTTCTGAGAACAACTCCTTTAATTTGTATTTTTTTATTAATTCTGCTCTGGCAGACGGAGTCGATTGCTGCTACACTCTGAGACCGAAAAAGACATATTCAGAGAATACGATGAAAAGTGTTTCTAACTGGTCCTTCACACAGAGCAAGGTGGGGTCGTGCAGGTAAAACTGAACCAGTCAGTGGGAGTTTTCCCTGAGTTTGCCTGCATGTAAAACAGCAAACGCGTCTGAGGAGACAGTATCTCAGAATAGACAGCGGCATATTCCCCTGTGGCTCTGCAGTTATATACTGTTATTCCTGTTCAAGGCCTACGAGTATCGGATGCGGTAACTATGCAAAGGCTCGTGGGATAACTTGTTATTATTTATCGTATGCGGTGGCAAGAAAAAGTACAGGATATGATCCATTCAGTGTTAATTGGTTTTCTAAAATGGCCCATTTGCCATGAAATGTGACCAGATCCTCATATAAATCACAAAACCAGACAAACGCAGCGCGTTTCAGTTGATAACACACATGCATTCGTGATTTCTGTTGAGTATTCACAGTGCCGGATTAAAAAAAATAACAAACCCTTGGTGCTAGAAGATTGCTGAACCACCTGCACAACTTTCAGGATGAATGTTTGGCCATTGCTCTTGATGGAATTACTTTAGCTCAGCTGTAGGACGTCTGGGGTGAATGGCTCTCTCGAGGTCGTGCGAGGTCTGCATGCCTGTTAGGTCGCCTGAAGGATGTTTTAATAAATCTACTATCCTCTTAATGATGGCAAGAGGTCCAGTCCTCGAGACGGCAAATTATGATTGTTGGGTTGTTGTTTTGACATTTATAATCTTTTGATTTTGTTTTTGTGTTGAGCATTTTCCCAGCATTGTTGTGGACGGCCAACGTGCTCTTTGAGCAACTTGGGGAACTGCTGTTTTTCAGAGTGGAGCAGCTTCCTCCCAGTGATGTCTTCAAGGCTTTAGCTGTCACTGGGTTCCTCTTCACTTCATTGAGGACTGTGTGACGTGTGTCTGGATGTAACGATATGGAAAATTTGATATCTTGATTATAGTGACCAAATTATCACGGTTTACGATATTATCGCGGTATTCTTAATTGCTGTACAAATGTCAAAAAAACACATACATTTCAATAATTTCATAAAATCTTGTGATTTTCTTATCATGCTAAAACATCAGAAGCCAAAATCTTATCAAAATGAAACTTTCACATTAAAAAGGCAAACAACTGGCACAGAAAGAGGTTTTATTTTGAATGAACAAAAATAAATAACAGGAACAAAGCTTATTTGTCTGGTGCAAATTTAAATAAACACTCTAACAACCATAGTAGGTCAAAATATGCAAACAATTATCAGGAACAAAAATTATAGTGCAAGTTCAAGTGAAATAAACTTTTGACTTTAAGCTGAACCTTAAATAAGTTACAGTTGTAGAAAACAGTTGTATAGGAGCCAAAATTAGCCAATTATGTTGTTATGAATTGTAGTTCAAACTGTGTGTCTGTGGGTGTCGCTGTGTTGTTATCTGAGGGTCAGGTATAAAGGTAGCTGCATGTTATTGGTTAGGTGTTGGACCCCGAAAGGTTAAAAAGTTTTTGACCACTGTGGCGCTAACTGCTGGTGTTATGGTTGTCGGATCAGTTAATGGATTAATATTTTAACTGGATCAGAAGAACATCGTTACGGTCCTTTTTCAATCAATGCACAACTGTAACGTTTACGAAATGTGAGTTAGCGAAGCGCGTCGACCAGGTTACTCTCGGTCAAACATCTCAGTAGCTTGAAGCATTAGCCTTAGCTCCTACAAGTTGCTTCTACAAATTACAATAAAATGTAAACAGGTGCTCTGCAGACAGGATAACAGTCCTCCACCAGTTTTCTTAAAAAAAAGAAAATATGTCCAGACCTTGGATTTCATCCTTTTAGTGGGTTGGTAAATGTCCTGCGTGCTATCACCACTTTCCTCCATGCTCACGTTACGATGCCGATGTTACAAGCTACATATTCACACGAGACACAGTCGCGAGTCACTCGCAGACTTGAATGAAGCTGATATTACATATCCTGGTAATCAACTGCGATAATGAGATGAAGTCAAATATAAACGGTAATCGTTATCACGTAAGATTTTACCGTAATCCCGGTAACCGTTCCATCCCTAGTCTGGAGTCATCTTGTTTGGGTCCTCGCTTCTAGGAAGAATAGCCAATGCATTGAACCAGGGGTGGCCAACCCTGGTCCCTGAGAGCTGCAAACTCACAAGTCTTAGATGCGATGGACTCAGATCTAAACTTTGAAAAACACATAAAGGCGATCACTAAATCAGCCTTCTATCACCTGAAGAACATCTTGAGGGATAAAAGATCTGATGTCTCAGCCAAAACTAGTCCACGTGTTCATTTTCAGTCGGCTTGATTATTGTAACAGCGTTTTTACTGGTTGATCTAAAAAAATTAGTTAGACAGCTGCAGCTCATTCAGAACTCTGCTGCCTGAGTTCTCACTAAGACCAGAAGAGTGGATCACATCAGTCCAGTTCTGAGGTCCTGACACTGGCTGCCTGAACATCAAAGAATAGACTTTAAAGTTCTGTTGCTGGTCTATAAAGCTCAGAATGGTTTGGGACCAGAATACATCAGTGACCTCCTGACCCAGTATGAACCCACCAGACCCCTCAGGTCATCTGGATCCGGTTTATCATCAGTCCCCAGAGTCAGAACCAGACATGGAGAAGCTGCGTTCAGTTTCTATGCTCCACATGTCTGGAACAAACTCCCAGAAAGCCTCAGATCAGCTGAAACACGTTTATTTAAATCCAGGTTGAAGACTCACCTGTTCTCAGCTGCCTTTAAATAAGATTTTATTCAGGAACTCAAATCTGCACAGCCTTTTAAAACTCTTTTTACTGTTTTTTTGTTTTTATGCTTTTATCCTTTTACTTTTTAATGCTTTATTTTTTTCTACAATGCTTTTAATGTTTTATGTAAAGCCCTTTGAATTGTTTTGTAGAAACAAAAACAAACACATGAAATGTGCTGTACAAATAAACTTGCCTTGCCTTTCCCTGCTTCAGCACCTGATTCACATGATTGGGTCGTTAACAGACCTGGATGACGAGCTGATGGTGATCCATTCAGGATCATTCAGGATCCAGTTAAATCAGATGTGCTAAAGCAGGAGAACATAGACGTGCAGGGTCGCGGCCCCTGGAGGACCAGGGTTGGCCACTAAACCGTCTCTGTTTCCATGCAGTTTGTTTAACTAAAGGCACTTTGAGATGTCTTTGTATCTTTTTCAACGTCGCGCAGGTCAACTGCTCTTGATCACATGTCTTCAGGAATCTCCCTTTTGTGAATGTGATTCACGTCAGCAGATGCTCCTCATGCCTCTGGCCAACAGTTAGCTTTTGTTGAGCGTGTTGGTTCCCATCACGTTGTCCTTCAGAATTTTTGAATAAATTAACAGCTGGTAATTAACAAATTACCAGACAAGCACATGGCTCAGATCACATTATGTCAGGTCAATCCAGAAACCAATTTAATTCCAAGAGGTTCACGTACTTTTCCTCGCTGTCGTTAACCTGCAATTTTACCACCAGAAAGTTGATTAACTGGTTAGAGCTCAGTGAGGTATATTTACATCTGTTTAAACATGGTACCTTTACATTTAAATACCATAAGTGATACCCAAGTAGCAGGGACGGACTGGGACAAAAAAACAGCTCTGGACTTTCCCCCCCTAAGTAGGGATGACAATGATATACTGTCATTGTCATAACAACACCCACACATATGAACTATTTATGATTGTTTTTTCAACAGCACTAATATTAAAGAACGACTGAACATCACTTGCATCTCCAAAACAAAAATGAGCTTAAAAAATGAACATTTTCCTTTATTCTGCTATTTTACAGTTACTTATATGGTTACATTTTAAACAGAAAAAAATCAATATATCTATATCACATGTGCTTGATTAACATATGTTTATTAGCATTACTTGGCGTGACAGCCATTAAACCTGAACTTATAACTCCAAAAACGCTTTGGATAAACAGATTATTTGATACCCAGACTACAGCCAGGAATAATAAAACAGATTTGGTTTTTCTAAATCCATTACATTTTTTGGCTTTTAGGTCTATTTTATGTCAAATTTAGCCTGCTTGACAGATTTTATAGTTTTAATATTCTGCTAGGGTGACCCAAAAACCCAAAGAGAGGACACCCTACTGGCCTCTTGTTGACACTGCAAAAATACTCAAAGATAGTCAAAGATGACAAAGTAGCTTTATAAACCATACATTTATTTAAAACATCCCTTTTCTGTTTGAAATGAAAATAATCTGATATGCAAACATAAATAATGCCTCATAACCAGTGACATGTGGTGAGATTCATGGCTGGTGAGGCACTGACTCCATCAGAATCAGATTTACACTTTTATGAACCCAACAGAGTTTATTATTCACATTTGGTCAGCAGTAGTTAGCAGGTTATGGTTTAGATGTCATATCAGCATCTTTTTAAAAGATTTTCTAGTGGTCTTTATTGGATAGAGAGAAAGCAATGGCTAAAAAGGGAGACAACAGCATATTACAACACTGGAAATTGAACCCACAAACCATTATGAGAGTTCACCCACTGAACCACTAGACTACCTAGCAAATACTGTTGTAAAGCCCTGACATTATAATGATTTTTTAAATTAAATTGCCCCATGCAATGCAGCTGTGATTAGTTAAGGTACTAATCAACCAATAATCCTTCAAACAACATTTTTAGCCTATTCCACAGACATTGCACCACCATGCACCACGAAAGAGAAGACAAAATAAATAGAGGCCAAAATGGAAAACACATCTCCCCCTTACTTGGCTTTCTTAAGTTTTAATTTTTCCCATCCACATTTCTCCTTGCGTTTTCTGCTTGCCATCTTTCTGTTGACAGATTAACGTTAGTGTGCTTTGTTGGTTTTTCGGTCTATATCTGATGAATGATCATCTAACGATTAAAATTTTGGTAATTGAACAGGGCCGACGGCCGTGGACCGGACAGCTGTTCTGGACTTTTCCAGAATCCACAGATTACTAGTCCGCCCCTGCCGAGTAGTAAAAGCTCTGATCATTCATTCATCCATCCATCCATCCATCCATTATCTAGACCCGCTTAGGCCTCTGCAGGGTCATGGGGATCTGCTGGAGCCTAAAGGCAGGGGTCCACCTGGACAGGTCGCGCTCTGATCAATTATTCAAAATGTGAAACCTTTATTCCACATAAACGGAGAACGGGTGCTCTCTGGGTGGTCTGTATTTTCACGCTTTACTTTTGTAATTTCTGCTTTTCGTTTCATTTTTTTAAAATTGCAGCATTTAACCTGAGAACTTGACAAGTCCTTCCCCGTGAGGAAATATAAAATAATTTCCTTTTGTTCTCCTCTTGTTTCCATAGCAACGTGAGTGACAGGAAGAAGGACAGGAGGCTTGGCTGTAATTAAAACGCAGCAGGAAGTACCTGGCCGCTTTTGTTGCAGATTTGTTTTTTTTTTTTTTTGCTGTATGAAGTCTTGGAATCGATGAGCTTATATATGAATCACAACGAAAACTTGATTACAGGTTGCAAAGCACATTCTTTGTGCAGCAAAGGGGAGCGCACCTGTAATCTGTGCAACAAAAACCATCACGTATCTGCAGTTTTTACAAATGAATGAATTCCATTCAAAACCTTGATAGACAAAAAGCTGTAAAGGAAACCTTGAACCCCAGAGCCTTCGGAGAAATGTCACAATAAGACAGAATGAGAGCAGGTAAACAGGGTCCTGTAGTTTACTGAACACGAACTAAAACACAGCTGCAGCAGAGCTACGACATCTAGGAAATCTGGAAAAATCCATATCTCCTGTAAGAGAATGCAAATAACACCTCAATTCTGTCTCCATGCAGCCTGCACACGAGCAAACAAACAGTTAATTGCTTTTGACTCGGCATGAGGATTATCTCTGGGAACTGGTGCTTCACTGATTCCTCGGGCTGCTGCAGAGGACGCCGTCCAAAGACCTTCTCCAAGAAGAAAACAGCTGAACACAAACGGCATTAAACTGTGTGGTTAAACCAGTGGACTGGCAGGAAAAGACGTTTCCCAACATAAAAGTACATTTGAACCCACAGCAGCAGTCACCCATGAGTTTTTAAGCCAGAAAACAACAACAACAACAAAAACTAGAAAGCACTCGGAGAGCGCAGACCTCCGCGAAGTGCAACAGTTCCCCCATATAGCGATTTACAGATTGGCCCCATTGACCGCAATGTTATCGAAAATTTGAAAGTGATCCAGAATTCAGGATTTCTTCCGTATCACACCCAAAATGAAATCAGTTCTTCCTTTTCACATTTCTGACAACTCCTGAAAATTTCATCAAAATTCATCCATAACTTTTTGAGTTATCTTGTACACAGACAGACTGACAGACAGATAAACGCCACCGAAAACAACCTCCTTGGAGGAATAACAAGAATGACAAAACCCCTCCAGCAAAGACTACTAACCCACTAATTTCAGGTTTCATTTGCACAGATGTAACAATGACTGCGGGACCCCCTACGTTATTGAATGATAGCATGTTGGTGCTTTTCCCATTATTCATAATTTAGAAATTAACTCAAAAAAACTCTTCTCCAAATTTTAAAGTCTCAAAGAAAAACTCACAAATGTAAAAACAGGTTTCTCGTGTTATTTTCAAGTCCGCTTTCAAACTTTTCGGTGCTTTGGTCAATTTGTGGTAGACTACATTTTTAAATTATTACCCGAACTCAGGCATTCTCAAGCTTTCATTCACATTGCCGGTAATGAATCGGATTCATTTTTGGTTAGGGCTGCCCTTTGTCACCAATTGTGTTCTTAACACTTATGGATGGGACTTGTAGGCACAGCCAAGGGAGTGCAGTTTTGATTTCTGAAATGTTGTATCAAGTGGAGGGTCTTAGTCACGAGTGAGGGAAGAATGTAGCGGCAGATCAGCAGGCAGATTGCGTCCGCAGTAATATGACCTCTGACCTCTTTGATAACTTTAACCAAACGAACACGATTGTGGATACAAGTGGGTGAAATTAGTTTCTCCACAGGGTGGCTGGACTCTCCCTAAGAGGTACACCAACATGTTCTGTCATGCAGGAGACTTTAAGTCCAGTCACTGGTCCTCCAGAGGAGTCAGTTGATGTGATTAGGGTACCTCCTGTACGCCTCCCTGGGCAGGTGCTTTGGGCATGTCCAACCAGGAGGAGGCCCCGGAGCAGATGCAGGACATGATGGCGAGATCATCTCTCTCGGCTGGCCTTCATGGGCCTTTATGGTATTGCTTCAGAAAAGGAGGCTGGGAAGAGGGAGGTTAGGGTTAAGGTTTTCGGCCCAAAGTTGAGTGTGTGGAAAATTAATGGATGAGTGTTACAAAAACAGAAATACATAGGTAGGTTTTAGGTAGGGTAAGATCAGAAGGAACCAGCTCTGCATATTTACTAGAATCTACTAGCTTCCCAACTTATGTGTACACTGTAAAAAAAAACTAAAACATAAAAAAAAAAAATAGTGTGGGGGCAGCCTGACTGTCAAACATAACCAGCATTTCAGTCATTGACAGGGAGAGGGTGCGTGCTCATGCAGGTGAAGTGGAGAAAGGATAGTGGGAGAGCTCATGAGGGGGGCAATATTTCCCAGGGAACACTGGTGACATGCTCTCTGCATTTTGTTAACATTTTGTCCCAATCACCAGCTGATCTGAAGTCATCCAGAAATCTCTTACCCTGCCTTTAAATGTGTGATATAAACGCTGTGTGCTACCATGATCATTAAGTTTATAATGATTTAGTTTGGCATGAGAGCACCAGGCCTTTCTGACAAAGCAACAGCTTTGTTTTCTGTTTACTTTAGTGAAATGTTTTAATTAAATGTGCACGGCCTCCTTCGAGTCAGCGCTCGCTCCCATGCACCATTACTGTCAGGGGCGGCTATTTTGGCACAATACCTCTATCAGACCTGCTGGTGCTCGCAAAGAAATTAAATTAAGACTCGAGAAACTGCAGATTACATGAAAATACAAAGTACTAGTGGAGCTTTTTCTTTGACCCAACGCACTGGGCCGACACTTGCTCAAGTTTTTAGTTGAAGTAAATTACTAACATTGCAGATTAACTGCAGATTCTACAAATGGATACGACAAAAACCTCTCAGTCATTTTGATACTGTCACTCTCATTTAACAAAAGGGGCCCAGGCAGGACGGTGCCTATTTAAAGCTCTCCAAACTGTTTTATTCCTCCATCCAGTAAGTGAACTATGTGGTTAAATATCTATTTGTTATGCAAGAAGCACCTGTACAAACCCTGAAAAATGCATTCATTAAATTGTATTTTTAAAACATCAAGAGAATTTGCATCTGCAAAAAACTGGTCTGTAAGTGCAGGAATATCTCCTAAAAGTTGGACTGGGCAGGATAATGCGTTATTATCACAGTAACTCATTTTTTTAATTAACGCCAACATTTATTTTTATTATAAATGCATGTTGCTCACATGCTTTTATTTTGAAAAGTCTGTTTCTGGCTGCTGCAGAACCGAAGAGAATTGACTGAAAAACATGTGGAAAAGCTAAAACAGACATGGAGAACAATAAAGTTACAGAACTTTAACATGAACATTTTCATGTTAAAGTTCTCCCAGACAGTGGATTCGACAGAAACAAGGTTATATTGTAACAACTGACAAGTTGAACTCCCCGTTAAAAGTTTCTGCTGTTACCTCAGAAATGACCTGTTTTAATGTTATAATTGTGGCTCAAGATTTTGTTGGTAGACTTTATTTTTCATAAAAAAAAATAGGATGACATCAATGCCCTGGCAGTCGCAATAAGCTTTATTTTATTTTACATTTTTTAAGATTAGATTTATACTAAATATGCGTTACTGAATAGTGCTGATGTTAAAAGTGTTTGAACAACAAATGTTATGGCACTTTAGTTCATATGGCAGCAGAACATTTAAATTAAAATGCACTTTACACTACTTTTGAATTCATTATTAGATTTTGCATAAACAATACGATTAATCGTGATTAATTAGGGAAATCATGCGATTAATCGCGATTAAAAATTGTAATCGTTGCCAAGCCCTAACTTAAAGATTACACAGATATGTGTGAATTTCAGGGTTTGTCTTCCAGATTTTTTGTTGTATTTTAAGATGAATTTGAAGTAGGATATCGACACAACGTTGGCTTTGTCGCAGGTTAAAGATTGGCTGAGACATCTAAAATCAATACAGTCCATGTAAGTAATACCCGACTGACGTACGATCTGTCTTCCACACGTCTATAATCGACATTTTCTGTCATCACCCTGAGATACTGACAGCCGTTAACTTCAGTTCATGTTACAAGCCTCACCCAAGGACACCATCATGTCCTACTGGCTCGGGCAGGAGTGAAAATGTTGATCCAGCGTTTGTAACCCTCACGGATCACAATCACACGCTGACATGCTGCGAAATCAATATGAAGTCAAGTATCAAGTAATAAGAGGCAGCAATCAGCAGCCTGATGAGGATCAGGTCGGGTGCCGTCAAATTCTGTTGACACGCAGCAGCAGCCAGAGCTAAAGGGCGTGTGAGATTTACTGGACCAATTTTACGCTACGAGGAAAGACAATTTGGTTCATGAAACGTTTTCGGCGGAGTGTAAAGTTTTCAGGGAGACGGAGAGCAGCGTGAGGTTGGTGCATACGCTCAAAACCTGCATGGACTTACTGAAAAGGAAGCTCAGAAAATCTGAGGCCTCAAATGTGCTACTTCATTGAAAGGAATCCGATGGATTTAATCTCCTAATTCAGTCAGTGCAGGAACTGAGAGACAGTTGTTCCATAAAAAATTTAATTAGATAAAATAAAAACCTGTTGCAGACTTTCAATAATGGTGAATCACTGGTGTTTTCTCTTTGTAAAACACATACAGTTATGTGTAATTGTTATTTATGTTAAAACATGATTAAAGTCATTTGCTCAAAGTGGCTCTTATCATATTACAGACAAATGAAACCTCAAACAACAACATATGCAGGATTCTTTATATATAGTCTTTTATTTTCCAGCCGTTATGATGCAGACTTGCTGCTGATCACCGCCCAAACGCATGAGCCAGCTTTGATCAAGCTCCTGCTGTTGGGAAGGTCGAACATCTGTCCCTTGAGTACTCTGGTGTGACAGAGGAGTTCATGGTTGACTGGAGGGTACCCAGGTCCAGTGCTTGGAAAAAAATCATCACCTTTCCCTTGACTCTGGGTATGAAGTGTTTCTGGTGAAATGCTGTGTTTGGTTCAGTTCAATCCAATTTAAATCAATTTTATTTTTTATAGTGTATTTTAGAATGTCAATTGCATCTAGGGGCTTTAAGGAGACCCAGAGCATGACCCCCGAGCAAATATCATTAACTAAAATTATAATATTGAATCCAAATCAGATTATACACGTTTGAATTTAGCACTTTCCAGTTCTCTTTTTCCTTCTTCTTCTTGCTTTTTTTTCTTTTTGCGTATCCTGAGGGATACACTCGCTTCATTTTGAGTTTGAAGTACTGAAGAAAGCCGGCCACGGGCAGTCAGGGCCCTATTAGGGGGGGTTCCAAATATCTCACTGCAGTGTCTATGGAGCTTTCAGGTTGTGTCATTGATATGGATCGATATTAGCCGTGTCTTGGGGGTCCCTTAACACACTAGGCAGTGACAGCTAGTGGGGACCCTATGTGGGGGGTTTCCAACATATCGTCGTTGCAGTGTCTAAAAGGCCGTGTATACTCTTGTGGCAATGTGTCGCCGTCAGGATGCCACAGACACTTCTGATTTATACTTGCGCGGTCTGCGCTATGTTATTCCACGCCACAACGCAAGAGGGAAAATCACGAACTAGTTAAACTTACTAAACTTATCTCTTGTGTTTTTCCACTTCCTCACCGTCTCGGCCGTATCCAGACCCACATTCATCTCTATCTCCCTCCATGAATTACTAGAATATGTGCTGTCTTTGTAGTGTGGAGAACCAGAATCGTACAGATGTGGGTACTTCCTCACTTCTTTGATGACGCGCTCTTTTCTACGCGGATGTAGAATCGACCAATCAGAGGCCTCCATTCCCTCCTCTCTGCGACACCCTCTGTCTGAGTCGACCTACAATTTTGGGTAGGTGCACCGGTGTGTCTGCGTAGTGTTGGCGTAGGGTGGGGGGGCATCTCTGCGTCGTCTGCGTAGGTGACGCAGACGACCTGACTTTCGAATATAAATCAGGCTTTAAGCAGTTCAGTCATTTTGTCATTGACTAAAGAACCAATGTCAGCGATGTCCTGGGGCCCCTTCCAGCTCGGGGCCCTAGGCAATTGCCTAGTATGCTTATCCCGTTGTGGCGTCTCTGTTCAGAGGACTAGGTCGCGGGTCACTACACCAGCCGGCACCATGAACACACAGGTGGAGGTAAACGCTGGGTGTGTAGATGTGGTTTTAGGCTCCTGACCAAACTCTTCTACACTGGTCTCATCTGTCTGCAGGCCACTGTTACGGTGGTCTGGTAGTTTGTTCACATGCAGTTCTGTTGAAAGAGAGGAGCCTATTTTTTCCACCAGATTGTTATCCCTCTATCCATCCACACAAGTACAGATCGATGTCGATCCATCTAATTCAGCAAATTTAATCTTTCTAACTCAGTCCTCCATTTAGCAGAAGAACTAGCTCAGAGTAGCTTAAACCAAATCAGCTCACACATATTTGTCTTGATTTACTTTGATATTTATATATAGATTTTTGCAGGAAGCACCGCATACAGAACTTGTACCAGTTATCAGCGGTTTCATGTAATCCATGTTCCTAATCACGATCTTCCAGCCGTAACAGGAAAATAGATTATTTTCTCGAAAAAGAAATGAAGAAATAAGTAACCGCTTATTGATCCTTTAAGTGGAGGGAGAGTGTCCCTTTCAGGAGCACGATACAATCAACAATTTGATGATTTTTTTTTTTAATGACTTTCATTTCAACTAATCCACTAAGTATCTTCAGTAGAAGACCAGGGATTTGCAAGTCATTGAACAAAAGGCTCGAGCAGCACGATTATTTGGCTTTTATGTTAAATCTGATGGAAGAAAAAAAAAAGGTGAAAACACAGAATGGAGATTATAGCAGCTTTTAATTGCTAATGCTAAGAAACAGCAGCCTGCTGACACTTTTTATACGATAAGGAGAAGAATTATCCGTGATATCAGAGTCACGTGTCTGCCTACCAGTTCAATGGAAGTTCAAGAGAAGGTGATGCCAAAACGATGACACATGACACCGCTAACCCCGCGGCTGTCATCTATGCACACATCATTTTGACTCAAAATTACTATGAAACAGTAATTTTGGGTGCTAGTGGCCTCGAAAAGCAGGCAGGAAAGCAGGGCAGATGTGCAGCAAAGGGTTGCAAGCCAGGAACTGAGTCGCTGCAGCCGTCACACACGGGTGGCCCCGTGTGTGGTCCTAAAAAGCACATTTATTTTTGCAGTTGGAACCAACATGGTGGCAGCAAAAAATCCATCCAATATTGGCTGAATAGTGGCCTTTATTATGGAAAGTTGACAGGAAAGTGGGGCAGAGAGAGAGGAAGGAGGTGTAGCAAAGGGATGGCAGCCAAGTGACTACAGCCTCCACACAGGGGCCTCCACAGAGAGGCCTCCACACAGGGGCCCCCACACAGAGAGGCCTCCACACAGAGGCCTCCACACAGGGGCCTCCACACAGGGGCCTCCACACAGGGGCCTCCACACAGGGGCCCCCACACAGAGAGGCCTCCACACAGGGGCCTCCACACAGGGGCCCCCACACAGAGAGGCCTCCACACAGGGGCCTCCACAGAGAGGCCTCCACACAGGGGCCCCCACACAGGGGCCTCCACACAGGGGCCCCCACACAGAGAGGCCTCCAAAGAGAGGCCTCCACAGAGGGGCCACCTGCTCACCTGAAACCTGTCTGGTGGCCTGCCAGTCTCACTTTCCTCCTAAACTTTCCTGGCTACTTTCCTGAAACCATACGGGCAGTGATAGGCGTGGTGTGTGTAGGATGATGATGCTGAGCAGTTGTGTATGTAAATGAGTCCAGAAGCCACACAAATGGCTCAGGTTATCAATTTATTGTAATGTTACGAGCTCATTATGCTAATGCTACGCTGCGTTCAGAGGATTAATTAGATTATGAGAGACGATAACGCTGTACGCGCCTCAGATTCTTTAGATATATGAAACAGATCAATGAAACGCTCTTGGCAGACCAGATGGCATACAGGAGATCACAGAATAATTGTTACTACCATCAAAGATGTGAGACTTGAATGGGACTCGCAAAAACTGGCCTTTGAGCATCTCTGCAGTCAACAGATTCCTAGGGCTTTTTTTTTAAGTTCATTGATTTAAATATGAAATATTCCCACCTCAGTATGTGAATGAGTGTTCAGCTGTGGAGTTATAAAATGCCATATTAAAATGAGATGATATTTTCTGGATTATCTTCATTTATTACCTTGATCATTAAAAAAGCTTTGCCCACCGCCTGATATTTTTACGTAAAGACAGCTTCCGCTGTTCACATTTGCTCACCTTTATCTCCTAGAGCCAGTTCATTCTTGTAAATGAAGTCATTATTTTGTACAATGACGGTGAGACTGAGATGAAAAGTGTCACGTGACGCCACTGATGCGGTAGGTACAGAGCTGAGGGAACAGATGCTCCATCTTCAAATGGTCTCCTGGACCATTGCTTACCTTATGAAGACTGATGGGATTCCTCTAATTCTGGTCTCACAGTAACACATGAAACGAGCAGCACGTCTTAACACTGTATTACATGCTGGAAGAACAAAATGAGTTAAAACAACCCAGCCCTTATAATGATATGTGAGGAAGTCGTGCTTTTCCCTGTTTGTCTGTCTGTCAGACCAGCGTTCATTTTGGGTGAATTCCAATTGACCTTTCGGTAAGCACCGCCCCCTCCCTAGTTACTGTTGCTAGGTTGGACATTCTCGCTGCTCCTCCATTAAGGACAATGTTATTTTGCCATTTTTCCGATGCCTATCAACCGTATTTACATTACACTAGAATAATGCCGTGGTAAAATATTACTACTGGGGACCTGCAACAGTGACTCGAGGTGTCCAGAACG
This sequence comes from Hirundichthys speculiger, assembly GCA_018398805.1. Taxonomy (NCBI): domain Eukaryota; kingdom Metazoa; phylum Chordata; class Actinopteri; order Beloniformes; family Exocoetidae; genus Hirundichthys; species Hirundichthys speculiger. The sequence goes on from JAGFBZ010000489.1 coordinate 1,024,134, forward strand.
TTTGGAGGGATATTTTTGTTCCCTTTAACAAGATAAAACAAACAGTGGAAATCTGCAGGCTTTGGTTCAGTTATGTGTCCGTCCACACAATCAACTGAATGTGGGGAAAGTTAAAAAACACACCTACATTTACTCCAAGGTAAGTTTACTTTGTTTATTAGATGATTGATTTAACCACCGTTTAGTAAAAGTAATATGATTTTCAACAGGGAGGGTGATGAGTGAAAAGATCTCTCCGTTAGCATTCCGGCTAACTCGCTAGCCACCTATAAGCCACCTATAAGCATGTAGGCGTGTTTTGTAACTTTCCCCACGTTTAGTTGATTGTGTGGACGGACACATAACTGAATCAAAGCCTGCAGATTTCCACTGTTTGTTTTATCTTGTTAAAGGGAATAAAAATGTCCCTCCAAACATTCTGGACACCTCGAGTCACTGTTGCAGGTCCCCAGTAGCAATATTATACCATGGCGTTATTCTAGTGTAATGTAAATATGGTTGATAGGCATCGGAAAAATGGCAAAATAACATTGTCCTTAATGGAGGAGCTGCGAGAATGTCCGACCTAGCAACAGTAACTAGGGAGGGGGCGGTGCTTACCGAAATTTCAATTCCTCCCTTAACCCTCAATCTCAACCCTCAATCTCAAAAATGCGCGCTCCCGCTAAGTGCAAGTGCTGTTCCGATTCTTAGAAAGTCAAGTTGAGGGACGAGTTTGAGGGCTGTATAGCCCTCAATATTGAGATTCTCCGGCACCACCCTTGGGAGTAAGGGCTACCCAGAAGGCACTGGGTAATTGCCAAGACATCTTTGAAAAGGATGGTGACAAAAAAAGCTAGCTACAAATTTAAGTATCTTTGTTGTTCTTGAAGATATAAATGTTACGAAAGCATCTTATTGTCTTTGAGACTTTTTTCATGGATTAACATTGTTGTTGTGTAACATCTATTTTTTTTACTTTACGATGTTTGCTGCCGGACCAGCGGTCCCGGCCGGCTTCACATTACTTGTATACCTTGTTGTGTAGCGGCGGAGGACTGAATAATGTATCCTCTATTGTGTTATTTGCTAATATTATTTGGAAAATATACGGCGCTCTTTTCAATGTTATCCCTGTGTCATTTCAGGGAACACAGAGACAACACGGGCTCTGATACATTTCAGTCTGAAGACGTAACTGCACTCGAGGGGTGTCCCATTTCTAAGTCACAAGATAGCCCTGACACTTACTTTCGAGGGGTTAAGATCGAGGGCCCCAAATTGAGGGTTAAGGGAGGAATTGGAATTTATCCTTTGCCAGGGTGGCCAACTGGCTCTAAAAAAAAAAAAAAAAAAGTTCATCACTTTATTGGAGAGCAGGAATCAATAATAGAAAGTCTGAGACCATGGCAAAGGCCCATTTGACAAGAGTTGAAAACTAGGAAACTTCACGCAGGATGCCTTGCTGGACAGTGATTGGAGACCAAGGGTGAACGCTCAAGTCACAGTGTGTTAGACACCTCAGACAGCTGGCTTTACAGCTGGATTACCTGAGAACTGTGGCGCTCAGGTGAACTGGCCAGCAGCAGGATGCCTGAAGAACTGGAGACCTTGGCTTGGCAAACCCTGCCAACAGGCACAGGAGATGGTGGATCTTTCCCAACGCTCGTAGGGGCTACCGACATGAAGTTTTTCCAAGAAGAGCTCTCCCCCTCCGGTCCCTCAGCAGGGTTTCCTGGCAGGTTTCCTGCTGTCAGAGGAGCGCTTGGAAAGACCCGTACGGAGATTCACAGGAGGCAGGATTACAAAGAACAGAAGTGCTTCAGTCTGAAAGAACAAACCAAAGTGCTGCAAGGCAGGAAATGCTAACAGTCCATGTGCAGATCCAAATAAAACAAAACAAAACAAAGAAAGCGAACCAAGCATAACAGAATGAAGGAACGGAGATAGAAGAAGCAGGTTGGCATGGCAGGGATCAGGCCAATAACACAGAAAACTAGAAAAACACTCAGAGAGCGCAGACCTCCGCCAAGCGTAACAATTCTCCTATATAGCGATTTACAGATTGCGATAAAATCTACCTTCTGAATCAGATCTGGATCAGCCTTTGAAATTTGATAGAGGTTCCCATTTTCAATCCCTGAGTCAATTTTTATGAGTTTTGGGCAATAATTAATGGAGATATTGAGAAACAAAATTTTCGGCCCCATTGACCGCAATGTTATCGAAAATTTGAAAGTGATCCAGAATCCAGGATTTCTTCCGGATCACAGCCAAAATGCAATCAGTTCTTCCTTTTCACATTTATGACAACTCCTGAAAATTTCATTTAAATCCATCCATGACATTTTGAATTATCTTTAACACAGACAGACAGATAAACGGCGGCAAAAACATAACCTCCTTGGCGGAGGTAATAAAGGAGCATACTCCATACACGTAGAGGCTTCATTTCCTGATAGAGCAGTGAAGAGTAATCAACTGACGCAACAAAGGTGTGGAGGAAAGCAAACAGGGGAATTAGAGCTGTCAGGGCTGCACATCGATTAGAGGAACTCTCGAACCAAGAAGTAATATAAAAGAATATTTAAAAAAAAGAAAAGATTTGTCCTCAATAGAGTGGCAGAATCATCGTCCATCACCACAAATCTGCTAATTGACTAACTGGCAGTGCCATTGTTTTCCTTGGCGCCCACATACACTATCATTCTCCAGAATTACACTCCACCACCATGTGAGACGGTCTTAAAGCGCCCGTGTATTTCTGAGAGGCGAAATTGGTCTCTTTTGTTTGAAATGCCATGGATCAGTGCTGACGAGCTCAAGCGTTCTTGTGCTGATTTCTACTCTTCTCAGACTGAAATATGTTTGGTGAGGACCTACCTTCCTTTACCACGCTCACATGAACAGAATAATCTTGACAATATCTGCATCGTGTTTCGAGCCCGACACATATTGTTGGAGAAAGGCTGGCAAGTGCACAGTGATAATGAGAGGCAGCGTTTTCTTAGATGCTGTGCCACCTCTTTATAATCATGCCATTTCTTTTTCTTTTCCTCTTTTCACTCTTCTCAGTCAGCTCCTCCTGTCTCCCCCTTTCTCTTCACTCTCCCTTATACTCCCTTCTCTCTCAAAAGGCCTTTCATCCAGTTCCCATCTTGCATCTCTTCATTAGGCGCTCTGTCTCTACCTTTCTGTTTTACTTTCTTCCACTTTTGAAAACACACTCAGATGCAGTCCACTTTAAAAATCCTTTTTTTGTTGTTCTTTTTTTTCCCCTTAAAGAAACCACTAAATTGTACATTCCGACTTGGATAAACGTTCGCTCCTACTGTTTTTCTAAGGCGGCGGGAACGTCAGAATTATCCCCAGTGCAGCGATTTAGGGGTTTCAATCATAGTGAAGCTGCAGATGAGAACATCTAAAAGAAGCGTGAATGCATAAAAAGCCACAACGCCTGAAAAGACTAAACCCTGGAAATATATTATGCCAAAAAAGCATTAAAAAGAGCAGCTCTCTGAGGGCTTCAAAGATGGCACCAAAAAGTTCGTAGCTTCCCCTTCAAAGGAAAACAGCCAGTGAAAACCAGCTGGGTGCTGACAGTCAAAGATATGGCAGACGGGCGTTTTTTTTTTTCATGCTAAAGATCGTTTGACAGCACAGGTGGTTGCATTTTAATAAGTTATTCCCAGATTTTATGGTTCTCAAGTGACTGAGATGAAGTCTTGTGCTTTCCAGCTTGTTTTGAAGAGCACCCTCGACAACAGAAATGTATAAAACAGTTCCAGTTGTCTATATATACATATATCGTCCTGCTTTTTTGTTTTTCTACCTTTATATACCACCAAATGTGGATTTGAAAAAAAAAAACCACTAAGATGTGATCAAAGCTCTTGTAAGAACATGTTTTTTTTATTATTATTTAGGAATTCTGGTCATTTTAAGCAAGAACCTTCATTTTCAAGAGTTCAAATGTGTGTGGACAGTTGACTGAAAAGAAGCTCGCTGGGTAACATGTTTTTGTCACCAGCACAAACGAACTGTGTTCACCCAAAGGCACTGAGACTGTTCAACATTTACCTGATCGGTCTCTCGCACTGTCACACTCTTGTTTTCTCTTCTGTTGATACTGTAAAATCTGTCTCTCCGTGTTCTTTTTTATCTGGTGCCTAAATGACAAATCTAGAAGCAAAGATCAATCAAGAATTTAATACAATCATGTATACAAAGAATTATTATGCCATGCAGAATATTTTAATCGGCCGATGGTACACTTCTTGACACCACGAAAGATGCCAGGAAATGCACACATCAAATTCTGTCCCTCCTTTAAGGATCCCAAGAAGGCGGGTCCTGCTCTCCCGGGTTCTATGATCCTTTGTCTCCGAAAATCCAGATGGTCCAGTCACACAGTCCTGGTAAATCAACAACTGTTGTTCAAGCAGTTTCAAACTGGTGATGGGGGTCGAGCGGATGTTGCAGTAAAACCTGTTGCGCCCGACGAGGACGCCGGCGTCCTCATTGTGTAATAATTTTGTCTAAAAATGACTCATACACAATGATCACTTCATCTGTCATAGCTGTGTTTGGTATCATTGAACTCTGCAGAGTCTCCTCTTTGCAAAGATAATACCGTTTTTCTTCCATCTCTTATATATCTTGCACAAGAGGTGCCCAAAGACATAAAAGCCGAAAGTCGTGAAAGTCAGCACTTACCGGTTTTCGTCGGTAAAAGTCCCAGAAAACGCGGAGAAACGGGTTGAATCCGGTCCCTGTTTGTTGACAGAGGCTTAGCTTGTCTATAAACAGAAAGATGCTCACTCGAGCGATTTTTGGTTGCTGAGAACAAGCCCTGAACAAGCTTGGTTCTTCATGTACGGTTGAATTCCCGTGATCATTTATTGAGATTTAGTGTCAATAAATGTTATTACTTATAACTAAAGCATTTTTTGCAATTCAGTACCATATTTCCGATCATAGTTTTTCAAGCAGAGGAATCATCTTCCCGAAACAAAGATGGCTTTGTTCGAATTTCCGGTGACTCTTTGCAATGCATTTGATTGACAGCTACAAGGCGGACCTTAGATTCGTCATTTCCGCCTTTTAGAGCATAGATCAACCTTTCCAATGACGTATTGCATGTGTAATTCGACTCTATCTGAGCCGTTTTATGCCTGCGCGTAACGGGGCGCTCCTCCAGTCCTGCCTATGCGCATTTACGCAGAGCGCTCAGCGGTGCAGGCAGCAAGATAGCTCGCGTAAAATAAGATAACTTACTTCACGGTTAAATGGCTCAAAGTAAGTCAAAAACACATTTTAGTGTCCAGGAGGCACTGGAGAAGATTTTTGAGGACTCTTCAGACAGTGAACATTATTCCTGCCTCCTCCCTGCTTGACCTTCATGCAGTTGAGCCCTCATAACCTCAATACCTTAACTGTAACATATATTTTAAAAAGTATATATGGTCCACATCTAGTCATATATATTTGTAGTCATCAAATATATTATGAATTGGTGGTTTTTACACAGTTATGTATGTTAGTATGTGGTTTATGGTAAACCACATAAACCACAAAAACTAGTTGTAAATTTAAAAATGGCAAATTTGTGACTATTTTAACTCAAAATGATGAAAAATACCAAAATGTAAAGGAAAAAGTTCCTTTGTCTCAGAATATTATTTTGGTTACCATGTGTTCATTTGGAGTCTCCAAAGGCCTTTTTGGAGCTGCGCCTAGATTTTTTAATGAAAAGACCACTGTAAAATGGTCATATGTTGTGCTATCTTCTTCAAATTTGAAACACATGTTCAGTTATAGTGTGCCTACAGCCTCATACTGTCATTTACTATTTCAGATGAATATTCAGACTATTTTTCATCCTGAAAGTCATTTTTTATTTCAGGCGGAACAAAATTTTAAATTTTTTACTGACTTCAGAGTTCCATTACTCTGTCTCTGTATCACCTAGAGTGTTCCTGACAGTTTTATAAGAAACTACAGAGTGTCTTCTTTATGGAACACTTTAATGCATCCATGTGGACAGAACAGTTTAGAAGTTACAATCATTTTAATTTGGGTATGTCATTTTAGGCGTTTTGCTAAAAAAAGGGGGTCAGGGTTTATCAGGTTAAGTCGTAAACCCGAGCTGAGAAACTCACAGCATTCCTTAATGCTAATTTTCAGTTAACAAGTTAAAATCTACATGGTTAATTCTAAATCCTAACAATACTTTTGAGTGTTACAGGCTGAAATGGTCTCTTAGGCTCCGTTTCCACTGAATACTACGATGTAGTTTGGTACAGTCCACAGGTAACATGTTTCACAGGCACTACCGATATGAAGTCATCATTTGGCTGAAAAGAAAAAAAAACGGTAAATCTGTAAGAGATAAAAAAACACGTAATGCATAGCCAAATCAACACCAGTACTTTCCGAAAAGGTAAGAAGGCACTGGTGAACCCAACAACATGCCTGGTGAGGAAAAACCCCTTCAGAACATCAACGGCAGTCAATCAAAGATCAAGAGATGCCTCCATTAATACAACATGGTGCCAACCACTGGTAACATTCAAGAACAGGAAAGCCCCATTAGACTCCTAAACATCTCATAAAAATCCTCCCAGGATCTGGAATCAGATTCTTTGGACGGATGAAACCAAGATAAGCGTATCAGAATAAAGGGAAGACAAAAGTCTGCAAATGGAATGGAACATGACCCAGTGTCAAACACGGTAGAGGAAGTGTTATGACATGAGCATATGCTGTGAAGCCTCTAAATTTAAAGCTTGTTAGGATTAGAGAACTAGCTTAAAGATTTAGTGAACATTTAGCTGGTTTGTCGCCAGGATGGACATCCTTGCTTTTTTGGGTGCAGTTTGTTGTTACAGCTGGACCCCTCTGACCCTCCTGGCTCCTGAGATGTGGGAGGCATCTCAGACAAACACATTTGAATGACATCTCTGCTCCTAGACTGAGACAATCAACAGCATTGATTTGTGACGTGAAAGCTGCAGGCCATTTGAAGGAGAAACTCCAAAGGGGGAAATCCAAGACCCCCCCTTCTAGGGTTATAAAAGTTAGGGGAATCCGACTTTCTATGTGCATTGTCCCCAGCACCTCTGTGGTGTTGAGAACAATGTACAACTGGGCCGATTAAATATTCTGCATGGCATATTAAGCCTTGTATTAATCTTTGTGTATTAAACTTTCTATTGGTCTCTGCTTTCAGTCTCTTCTTGACACCAGATAAAATAACACAAAAACTATACAAGATGGAGGTTTACAATTTAATCTCATCTCAGTTGTTTTATTACAAATCCATTACTGTGGTGTATGAAGGCTCAGTGTGTCATTGTGGACGTACTGCCAGAGAAAGACCCATTAATAAAAGGTTATCTTAGTCCAGTGCTTCTCAAGTATTTTCTGCTGCCCCCCCCCCCCCCCTTTGGAATAAGAAAACATTTCACGCCCTCCCCCGACTATATATAGTATAATTATGTGCATGCCAAAAGCATTGGCATGCACATATTGTAATGCAGTAAAATGGCCCTCTGCGAAGCAGAGGGCCATTTTACCCAAGATGCCCCTGCTTCGCAGGGGCATCTTGGGTTACACCGCCCTCGCTATGGAAGAAAAAAATCCAAAAAAAAAAAAAAAAAACGACCGAGAAAACGACCGAGAAAACGACCAAAAAACGCGTTTTTGAAGGCGTATTATTAGTATCCAGGATGGGTTTCCCTTTTTTTTTTCTTATTCCGCATCATATTTTGTCCGTTAATAGGGGCATAACCGTAAGGTGCACACATGCATGAAATATATCAAAACGTAGGTCTCGACCGTGCGATGCGGGCTATTACTTTTCTCCGTCAAAAGTGTTACCGTGGCGACGCTAGACGCCAAAAACGGCGACTTTTTGTCCCATAGAAATGAATGGGATTTTTCCGGATTCCGAGCAAATCTGCTCAAATCAGCTCAAACCCAGCCCTCTTTGGAGCTCTATAGCTCAGCCATATTTCATCACAGAGACACCATTCGAAGTTTAAACGGGTCACAAGACTTTGACCTATGACACACTGAAGCCGTGTATTGTTGTGATTTACGGTCTTTGAGAAATCGCGATTTACGTTTTATGATTTTTACAAGATCTTCAAAAAACCCTCCTCACTCTAGTGATGTCATCACGCACTCTAGCTCCGAGGAGAGAAGAAAAAAAAATTTAAACTGCCTTTTCCTTTTTCACGTCCACTCCTTTTGCTCAACCTACATAAATTATACATCAAAACGTAGGCATTTTTGTCCTCTTTCAGATGATGTGACTTCTGTGTCTGTGTGGTGTTTAGTTTTCCGTCAAATCAACCCAGAGTTCAAGGTGGTCCTTCGCAGCTCCTATATATTTCTATGGGGAATTTTTTCAAAAGTCTCGTCTGACAGGAAAAAGTTTCATATTTTTACACTGCCGTCATTTAAAAACCATAGACATTTGAGAAAAAATAAATATATCCCTGTAATGCTGAAAGCCTTGTGGCGCTCACGGTTCAAGAATTTTTTCAAAAACGTATTCGGTTTTGGAATTACATCCGTTTGTTCGGGACATGGAAAATCGGACTTTGACAGAATCAACAGCCTACTGCTCCAGAGGGTAAATTTATACTTTTTAAAACTGCTCTAGTTTAAAAACGGAAAACATTTACGAAATAAAATATATATCACCGCGTAGCTGAAAGCCTTGTGGCGCTCACGGTTCAAGAATTTTTTCAAAAACTTATTCAGCTTTTGAATTACAGCTGTTTGTTCGGACACAGAAATCCAGGTTTGGACTGACTGGAGGCAGTATAATTAGGGGGTCGCTGGCTGTTTCTCTCCAAAACTCACAGACACACATACACACGCTGGAGGAGCCGCACATGTGACTGCCTCCCCTGAAGCCCCGCCCCTTTCTGCCTGTTCTTCAGGCACAGTATATGATATATTATGAGAATGATCACAGCCTTGACTGACATATGAGCTTTAGTTCATCCCATTCCTTATCAATATGATGTGGCTCCACCCTTTGCAGCATGAACAGCTTAAACACTTCTAGGAAGTGTGTTTATTGGGGATTTTTGACCATTCTTCCAGAAGTGCATTTCTGAGGTCACACACTGATGTTGGCCCAGAAGGTCAATATCCCAGAAGTCTTTTATCAGGTTATCCGCTGACGGGCGGCTTAATTGGCGGCTTAATTGGCCACGCCTCAAAATTTCTCCGAAATTTTCTAGTTATTGTTATGCAGTAAAATGGCCCTCTGCGAAGCAGAGGGTAAAATGGCCCTCTGCGAAGCAGAGGGTAAAATGGCCCTCTGCGAAGCAGAGGGCCATTTTACTCAAGTGCTGGCAATAATACTCAAGTGCTGGCAATAAATGTGCTGCAAGCGGGCATGCACATATCAAAATTTCTCCGGAATTTTCTAGTTTGTCTATAAAATTGTTATAAGTACACCTCTGCATAACACTGCAGAGAAACATTAAGAAAAACAAAAAAGAAAGAAATATATATAACATAAATATATACAACTGATAACAAAGAATAACTTTATTAAAATAGTTTTTTAGTCTGTAAAGATTTAAAGTGCATCAATCCCACCGTAGTCACATTGAAGTCAAGCGCTACATCAGCATCGTCATATTTCCTCATCTTAACTTTCTGGAGACTTTCGTTTGTCTCATAATCTCCGTCTATCTCCATCTTTGTTTTCATCCCAGTTAAATATTTTTCCGTGATGTCTCTTGAGGGTTTGTTCACGTCTTATCTCCTGCTCTGTGCTGTGTGCGCACATGTTCGTGCAAAAAAACCAGACACAACACTGCTAATACTCCCTGCGGGCACTGTGATAATGAGAGCGCCACTGCCCCCTAATGGAGTACATGTGCAATTACACATTATTCCAGTATGGCAAAAAAAAAAAAAAGGCTTGTCTCCCGGGATCACACACGCCCCCCCTGGCATCGCACCACACCCCCCTAAGGGGTCGCGCCCCACTACTTGAGAAGGACTGTCTTAGTCCAAAACAACTGGTGATCTCCAGTGCAGTTCTGCTGGTGAAAGTAGATACCGAACCAACATAGGATCAAAACCTTGAACTTTCAATTCTCTTTGCTGAATAGGGGCTACTCCCCAACCCCCCAGTTCGGGAACCACTGGCATAGACTTTTATTTCTGTGGGATTAACACTGAGATAAATTACGTAATTCACCTTTGGTGATGCCGGCATTTTAAAATGTTCCCCTCCAGCCACAACCACTCTTCATTTTCAAAGTGAACCAGTAGGTGAGAGCGACAAGCAACATAGAAAATGACAACCGGCCCAAAACTGAACGTTCCTTACCGTCTGCCGCTCGGAGGGCTTTCGATCTAACCAGTTAGCCTGAAGCATGACGTGTAAATGCTAAAGACGATCAAAGCAATGCACCAGAAGATGCTTAGATGCTCCCCATGGAGCCGTGCTAATGGTCCATCATTGTCTCTGTGCACATCACCACATGCAGTTTCACATGTAATGTGCACTCTCGTGAAAATGAGCTTTGTGTACAATGAAATTTCTTGATAGGATCTCCCTCCTGTATGCACCAGTAGCGAGAGTTATTATCAGATGTATGATGTGGACCACAACCTAAAACAGATTTATTTGACCCCGTGGGAATCGCAGCCATCTCTGTCTACTCAGGTCCGCGTCGTTGTAGGGCTGTTTACCGTACACCTGGAGCTTATCTGACAACATTCTGAGAGGTTATAAATCCTGGTATGGGAAACTTGAAGAACGGACTGAAAATTAAGTATAATAGTTTGTTGACAGCAAAATAAATGACATCGAAAGTAGGGTCTATAATAAATTCATATAACTCTAATTAGACATTGTATTCCAACAGTCATTTTCTCTGAAGCAAATAATGTTGAACTTGACCGATCTGCTTCTGTTTACCCCCGCTTCTGCTCCCGTATATGAAAGGAAATGACAGCCCATACTCACGATGCATAACAAGAGGCTTTCTGATGACTGTCTGTGCTCGCAATTTCAGCAGCAATGCGGGAAATAATTAATGCTGTGAATAATGACGATAATAATAATGATTGCGCCGCCTGTTTGGATTCCATTTTGGTTTTTAAGTCTTGAAGCGGATTTGCGCAACATACATCATTCCAGTGTGATCCAGAGACATCAGCAGCTCGACGCGATCATTAAATTAGAGCATTGTAATAGGAATATAATGAACACTCTGTCAGCATGTGTATGACTCAAGTGTGTCTGCTGCTCATTACAGTTTAATTAACAAAGGTGTAAATATTTGGTATGTATCAAAGAGCCTAAGAGTTATGAGACTTCCTCTGATACATGGAGCAGCGTATGGGTAATATGCAGACCATCACATCACTACTGCAGACGGACAGGTCGTAAAGCTCCTCAGTAAAAACTGAGCAGTGAGGGTCATCTGAGGTCACTGACAGCATGCACCCAAGATATCTAATGTTTTTTGTTTTTCACATCTCACTTGTGATAATTCAATGAATAAATTAGTCTACTATTATGAAATACAGGCGTTTATTATTATGAAATACATATCCATTATTATGAAATGTTTCTCATGATTATGAAATACATGTTTATTATTATGAAATATTTCCCATTATTATGAAATATATGTGTATTATTATGTAATATTTCCCATTATTATGAAAAAAATGTAATTATTATGAAATATATTTATTATTATTATTATTATTTAATTTTAGTTTGAGGCATAATAATTTATTTCAGAATGGCTTTTTTTAAATCTAAGAATTAGTTTTTACATAATTGCTGCCTTTTTCATAGGACTGAGCTTTTACATAATAATGACATTTTGCCACTAGGCGGGACCAGTGGTTGACCTGCACGCTCATTGGCTGATCCTTCTCCATTCTACGCTCTGACATCGACTACTTTTGGCCGTGAGGTCCCGTTAGCAGCGGGCCGTGGTGTCATCAAGGTGCGCTCATAGTCCGATTGTAGCTATGGCAGCTTGGACTGAGCTACAGGAAACCTTGACCAGATTAGCAGACAATATCGAAAATTATAATTTATCAGGCGATACTATTTTGACCTGATTTGGCGAGGTTCACTGTTCTGTTACTTATGCCTGAATGAAAGAGCAGCCAATCACATAAATGGCTCCACCCTCTCTGCTGTGATTGACACACAAATCATTCTTATGAAAAACAAAGTCATTATTATGTAAAAGCTCATTCTTATGAAAAACGAAACCATTATCATAATAATGGGAAATATTTCATAATAATGGATACGTATTTCATAATAATAATGCCTGTATTTCATAATAATAGACTCATTTATTCATTGAATTATGACCCAAACGGGGCTCCATACATTAAAGCTAAAATCTTCCCACGCATACATCTTAAGGTGTGGAACTTTATCATTTAAAAGATGACAGAGATGGCATCTTGAAGGAAGCACATGTCACTGCATCTTAAAAGTCAATCATTTTTTCAGGGCTGCAGTTAGGGTTAGGGTTAGGGTAACCCTAACCCTAACCCTAACCCCGCAGTTCCAAATAGACCGTATATTTATTTGAAGAAGAAAACATAGCTCGGCAGGTGTTTATTTGTCAATTCACTCATGAGCGTATGAGACTGTTACTGGAAACTGGTGGAGGCCAGTTTTGCCAGCGACAGAGCAAGACACTTATTATTCTAAATGGTTTCATGAGCATTTCAGAGCTTCCAAAAACAGGTCGGAACAAGCAAAGAGTGGCCAGTCAGCACACTTCATGTCTACTTCTTGCAGAGAAGGAGAATCTCGTAACGAAAGTGGTTCTCACCTGAGCATCACTCGGTAACGTCTGCACTATTTTAAACACGGAAGGGAAAAATACTGCAAAAGATCAAAGCTCCGTGCATTTTTATGAGACACATTTATGCAAAAAAAAAAAAAACTACCGCGGACAGACGCCTGCTTTAAAGTAGGCACTCTTGTTGCTTTGATGGCTGTGAGCATTCCTTATGCTAATTTATCATTAAGATGACCCCGTGCTTGAATAAAATCCTTAATCCCGGCGGGTACTCGGAAATAAAAATGTTAAATATAGGAAATATTAACAATGCATATGTTTTCATCTCAGTCTCAGGGATTTACTGGGATGTATGGAGGGAGGGGTGTATTTGGATTTGACAATACCGCTAAAACCATTTAGTTTTACTGAAACAGATCAGCCAAGGAGAAACTGAACACCACTGGCAGGTTTTCCAAACTACTGTTTGGCACCAGGCTTTAAATATGTTCATTTCTGCTGTAAAGTTGGACTTTGTAACATCTGTCTTTGTCGTCTTGCCCAGACCCTATTTGTCAGAGATTAGAGCTGCTTCCTGTTTTCCCTGTTTGTTTCTTTGCTGTAAATATGAGACTGCAAAAAAAAAAAAAAAAAAAAAAAAAATCAGCTTTTCTTTTATAAAGCCTGATTCACTTAATGGATGTTGACAGTAAATGTCTGTGATGAACCTCTTAAAACACTGACGTGTTGGTTTGATCACCGTGCTCCGCTTGATTCAGACTTGTGTTTTACACGTGCAAACCTCAGCGGCTCCACTCTTCAAAAGGAAGGTGAAAGTCGGGCTGCTGCTGACGATACATCAGTTTGTGTTCTGATCTCGAATCAGATTTTTGAAAAACAGAGCCAGAGCACGATGCATTAGGCAAAACGGTCAGAATGCACCCAGTTCTTTTGTTATAACCGATGAGGAAATCTTTGCTAACCCCAACATATTTACCTTCAAGCCAGTTTTCCCACCTTTGAGGCCAAGAAAACCTCATCAGCGTGTACACACCGGAGAAAAGGAAAGAGTACAGTTTGTGCAGAATCAAAAAGCTCCGTGCTGACTCAGATGGCGCGCTCTTAATCAACGGGGTGTAATAATTAGGTAGCAATATCCGAAGGCATGTGACTGTATTTATTTATTACTGTACAGAGTAAATTAGGTTTCATTCTGTGAAGTTAGAGTGAAGTTTGTCCAAAGAAGGATGCTAAAACCAACATGGGTTTAACACTGCAGAAATATAAAAGAATATACACTGCCTGGGCAAAAAAAAAAGGTCGCCACCTAGATTTAACTGAGCAAATAGGTATGAGCCTCCTGTTGAATAATTACTGCATGGGTGATTATCTTTCAGCTGGTAACAAATTATTTAACCCCAACTGGTGCAAGGAGCTGCTTCTCATTTCCTAAACAACCATGTCAAAGACACATCCCGCGGTCGTGGAAAAGATGTTAGTCTGTTTGAGAAGGGTCAGATCATTGGCGGCATCACGCAGAGAAAACATCTAAGGAGATTGAAGAAACTACCAAAACTGGGTTCAGAACTGTCCAACGCAGTATTAAAAACTGGAAGGATAGTGGGGACCCATCGTCTTCCAGGAGGAAATGTGGCCGGAAAAAAATCCTCAATGATCCTTAAACGTTTGGTGAGATCAAATCAAAGAAAAACAACAGTAGAACTTGGGGCTGTTTAATAGTGAAAGTAAGAGCATTTCCACACCCACAATGCAAAGGGAACTCAAGGGATTGGGACTGAACAGCTGTGTAGCCTTAAGAAAACCACTAATCAGTGAGACTAACTGGAAAAAAAAGGCTTCAATCTGCTAGGGAGCATGAAGATTGGACTCTGGATCAATGGAAGAAGGTCATGTGGTCTGATGAGTCCAGATTGACCCTGTTCCAGAGTGATGGGGGCATCAGGGTAAGAAGAGAGGCAGATGAAGTGATGCTTCCATCATGCCTAGTGCCTACTGTACCAGCCTGTGGGGGCAGTGTTCTGATCTGGGGTTGCTGCAGTTGGTCAGGTCCAGGTTCAGCAACAGTATGAGCTCAAAGAATGAGGTCAGCTGACTACCTGAATATACTGAATGACCAGGTTATTACATCAATGGATTTGTTCTTCCCTGATGGCACGGCCATACTCCAAGATGACAATGCCAGGATTCATTGGGCTCAAATTCTGAAAGACTGGTTCAGGGAGCATGAGACATCATTTTAAGACATGGATTGACCACCACAGAGTCCAGACCTGAACCCCATTGAGAATCTTTGGGATATGCTGGAGAAGGATTTGTGCAGCGGTTAGACTCTACCATCATCAATGAAGATCTTGGTGAAAAATTAATGCAACACTGGATGGAAATAAATCTGGTGACGTTGCAGAAGTTTATCAAAACAATGCCACATTGAAAGTGTGCCGAAAATTCAAAATCTATTGTCCGTGCATTTACTATTATTAATATCATATTTGTTTTAAGAATAGTAAGCTATTGTCAACTACAGCTCAATTTTCTGTGATTACCCAGAATAGATCCTTTATGGTGACCTAATGAGTTTGTTTTTTTGTAATGTGATCGATAAGTATTGATGTCAAATTAAGTGCAAATAAACTTTGAAACTAATCTTGGCTTTTAGGGAATTTGTTGCAGTTAGCCCGAAGGAATACAACTGGTTCCCTTCGCATGAAAAATACGGATTTTGGTATTTCTCAAAGAGACAAACTGTGACTTGGTAAAGCTTTCTGCAGACAGACAGCAGAGAAAATTCACTAGGACTAACGGGTATCGAAAGTCAATGACTGATGGTGCTCATTTCATAATTGATCAGATCCAGCAGGTTCAAGGGTTTGCACATGTCACAGGAGAATTTGATGTTGTATCCGCAGATTTGGTTCCTTTCATACAGGCCAAGAGGATATGTTAAAACTCACCACCCTGCCCTACATACAGAGAAATAAGGCAGGCTTGCAGAGGTGGGAAAGAAGCAGCCATCCAGCTGTAACTTAGCAGTGGAGCTGAAAAAAAAAAAAGATGAAAGCAAGATAGTTAGCATCAGTGACATCACAGCAGAGGGGGAATTGCGTCAGCTTCTTCAAACAGTCTTCATAAAATAGCAAAGGAAGGCTGACTGCCTATTCTTGTGATAACAGACTGGGCCCCTGAGATTCTGTTCGCAGCGAGATCACAGCTGCCCACATTTCTGCCTCACAAACTTACTCAGTTCACCTTTGCAGTCTGCCAGGATGACATTTTGGTTAATCTTTTTACTCATAATAACATTACAGACATTATCATTGCTGTGTAAAACACATTTTTTTCACATATTTAAACAACTGGCACAAAGATAAGATGAAAATAAGAAAAGCACATGCTATTAAGGCCTGGTTTAGCCTTAGAACATGATGCTAGTCTTTTTCTCATCTTATTTTAGCATGAACGGTATGAGGGAACAGCAGCTGACTGAGCTGTGTCACGGCTGATAAGCTAACCATTAATATACCATTATGAATATTTATATAATCACAAAGAACACGGGTACCGTCTGTTTCAGGCACTTTTATTAAACTTAGCTTAGCAGCTGCTGGTGCTGCAGCAGCTTTAACAGACAGATGTGACAAGAGAGATGAGCAAATCCACACAGATGTGAATGAATCAACATGAATGGACTCGGGGGGAGGGGGGTCCTGGTTCCCAAAACTCTCAGGAACCGAATTCCAGCACTAGAGCTCACATCAGAGGCTTTGTTTGTCTGCCCTGAACGGGACGTTAGCTTCACATTTGGAGTCGGAGTCGAGGTGCGGTTGCTCTGAGAGAGGCCGGCTCCGATATAAAGTCACTTTTTATTGACCCCCATGATAAAATGTCCAAGTTTACAGTAGAAATAAACATTCACAGCCTGGTAAAGTAAAAAAAAAAAAAACCTGTTTTGGTCTCCATGATGTCACGTCTGCGACAACCATATGAGGGGAGAACTTTGATGTACCTTTGATATACTTGTTTAGGCATAAGGTAGCTACAGAAAATAGTTTATGTGCTATAGCAGGTTTGAACATAAAATATTTTTAGTTAACTTATATAGTATATATATATATATATATATATATATATATATATATATATGAACCTTTTTAGGTTCAGATTATCTGTTATACTAGAGAACCTACGTGGATTGGTTTGTTTAATGCTTAATGTTTTATGTAATTCTTCTAACATATAAAATGTTTGTAATGTAGGTAAAGCTCATCGAATTGTCTTGAACACGAAATGTGTTTTATAGATAAACTTGCCTTGCTTTGCCTCATCAGGTAAAATGATATAAAGCCACAGATGTATGCATCAGAGGGTGTGTGGTTGTTTTTGAGTGACAGCTGCATTGCAGGTTAGGGTGTAAACAGCTGGCTGTCTTTACGTTAAAGCTTTGCACTTTAGGTGAACTTGACATCTGATCTTTGAATAAAAACCCAACAGATAATCATTCTCATTTTAAATATAATACAGCTTATTGTGCTGTCAATTAACAGGCTGCCATGACTAACTCTGGGTTGCAGTATAAAGGTTCAGGAGAAAACAGCTCGCTGTCAGATGAACTGGACTTCTGACAGAGGCACACATTTGTCTGGTTTATGGCTCTGGGCGGGCCGCCTTCACCCCCACACCATTCAAGACGATCCTGGACGAGTCACCTCGTTTCTGGATGAACCAGAATTAGGCGTAAATTCCTGCCAATGTGGCACCGGAAAAAAGGATTCAAACCAACTCCTCAGAAGACCTATGAGTGACATCACAGAGGCCTGGTGCTTTTCTCTTTATTTGGTCTACGCGTACATCCCGCCGACCCGGAAATCTTGCAGACACGGAAGATCCAGGCTCACAAAGCAGTGTCCACGGATTTACCTGAATCTCTGTTCCGCAGATTTCTCCTCATTTCTTCTAAATGCGCTTTTGGACTTTGGACGTTGTTTACTAAGATGGACACAAATGAGCGACATTCTGACATGAGAAGTCAAGTTTTCAGTTTCTATTGTTTCAATAAAAAAAAAAAAAAATGTTCTAGCTGTTGACATTTTTGAAAAAAAAATCTATCTTAGCATTTGAAAAGGTCACAAAGCCACAGTAAGTCCTTAATTTAACACTTACATAAGGCATCATTGCACTTTCCTTGCTATACATATACATTAGCTTTTAAGTGTTGATGCAATCATTTGCATTTAGAGACAATGAGCTCATTATTCATTAGCAGGATTTCTTTATTTGAAGTCTAGGGATTTGAAGGCCCCGTCAGATCCCAGCGGTGATTCCGTGCATTTACATTGGAAGTTTAATTCCTCTTTAATTCAGATTTAAAGTTAAATCCGAATAAAAGTTACCATGTAAACACCTAATTCCAAATGAAAATGTCCATTCCAACTTAATTCCGAAGTAAGTGGCTGGTTTATTCTGATTTTAATTCTGAATAGAATAATTCCGCGGTCATGTATACACTCATTCCGCTTTAAATTAATTCCTGTCTTTGTGCGCATGCTCGTTACCTTGCCTGTCTGTCGCGATGACGCTTATATTCCGCGCTGGACTTGTTTTCAAAACAAAGTTTCAAGATGGCAGCACGCAGTAAACGGTGTTCAAGAGCAGAGACGATTTATTTAATAAATAGCTTGGAGGAACTGGAAATAATTAAAAGAACAGATGGCAGGAAACATAAAAATTGTGAGCTTTTCAAAGCTGTAGCGGCCAGGTTAAATGAAGGAGGTTTCACAGATAGAGACGCCACCCAGGTCAAAAATAAGTGGAATGTTGTTGCTTATAGAGTAAGTTTGTTTTCTTCCGGTAGACGTAAAGACGTCCGCCCCCCCCCATCCAATCAGAACCCTTCCCAACACCCAGACCTTAAGCGGAATTGGATAAAGCCTAACAAATGTGTTTTCCATGTAAAACTCAATTCGGAATTACTATTTCCATGTAAACTCGAAGGAAAATAGTTTAATTCGGAATTATTTGATTCAGAATAATTAAATCCGAATTAAAAAACATCAGGTAACCGTGGCCACTGATGCACTAGGACATGTGTATCAGATTTGACATGATTGTGTGACAGTGGTGCTGTTTCTATGCAACTCTCACCCACACAGCAAATACCAAGAGTGTATTGTCAAAGAGTGACTTTCACTAAAGACATTGCAGCAAAAAAAAAAACAAAGAAAAAAAAAACAGGTGGTCGCATTAATTCACCCTGCACATTATTAATGTGCAGTTTTAAAAATGTGTCGCCGTGAGCATTAGGGTAGCAAAACTTCTCGTCTGAGTTCCCTCTCTTTCCTGCTTATTTACCCCACCAACTGGCCTAAGAGCACAGCGTTGTTTACAGCAGTGGCCCCGGGGAGCAGTTACTACAACAGGAAGCACTGCACACATAAGCACTCCAACAACTGACCGCCACCACTGCAGTCGACTGTCGGCCATGAGCCATCATGTTGCATTGCTTGCAAGTGTTTAATTGTTCATTTCATGCAACCGGTTGTCTTATCATTCACGTTCATTTTCTACGCTTTTACTCAGCAGCTCCCAATCAGACGGGTGCAACAGCTTCGCTTTCCTTTCACACAAAGGATCACCGTTGATATTTTACCCCGAGCATTAAAATGCGCCGGCTCATCTTTCATCTGCTCCATCACGTCGGCGTTCCCATTAAGCTGTGGTGGGGGGCAAATAACCTGTCTAGATGTGTTACCTGTTGGCTTTACTTTGACGATTGAAGCTGTGCATTCACTCAGCCAAATAAGTTGGCAGTTTTGACAGCACCGAGGGTAATTATTTACAGGATGGATTGTGGAGCCTGCTGGAAATACTTTCCCTTTTTTACTTCCTACGAGAGCTACCACAAACTTTAAGAACATGAAAGGATGAAGGGATAGGAAAACTGGGATGTGCAAAGGTTTTACCCTCATTCTCTATTAGCCTGCTTTTGTCATATTTATTAGAAAAGAATAGAGGGGAGGACATTACTCCTGTGAACTTGTGCTTCAGACTGTGCTTCGACCCAACAGCCACGGTGTGATCCTCGTACGTAGCTGAACCATTCATCCAGCATTTATTAGAGTCACAGGAAAAGCAAGGCAGCGCTGGACTCAAGGTGATGCAGTGTCTGGCAGGATCTTGGTCAGACTGAGCGCCGTCTTCTTGGGTTGGACCTGCCCCGTACGGAGTTGGACTCACACGCGCTCGACTGTAAGTGGCCAGTTACTAGTGATGTGGACAGACCAACCACCGTCCACACTGTTTTCTTGGATATATATCGCTTTATCCACACCATGGTGCCCTCAAAGCGGTTTACATTGGCCTCTTATTCACCCATTCATACACCAGTGGGCGGCTGCTACCATGCAAGGTGCTGTCAGACCCACTGGGGGCAAGTTAGGGTTCAGTGTCTTGGCCAAGGACACTTTGGCATGTGTACAGTTGGAGCCAGGATCAAACCGCCAACCTTCCAGTGACTGGACGACCCGCTCTACCAACTGAGCTACAGCCACCCATCAAGATAAACAGTGTGTGTGAAATGTTGTTTTCAGGGGTGTATCTAACGGACAGACCTAACCAATAGAATAGAGAGGTGTCATCCTGTCATGTCATCTTAATGTTCGTTCCTCCTCAAGGACAAAGCATGAGCTCAGAGAGACAAGAGCAAAGGTTCAGTGGAAACTATTGAATAGCCTTAAAGCAAAATCTATTCCAACAGAAGCATCAAGCATGCTTAAGTTGTGATGCAACTAAACAGCTGGTAAGGTATTTTAATGTGGACCACATATGAAGAGACTGTGGTTGCGAACAGTTGAAAATTAACCTGCAGTTGTGTAAAAATCTGTGATCCACACTGATGTTACCTTTTATTACAGTATAAAGAAATGATTACAGTAGACCGTTACAGTTCGTGGTCTCAGTACATCGCGAAGGTTTCAAAAATATTCACCAAAAAGAAAAAAATTTGAATTTTTTTTTTAAATTGAAAAAAATTCAAACGAAGCGGGCAATGCTGAAGCGAAACATATCACGTCAAGAACGAGTTCAGGAAGCAAAAAGAGCCTACACGGGAGGCCCCATGAATGAAAATCGAGGCCTGTGATTGGCTGCTACGACGGGCATTACTGTGCCATCGGTTGTCTGTACGCTGATTGGCTGACACGTGTCCCTGCATCTCCCATCTCTTGCTCTTGTGAGACAAAGCCGAGTTTAACGCTGATACACTTGGTGTTTCCGTTCATCACTTCCGAATATCGCTTGCTTATTTCAGGGATTTAGTGCCGTCAACTGGGTCTAATATGTGTCACTGGGGTTGCTAGGCAGAGCGTCAAAATAAATGTCAGAGTTTTGAACATCATAGTTAGTGTTCTGATTCTCCAGATGGCAGCATCGCCACTCTCTATGAAGGTGCCGTCCACCCCCCCCCAGACGCATTGCGAGTGAGAGAAAAGATGGCGCAGTACATTCTACTGCTGATTATGGAGGAACGGAATCCACTCAGAATCAAACTTTTTTTTGAAAACGTAGAACTTCTTGATAAGTTGAGGGGTTACTCCAGATCGCGGTTTTCACCATTTTGGGGGGGGGGGGGGGGGGGGGGGGGGGGGGGGGGGGGGGGGGGGGGGGGGGGGGGGGGGGGGGTCACAGCCCCCCATTAACGGCTAAGTGTGAGGGTTTACTGTACTTCAAATGAAAAAGCTGTTGAAAACCCTACTTCACCTCCAACTCCTGGAACAAAGAAGCCTGGTTGAGGCTCTGCTTGGTCTTTTCTCTTTCTTTTTTTTTTTTTTTTTTAAAATCAAAAGAGCCTTTATTGACTATGGTTTCCATTTATTTCTAAACTCTCAAATCCTTTGTAACAGTCACTCACGAAGTGGAAATTGTAAATTTCCCATGGTCAAGTGAATAAACCATTTTAGGGCTCTCTCTACTGGTCCTGATGGGTGCTGTGTCAACGCAGAGCCTCTCAAAGTAACCTAACAACGATACAGCATCATGGATTTCCTGCATCACCGATGAGGCTGAAGTGAGTCCCTGTCATGTGTGGGATGGTGCCAAGCAACTATGATATTACTCACTTAACAAAGGCAACTATCTTACCCACAATAAAAAGAGAATAAGAGAGCTTACCATTGATTCAAGGTCTCAGGATGGTCACCTACACTCAGCTTCAATCTGTTGTGAAATGAAACGCTCTGTTTTAAAGGTACCAATCTTGTTCCTGATCATTTATAAAATTAGCCCGGGTAATCCAGGGTAGGAAGAAGACTGCTTACACACTTCAGTTGTTCTTGCGCTGTTACCCACGGTTCCCACCGGGCGTGGAAGAGCGTCGGTTCGGCTGCCAGGCAGCTGTTACGAATCGCCACTCCGTTCAAAGAGAGTGATCTCAACAGAGGTGCCATTTCAGGAGCATCTCAGATGCAGCCCTCTGCTCTGCTAAAGACAGACACCGAAAGTTGGCGTTCAACCATGGCTAAGCTGCATCGATCAGATAAAGCTGGCTGGAAGTCAGACGCAGGAATGTCAGTCATTTTTTTAAAATGAAATACCATGAGTGGCCTTTTGATTCATACATCAGCATTCCCTTTACCCATAGAGGCCCTGGATAAACCAATCAGAGGCTCTCAGAAGATATTTCAACCATGAGTGATGACAGGCTCATTTGAGATGCTGAAAAGCACAATATGATCCAGTATTTTTCGGATAATAGCAGAAAGGACCGGTCACAGTGATAAATAGCTCTGGTTTTTGGAGCGGAAGCTAAATATTACCTTATAATTACATCCTTAAACATGTCGACTCCCACGTGGTGTCAAAACTTTTTCATAATCTTGTAAATCCAACTGAACAGATAACACTCTGATGCGCTCCTGAGGTTTCACAGAGTGCTGAAATGAATAATGTAGAACCATCAGGAGTCTCAAGGTTGTTTCATCCAGGCAAGACAACTCGGGTTACATAGGTTTAGGTTAGACCAGTGGTGTGCAAACTCCTGCAGCGACATAACAGGCCCTGATCATCATCCCTCCAACGCCGTGCTTCACAGCTACACTTAGATGTTTACCAAAAAACACAACAATTCGTGCTCCTCCGTCGAAAGGAAGTTTTCATTTCTTATTGTCGCTGTCAAGAAGGTTTGGAGCCCCCTTAAGCATTGCACAGTCTGACAATGCAGCAAACTGGCCACCACATACACTCCTAAGGAGATCGCCAACTGCTGGATGTTTCCCATATAGTTTGGAAATGATCTGGTTGTTGCTAAATTTTACACTGTCAGCAGCAATTCAAATGCTGAAAATCAAAACCATCATAAGTTCAGACACGCTTAAACCACTAGCAAAATAAATCAGACTTGAATCTCAGAGTCCTGGGAGTCTTGGCGCTAACCAGCTTGAAACTGCTCGCAAAGCCCTTCCCCTCCTCAGCATGCTACAATAGCTGATGCTTGAATAGCTGATGAAAGAAGGCTGGGCTTTACCAAGTCAGAACTCTCCTCTGTTAGCACTTAAAGGCAGCTCTCGCCCAGACACCACAGGTTTTTTTTTTCCCACTTTCTGCCCGCCCACCTCTCTGATCTGCTTCCACTTGGTTTACATTTCAAGTAATAACTTCAGCCTTGTCTTCACCAGTGACGCGGCGCTCAGGTTCAAACCGAGGACAAGATGATGTTATATTTATCTCACATCGCGGGGTCTAGAGATTAGGGTCAGTTTGGCCAGCTGACATCACTCCCATCCATTATGCAACGCGATGTGGATTCGCAACTGAACTTACAACTGAGAACATTTTCTCACATCTTGAGTCTTTTGAATGACTTACAAACAGCCGGTGAGCATTTTTATCAGAAGGCCTATACGAGTTATTATTCTAGTATTACTGAACGACAGTCCAGAAGCTACTGTACCGAACAGAGAAAGACTACAGAAATCAGTTTTGTGAAGTAACATGTGATCAGGTATTTCCATGGATGAGTTTAAGCAGAAGCACTGAGAGCAATGTCATCATGAAAGCGATTCAAAATGACATCAGGGAGCACGTTGGATGAGCTCAGCCTAGCCACTAATCATGCTGTTATTTATAGCACCTTCTGGATATGTTTCTATGAAAAAATCTCGTGCATCTTTAATTACGTGTTTTGTATGAATTCCCCAGTATAGAGAGGGAACCAAGGGGGAGCGTTCCTTCTTTATTGGTTTTTATCCGTGGAGTGTTGCCTTGTGTATTCAGAGGTTTAGTGGTCTCTGCTGAGACAGAACACAGGTTTAGTGGATGGGACGGATTTGTTGTCTGTGCATTTAATCGATCAAAACGTATCCCGTGGAAATATCACAAAAATGTCAGAGAGAGAAATAAGTAACTCTTCTTTTATAGTGAAGGGTTTTATTGGCTGAAGTGACCTTTAGTGAAATAATGGTGCTTTTTGTGAAATGTAGATTGTGAGATAGTCAGAATCAAATTTGACTATTATTTGAATTAATCTCCTGTGTCCTGTGTAGAGGTACAGGAAGCATGAGAATTATATGCTATTATCACTATTATTTTTTGGCTGTAAATGGAGCACTGCTTCTTCTTGGACGAAACTTGACAAGTTTATTAATTTCATAGTATGTTGTGTGAGTTCGCTTTTTGAAATGGTTTCAATGTTCACAGAAGACAAAACCACATTGTATCTAAATTAGACTTGTTTCTTAGCCCGCATGCAGATATGTGAAGGACTAAATGGAAAAAAGGGGAAAAAAAGAGGGGTATCTGGGGTAATATAAAGAAATGAAAGTGAAATAGTTCCACTGATTATGACAGGAAATAAGCAGGCTGTAATCATTTCTATAACTGAGATTTACCAAAGTTTAACTAGTGTGTCGTCCTCCCAACATGTGTGCTAACGTGTCACTAAACAGCCAATAAACAAGTAATAAAATAATTATCCGTAAATGACACACTTTTCTTCTTTACTCTGTTTTTGTAACTAAAATAATCAGAGAAAAATATTACCAACTAATAAGCACACATACGGTGCTCCTGTACTATAACTGCAGTCAACATCGAGCTAGCTCGAATGTAGTGGTTATACAAAGAACAGAAGATATTTATAACAAGAAGCATCGCAAACATCTATTCAGTGTTTTTGAACACATTTATTCTGAAAAAGACGAAGGTTTTCGAAGCCACACATGCCTTGGACAAATACAGTGATTACAGGAAATACTTAAACTTCGTGGTTAATGGGGGCTGTGACCCCCTATCTAACAGTGAAAAACCGTGATGTGGAGAACCCCCTCAACTTATAGAGAAGTTCCACTTTTTCGAAAAAAATTGGATTCTACCTCGTTCCATTCCTCAGTAATCAATTCTTTCACTAGCAATTCCTCCGGGGGTGGGGGGGACATCTAAAGACGTCTATTGACGTCTATAGACGTCAATCAAGTTAATTTTAAAATGGCACTGAATCACTGAAATAATGAAGCGATATTCGGAACTGACGAACTGAAACACCAAGTGTATCAGCATTAAACTTGGCTTTGTCTCACGAGAGCAGGAGATGGGAGATGCAAGGACGCGTGTCAGCCAATCAGCGTACCACCGACGGCACAGTAATACCCGTCGTAGCAGCCAATCACAGGCCTCGATTTTCGTCTATGGGGCATCCCATGTAGGCTCTTGTTGCTTCCTGAGACTCGTTCTTCATGTAATTTGTTTCACTTCAGCTCGTGCTCTTCGTTTGAATTTTTTTTTTATTTTCAAATATTTTTTTGAATATTTTTTTTTCCGATGACATTTTTGAAACCTCCGCGATGTGCTGAGACCGTGATTGCTGAGACCGCGGAGTGTGACAGTTTACTGTAAGGCCAAAATTAGTTCAAAGTATGTAATGTAGCGACGGTAGCGCTCACTCTGCTAAAGACTCTAAAGTGTTGCCAAAGACATTTAATATTCAGACACCTCACTCTGACTACTTTTTTTTAAAAACCAATACATTTTAACTAATCTTATCATGTAATTACCCCATTCATTTGCTACTTATGAACTAATTTAACTTTCTATAAAGTTTATGGAATTTATTAACGTTCTGAACTTATTAATGTCCTTAACCAAAAGACACTACAGCTAGCGTAGTGCTAGTTTCCAAATGTCAAAGCAGAATGTTTAGAAGGATGGAGCGCTCTGTGGATTGACCATGAAGGTTTTTCCCACTTGATGTCTGAGGGTGACTTCTCCTCAGGTCTGCGTCCACTCTGTTTAGAGTCACAGACATTTTTGGACAATCATCAAAGGATGGTTCGCTCCAGCTGGCAGGTTAATCCTCTCCCTTTGGTCTCATGGATCAGGGTTTCAGACTAGACTCAGCAAACTTGCTGATGACTGGAAAAAAAAAAATCTGAAAGAGTTGGCTAACTACATCAATAAACAAAAGTATGAAGCATGCATTAAAGTTAAAGAGGTGCAAGAAAGATGAAAAGAGAGACAACATTTTACTAAAACTTCAGCTTAAAAGATACAAGACTAGACTTAAATTTTCTGATTTAAAATTTTGGAAATCAGGCCAAGACCTAAGGAAAGAGTGAAAAGCTGCTCGTTGACGAGCAAAAGCGTGTCGCTCCTAGCGTGTCGTCGCCACCGCACTAATCAGGATGTTGGACCAGGAAGAAGCTCTACCGACTCAACATCTGCTCATAATAAACTTTCTATAAAGTTTTTGTCTCCTCTTTATTTGTTTTTCTAAATTAATTAACTGTCATTGCTATTGAAGTCAGACACATAGGATACGTTCAACCTGTGAAACTCCTGGAGGTTGTTTTACTGATTGTGATCAACGCTATATTGATCACCTTCGGTCGCTTCTTGTCCCAAACTAAGATCTCTCCTCCCTGGAAGAATCACATAAAGACTTTTCCAATCCATTCACTTAGAATCTATTTCCGTCTTTTTGTGGTTGTTTTTCCATTGTCCTTTGAAGCACCGTCATTGAGAAACCATCAGAGATGTTTTACTGCCCTGATTTTACAGGTTTTTCTCGTCACAATCAGTGCAAAAAGGGAGGAAGAAGAAAATAAAGAAACGACTGATTTCCACAAAAAGATTCTGTGTGCAGTCAAGACAAGCTTTTACCGTGACAGATAGCTACAATTCAACATAGCAAATGTAATGAAAATCACTGCTGCGCCCCTCCTAGGAAGAAGAAAACATTTCCTGCCCCCCTCCACCACAACTATATATAGTATCATTTGTCTATAAAATTGTTATAAGTACACCTCTGCACAACACTGTATCCTTATTACCATTAAGAGAAACAATAAAGAAAGAAATATAGATCAACTTATAACAAAGAATAACTTTATTAAAATAGATTTTTAGTCTGTAAAGATTTAAAGTGCATCAATCCCACCCAAGCGCTACATCAGCATCGTCAGATTTCCTCGTCTTAACTTTCTGCTGACTTTCATTTGTCTCATTATCTCCATCTCTCTCTGTCTTTCTTTTCATCCCTGTTAAATATTTTTCCATGGTGTCTCTTGAGGGTTTGTTCTCTTCATATCTCCTGCTCTGTGCTGTGTGCGCATGGCCGTACAAAACAAACCTCGGCATAATATAGCTAACCAGCGGTGCCAGGTGGGAAAAGTAGGATTATCGTACCAGAGACTCAAACTTATCGTATTTTGAGGGAAAATATCGTACATGTCCCATAACCACAATATCAAGCCCAATGATGCGCTATAGTCAAATATAATCACTCTGGTGATAAACAGCGTCCCACAGGCACTCACAGCTTTGTGGCGTAAGTACAATATGGGTTAACGGCACCACATAAACACAAACTCACAGTTGCGTTAGACTAATGTGTCCCCCAAAAACAAATTAGAGGTGGGAACTAGGCGCCAAATTATGAGGCCTGGAGGCGATTTTGGAAACTAATTTTTCCCCTTGGTTTTTCTCTTCTGCTTAAACTTTGTTTTAAATCTCGCTCACTCGACTTCCTGATCTGGTCCTGACTGTGAGCGTCTCGTGGGGCGGGCGCAGCTGACCAATATAGCTGAGGCAATAATTTGAAATGGTCAAATTATCGTACATTTGGCCTTTTTTGGATTATTGATCGTACATCGTACAGAGGGCCAAATTATCATACAAATACGATAATTATCGTACACCTGGCAGCGCTGTAGCTAACAGTCCCTGCTGCACACTGTGACAATGAGAGCGCCACTGCCCCCCACTGGAGTATATGTGTAATTACACTTTAATCCAGTACGACAAAAAAGAAAAAAAAAAAGACTTGTTCCCCGGGGTCACACACGATCCCCCTGGCACCACACCGCACCCCCCCCTATTTGAGAAGGACTGGTTTAGTGTAATGTGCGACAATCTCTGAATCTGTTCCAAGTTTAATGAAGATTCACAACCATTTTTCTCTGAAATGAGCAGTTCCAGTATTGATTCTGGTGGGGGTTGAAAATGTGCATGGCGAGTCCAAAACAGGGCATCAGATAAGACATTCATTTTGACATGTGACAGACTCGCAGCTGTGCGTCGCTGCGCTGAAGCTCCAGTTGAAGCTCCAGATGAAGCAGAGACGCTGCCATGACCTGCAGAGGTGTCGACTGTGTTCGTTTTAAAAGTGAGACTCTTAAGCAGTTGTGTTGAGGCTGAAAGAGACTGTGCAGGCGTACTTGTCTCCTCGTTTAAACTCAGTCTGGAATTAATAAAGGGATCAATAAAGCGGGCTACTGATGCCATCAGGGCCAGGACTTCTCCTCCCTTTTGGACTTGAGAACATTGTCTTGACCTGAACGCTCATCAACGTCTACATTTGCTTGGTTAGATAAGGGACATTCAAACTTTCATTAAGCAAAAAAAAAGTGTTCATCTCACTGGAGAAGTCAAGGTCAGGACTGTCGTCTAACTGCAGCTCCCCCTGTTTTGCAGGATTTAAGTTAAGAACCATCGGCAGTTTGTCTTCATATTTAATTATGGTAAACACACAATCCTTCTTATGTTTGTAATTCCGTTAACTGAACCACATCCCCTTAAATAAATCTGCTGTTGCGTTAGATAATGCCATTTCTGACAGATTTGGAAATCCAGGGTTAATAGGTTAGACAAAGACAAAAAAAAAAAAGACTATTATGGGAAGACTTTTAGTTGTAAAAGGCAAATCAATATTACAGACACATTCACATTTAAATATTATGTCATTCTGCCACCAGGTTTTTTAATTCAAAGTTGAAATACCCCATATAGATTTTTTTTTCCGATACTTTAGCAATAATGACTCCACATCCAGCCGTAATATCTGCCACTTAGCAGAGGAATTAATTACCAAGCAGATGTGATCGATTGCAGGATGCTCTCACGGAGAAGATGAATAAATTTCATTGTCTCTTGTAAGTGCATTGATCCACACGGGCCGACCCAGCTGTCAGATCCTGGATTTGGATGAAATTAAACATCACATCAGAATCTCTCCATTTACCATCACGTCTGCGCTGACAGTGAAATAAGCCCCCCCACCCCCCACCTGTGCATAATCGGTAAACAGGAAATAAGTGCAGACGTATGACAGGAAGTAAGAGAGACATAAGATGTAGGGCATCGAGTCCGACTGGTAAACAGGGAGAGTTAAATAAACAGCGCTTCACTTCTCGTGACGCGACGCCGCTTGAGCAGGTTTTTAAAGCAGCGATCTGAAATGAAGAAATAAATAAAACGCATAAAAGAAAACTTCACACTGCAAAACATTGCGTTTTCGCCTCTGAGAGGAGTTGATTTTCTTAAAGCTCACAGTCTGATTACATTCGATCACTGCTTGAAGGGACTGAATTGAGAAAAAAAAAAAGGGAAGAAGTTTTTGATTACATTAATGACTGTCATTAGGCAACACTTGAAGGATGATAGTGTCATAATTTAGATCAGCGGGGTAGCTCCCAAATTGCCAGGCTGTAATTGCATCACAGATAACATCTAATATGATTCCACTTTAAAATATTACACACAAAACTCAATTGCCACATCACGTATTGTTTCCCGTAATAAGTCATGTATAGATGGAACAATAAAACGTGTCTTTATGCTGCGTAAATAACACCCAGACTTGTCATTAGACAGGCACAATAACCAGCTCTGCTCGTGGTGCCATCTGCAGATACTTTCTGTTGCGCCCGCGTCCTGCTCACCGAGACTGTCCCTGTCCGGTCCTGACGTCACATCACGTTTAACCACAGCCGTCTTTGTTTTTGTTGACTGGGAACGGTGACTGGCATGTAAGGGAATTTTCATTTTGAGCAACAAATGATCTTTTTCATGAGTGACAGAAGAAGGGAGGGGGAGATCGACAGACGGATTGGTGCAGTGTCTGCTGTGGTGAAGGGAGAGCTGAGCCAAAAGGCGAGGCTCTCTGTTTACTGGTTGATCTTTGTTCCAACCCTCACCTCATCTCACCTATGGTCATCAGCTGTGGGTGATGACCAAAAGAACGAGATCGTGGATACAAGCGGCGGAAATTAGTTTTCTCCGTGGGGTGGCTGGACTCTCCCTTAGAGATAATCTGAGAAGTTCAGTGATTCAGGAGAGACTCAGAGTAGAGCTGCGGCTCCTTCACATCGAGAGGAGCCAGCTGAGGTGGTTCATTTGGTCAGGATGTCCCCTGGACGCCTCCCTGGAGAGGCGTTTCAGGCATGTCCAACTGGGAGAAGACCACGGGGCAGACCCAGGACACGCTGGAGAGATTATGGGCCTGATCTTCGGCCAAATCTCCTAAAGCCGCTTTTAAGGGATAGCGGGTTGCAGGAGAGGCGCCCCCCCGAAAATGCAATCTTCCACCTTTGCTAAACCCGCTATCCCAACTCAGCTACACGCTACATTATGCATAGGAGTGGTTAGAGCATTCCACCTGTTAAACCAATGAGTGCGTCAGCAGCCATTGCCTTTAATGCGCTTTCCCAAACCTGTCATGGAGCGTCTTTTCATCCAGATCAGAGCAGCTCTCATGTGCAGCTCGTCTGGGACTCTGCTGTAGAGCTTCCTCCTCTTCCTTCCTCCTCCTCTGCACTGATATATAAATATTTTTACATAGACAATTCCTATTGGCTACCTGAAAGTCCCAGATAGTTGGTGCGCTCCCAGTAAACACAATCTGGTCGTCTATGGTTTAACTGGTGAGCAAGTTGTTTAAGACGATCTCTGCTATTTTCTCAGGGGTTCAACTGAGGCCAGATCACGCTTTTATACAAGAGTTAATTTGAGAGGCATTTATGCACGTCCACTTGTGACCAGGTGGACGCACATTGATGCCATTTGGACGCGCTCTTGTACACGCCGACATGTGGGTTGCAGGTAGTCTGACCACCCGCTATACTTTTTCCTAAACCCACGATTGCAAGATACCAAGTTTGTGGAAAGGGCAAAAGACACGCCCATTGTCACACCTACAAAGTAAGTAAAGGAGTCGGCCAAAATGTGTAGCGGTTATAGTGGGCGGAAGATTGCATTAGCAGTTAACGTTCCTATACGGGTAATTTAAGGGTAGAGCCTAGTGTTAACGGGTAAGGCGAGTGGTACGATCAGGGCCTATATCTCTCAGCTGCCCTGGGAACGCCTCTGGGTTCTCCCAGAGGAGCTGGTGGAGGCAGCTGGGGGGAGGGAGGTCTGGGTTTCCTGCTAAGGCTGCTGCCCCTGCGACCCGACTACGGACCAAGCGGAAGATGATGGATGAATGGATTGATGGATTGAGCTACAAATGTTATTCCTTCCATTCTGGCCAACAACATCTAAAAGACTTGAATGTAGCTTCCTATCCAGTGGTTTGTTTGGAGATTCACGTCTCCCTGCTGCAGTTTTTTTTTTAATTTTTTTGGTTTGACATCAGCCATTGAGGGCTCAGTAGGGGTGTCGACTGGAGCGTCTAACTCCATCCTCTTAAAACCAGGGACCATGAAGCCGTATCTCTGTGGTCTATTGACGCAAGCGTGTCACAGGCATCTCAGGAAGACGTCAGGAAATCGTGTCAAAGTTGTGGGGAAAAAAGGGCAGAATTTGTCTCCTTTTAAGTTGTCAAGACAGCCACTAGGCTGGGACAGGAAAGACAGAAAAAAGAGAGCTGAGGCAGGCTGTCACTCCATCACAGCCGTAATACAGAAAGACAAGCCACTCACACCCTTAACTTTAAGCAATTTTAAGGCTGCGGACCTTTCGATCTGCCTGTCTTGTGCCAAACTCAAAGTCATAACGGGAAGTTATGACTTTTTCTGCAACTCATAATGCGTGTGCTGCAGTTTCTCTGCCAGTTTCTGCTCGTTTCTGATCTGCTTCAATTAACGAAGAAGCCCGGGAATCAAATAACGCGCGCGGCATCATCTGCTGAATTAGAATACTGACTGCCCGAAAGTGAAAATACTACGCTCGCCGAGCTGCATCATAAGACTCGTCTGCAGCAAACCACTTGTGAAAAACCAACAATCCTCTTAACACAAAACTAGCCGGGTAAAATGCTAATGCGCCGCTGTCTGATAAATGATGGCTCCTAGCGCAGAGCTGAATTTCCAATTACTTTTCTGTGGCTTCTCCAGTGGGACTCATACCGCCGCACCTTTTTAAAGGACGGAGGGGTAAATGCAAAACAGCCGCTGTGATCCAGCGACAGCTGAGCTCCTGCAGCCTTTGATGTGTGAAGTCCTGAGTGAGCGCCAGCCTGCAGCGGCCACGCAGCGTCCGTGCAGGTTGCGTAGCCGCGCGCCCCGAAACTAGATCCGACAAAGAAATCGGCGGAGGTTTGAGATGAGACCGTCAGTCAAATCTTCTTGGCATTGTTGTGACGTGAATGTGTTTAACACCCACTTACAGGCACGGCCTTTTTTTTTTCTTGAAAACTATCAGCAGTGTTGTACCTGAATACGTTCATTGATTGAAAGTTCATGAACTAGTTCATATTTTGTGCGAACTTGAACTGAGCGTGCTCTCTTTCCCCTTCATAAGCGTCAGGTGTAAACGAGTTCATTTGGGCAGTTGTTAACGACGCTCTTTCAAAGTTCACGCACGGTCAAAACCGTTCCAGGTTTCCAGCGAACCCCATTTAAAATCCACCACAAACGATCCTAATATGTATTAAATACTGCATGTATTAA
The DNA here is from genome assembly GCA_018398805.1 of Hirundichthys speculiger. Taxonomy (NCBI): domain Eukaryota; kingdom Metazoa; phylum Chordata; class Actinopteri; order Beloniformes; family Exocoetidae; genus Hirundichthys; species Hirundichthys speculiger. The sequence goes on from JAGFBZ010000489.1 coordinate 1,057,087, forward strand.
AGCAATCAAACATGGCAACACGGTCTGTCGCTTCTGTCACGCTAACAATTCCGTCATCAAACTTTTAAAACGATCATGAAGGAAGATGAGAGCTACAGTCACCCAAAGCCAAGGAGCGCCCCGACTCCCGGGGTGGGGGGGGGGTTGAAATATTGAAATGGGGGGGAAAAACGTTTGCACCTTTAGTACCTGTTTTTGTTTTATAATAAAGACCATTTGGCAGCAAGTTGTTCCTCATATTTTTAATATACTGTAGAGCAGTGATTCCCAAAGTGTGGGCCGCAGCCCCCTGCTGAGCTGTCGTGGGACTGCAGGTGGGCCATGAGAGGTCATTAAGAATAAACAAATATGTTTAAATTCTCGATCTTTTTTAAATATGTTTTTAATTACTGTAAAATATTCATGACATGATTTAAAAACATTAAGAAGTAATAAAACAAACCAGTTAAGTCTTATTCTACTGTCATCTTAACTTAATATGACCTTATAATATGTCACCTTATTTGTTGACCCCCACATTAATATCGGATCATGGCTCCTTGTTCTGTATGTTGATCACAGTTGTGATTAAAGGTTTCAGTGGGCTGCGGTGATTTTTCACATTTCAAATTGGACCTTGGTATTCGGAAGTTTGGGAATGGCTGCTGTAGAGAGAAGCTGAAATGGAAATTACAGTTGTAGATGGGCTGTCCCTTCAATGCTAATGTGAACCCTGGTTGGTTAAGGATTCAGAATTGGACACATAGTTTTCGACAGGTAAAATGGATAAAATAATTGCCATTTGTGGTGGTGTAGTATATGGGCAGTGGTAATCATTTTGACAAATAACTCCTCGCAGCAACATTAAAAAACTAAAAATTAACTATTTCATTATTTTTTTGAAATGGTGAACTAATATCATTTTAATTTCTGTGAACTATGAACTGAACTAGTCCATGTAGAAAGTGAACTTGCCCAACACTGACTATCAGGTGTCTGTAGAAAACTCAGAGAAATGCGTCGCAGAGACCCGTTAGCTCCGGACAGCGAACAAGTGCAGCCTCATTTTCAGCAGAGCCGAACAAAGCAGTCGGGTGTTTTTGGCAGGTTGCCTGCTGCCGTATCAAAGGGCCAAGTTGCTCTTCGTCCTTCACTCTGAAACTCTCTCCGCGTCGTCCTGCGTGATGTCGACCGCCGCGTCCTTGTTTACGGGCTCTTATTTACTTGTAAAGCCTTGAAATAAAAAAAAAAAAGACTCCATTACAGCTAAAAGCTTTCCTTATCCCTTTTCAGTTTCATTTTATCATTTTTATTCATTTTGCTCATTTGTTTGTTTATTCACGGCTGTTTGAAAAGAAAAAAAAAGAAAAAAAACAAAAAAATTTGATTCATAGGTATAAGTTGAGAGGTGTTGATTCCCTAAATTCATTCAACTACAGGGTTTAGAATAAATCCTTAATTCTCGACCTGTATCTTGGAAAATAGATTCAACGTTATGGTCCGTTCTGGAGGCGTGCACACCCTGAAGTGTGCCTTTTTCATTTCTCAGATTTTATTATGCTGAGAAGGATCCAGTAGCTTTATGATTGTCTTTTATGGCTGCAGACGCGGCGGCTCCGTCTTCCTGTGGGTCCTGTTTGCACTAGAAACCAGCCAAGTCCCCCCACAATGGCAGAGGCTGCCTTCCTTTGATATGTCAATCACACTGACAGACAGCACTTATCTCCCAGCGAGAGCGAAATGGACCGAGCCCCCGTGTCCCTCCACCACTCCATCCAGGCGCGCAGAGCTCAGTCTTTTAAGACTTCATCAGTTGCACATCACAGATAAGGCCGCGGAGGTTGTGTGGGCGGGGAGGTGGTTGGTGGTCTCGGGCACCTGTGCGGCCCGCGGCCCCTCAGAGCGTCACACCTCAGCAAGATGTCAGTTAACGGGGCAAAAGCGCCAACGCCACCCTCATGAAAATATATTTTTCTGGCTATGCAGGTGCACATTCATGCGTTATGGTGGTATGTTATTATCTCCGCCAAGGAGGTTGTGTTTTTGCTGGCGTTTATCTGTCTGTCTGTCTGTGTTCAAGATAACTCAAGAAGTTATGGCTGGATTTCTTAACTGCTCTATCAGGAAATAAAGCCTCTATGCGTATGGAGTATACTCCTTCATTACCTCCACCAAGGAGTTTATGTTTTGCCGGCCTTTATCTGTCTGTTTGTCTGTCTGTGTTCAAGATAACTCAAAAAGTTATGGATGGATTTTGATGAAATTTTCAGGAGTTGTTAAAAATGTGAAAAGGAAGAACTAATTTCATTTTGGCTGTGATCTGGAAGAAATCATGGATTCTGGATCACTTTCAAATTTTCGATAACATTGTGGTAGAGTCTCTGGAACAACCTGAAAACCCGAGATTCCGACCCGACCCGAATTGGGTCTGGGGTCCATTCAAAAGACGTGACTCCGCGTTTGGGTCTGAATCGGTACAGTTAGTCTCGGGTCTGGTCGATGCTCTCTGACAGGCTGGATCCACGTTAACTTGAGAGAAGTAAAGATATTGGTGCTGGCAGCCGATGTCAGGACTCGGGGCAGTTAAATGATTATTTATTAACATGGCGTGTTTGTCATGAAACAGTCGTGTTGTCGTAGCGTGTTATTACCAGTTTGCCCGGCAGCTGTAAAGCACAACGGATTACCAACATGACAATGTTGGATAAGAGAATATGTTCACGACACGTCCAGACCGGTGTAGGCTATTAGCATTAGCAGTTGCTACCACTAGCATCTGTATCCACAAAGAAAATAACAATGTGGATTTATTGTTGTTTACATCACGTAGCCTATGTAGCAACTGAACCGGGTAGAAGAAGACAACTTTAGCAAAGAAAATCAAGTTTTATTCAACGCTAGACAACTTTTAATCATGAGCAACTATGCGCTGTATTGTCTCGGTTCTATTCAGGTAACTCAGTTTGGTCCATGGTCGGAAACTAAAAACTCAGGTCGGGTCGGTTCCGGGTCCAAATTTGTACGGGTCCATTTGGGTTGGGGTCCACTTTCATGGACCCGTGAAGACCTCTACATTGCGGTCAATGGGGCCGAAAATTTTGTTTTTTTAATATCTCCACCCAAAACTCATGAAATTAGACTCAGGGATTGACAGTGGGAACCTCTATCAAATTTCAAAAGCTGATCCGTATCTGATCCAGAAGGCAGATTTTATCACAATCTGTAAATTGCTATATGGGAGAACTGTTGTGCTTGGTGGAGGTCTGCGCTCTCAGAGTGCTTTTCTAGTTTTTTTTCTTTTTTATGGGGGTCAGAAGGACGAGGACGAGAGTTTTGGTTGCACACATTCAATATTCATCTATGAATATTCATCAGATTTTCTTGGCATCAGCGACTCTCTTCAGTACCACAGGTGAATCTCTCATACAAGTGAAGAGAGACATTCAGAGATGCGTTCAGAGACATTTAGCTCTTAATGTAGCATTATTTTACCCAGACACATTGCTTCCTTCAGTCATATTAAAATGAAAACTTTGGGCCGCCCCGGTCGCGCAGTGATTGGGCAGGCATCCCATATACAGAGGCTACAGTCCTCGTGCGGCTGGTCGCGAGTTCGACTCCTGGCTTGTAATCAATACTGGGAGGGATTGAAATAGATATAAGAGTCAGGGAAGTAGGTTTATCTTTATTGTTTCTATCCTATTGTGCATGTCTAAGGGCAATTGAGACCATCTGTTGATATCTCACTTGATGTTTTTACATATAGGACCAAAATTGCCCTCGTATATTTTTGATAAATCTTTAGGTATTCGGATCCCCATTTATTTAATGTCCTTTGAGTTCCATTTCAAATCATATCTGTTCAGCACGTCTCTTTGAGGAGAGTAATTATAGCTTAAAATTGGAGTTTTTTGCACTATCCAGAATAGTATCCAAATTCTTTTAGTGTAGACATTAACCTAGAGATGCTAGTCCCTGGCTCTGTTATAAGCAATAAAACGTCATCTGCATAGAGCCAAATCTTTTGCTCCATACCTCTGACCACTATTCCTTTTATTACCTGGTCATCCCTGATTGACTGTGCTAAGGGTTTGATAAATAGGGAGAAAAGAGCTGGGCTGAGAGGCCAACCTTGACGGCAGCCTCGCTCAAGCTCAATAGGCTGTGAGTTATGTCTGTTGATTTTTATCCTGGCATTTGGGGAAAAACATAGGGTTTTAAAACATCTAATAAAGTCTTCTTTAAATCCAAATCTTCTCAGCGTCAAATATAGGTACTCCCAGCGGACTGAATCAAACGCCTTTTCGGCATCTAGACTGAGTACTACAGCTTGTTTTTTCCCTGTAGTCACATGATCAAGTACATGCAGTACCCGTCTGATATTGTCTTGCGTCTGTCTCTCGCGTACAAAGCCTGTTTGATCCGGGTCCACTAGTTCTGGTATAATATGTTCTAACCTTTTAGACAGTATTGACGCATACAGCTTATAATCAATATTCAGTACAGAAATTGGTCTATATGCGCTACACTCTTTTTTATCCTTACCCTCCTTATGAATGACTGAAATGATTGCTTCACTCCATATTCTTGGTGGTTCAGCCTCTTTTAAGTGTATAGCTAAAGCAATCCAGAAGTATTGGTATTATTTGTTCTTTAAAGGTCTTGTACCATTCAGCCGGGAAGCCGTCTGTACCCGGTGCTTTGTTAGCCCTTCAACCTAGAGATTGCCTTTTCTATTTCTTCCTTTGTGATATCTGTCATTAGTGCTTTATTCTGTTCTTCACCTATGGAAGGTAAATCTCTTTATTCCAGAAATTTATTTAATTCCTGAGGGCTAGTTGTATTTGGTTCCCTATATAGTTCTTTGTAATAATTTTCAAAAATGTGTTGTATGTTCTCTAATTTGTGGCATATTCTTTTAGTTCTCGGGTCTCTAATTTCAAATATAGAGCTCTCTGCCTGTTGCTTCCTTAGCCTCCATGACAGGAGTTTTAAGGCCCAAGGACTGCTCTCATAATACCTCTGCTTAACAAACTTTGCTTTTTTCTCTAATTCCTCTTCATAGAGTCCATTTAGTTCCTTTTTGGTGGTATTAATTTTATTTAGGGTGTGGGGGTCTTTCCCTTTCACATGTTCACTCTCCAACACTTTAAGCTTTTCTTGTAAATCAGACAATTTTTTTTAATTCTTTCCTTTTTCTTATGTGATGTGTAGTGGATAAGCTTCCCTCTGGCTCAAGTGCTTTATTTAGGGTTTTTCTTGTCTCGAGTCTTGACTTGTTTCACACCAAAATCTCAAATCTTTTCAAACTATCTGCTGCTGTAAACTGATTGCTCTCCAGTCCTATGAAGACTCCTCTATTCATTCGGTTATTAAAAAGTGTAGAATTGTTAATGTTCTACCTCCAGGTCAAAACAAGAGCAAATATAAATCATCGTCTGACAAGTTGTGAGGGAACACTGAGAGTCAACGTCTCCTGAGATGGACATCACTATAAAACTGTCAAAGCAGACGGGAGCATGTGACGCAGGTTTTTTTCTTTTTGTTACTTTCTTCAAGTTAAGAGAGCAGATCTGACCTCAGACGGGACGATGGAAGCCAAGAGCGGCTACCGGTGAAGCTGACTGGGCAGAAATCAGCGCTGACCTTTGACCTGAGAACGGTTCAAGGTCAGGCCCCGTGTGTGTTCGAGACTGTGGAACATCACGGCAACATCTGGTCGTCAGACTGGACGCAGCATCCTTCAAGGTGATGCTTTCCCGCTGCAGTCAGGAAATGTAATTTAGACAGAAGCAGCTGTTGCCGTGATGGAAATTAATCATGAGAGCATTTTGTACACGAGTACGGAGACGTATGCTCAAGGTGAGCCGCATTCGGTCGTAAAAACACAACTGAATCCGTCAGAAATTCAGAAATCAGTTTTCCTCAGGGGTCTGATTTGGTCAGCTATGCAGCATTTGTGCACTGATGGATATTTTGTGGTATAATGAAAATAATATCAAATCAAAGCACGATTGTTCAACGGTGTCGGCAAATTCAGTATTGAGGGATTTATTTTTTGCATTCTAGAAAGTGTAAGTGATAAAATCCTTCAAACTTCTTTCCATCTAAAATATAAACAGCTGAAATCTGGATTCAATAAGTATTGTAAATTAGAGTTTGTTCACAAACCCTTAGCGGCACTGATGGGAGCGTCCAATTCTACTGGTGAGATCCTAAAACACTGCTGGTTTACAGGCACCGAGGCAGACAGCTCATTTCAGCTCGGACCAAAGCAGCCTACCAGGAACCGTGCAAATCAGTGTAGAGCTGCAAAACAAAGCCTAATTTTCCTGCGAAACACGTGCAGAAAACAGCAGTTATGCAGTTTAAGAAGCCAGACTGAAATCAAGGACTTCGCTTTTCTCAGTGTCTCACATTGATAGAAATAGTGCATGTGTGGCGGTCATGTTGAAGCAGTTCTCGGCTTTACTGCCCGACTCATGCGGGACTAGAATCAGCTGGGGACCTGCTGAGATCTGATGTAATTACAGAGGATATCTGGGATTTTAATCCAGTGCAAATGCATCATGTCTGTGGCTTGTAAAGCAAAAGTCCCACTGCAAATTACTTACCCTATTTCAGCCAACACAGAGGTCATGGGACAGTTTTAATCCCATGGGAATGCACATCTCAGTCATTCATTTGTCATTCATAGCTTTAGTTTTCACAGCTACGCTGATGACACGCAGCTGTGCATCACTGTGTCTCCTGAAGACAGAAGGCCAATCGATGACCTATTTAAATTTAGATATTAAATCCTGGATGGCAGAGCTTCCTGCAACTCAACGAGGACAAAACCAAAGTTTTATATCCTGAGTAGAGATCTTAAAGGAACAACCCCAAAACCTGAGGTACCAACCCTAATCGGGTCTCGGGTCCATTCACAAGATGTGACTCCAGGTTCGGTACAGTTAGTCTCAGTCCGGTCGGTGCTCTCTGACAGGCTGGGTCCACGTTTACCTGAGAGAGGTAAAGATATTGGTGGTGGCAGCTGTCACTCAGCCCCCCTTGTCCCCGCCTCCTTCCATCCAATAGGCTGTTAAATGTCAGGTGACAGGTCAAGTAAAAGTAAACAAACACGTAGTTTGGTTTAGCCAATGTCAGGACTCTGGGCAGTTAAATTAATCATTCATTAATGTGGCGTGTTTGTCATGAAACCATCATGTTGCCGTAGCGTGTTATTAGCGGTATACCCAGCGGCTGTAAAGCACAACAGATTGCCAACATGACAATGTTGGATGAGAGAATATGTTCACGACACGTCCTGACCGGTGTAGGCTATTAGCGTTAGCAGTTGCTACCAATAGCATCTGTATCCACAAAGACAATAACTACGTGGATTTATTGTTGTTACATCACGTAGCCTATGTAGCAACTGAACCGGGTAGCAGAAGACAACTTTAGGTAAGAAAATCAAGTTTTATTCAACGCTAGACAACTTTAACATGAGCAACTATGGGCTGGATGGGAGCATGCCTATGTTCCCTCAGCCCTATGTTCCCTCAGCCCTAGTTTTCCCATGCTCAATCAGTGGCTGAGTTACCACTATTACCCTAATGGCTTAACACAGGCACTAACGTTACCAAACGGCTATGTTAAAGTACCCCACTAATAATGTCCAGAATGTTACCAAACTTCTACAGTAGTACAAATAGTGTTAGTACTCATAAAATCAGGTGTTAGAAAGTTTGTAAGTACACCAGAAATTCCAGACATTATTAGTGGGGTAAGGTCATGGTGCAAAAGACCCTAGGTTGAAATTACTCTGAATCATCTCTTAAAAAGCGACATAAAACTAAAGATGACTTGACTTAGAGTTGCATTTTGAGAAAAATCTTAGAAATGAGGGAACATAGGGCTGTGGGATCATTGGGCTGTGAAAACATAGGGATGACCCCGGCTGGATTGTCTCGGTTCTATTCGGGAAATATCTTGGTTCTGTTCGTGGTCGGAAACTAAAGACTCAGGTCGGATCGGTTCCAGGTCCAAATATTGCGGGTCCATTTTGGATCAGGTTCTGGACTTAAGATAGTAGCTCGGGTCGGATTTGAGTCGAATTTTCACAGGTCCATTCAGGTTTGGTTGAACCCATGAAGACCTCTAATCCTGAGGCTAAGATAGAGGAACATTTTGTCAAAATTACAAGCGTTGCCTTTGAAGATGATGGCTGGGAATTCTTGAGAGGAGATGAAGAATATCTAAAGTGGTTCCCAAATTTTGATGAGCCTGTTGGTTATTGTGGAGACGATCTGACAAATTTTGAGCCACTTGATTTCATTTCTCTTTTCCTGAATGATGAATTCTGGAGCCTCTTCACCCGTGAAACATCCGTCAGTGTGGAGTAGGTCTTTGTGCTGTGCCTTGCAATGAAAGATACCACACACTGAAAAACTACAAGCAGTGCCATCTTGATCATTGAAGGTCTTTGAAAATAATACAATTCCATATGGCCCCCAAACAGTGCCTAAAGATTATACAAATTGGATCAGTGAATTTATTTCTATCAAAAATTTTATTTCATACTGAATATATTTCACATTGACTGCTGAAAGTATTCCCTTATCTCAAACCGCTCAAAGTATACCCTTTTGAGATCTTTATAAGAAAATGGACATTTTCCAATATGGCCGCCACCTGTTGATGTCACAATATGCAAATTAGTTGAAAATTTACATACAGCCCAAATTTTGAGTCACACTGAACTATTTTCTCTATGACAGTATACCTCTATCTCAAACTGCTTTCAAGTTATAGCCTTTTGAAATCTTGATATCAAAATTGTATATTTTTTTGAAAAAACTCTGGTGCCTAAAGGGTTAAAAGAAATGTATATCCTAATTTTGGGGGGCTTGGAACGGATTAGGTAAATACATGGAAAACGCGCCTCTACTTATGGAATTTTCAGGTTACGAAACTACTTCCAGAACCAATTACTTTCGTAAATAGAGGTACCACTGTATTTACTTTAACTGATTTGCACAAAAAGGTAAGTGACTGACCATTTATCCGTGAATTGAAGTGGCCCTGCCAGGCTCTGCAGCCCCCCTCTCATCATCCTACAGTTAAAGTGCTGCCTCTCATTTAGAGATGGCACCGACACGGTGGACGGCATATTTAGCATCTTTTCCCCCGTGACTCTTGAAACCATCCAGTCGCCCAAGCTTTAGAGGGTTTTCCTAATTACCTCGATTGTGTTGGACTTTTAAATAAAGTCATTAAAATGAATTCAGAGTTCTTTTTGAGGCTATCGGAGGCCAGAAGTTGTGGGCCATGTAAAAAAGGGTTCAGAGAGAGGATAATTACTTGTTCGGGTTACAAAGTTTTTTTTTTCCATCTCGTGGGAGGTTAACTTTTGATAGTTGGATTTTGCTTTTTTGCACCAAGCTTACAGGGGTCACAGAGTTCAAGCAGCTATAAAGGAGTACATGGAGCTAATGGGGACTGGAAAGTTCATTAAGGGAAATAAAAGGCCTTGAATTCTGCTTCTCATTATTTTGAGCAAATGGACCAAACTAAGTCGATGCTTGATTTGAGAAGGCGAGCAGCGAGCATCAAGTCACATGGACTGATTTAGTCGTACACCCAGCGTTTTTGGTGACTGGAATTGTATCAGCATTACTCGTCCAATATGATCCCCGTTTGCATCTACGGTGACCAAAAGTTGTTTTACTGGGTCAATTTTTCCATCAAATGTTAATTTGCTCTCTCAGAAATCTCTGCTCATGCTGAACTGATCTGTGATCTGTGATAACAGATTGTTAAACAAAAGAAATCTACGTATTCCAGGTCAGACAATAAGTGCTTGCTGGTTTTAGCTCAGAGGGTCCCCCTACAGGCGTGGAGAAGAAGTTGCTTTTACAGTGCCGTCCAAGAAGTGCTTGTATGGTCTTTTTCTTGATTCCTCTCTTGTTTTCTCGTCTGTCATCAATCTTGAGTCTCTATAATGATGTCAACTGTTTTCCAGTGTCATGGTTTTAATTAATTTACTTGCAATAAGATCTTATTTCATTGCAGTTATTATAGATTTGCTCCCAAACTGGAAAGCCTTTCTGCCTGATTGCACATAAATAAACAAAACTAAGTCCAGATGCCAACAGCTTCCATTAATTCATTCATCTGCCTTGTTTTATGTCTTTTTGCTCTTCACATTATCTGATGTGGTCTAAGAAGGCCTGTGATTGGCCAACATTTCCCATCACAGACTACATTTTCCTAAACCTGAGACACACCAACAGACTGGTCTGATGTCCACTTAAACGTCTGACCAGGTTCTGGGGGAAAAAAAGATTACTTAGGTTCCTGTTCTGACTAAGGTTTTGTTCTGATACCAGGGGATTGTTTTTTCTTCCCACTGTTACTAAGTGAAGCTCCAAGGGAACTGCAGCGAGGACTGAAACTGTGGTTCTGTAAATCCATAGAAAATAAGTTCATTTTACTTTAGTTTATAGTTTACATTTCACGCTTTTTCTTTTTTTCCTTTAAGAATGATGTCAAAGTGTAATATAAACATTCATCTGGGAGCTTGTAAATGTACTTTCCAGAAGTTTACAACCACGGGTCAGAGCAGTCCCAGTAGTGTTGACAGAGTTGAGTCTCTCACTTAATATGAAAACCAAATGTTAAAAGGGGTGTGATTCTTCCGTATTGGGTATAGAGAATCAGGGCAAAATGTGGTGCTTGCCTTCGTTTTGGTGTTACGATAGAAATTTTGAAAGGAGGTGAAATTGCTGTGAAAGTTTTGGTGCAATATGGAACAATAGAACTGGCAGAAGGTCCCAGTGGAATCACTGACAACCCAATGAGATCCTAATGGTGTAATAGTAGAAAATATGGACAAAAATATAAATTCAATAGCAGTATTTAAAAGAAAAAAAGAACACACCAAAAACCAGCAAGCTATTTTACTGATGTGTTTTTGGACAAACAAAGCCTAAACAATGATGGCAGACTCATAGAAAATCATAGACGTAATACCAGTTACATATTATTAAATATGTAAATAAAGTAAAAGTACTTATTTTACAGAAGTGTAGTACTTCTCTGCTCTTCCCCACTTTCTGCAGTTTAACTGGCTAATGTTAGCGAGCTAACCCGTCATTTTATATGCTTTAGTAGGAAGTTGAAGTCATTGATGTAAATTTAGGGCCAATTCCAATTCCTCTCTTAAACCTCAGTCTCAACCCCCTTAACCCTCAATCTTTCAAGACATGCTGGCTGCAGACCTCCACTGTGAGGTCGCTTCCGGTGCAGGCTCCACTGTCAGGCCGGCTCCACTGTCAGGCCGGGAAATGCACGGGATACATTTCAAAATAAAACGGCGAATGCGCTTCCGTTTGAATCGCTATCCTGACAAATGCATTAATTAGTTCATATTAGTAAAAATCTATCAACTCCTTTTCTATAGTGCATGATATATATAAAATTTATAAAGTAAACTTTTGTTTTGTCATTTTTGGTCTGTGTTTTCCTTTAATATTGCGCATATGTGTCCGTAACGCGGTCATTTTGATTTATTATGTCCAAATCTGGAACAAAAAGTCATCCATGACCTGTATTAATTAAAAGAAAAACAATTAAAGCATTTGATCTGAACAACTGACTTCGTCTTTTTCAAAACACTTCTCGTTCTTGATTGACATATTGCGTTGTGGCGGAAAATAGGCTATGTCAAAAACCAGGGAAGATAAGAACATGGTTTTAATTTGTCTATTATTAAAAAAATATCACCTGTAAATAAATATTGTACACAAATAATGCATGAAGTTTAAAAGAAGTGAATTGAGGAAAGATGGATCAGTTCCGTGCCATATAGATAGAGGGGATCATTCTCGAGATCTGTGCTACCGCAGTAAAGTTGGTTTTATATTCAACATTCGCTCGTTTTTTCTGTTTCTAATCATAATAGCGCCATGAAAACTGCACCAATTCCATACGGACTGGTATTATATTGTAAGGATAACTAGCCCGAACATTTCACAGGTATATTCAACTAACCAACCCCCGCGTTTGGGGCAGACTTTCATTAGAACACCGCTGAATGTCCTTCCGAATACCGTGCGCCAGCCGGACAGCTTGGGGACCGTCTTAAAAGTGCGATCCCTGATTTTTCAATTTAGAAAACCAAAAGAATAATGGCACCACAAATAACATTATACTACTTACCTGTTTGTGAGGTGGTTTTTTGATCTTTCACAACCACTATCTACTATGAAATCATGTAAAAAAATATCTTAAATATTATTGGTATACACTGAGCATATTTTAGGAATATTTCTCAATTTTATTTTGTAATAGCTCCCTGGAATTGCAACATAGGAAGACCAGTCAACTTTTATTCGTTAGTAAGATTAGTATTGATCTTTCACAATCTTTATTCCCCATGAAATAATATGAAAAAAATTACAAACTATTCACTGAGCATTTTTTTAAGCATTTCTGGATTTTATTTTGAAATAACTATTAAATTTCAACATACCAACACCATTATACTTCTAATGTGTTTGTAAGGTCTGTATTGATCTTTCACAACCATTATCTAATAGAAAATATTCTGAAAAAATACCTTAAGTACTATTAGTATTCATTTAGCATTTGTAAGAGTATTTCTGGATTTTATTTCTAAATAGCTCCCTGGAATTTTAACCTGCCAACATCATTCCACTTCTCATGTGTTTGGCAGGTCTGTATTGATCTTTCACAACCATTATCTGATAGAAAATAATATAAAATACCTCTAAAGGCTATAAGTATTCATTGAGCATGTCAAGTAGTATTTCTCTATATTTTGAAATAGCTCCATGGAATTTCAACCTACCAACATCATTTTACCCTCTCGTGTTTGTAAGATCTGTATTTATCTTTAACAACCATTATCTTAAGTAAATTTGTGTAAAGAAAATACCTTATAGTTTGTGTACTATACAGTATATCCAGTACTTCACTGCCTTATCATTCAACTGTCTTTATTGCACTGCTTTTTGTATATATAAACACATATTTGATCATATTCTGTATTTTTGCTCTTCATCGCCAGAAATTTAATTTTTGGCTCGATGTCTATGCTGATTATGCTCCTGTGCTGCTGGAACACCCAAGTACAGCTAGATGCATCCCTAACTCTTAATATCTGTCATGTTATCCAAGTGAATCATCAAGTGATCAATGAGAAAAAACACACCAAGTCACAACATGATCAAATGTTCTGCAGACAAGTCTTTATTTTTCAAGTCACTCATCTGTGTGACATTCACAGTAGGCCAAATACTTTCTTCTGTCCATAATTTCTTCACAAAATTTCCACATGTCCTCTACGTTATAAAATCTGAACTTGAAGGGCTCCAGGATGGATTCTTTTTCAAAGTCATCCACTTCATCCTGGGACAACCCCCTTAATTGTAGAGCAGCGTCAACCTGGTTCTCCTCCCCCATGCTCAGGACATCAGGCAGGTCCACTTTGGCAGAGAACAAGTTTCCGTTGGCCTCAACCCACTCTGCTGCCTTTTTGCAATCGCAAATAATGCGATCTTCAACGGCGTCCTATGGAAAAGACAGAAAGATGTCTGTGCCATGCTTCAGCACCAACCGTATCTGAACAATAGATACTGTGAAAAAGCTTACTTCTTCCACTGGTGTGTCCACATGAGCAGGTCTGACTGAAACCTCAGCCTGCTGATCTTCTTCCTGAAAATATAAATGAAATAATCAGTTGTAAAATTCAAAATACAAGGTTCAATTGTTGAATTCACAAGATTCAATTACTTGAATTTTTGTTTTGGGATGAATAAAGTATTTTAACATTTCATTTTTTTCCTTTTCATTTCAAAAAGAAAAAAAGATCCCATCATTGCCCTCCTCTAATACTGTAGGTTCACCTAGACATACTAGTGAGCTCAAAAAATGTTAATTTTCCAATCCAAACGTGCATCATCTAAAGACTATTTTTAAACTGCAGACAGCAGGTCTGAGCTTAATGTGTGAATAACATATTCTTTAAAGCAACCCCACAATTCCAGTACAATTGGAAAAAAGATTGGTTAACAAAGTAAGGGGAATAGAAATGCTGGTTTCTGACCTGAAACAAAAGACGAAATCAAATCAAACTTTACTTATAGAGCACTTTTCATGCATTAAAACAACACAAAGTGCTTCACATAATAAAACAAAAATTGATCAAGTAAATAAAAGTGTGCACACACATGCCAACACACACACATCAATCCATCCATCTTCCTCTCACACCCACCCATAACCCCACAACCACCCCCACCCATGCCCCATTAGTCCCTTTAAAACCATAAAAGTTAAAAGAAAAATGGCCAGGTACCTGGTGAGGAAACTGAGCAAACTAAGATGGAACTCAAAATCAAAATCTTACGCTGGATATGTCATCCACCTTCCTCTTCTTCAGCCTAAATACTGGTGGCACCTCACCTCGCAGGAGGGCTTTTGATGCCTCTGTCCAGTGGGCAAACAGCTTTCCATTGCTCAAAAAAATGATTTAACAATAGAAATAAATTAAAAACTCTTAACAATTCCAAGTCACTCAAATATCAAAATTTTTGCAGTCTCACCTTCCAAGGTCAAAATTCTCCATCAGTATGATGCACCACCACTGACGCGGAAGTGGCATGTCCATCTGAAAAATGGAAATGAAAAGAAAAAAAAAAATCACCTTATGCTACAATAAATATTTAGTTGTAATATTGAGCTTAATTTGATTGCATGAATCAGCTTACAATAGAAAAGTCATAGGGAGCGTCCAGTGTGGTGTACAGGGCATTCTAAGTAAGTAAAACATTGTAATTTTAATGTAAGGATTTCCGTAATGCACACAGAATTACATAAATGTTCTAACAAATGTCTACTACCATCAACATGAAGATGCCACAGTCAATCCCGTATGTTTGCCGTGGAAAACCCTAGATAAATATCAACAAGAAGTCAATTCTGTAAATACTGTCATACAGTACTAAGGTGTTCAATTAATATATTCATACTGTACATTATGTGTCATAGGCTACATATTTTATACTCTTACCGGAATTTGTAACCCTGTTGCCTCTGTCCATTTGCCAGGATTTAGTGACTGGGAAAGCTTCCTAAAATACAGTTACATTAAAAAAAAGATATAATAATCATTAAAATGATCAATATGAGCTCTTTTGATGAACATGCATCACTGGTTCCAGTCCAGAACAGACCATTCATGCATCCCTTTTCATGCAGTCACACCCCACATATTTCAAAAGACCTTTTTATGCTGCAAGTTTCTTGATTCAACTGTGTGAAATCTGTAAAAGTAATTAAATTTATGACCATGATTTTATATACAAAAGAATAATTATACTTATGTTGCACCATAAAAAGGCTGTCATACAGATCTGAACATGACCTGTTTTTTTTTTTGTTTTTTTTAAAGAGCTCTTTAGAACAAAGAACACAAAAGAACATTTTTTTGTTAGTGACCTCATCAGTCCCCTCATCTCCTCATCACCAAATCCTAATGGTGCTTCAGCACATTTGGAATCAAGAAAGGCTATTTCTCTCTGTGCTGGTTTCAAAACCTGTAATTAAAATCAGTGACATCTGAAACCCAACATTGTGTGAAAGGACAACATACCACATATAACACACCATGTGACAACAGCCCTGCAATGGCATGCTTTTGTTAACATTTAAAATACATTTTCCGTGACATGCAAACCACCTGTTAATAAAGCATCACAACTTACAGAGACCAGGAAATGCCCAGGTTTCCACACAGGAATTACAATGGCATCTCTGATTGAAGCATCATTCTAATATAAAAGAAAAGTGTAAAAGCTAACTGTTAAAATGCTCAAAAAAAACAATCAGAATAAAATTCAGCAAGAGAAGTTGCACTTACAGGTAAGCTTGCGAGCGGATCACACAAGGTTGGTCTTCGCCAGGTTGGTACAACATAGAGGTCAGCCACAAAAATGGTTTTTCCCTGGATAATGCATTTCAAATGTGATCAAATATACATAAAATATAAAACGACAAAGTATAATGTGAAAACATTTATGTATTATACCTGTGATTGAGCAATTTTCTCAATAACTTCAAAGCATGCATTTCCTATCTGCAAACCAAGCAAAATACAAAAAATTTGGCAAGGACATACTAACATAATCAAAACAATTAAATGGGTTCAAATGTTAACTCACGGTTGATTCCATTTCCTTGTTCAATCCAAGCCCCCAGAAGTCAGCTCGGGTCAAGCAACTTTTTCCTGTTTTTACAATGAGCTCGCCCGCTGGGCTGTCCGCATCCAAAACATATTTAAGCTGATTTTTGGAAAAAAAAAAAAACTTATAACAAGCATAACATCTAAAAATCATAACACAGGAATATGTGTGGTAGGGCTTCAAGATGAGAAGCTCATGTCTCAGTGCAATCAATACATCACAAAGCTATTTTTTAAGAATACCAGCTGCTTTTGGGCAGGATGAAGTTTGAAGGTCCATGATGCTCGGCATGGCCTCACATTCTCACTTTTTGTGATCATTTCACAATGTGGCCCACAGGCATTGGTGTCTATAAAAAGGAAATTAAAAAATAAGATTTTGCCAATACTATTTTGTGTTAATTAAAAAAAAAACAAAAAAACCCCCATAATACTGACCTGTGTTTGGGTCTGACAGGAGGAGCTGCTGAGGTGTTCCAACTACTTCAGGATGATTCTGTGAAGGTATATCTGGTGCTGGGGGTCCTGAGTTTAAGAAATCATAAACAGGCAACATACAGTAAGCATTATATATTCAATTACCACTAAGAAAATAATACTCTTTAATTTTTTTTTTTTTTTTTACCAAATACAGCTTGTCCAAATTTGTCCAGTGTGATGTCTTGCAAACGATGTGAGTCACGTCCTCTCCGTAACTGCTTTTCTAAAAGCTGTGCATTTGTTTTGTTGTTTCTGTGATGTATTAGGTTTCTCATCATAAAAATGTGTGTCGAGGGTGCCATGTTATTCAGGAAATAGTTGTTTTTGCGCATACATGAAAAAAGTTGCTCCGCCACCTGGCTATTCAATGAACCCTGAAGTTCTGGAACCAGGTTGATCCTCCTCAACACTTCCTGTGGGTCTTTGGTATTGGCAAAACGTAACGTAATGGTCTGGGGAGCCAGTACATGGATGTCCATCTTTATGGGGACTCTGCAACATTTCAGTCAGCCATGGTAGGGAGATCTTGAGTTTTTTCTGCTGAGCTGCTGCAATGTTCTGTGGTGATGATGCAGCCAATCTCCCTTCATGTGGTTTGAAAGGTAACACAGCTGGGCAACGTAGGTTGACATGAGTAGCCAGACCCCGAGCAAAGTCATAAACAGTGACATTTGGCAGGTGTTTCCAGGATAGGAGGAGGTCAGCAAAATCACGTGGAGACTCTGCACGCAGGTTAAACTTCAAGCTGTACACCACACCATGTAGGCAGAGAATCACTGACCACCCACCTTGAATGGAAAATTGGAAAAAAAAAATGATTAATAGTAAATGTGAAGGTAGCTAATCTTAAATAGTTATCATGGAGTTAAATGTAACCCTTACCAGATGCTCCCCAGACTTTCTGGAATATCTTGTCGTATGAGTGTCGTGTCTTCATCTCTTGCCTCAGTCTAAGAATCAGATCCATCCGCGATCCCTTCGCATCCAAATTACAGGCCTTGCAGAGTTTTCGCACAGTTGAAACCTTTTGAAATACAGACAAAGCAAGATGGTATTACACAATGCAACTCAAATCAACATACATGCATTTACAACAACTCTACCTTCTGCTTCATCAGCTCATCCACCAGCCGGTCTTCTGACACCATGCTGACTTCAGCTTCAGTGGAGGACTTAGCAGAGGATGCCTTTTCAAATTCTGTATTAAGCACCATGTCAGATTTCCGTGTATTCTTTCCAATCCATGGGCCCCAGTACTCAAAACTAGGTTTTACACTGAAACTGTTCTTTGCACGACCTGTGAAAAGGAGGTGTGACATACTTAATAAGCTTATGTGCTTTGCTTCATTAAATGAGGGCAATTACTAATTTACAGAAAAATAAATATATTCATACTTTGGACAAAGCCACGAGAAATCATCTCCAGCTGTACAGAGTCCCAGAACTCTGCAATGTTAACTTCACCAGTGAAGTTGGCAGGGGGATCTTTAATGTCGCTTACTGAAAACAAGAATTAATTTAATTCGTTTTGAGATTAGTATATGTCCCTCCCAACATAAGACACCGTGACTAACCAGGAAAGTTGAACACTCCTTTTTTGTGAAGGTCCATGACAACTATTGGAGGATGGTAGCCACAGCAAACACAAGAAAAAGCGTAATCATGGCTTGTCAATGCCTCAAAGTGGTAGTAGGCACACATTACATTATCTCTGGCAGGAATTGTCACCTTCCTTAAGCCTTCAAGTGCATTTAATACCTTGGATACTGAGACATTGTTCTACAGAAGAGGCAAAAACAAAACAAAATTAAAGTTATAAATACAAATTTAACACATATATTTAACTATTTGTCATAAAGATTATACTTGGCATACCTGTAGGTTAAGTCTCAGGTACACACACAGTTCAAGGGTCAATATAGTATGGTCATCAAAGTTATGTAGACCATCCTGCCACTCTTGGTATCTATAGGTCATGTGACACATTGGACATCTTCGGAAATAGGTTGATACATCTGGTGTAAATAAATCAGGAGTACATCATGAACACAATGTTACATTCTCTGCACACTTACATAATAGCAGGCAAAACACAAATTACTTACTTTCAATTACCCCATTCATGGTGATAATTCTAGCTTTACTTGAGATCCTTGCTGAATCTTCAAGATTTACAGTTCCTGGACAGAGGGCACAAACTGTCTCTGCTGGCTGCAGCTCTGTGAGGTAGTCTGTGGGTGGTTTTTGTTTAATAACATTATCTGGCAGGTTAGCTGGAAGATTTTTATGTCTATATGTATACTCCACAAGTTTTTTGAAGACTTCTGCCGATGGTGGATACACAGTATCTTTGTGCTTTTTTGGTGTACTGGTGCTTGTGTCATCTGTTCTGAACACATCCCGGTTTGTCTGAAATAAATGCCACTTGCTTATGTTTTTATGGACGCATGACATCCTTGGTTTAGCACAAGGGCAGTGCCATGTGTTTCCTGATGAATTGTATGTTACAAATATCCTCCCAAGGCGACTGTAATGGTGCAAAGTTGGCTCATGGACTGAAAAAGAAAAGTGCTTTGAACTTTCCTCAAATGACACTTGTACACAGAGAGGGGCATGTGCTGCTTGTGCATATTTTTGCCTTTTAATACAGGTGGACTTTTTCTGATCACCAAAAAATTTTAAGCGCACCATTTCTGTTAAGACTTCTTCTCTGAGGCATTCTTCAGTGGCTATGTTGCTGCAGTATTGCAAAGAGCGGATGTGTTCACAGTGTGTAAAGGTTAATCCACTTCGTGATGCCATTTTGGAGTATTGGTTGCATTCCTCCAGCTCGCACAGAACCTTGTGTTCTCGACCCCAGGTTTTGTTTTGCACATGTATCGGAACTGAAAAGCCATGCCCTCCTTTTTGGACTGCAGAAATCCCTTTTTTGGCATCCACACAGACACTCTTGAAATGATCAGTTTCTGTTACATCCTTTGATTTCTTGGGGTGCTTCCTCTGGATGTGTTTGGCCATGTTTTTCTTCAAAAAAGTAAGTGAACAGAGGGGACAGTCAACCTTTTTCTGTTTGGATTTTTTGACTTGAGTCTCTTGGGCAGTATGTACACTAGAGGATGAAGCTAAAGAAGATATTTTCATATGTGTGTCTGCCGATGAGTCGGTTGCAGATGTTTGAATCGATTGGTCAGAGGGATTACTGCATGTAGTTGTATCTTGTTGCACAACAAGGTCTGGAGATGGGGATAATACGGTCGGTGGTAGCAGAGTAATGGATGCAACAGATGAACTTGGTTGCAGGGAGGGCAAAGATAAATCCTGACTTTGTTTGGACTGGGCAGCAGCAGCAGAGTTGGACATTTTTTGTATGGGACAAGACTTTAAGTGTGCTTCCATGTCTGTCCTTCTAATAATGGTATTGTTACAAATAGGACAATGATAATGTCCCCCATTCCTGCAGTTCAAATTGCAGCGGCAGATCTTCTTATCTAAGAGTAAATCCAGTAAATATTTAGATTAGACAATGACAAACAAGTACACATACATACATACACTAACTAAATATATATTATGTATATATATACACACACACACATTTTAAATCTGAAATACAGTGGCATCACCTTCAAATGCAATCCCGTTTTTCATGTGGGACTCCAAATGCCGCTTAAGTCTGGCTGGTTCGCTTGGTTTGAACAGGTTTTTGGGACAAAGGGGGCAGTGGAACTTCTTGCAGCATGTTGTGCAGCGTTCCACTGGAGGCTTTCCATCACAGGTTATTATTGAATGATGCATCTAAAACAGAAATAAAATGCATCATGTTTAATTCATAGCACGTAAACTTAAATTCAAATCAATGTATACAACCTACATACTCAGGATGTCTTTGCTTACAGATAAAATGGCCACTTGCACCAGATAGTGTGAATGAGGCCTAACTTATGTAGAAGAATGACTACAAAAATAGTGCACAATAGGCTTAAGTCTGGCATTAAAAACCATACCCAAGTGAAAGTGGCTAAAACAAGACACTGAAGTAGTTTTGTGTCTTAGAAGCAAAATATAAACCTATTGAAAATAAAAGAATTCAGCAAGCTTTTCTAAAGAATTTCAATATTAATTTTGTTTATGTAGCTGTGCATACAACAATGGTGGAATAATAAAATCAAAGTGTCATGTAGTCCTACAACATTTTGGTTCCACTTCTGCACTTAAGCAGGTGAGATCGCTAATTAGCAATAGTCGACAAAACATCATGACGTGTTGCAAAGTGTTGCCATCATCGTGTTGATGGCTTGGCTGTCTCACACATTTACGTTTGAGTTCACAAAGACACGTTTTCAACTTTGCGACAACGCCGAGCCAGTGCATGGACAAACAAAATTTTGAACAGTTACTTTACGTCATGCACTAAAAAGTTAATAATCCCTGAGAATCTAAGTGTTGCTAACCGCCATTGGTGAAAGTTAACTTTGACGTTAGCCAACTCTGCTACAAAACGAAAAAATAATTAGACTTTAAGCCTAACATTCGGTAATTTGCACCCCCGTATTAATTACTTTTTTAACGCTATTTTAACGGCACCTATATTGACAAACAAACACATAAAAACATGCATTTACTCTCTGTGGATAAGCGGATCAGCAACTTACCGCAACTCGGAAAAGACGTTGTCAATTGGGTCTCCATCTAATTAAAAAGCAGGTGGGAAAAAAACGCTGCACTTCCCGTCCTGACAGTGGAGCCGGCCTCTCAGTGGAGCCTGCACCGGAAGCAACCTCACAGTGGAGGTCTGCAGCCAGGTGCCTCTCCAATCTTTGGCCCTCAATTTTAACGCTCGAAAGTTAGTGTAAGGGTTATCTTGTGACTTAGAAATGAGACACCCCTTGAGTGCAGTTATGTTTTCAGACTGTAGGGGGCGGCCTCATGGCAAAGCTACATCCAATCTGTCAAGAAAATGACGAAGAAGAAGTAGAAGAATAAGATGAGAAAAATAAGATCAAAAAATCATATATATCTATATATATATATATATATCTATATAGATATATATATATATATATATATATATATATCTATATATATATATATATATATATCTCTCTATATCTATGTGTGTATGTATATATATATATCTATATATATATATATATATCTAAACAGACAATAAGATGGTTTTGTAACATTTATATCTTTATTAACTACGAAAAATACATTCATAGCTACCTTTTTTGGCGCCATCCACTTCAAAGATGTCTTGTCGAAAATACACAATGCCTTCTGGGTAGCCCTTACTTCCTAGGGTGGTGCTGGAGAATCTCAATATTGAGGGCAATACAGCCCTCAAACTTGTCCATCAACTTGACTTTCTAAGAATTGAGACAGCACTTGCTCTGCACGGGAGCACTCATTTTTGAGATTGAGGGTTAAGGGAGGAATTGGAATTTACCCTTAGTTTCCCCTTAAGGATTGTTAGTGTTATTGAATTTATTCAAACTGAATCCTGTTGTAGGCTATTCATTTCAACATTGCTAGACACTCAAACAACTACCTCGTTGCAAATGTCCATTTCAAGACAGTAAATGTTTTCTAAACCCCGCACTAAACCACTACTGTGTACCTATTTTAGGACCTACATCATTGTTGCTGTTTGTGTGCTCTGAAATTACACTAACAAATGCTAGAATGGCAATGCTGGTTCTTTTTTCCAGCACTGCAGCTTTTAGTGCTGAGCTTCCTTTTATTTGCTTCTTTTATGAAGCTCAGACATGGTGACAGGGCAAATAGAGCTTATCGTACGTGAGTTGGAACTAATACGCACAATAATTCTTAACTGACATTGCAGTAATCTTTCTGCATGACTTGAAAATTAAGAAGTGGCAGCGGGAAATATGAAAAAGAAGAACAAGGCTGCCGAGCGAACCAATCACACGTAAGCTGTGGAGTTCCCCGCTACGTTGTACGTATTGTATTGGTGGCTGGACATTAAGGTATAAATCTAGCTTACTATTTTTAAGGGCATAAATGTGTCCTAAAAAAAAATAATCCCAAACTTTATCTTTCAATGTATGGTTCAACATGAAATACTGAACCATGTTAAATTTGTTGTTTCTTATTTACTCTAGAAGCTCAAGGAAATTATCACTCCAAGAAAACAAACTGATCTATATGCAAAAACTGAGAGAAAAGTGTCAAAAGTCCTATGTGGGTTGTTTTGGACTGAATGAGGTCATAGCGGGTGGAGCTGCGTTACCCACAGCGAATGCCGTTCCGAAGTTCACTCTTCGGGATCCCTGCTAATCGATCAGAGCATGATATGTTCCACTGGGTGCCTGGGAGCGAGTGCCAACAGCAAATCCCTCTGAAAATAGAAATATTTTTCTTGCTTTGGATGGAAAAAGGTTATGCAGGTGTCAAGAGTGATGCGCTTGGCCCCAAGAAACCAGTCATCCATGTGCACTAGAGGAGATAGCCTAATCTTGTCACAGACTCGAGATTCGGATGGAGTGTGGGAATAAAAGTCTAAAGTTTCTGTAGCAATGAGGCTTTAAGAGTTTATTTCATTCTCAGCCCAGGCAAAAACAAACAGAAACTCTGTTATTTATTTGATTGTCCTTGAAATTACTTTGATTCTTTACAGAAGACCTTCATCTGTCATGTGGTAGTTTTTTACATTTTGTTTGGTTCCCTCTGTTCCATTTTTAATGCTCAAATGTTAAATGCAGTGCAGATGGTGTTTATCTGTGACTCATCGTCTATCTGCCCCGTAGCCTGCTTTCCACCGAGGCTCTAGTTTCTTGTACGGTGAAAATAATGTACGTTTTATTCAAGCTGTGATCATCTCAAGGTTGTTGAAGGAGAAGTTGCTGATTTTCAAGTTCTACTGTGATTCCTGCTATCCCTCCTGACTTCACACTCATGTCAGTCAAGTGTCTTTGTTGCCTCTGAGTCTCAGCTGTACTTTACGGACGACACAGGAAGCTAATTCCACATGCTGTGGTGGCAGGGCTGGTGTTAAAAGCAATATTCTCGGAGGTCCCTCAAATGTTACAGAGTGGCAGGAATCTTTTTTTGTTTTTTCTAAAACCCGAGATGTTGGCTTTCAAAAAACAAAGGAAACAATAGACAAATCCCTTATCAGGCTGTGATTCAACCCTTAAACTCTCAACAGCAGTTTCCAGTGCAGAGCAGAAGCTCTGGTTTGACCCTTACAGCTCCTCAGGCATGATTGATGGGCCGCCAAGCATCATTTATTTATATACTGGACAAAATCATTTAGCCTCCCATTTCAACAACCCATTAATAAAACAAAAAATATATCTTTTTTGCAACAGCTAATTAAAATCATTACTTTTTGCATATAGCCGAAATTATTTTAATTACATACATTTCCTCTCTTATTTTATTTTTTGTTATTTGGGTCTTTCATTAGAGCTTTCATGAGTCTCTTAAGCCCTGATAAAAACCTGCATTAATATGCACGCACCCCGAGAAATCCAATCACAAGCGGCCAGGAAGAACTGGACAAACCCTCTGTGATGTCACGCACAGATTTTCCACAGAGCAGCTTCAATGATGACAGCTAGCCCTTGGCTATGCCGGCCACTGCTTGACTGGCATAAATTTGTTGCTTCCCCCCACAGTTGTCATCAGACACCAAAACCACTTTTGCACCAGGCTGTAAATATATATCTTTCTGCAACAAAGTGCAGTTTAGCACGGGGCCAGTGGAGTCACTGACAACCCAATGAGATCCTAATGGTGTAATAGTAGAAAATATGGACAAAAATATAAATTCAATAGCAGTATTTAAAAGAAAAAAAGAACACACCAAAAACCAGCAAGCTATTTTACTGATGTGTTTTTGGACAAACAAAGCCTAAACAATGATGGCAGACTCATAGAAAATCATAGACGTAATACCAGTTACATATTATTAAATATGTAAATAAAGTAAAAGTACTTATTTTACAGAAGTGTAGTACTTCTCTGCTCTTCCCCACTTTCTGCAGTTTAACTGGCTAATGTTAGCGAGCTAACCCGTCATTTTATGTGCTTTAGTAGGAAGTTGAAGTCATTGATGTAAATTTAGGGCCAATTCCAATTCCTCTCTTAACCCTCAGTCTCAACCCCCTTAACCCTCAATCTTTGGCCCTCAATTTTAATGCTCGAAAGTTAGTGTAAGGGTTATCTTGTGACTTAGAAAGGCCAGTGGAGATGTGCTCTCTTTTGTAGCTAACCCCTGGTGGTCAGTAGAGGAAATGCATTTTTTTTTCTCTGACTGTGATTGGTTTAACCTGAAAATGTGAATGTTGGTGCTTGGTTCAGTGATCAGATCTCACCTTCCTAATCTATATGCAAATAATTTTCATTTGCAAACATCAAATGTGCAGCTACTGAAAATGATAAGGCATAACTCTCAGGGAGAAAAAAAATAGGAAAAACAAGATGAAGATGATCCACCACAACTGTTTTATAAACATATAGACACATGTATGTATATCCATCATAAATCTAATGGCGAAGAACTTTATTACAGTTATCTGCATGCAAAATCAAATGATCAGCCAATGATGTTCTTTTATTAGAAGCAGTACCAGAACACTTTTCTGTTCAGACCACGAAGAAAATATATAGACTCAAGCACCCAACATTAGCTCCCAGTGTTTCCTGGGTAATCGGACCTGAATCTGTCTTGAAATGTGTTTAGAGCTTGCATTAGCAGCGGACACTTGTGACTGAGTGTAACTTTTGAACAGGTTCTCAGTTGTCTCTGCCATGATGTCCACTGTAGCTGTTTGTAAAATAGTGCCACAAAGTTGTTGCAAGAGGCGACTAGTTTGGAGGTCTGAGGTTAATTTGGCTGCTTTAGTTGACAGCAAGGAGGGAAGAGGCAGAGAGTGAGATGATGTCTCCTCAAAGCTAGCAACTAGCCCTTTGAATGAATGGATCTTAATGGATTCCCATTAAAGTGGGCTCCATTTCTTCTTCAACAGCAGCTGTATGATTCTTGCTAACGTGTCTGACTTCATTTTTTTCCATATTTGTTATTCCTAAATGACATGTGACTAGATTGTATTTTCACAGCTTCTGAACTAAGTCCCTCTGATTTTAGCTGTCACACAGATGCCAGCGAATAATCTGAAACCAAACAACATCAAGTGAACTTGATTGTTTTACCGGTAATGAGGCAGATGAGATGAAGACCATCTTGGCAAGGAAGGGCAAGGTGTCTGTTACTGCCAGCAACTCTGCAGACGAATTATACCAGCACAGATGCTCCGACTATTTGCTTTGGATCCAAGATCTGACTTTTGCCAGCCAGAAAATCAAAGCGAACTTACATCCCATCTGATTTAAATGCATCAGCCAGTTCAATGTCTATGTCAGAAAGTGGAAGATCAAATGTTTGCCAAGTCATTTGGCAGCGTTTGCCTCTGCAATGTTTGCTCATAATCATGACTTAGGTTTTCTCATGCTTTCAATATTTCAATAGATTCTAAGTTTTTGATCTGATGGATTTACATCTATGGATCAAACGTGGCATTAGACGGTCCTCGTCGCTGCTAATGTAAAATGCATTAGTGGGAAGTTAATGGAAATGCAAATATCAATAACATCACCAGCAGCTCTTTTGTTATTTATTCCATGTAATAAAAGGAACAAATTAACTTCTGCATCTGAAGCCCCCAAAGATCCTTTTGGCATTTTTAAAGCCCGATCATCTCTCTCCCACAGAGAGGAAAATGGAGCGTGTGGTTATTTCTGGCAGCAATTTAGATGTGAAATCCAGAGGCTAGTCTGAAATACTGTTATATTCTTTTGGAAGAAGCGTTAATTCTGCACTCTACGGTAATTATTGTAAAAAGGCATTTTAGCATATTTCATTGTGAAGTCCTGAATAAAAACCAATAAAACCTTAATAAAGACTGATAAATAATCACGGAGGGACATTTAAACTTTGACAAAACAAGAAGGTGTTATTATAGGCTGGTTTTATGTCGATTTAGTGATTTATAAGCTGTTTTTGTGTTTAAAGTCACTTGACTGTCGCTCTGTTTGTTTTGGAGTTAATGTAGAGGCTGCTGCTCTGGTCGAGGCCCCCGCCGTTTTCACATCATGTCCCTTTGTTAAAATTGTTGCCTTGCATGACCATAAACACACTGTAAAGTGTGTTTATGGTCATGCAAGAAATGGTGTAAGAAATCTGACGTCCAACAACAGATGGTTGGATTTTTTTTTGTCTGCATTTGCATTCATAGTTAGAGCCATCATCAAGCTAAACCATCTAGTATGTATATGCAATTTAATCTTAAAGCAGAATTTTTTTTTTGTGGGAGTGTGAACGGTGAATGTGTCCTTTAGTCCTCTGGCAGTAAATTTTAACATCCTTTATTAGCATCCTGAATCCTGATTTCATCAGAGAGGACTAGAAAAACACCAGCAGTGAAACATTTAAAAACAAGACAGTTAAAGAGACACAACAGTGAGGGTGTGGTGTGTGCTGGGTTGTGAAGTGTGAGGGGTGTTGTGTAGTGGATTGTATTGTGACAGTGAACAAACTTAAAATATGATATGTGGGAAGCAAAAACTACTAACAAGAAGACTGAATGAACACCTTTTACTAGGGATGCACATGGTTAACCGTTAAACCGTTAACCGATAACAGTAACTCTGATTAATACTAATGGTCAATTTTGTTTTAAGCTACGTAATTTAATCAACTCATGGGGGCGTGTCGACAAGTGCAACAGCCCTTTGATTTGTCAATTCTACATCCGCGTAGAAAAGAGCGCGTCATCGAAAAAATGAGGAAGTACCCACATCTGTACGATTCTGGTTCTCCACGCTACAAAGACAGCACATATTCTAGTAATTCATGTAGGGAGATAGAGATGAATGTGGGTCTGGATACGGCCGAGACGGTGAGGAAGTGGAAAAACGCAAGAGATAGGTTTAGTAAGTTTAGCTAGTTCGTGATTGTTGCTCTTGCGTTGTGGCGTGGAATAACATAGCGGAGACAGCGCTAGTATAAATCAAAAGTGACAGCGGTATCTCGGCGACAAGCTGACGGCGACACATTGCCGCGAGAGTATATAAGGGGAAGTGTCCGCATGCGTCCACGACAATGCGCGTAACATCGCAGCAGCCAACCCTCCAGGACTTATTGGTTAACGGTTTTTAATTGCTAAAGGGCGTCGGTTAACGGTTATAAAAAAAATCCAAAATGTGCATCCCTACCTTTTACCAAGCTATAGACCTGTATATGGAGAATTGATGTAAGCATTATCGATTGATTGTGTTGACAGTAGAGGGGGGGTGTTGGGAGAGGGGCGTAAAGCATAAATGTGTCCGTGCTCATATACACTCACATGTACCAAGGAAACTGTCATCACCATTACCATCACCATTCTCCTTAAACAGATAGTTGGATATTTAGCATGAGAGTAAGCTTGTCCTTGTTGCTCCCTTCTTGCAGGAGGCTGATCGGTTGAAGAGGGAATGCTGCGTGGGTATGTGGAGTAGCTGTAGACGGTACCCGGCTCACAGCTCCAACCGCTCACCTTTTGCACAGTAAGCAGATCCGGCAGCTCTTTGGAATCGGTGGGCCAGCAGCTACCGCCTGTGAGTATCCTTCATGTGAACTGTGAGCTGAGCTACGTATAAGACATAGATAGAGAATGTATTGTATGTATAGTTCACTGAAGTCAGTAGCAATTTCATCAGTTACATCAGTGCTACGTAGACTTCATCTGAGTCTTTGGAGGCTGACAAACACAGAGTCAGGGCTGGGACTGAATAATAATGGTAAAATACAGTAGCACCAGTATTCCACGTCTTGTGGATTTAAGAGCTGACCAAAGCAGTTTCCCACAACAAGAGGCAGTGACCCTAACGATGGAAGACCTCCAAGAAACAGTCTTAAGCACCAGGCTCTGACATGAGACACGCTCACTGTCTATTTCACTACTTTTCAATTCAGCTTATTTACATAATGACAATTTAGAACAAATGTTTGAGGCACATGCAGAGGGAGCAGACAAGTCAAAATCGAGTCCAAATTAAATACAGCACACTTCAGCCCAGTTACCTCGTATACAGTGATTTCGATCCAATTATAATCTGCTTTAATGCAGTCCAATTACATATAAAAGTAGCTATGAAATGCCAAATTGTAAAAAAGTTTTCTTTCAAAGGAAAACCAAGAGATCTCATCGAATAATCGTTCTGATCCAATGCCCCATCCTGAGCATCCACGAGACAGTGCAGAGGAGGAACTCCGTTTGAACAGGATGAGTCCTCCAGCAGAGCCAAGCTCCTAGAGGGCGGCCATCTGCCTCAGCCGGTTGAAGGCTGAGCGTACAGGACAGGGTTATAAAGAAGCATGGAAACCACTAGACCAGGGATACCTGGCATTAAAAAAGAAAAAAAGTAATATAGGCAGTAATCGTATATACTTGTATGTCCGTTTGAAATGTAAGCCTAAGCCGATTCAGATGAATGGGCCGTGAACAGAACTGTGCAGACCCTGATGAAAAGCTGAGGGGATCCATTTATGTGAATCAGGTGAGTTTGATCAGGGAAAACATCTAAAACATGCAGGCCAGCAGCCCTTAAGGAGAGGAACTGGATTAAAGCTGTTTCAGAGGGACCCACTGCACTAAAAAGTACTTTGTTGGGATAATACGGCTTCATAATTTTGCAAAAACACAATATAGCTTGGCCATTAGGAGCTCAATATGTGAGGAGAAGGATTTTAAATTATAATTTGAAATGAGCAAGGATAAAATGAAGGAGGATGCTAAAATTGAAGAAATGTAATTTCCCTGATAATACTCATTAGAATGCTGCATCATTTTGGATCAGCTGGAAACTATTTAAAGACTATTTCAGGCAGCCTGACATTAAGGACTTACATTCGTCCTACGTAAGAGGGCAAATGCACGGACTGTTTTTTTGGGAATGAGTGAAACATTAGCTCACAGAATGGCTGACCCACCTCACCCAACAGAAACAACTGGTATGGAAGCCCCCATTTACACCTGGGATTAACATGTATCCTAAAAAATCCAATCAGAAATATCCAGTATCAAAAAAATTACTCGCATTAAAATGCGCACCTCAGTGTGTCTTGAGTGATTGGATCTGACCTTCCTGCTCTTTTTTTTTTTGGCCAAATTTTATACAGCAACTCAACTCAACTCAACTCAACTCAACTCAACTCAACTCAACTCAACTCAACTCAATTCAATTCAGTTCAATTCAATTCAATTCAATTTGTATAACATCTGTTACAATGTCAATTGTCTCTAGGTGCTTTACAGAGACCCAGAGCACCCCCAAGCAATTATCATCAACTAAATTTATAATATTAAATCTAGGGCTGTCAAAGTTAACGCGTTAACGCGTGATTAACGCAAAATAATTTTAACGCAACTAATTATTTTAACGCGTGATTAACGCGAGACTTAGCCTGGCCTTAGAGTAGGTTTAATGAGCCTCGGGCCCCGCCGTAGTTGTAGTCCTGTAGTCCTCCGTAGTCCTGTCAAAACAGGAAGTCATGCACTGACGTCGACGGCCATGCCGCAGACAGACAGATGTAAACAAACCAACTTATCCCAACTACTGCTAACGGAGGTAAGTTCAGCTTCAAAACCTTGCCTGATGGCTAACTCCACAAGATAAATGTTGTTTGTGTTTGCTGTCGATGTGAATTTAGTTACCACCGGAGTCCGGTCACTTGACGGCTAATCAGAGCGCTGATGCAGAGAGCCCCCCCCCCCCTCGTTTGAAGCAAACCGCGAAAATATTTTGTATGAAGAACATAATAGAAAATATTGAGTATATATATATATAATATATAATGGATTTGGCATTGCAGCAATAAATAAACATGCATTTGTTTTGCATAAAGCAAGCATTTGTGTACTCTCAAGGCAAGGCAACTTTATTTGTAGAACACAATTAGTACACAAGGCAATTCAAAGTGCTTTACAGATGCATAAAGTCACAAGAAGGCAAATAGAATCATTCCATACAAGCATAAAAATAATCAATAATAAATAAAATTAATTAATAAAAAAAATTAATTAATTAAATTAAAAATGAAGAGTGCAGATAAAATCCTTCCAGTCATCATCTTCACATCTAAACAGAACTGTTTTCAGTCTGGATCTGAACATTGTCAGAGTTCAGGTCTGTCTCACATCTTCTAGAAGACTGTTCCAGATTTTAGGAGCATAAAATTGAAATGCAGCTTCACCTTGTTTAGTCCTGACTCTGGGCACCAGCAGGAGACCACTACCTGAGGTTCTCAGAGTCCAGGTTGGTTCATATGGCTCTAACATGTCAGAGATGGACTTTGGGGCCATGAAGAGACTTGAACACAAGTAGAGCTGTTTTAAAGTCTATTCTCTGTGTGACAGGAAGCCAGAGACCTCAGGACTGGACTAATATGGTCGTATTTCCTGGTTCTAGTCAGGACTCGTATTAATAAGAGTAATACAACTTGAAAAAGATCTGTATAAGGTAGATTTAGAACAGATAAAAATATGTGAGTAATTTGCGATTAATCATGATTAACTATTGACAGTCATGCGATTAATCTGATTAATTATTTTGAGAAATTGACAGCCCTAATTAAATCCTAAACAAGGATAATGGCAGGTAAAAAAAACTCCCACATAGGGAGAAAAAAAAAACTTTAAGCCAAACAGTGGCAAGGAAAAACTCCACTTTAAGAGGAAGAAACCTTGAGCAGGACCTGGATCATATGGGGGGACCTTCCTGATGAAGACCAGCCGGGTAATGAAAGAAAAAGAGGAGAGCGAGGACAGAGAGAGGATGGAGGACAGAGAGAAGACGAGGGACAGAATGTGGACAAAGAGTGTCCAAGACCTGAATCAGTGTTCAGATCTGAATCCGTCCTGGAATGGATTCAGACCTTGTATTAGCATTGGTCACTCAGATCTACTTGGGTGCATTTTAATGCCAGGTCTGAATGGGGTGAGGGGTAAGATTATCACAACTGAAGTGGCTGAAATACCAAAACACTTGGCCACAAGGAAATGAGGCAAAGTTTAATACTCAGTTAGATGAAGGTACAGCTAAATGGGAAGAAGAAACCCGAGGCTCATGTGTGGCGTCGACATGTGAGCCTCACCAACCACACCTACTAATTTTCCGAAGGCCATTTCCATGAGTACAGACTGATTCTGTACAGTCACAATAGGGTGGGCTGGTGGGTGGGCTTTGTGCAATGACACAAACAGGAGCATCCAGGAGCCACCATTCAAAATAATGCAGAACTGATCAGTTGGTATGCCAAGGTTTTATTGCATGCCTAATCAATGTCCAGCAGCAGTTTCTTCTACGTCTAATGGTACTGACTCACAGACATGAAGGCTGAATCAAGAGGAACCAGGATCTTCCTGTGTGTCAAAGAGGACTATCTTCAGGCAGGCTATCGACAGCTATGGTGATCCTGTAAACAGACACCCCCCTGTTATAAAAACCTGGCCACAGCAGAAGAAAGAAGCTACTGATGTCGAGACAAGAAAAGCACTTTTCAATGGATGGAGGGCTTCACCTCAAGATGAGCACTCTGAGACTCCTCGCTAGATGCTAGAAGGGAGGCCAGACACTGGTGAGAGTCAAAGCCACCATCCAGAACGAAAGGGCAAAGATTTAGGAGCACTGAAAGCCTCTGCAGTGCCCACATTGTGTCCCACCATTCAAAACTCTGATCACATCTCTTGAGACTGTGTCTCTGGCATACAAATGGACTGGCAGTACACCAACATGTGCTTTTCATAAGCGTCAATCTAGTGATGAATAACAAATGACTGTTGGCGATTCATTAAACCATGTTTAGAAAATGAATAGTCTGAGTGAAAATGGCATTGTTGGTATTCCTCGTTTCGTTTCATCAGATTAAGATCATCTGTAAACCCTTAATAGCTCTCCACAGAACAGGATCAGCTGCTCACTTCTTTAAAGTGCTCATAAACCTTGTAGAGAACCTGTAGCACAATTATTATGTTAATCTCTGCGTAGAGATACCCGCACATGAACAGTGAAAATTTGTCTGCAGTCGAGAAGTGTTTGGCACCAGCGATTTAATTGTTTCCATTTGTAGCGGTCACAGATCAGTGAGCTTGGGTCGCATGAATGCGAACACTGCCGTGGAACGTCAGCGGTGCTCTGAGTCGTGTGTAAATGGCCGAAATTACATCTGAAAATTATCAGCAATGATCTTATGAGCATTTGTACTATTATCTGTATTTTTTTTTTTTTTTTTTTTTTAAACTCATCTTCATTTAAATCCTTGTGTATATTATCCATCTTCCATATATGGAGTCGCTTCGCCGTTGTCCCGAGAGGCTGAGTAGATAGACGGATAGCTGATGGATTTCCAGACAGTCAGCGTCATCAATCTCAAATCACTGAAAGGAGAAGAAAAAAAAAACAGATGAGATGAAAAAGATAGCAGATATTAAACACAATAAAAGTGACACTTGGATATTCAGCTCGGTGTGAAATGCAGGTGAGTCGCCTCATATTTTCATACACCTGCCCGTCCCCTTCTCCACCGATCCGATATTGCAGACGCTCACTTTTTCCTAATTAACTTACATTCATCAGGTCAGGGTTTAACTTGACACAACTTGATTTAAAAAAAAAAAACCAAATAATTGCTCTATTTCCCTTATTTATTTATTTTTTACCTCCGCCAAGGAGGTTAAGTTTTTGCCAGCGTTTATCTGTTTGTTTGTCTGTGTTCAAGATAATTTAAAAA
Source organism: Hirundichthys speculiger (assembly GCA_018398805.1). Taxonomy (NCBI): domain Eukaryota; kingdom Metazoa; phylum Chordata; class Actinopteri; order Beloniformes; family Exocoetidae; genus Hirundichthys; species Hirundichthys speculiger. The sequence goes on from JAGFBZ010000489.1 coordinate 1,090,593, forward strand.
GTTATGGATGGATTTTGATGAAATTTTCAGGAGTTGTCAGAAATGTGAAAAGGATGAACTGATTTTATTTTGGGTGTGATCCAGAAGAAATCTTTTCAAATTTTCGATAACATTGCGGTCAATGGTGCCAAAATTTTTGTTTCTCAATATCTCCGTTAATTATTGCCCAAAACTCATAAAATTTTACTCAGAGATTGACAATGGGAACCTCTATCAAATTTCAAAGACTGATCCGGATCTGATCCAGAAGGCAGATTTTATCACAATCTCTATAAAAACATTGAGGTTGATTATTTCAATATACAACGGTACCTCTACTTACGAACGTCTCTACATATGAAATGTTCAGGTTACGAAACGCCTTAACGGGAAAATATTGTCTCTTGTTATGAAAGAAACTTCAGGATACAAAAGGCAAAAATACAGTACAAGCTGCTACTCGCAGCTCCCAGAGTTTACTGAACGTAAACATACTTGTCAGCTCTGTATCTCTGTTTGAAAGCGGTGCGTCTGAGCTGCTCTGCCATTGGCTATCGCTTAGCATCTTCCTGGCATCCCATTGGCTAGGACGGCCCCTTGTCTGTATGAGCGTAATCCAGCAACCCAGGTAAACGAACATTTTTTTACCTCCGCCAAGGAGGTTATGTTATTGCCGGCGATTATCTGTCTGTCTGTCTGTGTTCAAGATAACTCAAAAGGTTTTGATAGATTTTGATTAAATTTTCAATAGTTGTCAGAAATGTGAAAAGGAAGAACTGATTTCATTTTGGGTGTGATCCGGAAGAAATCCTGGATTCTGGATCACTTTAAAATTTTCGATAATTGTTGCGCTTGGTGGAGATCTGCGCTCTCTGAGTGCTTCTCTAGTTCTTACATGTATTTCTTACAGGTTATTATGTCATTTCATGTATTATTTATAATTTATAAAAAAATTATGTTCGAATTTTGGGGGGCTTGAAATGGATTAGAGCATTTACATGGAAAACTTGTCTCACCTTAAGAAATTTTCAGGTTATGAAAGTACTTCCAGAACCAATTAATTTCATAAGTAGAGGTAGCTGTATTTACTTTGGAAACAAATATTGCATGAAATCTTAATAGCATTATTATTTATTTTTGTGTTCATTACAAAATAAATGAAGATATGGTACTTTTTTTAGCGGTCCCATAGTGTCAGGGCTATATGCACGACTAATATTTATGGTGTAAATCGCTATATGGGGGAATTGTTGCACTTGGCGGAGGTCTGCGCTCTCTGAGTGCTTTACTAGTATTTCCATTTGATTGTTTTTCTGCAGATGTCAGCTGAAACACTCATTCCTGATAGGCTTATCCCATCTTGGCTTTAATCCTGTCTCAGGAAGAAGGGGAAGTAAAGGCGTGGAGGGGGGGGGCTTAGATGTATCAGGTTTGTGTGTCTCAGTAATACGTCCAGTGGACTGTAACTATCTCTCCATGGAAACCTCGAGCTTTCCAGAGGAGGAGCACTGAAAGTACCGCCGCTTCAGCTCCTCTGTGCCAATTGCTCCAAAATGGCCAATTTCCTGTCCGGGACGTGTGTTTTCACATTTTTATCATCCCCTGCCGTAGTTATCTAGTTGCACTTCGGGCCATCAGTCATCGATGCAGCGTTCGGAGGAAGCCAATGTGCAGTAAAACTGACGGACGGCCTTCTGCATGACTGAAGATGTATGAGGCACGCGGGCGAGCCAGTGAAGCTTTTCCCCCTCCTCTTGTTGTATTTTCAGCGTTTTCATAAGGCGCCAACAGGGAAAATAGTACTGCTTACTATGCCCATGACTGAATAAAGTATTATTCATGCTGTGACTCAGTCTTTTGAGTGACATCTTTATACTTTGTAAAAATACATATATATATTTTCCATCCTCTTTGTGGTTAGATTTATCCTTAAGGGGCGAGAATAGCAAAATTAACATCTCAAGTGCAACATTTTTAAGTAGACTGTCGCATGGGCTGGGGAGATAATTGTTGTATCATATTTAATTTCATAATCAAAGTTGGATGAGCATGCCAATCATGATCAGCGAGGAAATTTCCATCTCTTTGTTTGTCTGGGCTCACTCACTTCTATTTTTTTTTTTTATGAATAGCAAGTCTCAATAGGCATCTTGCATTTTAAATAAGGCGTTACCCAAAGGGACACAGTGTTATCTTTCCCTTTATGCCAATGCCATTTGTAGAATATAATAAAGTATTTAGATTAATGCGAATTAATAAATTGAAGGATTTGACTCAGACTGGAATGGAAATGTTTGGAAAAAAAATTCATTTGCTGAAGCGTCGCACGTAGTCATGTGCAAAGGCTACAATATATAACAACGCGTTGCTTTTTTTTGCCGTGCTATTATTACCTCCGCCAAGGAGGTACTGTTTTTGCCGACGTTTATCTGTCTGTCTGTTTGTTTGTCTGTGTACAAGATAACTCAAAAAGTTATGGATAGATTTTGATGAAAATTTCAGGAGTTGTCAGAAATGTGATAAGGAAGAACTGATTTCATTTTGGGTGTGATCCGGAAGAAATACTGGATTCTGGATCACTTTCAAATTTTTGATAACATTGTGGTCAATGGGGCCGAATATTTTGTTTCTCAATATTTCTGTTAATTTTTGCTCATGAAATTTGACTCAGGGATTGACAATGGGAACCTCTATCAAATTCAAAGGCTGATCCGGATCTGATCCAGAAGGCAGATTTTATCACAATCTGTAAATCACTATACGGGAGAACTGTTGTGCTTGGGGGAGGTCTGCTCTCTCTCTTTCTAGTTTGTCATTTCCTGCGTGACTCTGCGTGACTCTCAGTTTGTCAGACTGTCGTGGAGGAACCTCAGCATATTCTTCTTCATAAGTCTGTGCCAGTTTATGGTAGTCTTTGGGTACTTGTCTATACGCGGCTCACTGAAAGGTCCTATCATGCCATTTCAGTCAGGTTGAGAGCTTAGGCTTTGGCCAAGTTTTGTTTTCTAATATACATGTATGCCTCGGAAGCCATTTTGGGCCTCTGACACCACGCTTGTCGACTGGCATGAAGTGTTTGGCCTGATGTTCTGTGCACGGTTTTCACCAAACATCACAATGTGCGCTAGTCTCGTCTGTCCAAAGGGCATTCTTCTAGATGTGTCATGATTTGTTTTTTTTTTTCCAATTTGATCTGTGATTCCATGTTCTTCTCAAAGAGAGCTAGCTTTCTCCAGGGAACCCTTCCAAACAAGCCAAACTTGTTCGGTATTTTTATTGTTATTCCCCCAGTGTTTTCTGGGAATTATACAGTTCACTTTGGGGGGCAGAACTTGCTGGGACATACAACCTGAAGAAGATTGGCAGATGTCCTGAATATTTTTTGCACTGTGCATTTTGTCCAAACATCTCCACCATCCGAAGTGCATCGTTCCAGAAGAGGCTTCCTTTTGGCAGCACTTCAAATCAAACCACACCCTAACCTCCGGTACTGAGATGTAGCTCTTGGATTTCTTCGAGTTGGGCCTTGGGATGTATTTGCTGGAACATCCACGTCCTGGGAGGACTGGCAGCCTTCAAGACAGTTGCCAATTTATGAATCCTTGTGTTGGAACTCGTTCCAATCGTTTGAAGATAGTTTCATCGCCATTAGATCTAAGAACAGAATAAGTTGCTTCTTTGTGACCATTACTTATGTCTTTCCTTTTTGGCATTGCATGTACATGCACCAGAATGCTCCATGCCAGCAAACTACCAGGATGTCTATTTTTAGAGGTCTATGGATCGTCTGCTGATCAGTTCCTCCAGGACTGATGATCAGCAGCAACTTCCTGTCCTGAGTCCCGTTGAAGCAGTAAGGACGTACTTTGTGTTGTTCCTTTTTATTATTATTTTTTTTTTTTAATAATGGCATGATCAAACTAAAAGTTCTATGTTGTTGCGTTTGTCTGCGATGTCTTTAATGTTTTTACACCAAAAACATACAGACGACCAAAAGTCGCCAAAATCTGCACAACTGTGGTCGTCAGAGTGCGAAATCTCTCCGTCAATTGTTTTTTTTAAATGTTTTTAAACACCTTAAAGGCTAATAAACTCACATCTCAAACTAATTAGCACTTAAATTTGCTCCACGGTAATCCTCTTTTCTGAAACTAAAAGAACTAAAAACCGTCGCCTCACATTTTAATATTAACTAAGAGGACCAAGCTTGGTAGTTCGGAGTCCCTCTACATCGGGGTAAAGTATGTGAAAAGCCGTTCTTCTTTGCATTAAGAATGGAGATTATATTCTGCTGCACAGGGTAACTGCTATGTACAGCATCAGAAAAGGATTTATCATTTGCATAAAAACAATGAAGGGACACCTCTCAGCGAGCTCTAATGAGAAATGCTCCTGTTCAGTCTTGCACTCCACCGTGCATACAAAGCCCCCAACAACTTGACCTTTGAATTATGAATACCCTGCACCGTGAAGCCGCATCCATCCCAACAAGTACAGGGGAGAATGAAATCTGAAATCTGGAAATGTGCTGAAATGCCATGTAGCTGATGTCTTTTATTTTTTGTTTTTTTTCCCAGTTTATTGCTTTACATGATAAAACTTTTAATGCAGCTGTTGCAGGACGGCTCACAGCAACGCATCCGCATTCATGCAATGCATTGAATTTGTCCTTGTGTTGTTTACATCACAGTAATTGAATTTCAGACGTGTTTTCCTTCCAGATTTGTCTGTACACATCAGACACTTTCCTCCCATTAACAACAAAACAAACAAACAAACAAAAAACCTTAAAGACAGGTTGGGTGAAGCAGTTAATTTATTTCAGTATCTGCAGCATGATTAGTTTGTCATGCCTTGGGGCAGTGTGTTGGGTTTTTTTTTTTTTTCCTGTAATAAGTATGAATTTCATATCTAAAAAAGGAATAAATCAGACTGTTTTGTTGTTGTGTTTGTTTCCCTCCAATAACGTGACCCTGCTCATTTCAATTAAGTCCACATTCAAAGTTCATATAATGGCAGTTGATTCAAAGCAAGATAACGAAGGAACAAAACCCAACAACTGCAACCTGAACAAGCACAAGGAGCCAGTGGAGAGAAACCTCCAGCGGTGGTTCCTGTCTGGATCAGTCGAGGCTGATTTGTAGCTCAGCGCCAAAGCGACTCCGTAGGTCTGACGTGCGCCTCTCTCTGAATGTAACTGCACATCACATCGACGAGGACCCCAAGAAATGTGATTGGTCCATTTGTTCCGCCTGGCCTTTGAATTTTCCACCGCCGCTTCTTCTTCGTTGCTTCAATGTCACACAAAAAGACTGGTTTGCCCTAAAGCGAACTCATAGTGCTTCAATATGTCCAAGACATGGACTCTAATTTAAAATTTAAAATAATACACTGTTTACATTGGTCAAAAAAAAAAAAAACTTTTGTTGTTTTCCCTCAATAGACCCTTCATGTAACGGATGTGGGCTTGGACCAGCAACACTGGGACACATGTTCTGGAGCTGCCCCAAACTCTCAAATTATTGGGAGTCTATATTCAAAACTTTATCCAGTGTTTTGGGCAGATCTATTGACGCAGACCCGTTGGTGGCAGTTTTGGGAATCATTGATCCAAATATGACAAAAAGTAACGTAGAGGATCGTATCATTTTGTTTGTCAGTATACTTGCACGAAGACTGATATTACTCAGCTGGAAGCGAAAGGCAGCACCAACTTATTTAAATCTTATGAGTGATGTCATGAGACATTTAGAACTTGAGAAAATTACTTTTCATTGAAGAATCAAGAAAAAAAAGGTTTTATGAGGTTTGGCAGCCGTTTATCAATCACTTTAACCACAAAACATAATCTGATGGCAAAACTTTAGAAATATTTAAACCCCAAATGGAAGGAAAGAATTTCTGTTTTTTTCCGTTTTGATGTTTTTTTTTATTTATTTTTTTTATTTTTTTTCTTCTTGTCTTTTATTGTCTTTCTTTTCTTTGAAAAGTATTCATATATGTGTATTACATCAATATTACATCATTTTATCTTCATGTTGTCTCTTTATCTTTTTATGTCTATTTATTTACTTTTAATCTATATAATACAAGTAATACCATCTATTGTTCAAGATGTACATGTATGTGATGTGATGTGGCCGTTTCAATTTTATGTTTGTGTTATAAAGCTTGAAAAACAATAAAAGAGATTTATAAAAAAAAAAAAAAAACGACTGGTTTGCTGCAACATCAGTCGTTTTTTACACACACTCGACATTTACCTGTGCCAGCTCATGTAAAATATACTTTATCTTTACTGTTACCATGTCTGAGCTCCATACGGTAAGTATACAAAACCAATCTGCACTGCGAGCTACAGTGCAGCAGAAAAGAACCCACACTGCCATCAAGTGGTTGTTGTATCAGCGTATCATTCTTTCAATTTATATCCGATTTAGGAAAACGGAAAAATCAGAAAACGGATAATGACCTGTGTGATCTAGAAATTTGGGTATATCTTATCTATAAGTATATAGACTATCATGTGTTCTAGGTGAGGCAGTCAATCGGCAGTTAAACAAGGCGCTGACCACGACAGAGGGTGCAAAGTGGGTTTAATCATCAAGTTGTATACAAGGTGAAGACGTCATTACCAACATCACAGAATGCAGGATGGTTCAGAATGACAAATTGTCAGTAGGAAACAGCCGGCTTTAAACATCACATGAAAACATCAGGACCTTGGATTAGTTCTCTAGACGGCTACGTATCAAAACTTAGCAGACTTGGTGGAGCCAGAACGATAACAGACACTGTGTCCTTTAACAGAGAAGAATCTAAAGCATAAGTCATGGACTTATGAACCAACATTATACAAAGGCCCCAAAATGCAGTTTTTAATATTACAACCTGTTATTTCATTACTCATTTACAAATCAAAAATCGAAAAACAATTAATGGGCTATTTTTCGCTGTTTCGATTGTGTTCTTAAGGTAAAAAATATAATATGAGAGAATGGGATTACAGGGCTGAATTTGTTTTTAATATTTAATTGGTCTGGTTAATGTGACCCGGAAATGGCTTTGTTTGTGGCAGGTCGGGTAGCAGGTCGGGTAGAAGGGCGGTGCTGGGATTAAATACTTGTCTATTCAAGGACTTATTCAACACACGCCGAAAATTCCTGTATGTTGTAGCAGATGGATATCCTGTAGTGATGGTGAGATGAACCCTCATGAGGCATTGAACCACTTGATCTGATCAGTTCCAGAAAGGGTTCATTACTAGAAGCTTCATCTGCACACGGCACCACCTACTGGACAGCTTTATAATCACAGGCAGCTGGATCTTATCCACAGCTGGTTGTTGTGCATTGAATATTTGTCTGTCATGGCCCTTGGGAATGATTATGAATTTAAAAACGATGTATGACCAAATAAAATCTCTACTTACATTGTCTCATATGTTTATAATAAAATATGCCATGAATGTATTATGTGTGCAAAGTTTCCCAGAATGGAAGTATCGTATGATGTGGCAGGTTGTGTAATAATGGTTTTTTGTCACTTTAGGTGAATAATATGAGCCAGAGGACGATCAAAGTGCTGGTCGAATTTGAAAGATGGAACTGAATATGCTTGTGTAACTTGAACAATGATGTACAGGACAGGGGAAACTTCATTAATGTTTATTAAGAAGTAACAGTCACTCAAAAGGTTTTAAGCGATTCCTTTTTTTTGACACAACCTGTCTGGTCTTTCACATGGTACTGAAGATGCTGATGTGCACAAAAACGAAAATCATATTATCAAAAAGAGGGGTCGTCTTATAATCGAGGTCTAAACTTTTCTATTGTTATTACATATCTGCGCCACTAGATGGAGCTGCACCGAAGTAACAAGAATGGACGCAGTGAACGCATGGAGCAGATCTGATGTTAAATGGAGTAACCACGCAACCGACTTGAGCAAAGGGGCTTGAAAGTTTTGTTGCAGTCCAGAATTTTTTTTTTTTTTTTTTTTTTTTACAGTCTGAATTATTAATATTGCTACCCCAACTGCTGCACTCAAAGCCATTTCTGGGTCACATAAACCGGACCAATTAAACATTTAAAAAAAATACAGTCCCGTAATCCCATTTTCTAATACAGTGATCCCTTACTTTTTGCTGTTAATGCGGACCGGTGCACCCCCGCCTAAATCAAAATCCACCAACTGGAGCCGGAGCCCCCCAAGCCTCAATAATCAGGGGCGGCGCTGGGGGGTAGCTTGCAGTTGCTATAGCAACCCCAAAATATGGCTTAGCTACCTCAAAGCAACCCCAAGAATGGAGACTTTTAAAAATGAAAGAATCTTAATTGTGTTAAATAAAATAAAAATGGTCACAATTTAATAAAATTAATTTCATGTGTTTTTGTTTTAAATTGAAATAAAAGGAAGACAATTAAAAACGATGAGAGAGAGACTCGTCTCGCTAGAGCTGGCCTGCAGGGCTCACACGAAGTCAGCTGGGGGAAAAAAAAAAAACGGGCCGTTAGAAAAGTGACATCAAAATGGAGTGCTATCTATTGAAGCGTGGCGGCTGAGATTGAGCCCATGCAAATAGAACTACAAGACTAGCCTAGACTACAAATTTTGTAGTCTTGGCTGTTAATGTGCATTTCTCACTGCTGTGAAAAGCGGCATGACTATATGGTAAAATTATAATAACCAACTTCAAATTGATTTTTTTTATCTGTTTCATGGCATGTGCGCTAGTTTGAGATAGCGCTGATTAGAATGAGTAGGCCGGTAATGGCATACATATTCATATTTATGCTATTTAATTGGTATTGCAATTAAATTGTCCAGCAACTCCATACAATTGTTAAGCAACCCCTAAGCAACTGCAATGAAAATGTTTTGCTGCCGCCACTGTCAATAATGTGTTTAAATATGTTTTAAAAAAAACCCAAAAAGCGAGACACTGCAGCAAAACAAGACAAAGGCTCAACTGTGGTCTTTCTGTTACCTTCACAGCCTCTGGTCTCTGAACCGTAGTAAAGAAACCGCTGGTATTGTGCTTTTTTTGGCTCGTAATTAGCGGCTAACATGCTAACAACAACAAAACAAAAAGTCCGTTTTTTTGTCTGCATGGATCGAGCACTTTATTCTGGCACTGCAGGAACTTGTAACATCACACAGGTTGTATTGTTGGGCTCCTGTCAGTTAACAGAGAATGTAAATCTATACACGCTGGGCTGCTGTTGATGCTCACTACACTTTTCATCTAACCCTGTTTTCTTCTGCCGTTCCACGACACACACACTACATTACCCATAAGGCCACCTTCTTAAAGGGGTCAGGCTGGATAACAACATTTCTTCATTGTTAGAACGCGCACAACATCCTGTGTTGTTTCTGCGATTTTTAATTTTTTTTTTTTATTATATTAAATATTTCTGAAAAAATCCACGAATAATTAAAACCGCGGAACTTAAACCGCGAAGTGGCAAGGGATCACTGTATTCTATTTTTTTCCTTAAAGGTGGGGTAGGTGTTGTTTTTTTGCAACACTTTTTACAGTATTGCCTGAAAACCTTTTCACATTCTTATTGCACCCACTGAAATAAAATGTTTGCAAAAAAAACTAAACATTTTGGTCCAGTCTAGAGGTTATAATCAGAGAAAAACTCTGACCAATCAAAATAGTGATCATCACAATTTTGATTGGCTGCCTAATACGTCCATCAAATATCAATGCACTCCCACCCACCCCTCCCTCCCTCCCTGCTGTTCATGTAGTCGTGAATCGTGTGAAGGCGTGGTTTCAAGGGGTGAGCTGAAGAGGAGGAGGTGGAGCCTTTGGGAGGAGGGAGGGAGTGTTTATTTTCAAAGTCTCACTTGAGTTGGACTGCTGGAACCGTTTTTTAAACAACACCTACACCTTTAAGAACAAAATCAAAACAGCGAAAAATAGCCCGTTGACTGTTTTTGATTTGTAAACGAGTAATGAAATAACAGGTCGTTATCCATTTATTATCCGTATATAAAATGAACGAATCATACACTGATATTGATGGAGTAATTGCAGAGCGACGCACGAACGGTAACACACAACTTTAAATGCCAGAGACGGCGTAGGGGCCGTGCACGGCCTACATGTGCGGTTGCTATGCCGAAGAATAAATCATAAATCAGCCTTTCAAAGAGGCGTGCTTGAGGACAGTATGGTTGCACATGGACATGGAGGGTTTGCAAGCAACATGTGTGCGATAGTTAGTCAACAAAGCTTTTTCTGATTGACGGTCCAGCCAGAACACATCTCCTCCAGGTAAAACTTCCTTTTCTACACACCATATACCAGTACACATAACTAGCAGACATTACAAACATACCTATTCATATTTACTTACCTCCGCTGTCAGATGTCTCCATCCAATACACACAACTCCTGGTCCAGAACCCACATCAGTAATCTCACAACGGAATTTACCCACAATACTTAACATGGCTATAAGACTATAAGAATATAAGATCATTATCAAACAAATCTTTTATTATTAATGATCTGATTTTAGACGATAACATTGACTGTCTCTTTTTAACCGAAACCTGGCTTGGGACTGATGCACCAATTATTCTCACCGAGCCCCCCCCCCCCCCCCCCCCCCAAATTTTAAGTTTTTATTTTCCACAAGAGGAGGTAAGAAAGGTGGTGGAATAGCTTAAATTGCTCAAAAATCATTATCAACACAAACGTTCTCACTTACAAATTTTCCCTCATTTGAGCATCATTCCTTTGTTTTTAACAACCTACCTGTTTTATCTATTGCAGTTTATAGACCACCAAATCTTCCAGCCCATTTTATTCAAGAATTTATTTTAAGAGTTTTTATCCTCTATCCACATTGAATACAACAAGATTTTAATGACTGGTGATTTTAACCTTCACATTGATAACAGTAATGATTCCTACGCCAGAGAATTTTTAAACCTTTTAAACAGTATGGGTTTTAAACAAGATGTAATGCAGCCTACTCACAACAGAGGACACACCCTAGATCTGGTCATAACGTATGGTCTGTCCACTGGGGTGTCCTCTGTTGTTGACCTGGCTGTGTCTGACCACTATTGTGTGTTTTTTAACATCACCAGTTTAGCCAGCAGGAGGCCCCGGTGAGAACTGTGAAGAAACGATATATTACTTCTGAAGTGGCTGCAAATTTTATTGACATTTTAATCCAAAGTCCTGCTCAGATCTTACCTGCGTCCTGTGATTTTATTGTTGATAATTTTAACAACAAGCTAAAATCAGCTCTTAACTCAGCAGCTCCACTTAAGACAAAACTTGTAAAAACTAAATCCAAGATACCTTGGAGAAGCGATGAAATTAAAAAGCTGAAGAGAGACTGCAGGAGAGCAGAAAGGAAATGGAGGAAAACAAAACTAACAATCAATTACGAGATTCTATGTGAGCAACTCAAAATCTACAATAATACAGTTAAACAGGCAAGAACACTTTACTTCTCAAATCTCATTACAGTGAATAAAAACAATCCTAAGTTTCTTTTTAAAACCATTGATATTTTAATAAATGCTGACTTTAATAAATCCTCCATGCGGCCATCAGACGCCGCATGCGAGAACTTTCCAGACCACTTCAGAAATAAGATCAATGCTATTAGATCTAGTTTTTTACCTCAACAAATCATTGATTTTAACAGATCTGAAGAATTTCTTTTACCTGAGGAAACACTGGAGAGTTTTGTCCTGTTGATGCAGAGATGCTTGGTCCAGTTTTCTCCCAACTGAACCCAACAACCTGCCTTTTAGATCCCATTCCCCCATCACTGTTGAAATCATTTTATAGTTTCTTTGAGTGTGAGCTTTTAAATATTGTGAATTGCTCTCTTCAGACGGGTGTTTTTCCCACTGCCTTTAAAACAGCGGTGGTGAGCCCCCTTCTGAAGAAGAGCAATTTAGATTCAAATATCCTTGATAACTATCGGCCTGTATCCAACTTGAGTAAAGTTATTGAAAGAGTTGTTTTTATGCAATTAAATCAGTTTTTACATGAACATGATATTTTAGAGAAATATCAGTCTGGTTTTAGGACAAACCACAGTACTGAGACAGCTCTCTTAAAGATTGTTGATGATCTTAGGTGTAATTTAGACTCATAAACTTTCTGTCCTGGTGCTGCTGGATCTCAGTGCCGCATTTGATACAGTAGATCACCACAATTTACTAAACAGGCTCAGAAGCCTGGTGGGCCTCTCAGATACTGCTTTAAAATGGTTTTACTCCTATCTCACAGATCAAAAGTTTTTTGTAAGTATGGATACATGCTCCTCAAGAACCTATGAAACTCAATGTGGGGTTCCCCAAGGATCAATTTTAGGCCCAATACGTTTTAATTTGTACATGCTTCCACTTGGTGATGTCATCAGGAGACACGGCGTTGGGTTTCACAGCTATGCTGATGATACACAGCTTTACATCTCAGTGTCTCCTGGTGACCTAGAACCAGTCAATGTTCTTTTAAACTGTATTTTAGATATAACATCATGGATGGCAGAGAACTTCTTACAACTTAACCAGGACAAAACTGAGGTTTTAATTATCGGTCCTGAAAACAAGAGAGAGAGAATTTTATCAAAACTACATAATTTTAAACCTTCTCATAGTGTGAGAAACCTGGGTGTTCTTCTTGACTCTGATCTGGATTTTATTGCACATATTAGAAATATTACAAAAACAGGTTTTTATCATCTTAAAAACATCGCCAGAGTCCGCCCGTTTCTCTCTCTTGCCAGCACAGAGGTGTTGATGCTTTTATCTACAGTAGAATAGATTATTGTAATGTCCTGCTCTCTGGTCTTCCTAAAAAATCGATTTCAAACTTACAATTACTCCAGAACTCAGCTGCACGTGTTCTGACAAGGACCAGAGGGCGGGAACATATTACACCAGTTTTAAAATCGCTGCATTGGCTCCCTGTGTGTTTCAGGATTGGTTTTAAGGTTCTTTTAGTTGTTTATAAATGTCTTAATGGTCTTGGGCCTTCGTATTTATCTGACCCTCTTTTAAGTTAGGAACCCTCGCGGACCCTGAGGTCCTCTGGTACTGGTCTTTTGGTTGTTCCGAAAGTAAGAACTAAAACTTACGGCGAGGCTTCTTTCTATTACTACGGGCCTCGTCTGTGGCACAGCCTGCCAGAGGACCTCAGGGCTGGACCCTGGTCTGGACCCTGGCTTGGACCCTGGTCTGGACCCTGGCCTGGACCCTGGCCTGGACCCTGGTCTGGACCCTGGCCTGGACCCTGTTCTGGACCCTGTTTTGGACCCTGGCCTGGACCCTGGTCTGGACCCTGGCCTAGACCCTGGTCTGGACCCTGGCCTGGACCCTGGCCTGGACCCTGGTCTGGACCCTGGTCTGGAACCTGGCCTGGACCCCGGTCTGGACCCCAGTCTGGACCCTGGTCTGGACCCAGGTCTGGACCCTGGCCTGGACCCTGGTCTGGACCCTGGCCTGGACCCCGGTCTGGACCCTGGCCTGGACCCTGGTCTGGACCCTGGTCCGGACCCTCGTCTGTGGAACAGCCTGCCAGAGGACCTCAGGGCTGGACCCTGGTCTGGACCCTGGCCTGGACCCTGGTCTGGACCCTGGCCTAGACCATGGTCTGGACCCTGGTCTGGATCCTGGTCTGGACCCTGGCCTGGACCCTGGTCTGGACCCTGGCCTGGACCCTGGTCTGGACCCTGGTCTGGATCCTGGTCTGGACCTGGTCTGGATCCTGGCCTGGACCCTGGTCTGGACCCTGGTCTGGACCCTGGCCTGGACCCTGGTCTGGATCCTGGCCTGGACCCTGGCCTGGACCCTGGCCTGGACCCTGGTCTGGACCCTGGCCTGGACCCTGGTCTGGATCCTGGTCTGGATCCTGGTCTGGACCCTGGTCTGGACCCTGGTATGGATCCTGGTCTGGACCCTGGCCTGGACCCTGGTCTGGACCCTGGTCTGGATCCTGGCCTGGACCCTGGCCTGGACCCTGGTCTGGATCCTGGCCTGGACCCTGGTCTGGATCCTGGCCTGGACCCTGGTCTGGACCCTGGTCTGGACCCTGGCCTGGACCCTGGTCTGGACCCTGGCCTGGACCCTGGCCTGGACCCTGGTCTGGACCCTCGTCTGTGGAACAGCCTGCCAGAGGACCTCAGGGCTGCAGAGACTGTTGATGTTTTTAAAAAGAGGCTTAAGACCTTCTTTTTTAATTTAGCTTTTAACTGAATTTTGTTTTATCTCATTTTTTTATTTTTATTTATTTATTATGTATTTATCTATTTCATTTATTGAATCCTATATTTTATAAAATCCTTTATGTGCATTTTTATTATTGCTATATATCTTAAGGTAATTTGATCTTTGTTCTAAATTTTTTATTTTTTTTCTATTTTATTTATTTTCATTTTGTTAATTTAATAATTACTGCAGTGTTTACCTCAATGGGGATCTTTCACACTGGGGGCTCTGCCTGCTCTGTCTGGGGGGCTGTTGCCGCCGTAGTCACCCTTGTCTGGGTGGCTGGGGTCCTGCACTGCAGTTCAACAACTGTGGTCTGGATCCTGGTCTGGACCCTGCCCTGGGTGGTTGCCGTGGTGATGGCCTCTCTGGATGTGAGTGGGCTGGCTCCTGGGGTGAATAGATCCCCAAGTTATCATTACTTCACAGCAGTGCCAGGCCAGGTGTTTTGATATCTTGATATTTATTTATTTAAATAGAAGTACTTTATCCTCCTTTCTTGTTTTTTTTTTCTTTTTTTTTTTTTTAAGAGACAAAAAAGAGGGAGTTTTGTTATGTTTGTGGTGCATGGGGGGGTTGAGGGGAAATGGGCTTTGCGACTTTGGGGTGTGTGACGGCTTTTATTTTGTTTTAATGTGCATTGTTTTTTTATCATTATTATTATTTTATTATTTTTATTTTTTTATGTAAAGCACTTTGTGTTGCCTGAGGGCATGAAAAGCGCTCTATAAATAAAGTTTGATTTGATTTGATTTGATTTGATTTGATTTGAACAATACAGCAGCGTAATCCAGCCATTCAAAACTGTGAGAAGGCTGCATCTGACCAGAAAAACTGAAAGAGTAGCCATGAAGTAAGCAGTGCTGCTGTCATATTTTCCATTGTGCTGCAGCGAGCAGGAGGTTTAGACTGAAGTAATGTGACTACAGGCCAGCAGAGCAATCAGGAGGGAAGGTCAACGATGCCCAGTGCACAGTGCAGTACCACTTGGCTCATATGAGTGCACCCTGAAAGGACAGATCAGGGCACTGCAGCCAGCCCTAACTGTGAGCTTTATCAAAAACCCAAAGCTTCAAGTGAAAATATTACAATTTGACTCATTTAAATCTGACCTTTTTTTTCTGTCAGGGCGGTTAAAACTTCATCAATAATTCTCGCTCCAGTATTTGAACAGCACCTCATCTCAGCAAAAAAAGAAAAAAAAAAAAACATTTGGACTCCCGACTTGCGTAACATGAAATCACACATTCACTCAGTGACCGTAGCGCTCTTTTCATTTGCATGGCCTCCCTCCGTTGGCGTGCCTCGTCCAAATATTTGGATGTTTCTCCAGCCGCCATCAGGTCCAACACCAGCCACCCAGAACGAGAGTCCAGTTGGCTTCTCCACATGTACAATAAAGAAAAGCTGATCCAGTTCCAGTATTCTTATGCAACTAATCACAAGATGGTTTTGAAAATAAATATTATTACCTCCGCCAAGGAGGTAATGTTTTTGCCGGCATTTATCTGTATGTGTGTGTATACAAGATAACTGCGGATGTTATGGATGGATTTTGATGAAATTTTCAGGAGTTGTCAGAAATGTGAAAAGGAAGAACTGATTTCATTTTGGCTGTGATCCGGAAGAAATCCTGGATTCTGGATCACTTTCAAATTTTTGATAACATTGCGGTCAATGGGGCTTAAAATATTGTTTCTCATTATCTCCGTTAATTATTGCCCAAAACTCATGAAACTTGACTCAGGGATTGACAATGGGAACCTCTATTAAACTTCATAGGCTGATCCAGATCTGATCCAGAACGCGGATTTTATAGCAATTTGTAAATCGCTATATGGGGGAATTGTTGCACTTGGCGGAGGTCTGCCCTCTCCAAATGCTTTTCTAGTCGGATTTTACATCATTCTGATTCAATAAATGACAAGTTAATAGCTATAGTTTATCTTACCTTGGCAGGAAAGTAATGTTAAAACTTATCACACAATCACTTTTCTGATGTGTATTTGTAACCTTCTCTTCATTTTTCTTGCCATGTCTAATGGTGAATGGAAATGGAGGAGACACATATGTGTCGGCTCTAATCCATCTGGGATATATCAAATGTTGTAAACACAGGATGCGTGAGCATACAAAGGCACGGTGTCCCTGGCCTTGAATAGATTCAGGCAAACATAAATAAAAAAGAAATGTTGTTTCCCAGTAACAAATATCTTTTAATCCAGACTCTGCCTCAGGCGTTGAGCATGCCAGAGTCGCCATCCTTCTTTCCCCTTCCTGTATTCTAGCGGGTGAACCTCAGCGTGGCGGTAGATCTGTGAACGCGCCTGGTCCACGACCAAGGCCTTTCACTGCCCTTATCTCACAAAGCAACAGGCTGAAAAAAATTAAGATCCCAAAATTCAAAATCCCAAAATTCAGCTCCTGAATGAGATGCTGCAAAAGCTTTCATTAACTCAGATTATGAAATGTTTCAACAACTGTTATTGCAACACCCAAATAACCTGACTGGAACTGCAACTTCTGCTGTCTTCACTCCATTTCCCGAACATCCAGATCCATTTTAAAAGGTTTATAATTAAGTTCACTATATTTTCATTTTTCTTCTAGTTGTTTCTCAAAGTCTGGCGCTGAGTTTAACATGACAGTTACTTCTGTTTGCTCGATACCATCAGCAGAGTAAATGGTTTGTTCAGTCTTTCCTCTGTGCCAAGCGGCATGAAAACAGATAGTTGATGTCGGTTCATTCTCTTCTCATCTTCCTCCTCAGTCAAAGTATTATCACCAAACACATGCAGAGATGTTTTCTTTTTTAAATCATCAGTCATCTCACTATAGATGATATCTTTAAAAAGAATGAAGATAATGAACATGGCTCTCTTAGAGACGAGGCAGCTTTAGAACATGTGAAAAGTTTGCTCGTGTTATTTCAATGATAAATTAAAGGTGCGGTGGGAGGTCTTTTTTTGCAGCATTTTTTTACAGTATTGCCTGAAAACCTTTTTACATTCCCATTGCACCCACTGAAATAGAATGTTTGCAAAAAAAACTAAACATTTTGGTCCGGTCTAGAGGGTGTAATCAGAGGAAAACTCTGACCCAATCATTGTAGTGATCATCTCTACATTTATCGGCTGCCTAATACGTCCATCAAATCATTTATCGGCTGCCTAACATCAAATATCAATGCACTCCCACCCACCCCTCACAGTTTTGTTACTCGAGGACCTCCCTCAGCTCTGGCAATCAGGTGAGCAGACACAGCGTTGCTATTTGAAAGCCAGAAATCAAGTTAGCTCGCACAGATCATTTCGTTGCAACAATGGCAGAGAAGAAGACGTCAACCGGCAGCAAAATCAAAGGGAAAACTGTTGTTGAAAAAGCAACAGCCATGCGGAAGCTAACCGAAGAACCAAACAGAACAAGAGTGGTTATCAGTACGGCTTTCCAGCGCTGGCGCCAGCTAAAAAATGAAAAGGGGCTCCAGACTGACGCCAAGGTGGCCCAGTTTCTACTGGATAGGTAAGATGATGCTGTTCTGATTATATAATATTTCAACATACTGATCGGTTACGGGTATTGTAGGCCTATTCACCCAGTCAGTGAGAAAATGAAAGATGATGACAAAATTATTGTCCATCGAGTGGATGACCCAACATCATCCAGGTGTTCAGAGCTCTTCTGTGTTTTTGCGGTTTGTTGCTCAAACTGACAAAACTGAAAAAACTCGCCCTGGCCCTTTGTTTCCAGAATGTTATGTTTAGACTCCTGACAACATTGCTTTATTTCATGGAAGATTGACCGCATGAATTTATTCATTGCCTTCAATGTCCCACCACAAGTTTTTAATCGTGTTGAGGCCTGAAGTTTGACTGGAACATTGCTACATTTTGCTTTTTTGCTTTTTTTCTAGAACCTTATACACTTGCTGGTGTGCTTTTAATTATTGTCACTGACTAGACTCAGTTTAAGCTAACCTCAGCTGTCAGACAGATGGCCTCAGATTGGTCTCTATGCTTCTCTGGTATACATAGGAGCTGATGCTCATCTCAATAAATGCAAGGCCCTATTATATGCAAGGTCCAAATTCAATACAGTTCAATTCAAATCAATTCAATTCTATTTGTATAGCGTTTATTACAATACAAATTGTCTCTAGGCGCTTTACAGAGACCCAGAGCATGACCCCCGAGCAAATATCATTAACTAAAATTATAATATTAAATCCCAATCAAAGAATATGGCAAGTAAAAAAAAAAACTCCAATAGCGGGAGAAAAAAAAAACTTTAAGCCAAGCAGTGGCAAGGAAAAATTCCACTTTAAGAGGAAGAAACCTTGAGCAGGACCTGGATTTTAAGGGGGACCTTCCTGCTGAAGGCCAGCTGGGTAAAGAAAGAAAGAAAGGAGACAGGACAAAGAGAGGGTGAGGACAGAGAGAGGAGAGCACATACATCCTGGCAAGATATATAAATAATATTTATCCATTAACTTTAGAACTAAGAATTCCACACACTTTTATATTTTGACTGGTTCATTGTTAGTACATGAACTACAGAGATGACTGTATAGACAGATGTAGGCAGCAACACTGAGGTGGTCAGAGGATCAGACTGCAGGTCAGCATGTTACCGTATTTTCCGGACTATAAGCTGCTACTTTTGTCCCACGCTTTAAACCATGAGATTTATACAGAGATGAGGCTTTTCTATGAATTTTTTCTTCAGCCCTCAGGGGGCGCTCTAGCAGGAAGTGCGAAAACCAAAAAACAACCGAGTAGTTAAAAGTTTTCTGTTTTTGTTTAGTAGCCTATGTTGGCTATGCTACTCTACATTCATTTTGTGAGCATCACTACCTGTTATTATTGGACAAACTGAATAATCCAGGTGTGTCTGACCATTGTGGCTACTCAGACACACCTGGATTTATCAGTTTGTCCAGTCAGTTTGTTGGTTCTGCAGTGGATTTCCGGGTTCTGAGCGGACCTGCCATGGAGGTATGGTTTTAATCGCAGATGCGGACCGGACGCAGCGTGGAGCCAGCAGGTCCGCGATCCGGCTCCAAAGCGGATCCGGCACTGAGTGCAAGTGAAATCTGATACCGGTCCATTTCGCGGGTCCGTTTCAGATGTCTTTGCTGTGTGGGGGGGGTTCAGTACACAGGAGGAGGAAAAATAAAGCAACTTGGTTTTAGTGTACAGGAGGAAAATTAATAAAACCATCAATGACTTTTCTGTTTTGTTTGATCAGCACTTTTAGTGCCGTGTTACAATTATCAGTTTAGGTATATGAATAAACACTTATGGTACAAAATCTTTTGATGTAAATATCTTATTTCTCAGCCTGGATACCAGCGGCTTATAGTCCTGTGCGGCTTATATGTGACAAAATATATATTTCGTTTATATTCTAATGGGTGCGGCTTATATTCAGGTGCGGCTTATAGTCCAGAAAATACGGTAGTTGATATTCCAGAGACATCTATATAAACAGGTGGAGGTAAATGCTGGGATGGTCAGAGGACTCATCACCCATCCGCCGCCATGCTTGACAGTTGAGATGAGGTGCTGTTTGGAAGAGAAGAAAGTCTCCCAGAAATCCTTCCCAGAAATATTCAGAACCGAAACAGAGAGAATAGGGTTGTTACTTCAGTGGGAGGTCACTTTAACCAGTGAGTCAAGCTTGATTTTTCAGGTCTTCTAGAACTGAATATCAGAACGTTTCTTTGCCCCCCCCCCCCCCTCTTTTTTTTTTCTTAATAAAGCTTAGGCAAAATAAAGTCAAATCTCTTGGAGCGAAACGTGTGTTTGTGGGAGATTTCCTCTAATCTTTGCTGCTTAGCGCAAAACAAAAATCCAAGGTCAGCCTTCCAAAGGATGCAGGGGCCGCGCATCTATCATGTCGGGGATTTAAACAGCACACGTTTGTGCCGTGCAAGTGTTCCGCTTCCACAGAAAAACACACACGGCTGCGTCTGTGCACAGGAGCATGTCAGGTGACCCGGTGGAAGTATGCTGGCATTCGCCACCCTGGCACTGCTTCAGAACGTTGCCATTCAAATAAAAAAAAAAAATATTTCATCTACTGGCATCTCATTGTGATAAAAGCAGAAGAATTCTACAGACTATGAGCCATGTAAGAATAACCAACCAGGCAAGCAGTAATACTGGAAAAAAAAACGCTGCACAGGTACTTTCAACTCTGAATCTTTTACCGTCACGTAATTTTACAAACATTATATTTCCTGCTTGTTTGCCCAACAAGCTGTTGCCACGGAAACGAGGGGTGTACAGGGTTATCTGAAGGAGAGGCATGAAAATACAAAGAAGCTTTTCTCAAGTATGAGCATAATTGGGGCTTTCAGTTATTATCTCTGTGAAACTCGTCGACACTCAGCTGGAGGAGATGTTGAAAGTACGTGATGTTTTCCAACATTCTGGGTCGTTTGCGCAAGTGGGCTCGTGTCACATGCGCCTCATTATTGAGACTGATATTTCATCTGTCAGAGAATTCGTCTCTATTACTTATCACGCACGCTTTGACAGTCCCCTAAATGGAAATTTAGTGATCATTAATCTTAAATATGAAGCAGCTTTGGTAATTATTTCCACATGGACCTCAAAAGATCCAACAGCATAACATCAGTGGAGCTTCCTCAATGAATGGACAACTGGAGTAGTAAACAGGATGCTCTTTTGTTTTCTTTCCTTGTTGTGTCTGGGCTCAAACTTTGAGGATCACAGAAGTGAAGCTCATAAAGTGACATATGATGCCATTTTTTTCCAACAACCTCCAGTGATCTGATTGAAATGACTTGAGATTTCGACTGAAACATATCACAAAGAGATAAAGAACAAAAGCACCCCGTTCAACCATGCCTTCACATTTCTGTCCACAGCAGCAGGTTTAAGGGGGCTGGAGTTAAAAGGTGCTTCTCTTGAAATCGTTTTGCAGCAATCTCAACAGACGTAGGCCTAAGATACAGTGAATGTATTTAAACACTTTTGTGGTAATTTGGAAACAGTCGGCATGCTCAGATCCTGAAATGATCCTGAAATCAACAAACCTTTCCTGACAACGTCAATGCGTCTTGGTGACCAAATGTAGCGAATCCTTCACCCAGCCACACACAAAAGGATTGAAAGCCTCCAGAGACTTGTAGGTCCTCAGTTCCTCCAAAGTTTAGACACTTTTATCATGAAGAATGTAATTGTAGATGTCAGGGTGTGACAAGTACCCTTTCAGCTGTCTGTACTGGCTGATTGCATCAGTGCAGACGGCGCCAACTACCACTGGCACAACCGCTTCATCTTTCAACCCTTGGTAGTTTTCAAGCTTCTTGTATTCCTTCTTCCTTATGTTGCCGTCACTTGGGATGGCTACATCTATCACCACTGCTTTCTTCTGGAGTTTGTCAACCAGTACAGTGTCCAGGTGGTTAGACATAACCAGTTAATTTGGAAATCCCGCAGGATCTTTGGTCTTTCATTCTCTGCCACTGTCAGAGGAGTCTTCAGCATCTCCAGTCTTGACTATGGGCTCATCCTCGGCACAGACGTTCTTGTACACTTTTCCAGCAGCATCCTACACTTTGCTGCCCTCCAGTTATGTTCTGGATCGTGTCAAAGGTATCTTTGCACAGCCTTCAGCTGGGGTCCTGTCTTGTCCAGTGTAGCCTCTATATATCTTGTGCTCTGAGCCTGTTCTTGTGCCGTAGCTGTTAGTGCATCAGTGCTACCTTTTAGATCAGCATCAAGCCACTGGTAGGACCTCATGATATGAGTCACTCCCTTAATCCCAAGGTTTGTAGATGTTAAGAACATTCGCTGTGTTTCCTCTCGGTGGTTCGACAACGAATAGTTGCTATCATTTTGCCTTTGCTCATTTGAGCACATTCCCGTATCGCTGCTGCATGTCTCGGTGAGGTGGATCAGCGAGTCGGTGTTGGAGTCTTTATTTCCTGCTCACTGCAGTGGTGAGATTCTGCTTCAAAAGTGCTCGCACACGATGAATGCATGAAGGTTAACCTACGTTGTAAGAGCAGGTGTACTCCACTGTCAAGGATTAAACCCTTAATGTCCACGGCTGGTTCTGATTTGATGTAAGGCGTTCTTGTATTTAACAGCCAAGGAGTAGTCACATATATTTTCACAATAGTGAAGCGATAAGGTCAAGGCAGAAATTCTGAAGTAAACTCCGAATTATTATTATAATAAATGCAGGTTTTCTGACGGTAGATTCCATAATGTACAAAAGCACTTAACAGGAGTATGAAGGCATCTACCACTGATGCGTCTCTGCAGTCGACTGAATTTCTTGTGTGCCGGAGCTCAAAAATTCCAGCTGAGAGCTCTTTTCACTGAGTGTTTTTCACAAGCCCTTCATAACACACGGCTTTCATTATGATCATTTTGTCTTTGACATTTGGCTCATGTGTTTACCAGACTCGATTCACGACAGTCGAGTACGCTGCATTCCAGTGCTTCAATAAAGTCCTACAACACTTGCGCTTGGCAAACGCAGTCGCAGGGAACACGGACTGGCGCCTGTTGAATCCAGCTGATTAACCTTTGGCTATGAGTCAGGAAGTCTGTTTTTATAACGGTCCTCACACAGTTCATGAATGGACACGAGTCTCTGCGGGATAACAGCATTTAAATCTTTTTACAGAATAATCACATCAAAATTACAGCACTTGGTTCCCTTCTTCGTTACCTGAATTTCAGGGGAAAAAAATAGCTGCAGCAAAAGCGTAGGTCGTTCGTTGCCTTCAGTGTTCCCATTTTGTCTCATGTGGGTACGAATGAACGAACTGACACAGGAAATGGGTACACACTAGGGATGTAACGATATGGAATATTTGATATCTCGATTAGTGACCAAATTATCACGGTTTACGATATTATCGCGGTATTCTTAATTACTGTACAAATGTCTAAAAAACACATACATTTAAATTTCACAAAATCTTTTGATTTTCTTGTCGTATTAAAACATCAGAAACCAAAATCTTATCAAAATGAAACTTTCACATTAAACGGGCAAACAACTGGCACAGAAAGAGGTTTTATTTTAAATGAACTAAATAAGTAACAGGAGCAAAGCTTATTTGTCTGGTGCAAATTTAAATAAACACTATAACAACCATAGTAGGTCAAAATATGCAAACAATTATCAGGAACAAAAATTATAGTGCAAGTTCAAATGAAATAAACTTTGGACTTTAAGCTGAACCTTAAATACGTATAAATGTGCAAATAAAGAAACAGTTGTAAAGGAGCCAAATATGTTGTTCTGAATTGTAGTTCACTCTGTGTGTTTGTGGGTGTCGCTGTGTTACCTGAGGATCAGGTATAAAGGTAGCTGCCTGTTATTGGTTAGCTGTTTGACCCGGAAGGGCAAAAGGTTTTTGACCGCTGTGGCGCTAACTGCCAGCGTTATGGTTGTCGGATCAGTTAATGGAATAAATTAATATTTTAACTGCATCAGAAGAACATTGTTCCGGTCATCTTTCGATGTCATTTTTCAATGTCCTGTGTGCTATCACCACTTTTCGCCATGCTGACGTTACGATGCCGATATTACAAGCTACAAATTCACACGAGACACAGTCGCGAGTCGGTCACAGACTTAAATGAGGCTGATATTACATATCCTGGTAATTGACAACGATAATGAGATAAAGACAAACATAAACGGTAATCGTTATCATGCAAAATTTTACCGGGCTTTACCATAATACCAGTAACCGTTCCACTCATAACTTGTCGTTCAGCTAAAATATCTAGTAAGACCACATGCTTTTCCACCGCTACACACTTGGGCATTACGTAGTGCTGCTTGTAACATCACAGAGAAGAAACCCTCCATTCGTATGTCAATATAAATATGATAAACAGTGTTCCTGAACATTTGATGAGATGTCCATTCCTTTTTTTTTGCTTCTTCAAATAAATTGTACTATTCCTGAGTTTACCGCACACCGCCAGCCGTGTTATAATTGGGGAAGTTTATTTGGCTTCAGCTTCCATATCTTACCACTGTCTGTCTCGTACTTGTTTCTTGAGATGGTTTTGTTTCAATCTCCACCCACGCTTGAAAACAGTCACCTTTGGTATAATGATACTGGCCTCTGTGAGGAAAACCACATATGGAATAATTGCTCCATCTGCTCGTGGTTAAAGACAGACAGAAAAACACAAACAGAAGAAAATCTATATATCTACATCTCATCTTACAGAGGAAAACCACATCCTCGTTGCAACTATTGCTACATCCACAGACAGTAAATTCTTTTTTTTTTCATCATACTCCACTATGTTGTTTTGTTTCCTCCCCGCCTTTTTGCATTCCCTTTAGATTAGAGCAGCCACAAAGATGTCACACATTCATCACTCAAAATTGAAGAAAAATGTTATAACAAGAGTGTGTTTGATTCATCAAGTGTTCACTCAACTTGATTGTGCCGCAGCAGTAGCACAATGGTCCTGTGGGAATGACTGCGATCACTCACAACAAACTGAACCATAAGACAGAAAAACGACAACCTTTGGAGAAAAAAAGTAGGCCCGGCCACATTAGGGGAGGACATCTTTTTCTCCAGATTTTTTTCTTCTTTTTGCGTTGCTCCCTGAGTGTCTTTACACACAACAAACAGTTAAACATTCTTTTAGTACATTTAAGAAAAATATTAGCCACGTGTGGAAGCGACAAGGCTCTAATAACACCATCCAATCAGAGTGAGTCAACCCAGCAAAAGTCATTGGACCACAGGCTTGTCTGGGGGCGTGGCTTCAGAGGCAGGTCTATCGTATAACTTATGTCTTGTATCTGTTACGTTTAAGTTGAAGAAGCTCATCGCATCGTAGTTAACTTGTCAGTTGGCTGGAGCCCTCTTGTGGTCTAACATGAGTATTGTTTTGTGTTCGCACACTTGAGTGAGCAGTGGACGCAACTTCATAAGCTAATAATGGAGGAGAAATGTGCAAATGTTCGGTGAACTTTATCTCAACTATTGATGCCTTGGACATCATTTGTCCATAAGTATTTGTGACAAAGACAATGCTGCATAATATTTTGTGAAAATGGGAACCCTGCAATGCTGGTATGGTTAACTAAATCTGTGCATTTTATGTTATTTTACTGCCTGTGGTTAACTTCTTTAAGCTAGACACAGCAGTTGTGCTACTACAAATGCTCACACCTTCTATTCAATTTTGTTTCAGTTTTACAAAAAACATGATTTATACGTGGTGTTGGAGCCAATAAACAAGGTTAAAGGAGACACCTTGTCATCATTGGCGCCTGCATCACACATGCATCACAGATGTTAGCTTGCTGTCTAGCGAAAAGACGATAACTCAATGCAAGGGCAGTAAATTTAGATTTCTGGTTTTAATATCTTCTTTGTTTTGTTTCGGTCCTGTGTTAAGTTAGCAAACACTCTCAGAAATAGGGGTACAGTACGAGTCCTTTTTTGTCCCCTGAGGTACAATCTACACAAATGTACCCCCTAGGGTTAATTATTGGACCTTAAGGTACCTATATGTACCTTTTTGATGGTCCAAAAGGTACATATATGTTCTCAGGTGGGTACAAAAGGTACAAAAGGGTACAAAACTGTACCTTCTGAGGGTACTGCCCCAGTGACAAGCCATTGTACCTCTAAAGGTACAATTCTGTACTTTCTTTTCTGAGAGTGAAGCAACTTCTCTTTTTAACTAGTACACCTATGCAGCTTTACCTTCGGAATCACTTTGTCGAACTTGCTCATTCATTCCAGACAGCTGCTTCATCTTGTCCGGAGGATCTGGAGCCTTTCTCAGGCATGGATGGGCGAGAAGCAGGGTGCACTGAGCTAAATTAGACCATTTCAGTTTCCTGGAAAGGAACGTGAGAGAAATGCATTTATAAGTTCTACAATAATCATTTGCAGAAAATGCACATAAAATCTCCTTGAGATTTTCAAGTGAACCACACCCCCCCTCCATTAAAACAGTAATACAGTGATACCTTATTTTTCGTGGTTAATGGGGACCGGCGCCCCTCCTGCGAAAATCAAAAATCCGCAAACTGGAGCCGGAGCCCCCGAGCCTAAATAATGTGTTTAAAATATGTTTAAAAACCGCAAATAAGTAGCGAGGCACTGCAGAGAAACAAGACAAAGGCTTTAAAGTAATTTTCATGTTCTTTTATCTGGTGCCATTGAAGAGACTAAAAACAAAGACCAATTAAAGAGTTTAATACAGAGATTAATACAAGGATTTAATATGCCATGCAGAATATTTTAATCAGCCCGATGGTACATCGTCTGAACACCACAAGAGGTGCAGGAAAATGCACACTGTGCTCTGCATCTCTCCCGTTTTATGTCCACAAAAAGGGAAAGAAGGTGAGTCCTCTTTTAACCTTTGTGTCGTGTTTGTTTCTCCTCCCCTTACTTTAGTGCTCCAGCCTGTTTTAACTGCTCCTACATTAACAGAAAAACCACTGATCATCACCAAATTGTATTTACCTCCCTTTTAAGCTGTAAACAAAGTCTCAAACTAGTGGTTTACATGAATAACTGCAGTGAATATACAAAAAATAAGGGGGGGCATGTGTCTTCACACACAGGAGTGGCATTTTGCAGTCAGATTGTAGTGTGCCTTGCAAACGTAGGCATCACATTTGAAACAAATAAGACTTGTTTTATTGTCTCTAGGGGCACAGAGGTCGCATCTCTTCCATTTCTGCCCCTGTTTTGGGGGGAGAGCAGCAGGGCAGTGGCTGGGGCTGCAGACTCCTCACCAGACTGGCAGAGGCTGGTGCACGGGGAAGGTGCTGGTGCCGTTGAATCAGAGGAGTCACTAAAGCTTTCCCAAGCTCTGCCAGGACAAGTATCCTCTTGAAACACAATGTTCCCATAACAAACACCTAATTGTTAACTTTGACATGTGGAACAAGTGTTATACATTTAGTTTGGAAGCTGTAGTTCATGTGTGTGTGTGTGTGGTGTGGGGGGGGGGGGGGGGGCACATAAGCACTGGAATGAGGTGAGAAGAGGAGACACCTGTTTGTTCAGTCTGAAAGGGTTCATGTGGGGTGGGGTGTGTGTGTGTGTGTGGTGTATTTGTAGTTGTCTACTATCTGATGGATGAACACTATCTAGGGTTACCCATTAATTTCCTATGGGAACACCACAGGTGTTACAAAGTTGAATAAACTACTCAAAATTCAATGAAAGTGGTGATCAGCAATTATAGATGTTCAAATGCCTAGTGTGGAGGATATCATAAGGCCCTGAGACAATCATATGAAAAACACAATATTTATGATTGATGAAAGTAGGAAATTGGTCGGATTTGACCCAAACATGACAGAAAGTTTAATTTTCTCCAGATGGCCAGATAGGATTCTGCTCTCACTCCACGAGTTTAAACACGTTTGTTGATCACCCCGTCCAAGAGCTGAGGTGTCAATCAAATATGTTTGTCAAAGTTGCCTCCCATCTTAGGCGTCAGAGGGGTCAGAAGATTCAGCTATAACAACAGATTTCTCCAAGACAAGCGAGGATCCGAGCACTGAGGTTGTAAATTCTAAGAGCAGCAGTAGACATCCTAGAGGTCATAAAAGTTTAACTTTTTACCAACTAATGTGCATAAAACTTTTAAGCTAATTCTGGGATCCTAACAGGATCAACTGTGGTTTTTCTGTTACCTTCGCAGCCTCTGGTCTCTTTCTAGTTTTAGGTGTGTTTATAGTATTTCCTTTTCTCTATAATTTATATAGCAACAGTATAATTGGAATTTGATAATTAAAAAAAAAGGTATGATTGAACTCAATTTAAGCAGCAACCATCTTAAAACTACATAAACTAGAAAAGCACTCAGAGAGCACAGACCTCCGCCAAGCACAATATTTCTCCCCATATAGTGATTTACAGATTGCGATAAAATCTGCCTTCTGGATCAGATCCTGATCAGCCTTTAAAATTTGATAGAGGTTCCCATTGTCAATCCCTGAGTTAAATTTCATGAGTTTTGGGCAATAATTAACGGAGATATTGAGAAACAAAATATTCGGCCCCATTGACCGCAATGTTATGGAAAATTTGAAAGTGATCCAGAATCCAGGATTTCTTCCGGATCACACCCAAAATGAAATCAGTTCTTCCTTATCACATTTCTGACAACTCCTGAAAATTTCATCAAAATCAATCTATAACTTTTTGAGTAATGTTGAACACAGACAGATAGATAAATGCCAAACCAAAGTGTTTTATTTCCATTCTCTTGAAGCAGTGGATGGTCTGTGTGGGGGTGAGTATGACAACATTTGAAAGCAATATATTTTTTGCCAAAAGAATAAAAATAGATGTCATCGCCCATCCCCTATTTCAGAGTCAACATCAGTTTGTTGTGGGCCGTGCAGTTCAGGGGTAATGATGCTTCATATGACACCACACTGAAAATGTGCTTCTGATGAAAATACCATGAAATGGCTCATGATTTCCACTTTGGCTACTACTGGGAAAAATAAAAGATAAATAATAATAAAAAGAAAAGAGGGTAACACTGGGGTCATCTCTAATCTCAAAGTGGTTTTTCCATAAAAGTGTTATTTATCCTGCGAGGACATAAAAACTGTTTATAGCATTCACTTGTGTGGATGGAAAGTCCTTTGCTGCGCTTCCCTAAATCACATTTCTGGAATAAACAATGCAGAAAACGGAGCCGGCTGAATGTTCGTGTATTTCCTGTCACTTCTTCAGTTGCTCAGTGATCCATTTCAGAGGAGAGGAGGATGCAGTCTTCAGTTTATTCTCATTGCACTTGAGGACACTTTCATTAGTAAGCAAACACACTTTGCCAGAACAATGACTTTAATAAAGTCTAAAGTACGACTGTTCTGGTCCAAACTTTCTACGGCCAGAATTGTGTAACTGGGTAGTTTTATTCTGGTGAAGATGATTTTAATAATGTTTTACAGCTGATAAAAAGTCACGTAGGTGCGTGCAGTCACGCCTCAAAGTGTTGTCTGCATCCGTTTCCATAGACTTTGAACGGGGTGACCTGATCCGCTGCTGAACTGAATTGTGGGTTGCACCGCTTCGATGGCATTGCCTCCATCAAACGTTTTGGGGATTTTCAACTTAACCCGCTTCAAGGCGAGCGTCAGCCAGCCAGTCAAGTTGCATCTACGCAGCCACAGCTAGCAGATGAAATCGCACATGGAGGCGGGACTAATTCAAAGAACGCGGGTTACTTGTGCAGCGAGCAGGAAGATATTTGGTTTTCTATTGAGCACGGTGAAGAAACTACGCAGCGCCAGGATTGGTTGGATGCCTGCGTTCCTCGAAGGTGGCACTGGTGGAAATGGATCGGGCTTCCAGTGGAAGACCAGGTGGGGATAAGCAGCGTCCAGTGGCCGAGGAGAAAGTCACAGCAATAAACAGTCAAAAAGCAGAGTAACGAGATATTCCCAGATGGTTTGTCATGGCTGTATGCTAGCTATCAATGGGCAGCGCTGCTGACCCAGTCAGGGCCTCATATGGCTGCTCAGATGAAGTCCAGGTGATGTTGGACGCAGGTGACGACAATCTGCCTCTGAGGAACAGATGGTTAACTGGTCCCAGGGAGAGACAACGTTTCTCTTTCTTTTCCCTTTAGTGCAGCTGTTTTATGGGCACAAAATGTACTTTAACTGGTCAACCTGTGTGCGTGGTTGTGAGAAGTCAATAGCTCCCTCTCTCATCTTTTAAAACTAGGGCTGGGCAACAGTGAGCTGAAGAGGAGGAGGCGGAGCCTTTAGAAGGAGGGAGGGAGTGTATAGACCTTTTCGGGCCAGCCCCCCGGAAGTACCCCGTCCACCATTGCTGGGTTGTGCTACAGAGCGACACTTTCACCGGCTCGCAGATTAACCAGTGTTTTTCTCTTTCTACAAATATATATTTTTATAATGTCGAGTCGGTCGAGTGGGAATACATGTTCCGACATAAACTGTGCCAACAATGGCGTGAAAATTCAACAATGGAAGAAGAAAGTATGTGAAATACACAAGCCTTTACTGCACGAAGACTGCCTTGTTTGCCGAACAAGAAGTTAGGAAGATGTGGGTGAAAAATATCAACAGAAAGGACTTTGTTCCAAATGAATACAGCCGGGTGAGTTTTCGTTAACATTCACTCTTGTACTACTCATAGTCTCGCTGAGAGTCCCGGACGATTCTGGCCGAAAGAACAGCAGTATGAGGCTACTGTAGCCCTCGGCACTAGCACAAGCCCATAAATCAATGAATGAATGAATGAATGAATGACTTAGGAGAATGATAAAATAAATTAAATATAACATTACACATAGCCTAATTTACCGCTAGCGTTACCGTTACAGTAGCATAATCTTTATGGCTTGTTGACGTTAGTTATAGCCACCGTTGCAGCGTTCTACAGTTTTTAGTGTTTGATTATGGGAATAGATCATGCTATTTCCACAACCAATCATTAAAAACAGCCATAAACTACCTTCATCTGTAACTGGAGGCCACTGCCTAACATCATCAATCAGGCATGGACTGGCCATCGGGCGTACCGGGCAATGCCCGGTGGGCCGACGCACATTTGTGGGCCGGCCCAGGTCTGTCATAAAAAAAAAAAAAAAGTATATAGTTTTTATTGACCGCGACGGTAACGGACTGGTAGTCGGCTCATAAAAATCTCCGACAGTGGGGGGGGCATGACGACACACACTCAACAAACTCAAGAAAGAGACACTGACAGCTAATCAGACAAGCGCTACAGTGCTGCGCTGATGTGAACGCTGTATGAACGTTATTTTCTGCTGAAGGGAGGGGGTGGAGGCGGGACGGGGCCTTGCGAAGACACGAAGTGGCCCATTGGTTGATTTTCTTGACGGACATTGGGCTAGTCCAATGAAATTTCTCAGCTCTCGTTGGCCCGCCCCTCCCATCCCTCCTGACCAAATTTTGCGGTTTGGCCTGACCGGAGAGTGTGGTGGCTCGTGGATGAGTATGGAAATGGAGAAAAAAGCACAAAAGCGAAAGGGAGGAGCAGAAAAGCTCAGAGAACGGAGACAAAAAAAATTAAAAGTGGATGCAGCAAAATGTGCCAAAATCACGGAAATGTTTTCAACCACAAGCTCGGGGGCGGGGGCTGCGGGGCCGTCGGCCGCGGGGCGTCGAGTGAACAGGTGGTTGTCGGAGAAGAAGCGGATGAGGAGAGGGAGAAGGAGGAAGAGGAGGATGAGGATGAGGAGGATGATGAGGAGGAGAGAGATGAGACCCAGCAGCAGGGCGAGATTGAGGTCAGAATAGCTATTTGGAGGTGATCACCTGTGTGTGTGTGTGTGTGTGCGTGTGTGTGCGTGTGTGCGTGTGTGTGTGTGTGGTTTAGTCTTTGTTGTCAAATAATGCTTTGAGTAGATTTGGTGTCCAATTTACAGTGTTAAGTGTGTTAAAATATTAGTGAAACATTGCTTTGCTGAAATGCATGATAAATAATTGGTAGACATGAGTAACACTAGTGACACTAACACCACTTTATTTTAATTTTTGAAACTTCACTATGTGCACATAGTATACAACATGCAGCATGTGCTTCCGCATATCGTATAAATAACCGGCATTTTTGATCCCCGGCATATGGTGGGGTGCCAGGGATCAAAAATGCCCGGGCCATTTTTTGGTCCCAGTCCAGCCCTGTCATCAATCCAAGACATGTCTGCGTTATCCGTAACAGATGCTCCACGCTGCTGTGTTTGGGTTAGTTGGTGGAGCACCGCACAGTCCAGTTATGGCGGAGCCACTAGGGGGCGCATGTCCACAATTTCTAAGTCGAAAAGGTCTATATTTTCAAAATCTCACTTGAGTTGGATTGCTGGAACCGTTTTTTTCAAAGAACACCTACCCCACCTTTAATGTCATCCTGTTTTTCTAAAAATTTTTTAAAAAGTCTACAAACAAAATCCAACAAAATGATTGTGGCTCAGCACAATCAGAACATTAAAACAGGTAATTTCTGAGGTAATAGCAGAAACTTTTAACGGGGAGTTCAACTTGGCAGTTGTTACAAATAACCTTGTTTCTGTTGAATCCTCCGTCTGGGAGAACTTTAAATGAAAATGTCCATGTTAAAGTTCAGTAACTTTACCAAGCATGTATCAATCATTCTTTCCATTTTCAATTGTCAATCAAAAATTTTAAAAAAAATTTAAAAGTGACATTTTATTACGTTTTTTTGTTTTTTAATCTAACACAAAAAAACCCCAGAAAAAAATGCCTGTTTTTTTTTTTTTATATTTCAATTTTAGACTTGGATCAAAAATATGAAGTTTAAAAACGGGCCACAGAACTGAATTTGTTTTATAATGGAGGACTGGACTTTCTGTTGTCATTACACATCTGTGCCACTAGATGGAGCTGCACTGCAGTAACCAGCTAGAGAACAGCAGGACAGTGAACACATGGAGCAGATCTGATGGAACATGGAGGAATGACGCGAACGTTTTGTTGCAGTCCACAATTTTTTTTTTCCTGACAGAATTGTTAATATTGCTACCTGAGTTGATACCTGAACTGTAAAGTTCATGGATTTTTATCGATCTCCATGTCTGTTTTAGTTTTTCATGCTTACCTGCTTATTGCCTTCCGGTTCCGCAGCAGCCAGTAACAGACTTTCAAAACAAAAGCATGTGAGCAACATGCATTAACGTGCGATAAAATAAATGTCGTTAATAAATTAATGCGTTAAAGTGATAATAACGCGTTAACTTGCCCAGCCCTATTTAAAACAAAAACAGGACACGTTGGTCTTCAAAGTTTAAACTCATTTTTATTAAACTTAGACCACAGGAAACATCAAATGTTTGAAGTGATGAAATGTGCTGCCTTGAGAGAGAGAAAAAAAAAGGAGATTTTTAAACTTGATGGCAGCGAGACATCTCGGTTAAAATTTGGGGCAAAGTGACATTCACCATTGCTTCTAACAACGGTCCAAACAACCGAGGAAACCAGCTGCTGGAACTTTGGAGATGAAAGTTGTCCCCGTCTGATGGAGCATTCAAGCTGCTCAACAGCCCTTCTTTGCTGTATTTTGTATTTAATTACACTAGTGAAACTTGTGGACTCCAGGCAGACCAGTTAAATACCTGAACTCCTCAACCATGAAGCTGATGCAGTATGTGCTTTAGCTTCGTCTTGTTGAGAGATACAAGGCCTCCCATTCAAAAAAAAAAAAAACTATCTGGATGGGAATAGATGTAACTAAAACCTCAATGTACCTCTCAGCATTGATGTTTCCTTCTCAGATGTGCAAGCTGATCTTTTCATGAGCACCAATTCACATGTAATTCCATGTTTTACTGGAGACGATGAGCTCTCCAAGTCTTTGCAGTTTGAAGGTGAGGAGCATTAATTGGTGATAGATGCAGATCAGTGAACCTGTGCCCTCGTTTGCTTCTGAGAGACTCTGCCGATCTAAAATGCTCTTTTTATCCTCAATCATGGCACTGATCTGTGTCCGATTAACCTAATTAGCTGGAAGATGTCCTCCAGGTGTTTTAGTTCTACTTATGTCCAGCCTTTTGTCGCCAATCACTATACATTTTTTTCCTCAGGTAGGCTTATGAGACCTACAAATTACACTTTTAACTTTTTTTTTTACATTTTACAGCAATAGTTTTTGAATTTTTAATTGAAAAACAACTGATACATCAACCACGTAACCAGAAAACAGTCTGCTCATCCAATAAAACACATTTCGATGTTGCATTTGTGGGTTTCAGTTCAAAACTACGTTTTTGCTCACGTAACGATAGAAGCTCGTGGCGAGAAAACGATGTCACATGATATTACTGAGTGAAAGCTAAATCATTTCTCTGTCTCCGCTACTCACTTCCATACGTACTCGGAGAAAGACAAACAAATAACAGCCAGTATTCAATCCGGCATGCTTGGCTTATTCCTTGTTGGAGCAGCGGCCCGTTTTCTCTCAAGATGGCAGACGGGTGGGAATAAAAGGGACGATGATCACAGCGGTGTTCCTCCTCAAGGTCAGGAGGAGAGCGGAGGAGAACCAGAGAAGCCGAGAAACAACTTCTGGTCCCCGGCGACAAATTAAATTCTTAAAAACTCTGTTTGATTTACTTCACATTAGCCCATTGACCTTCTTAATGCTTTCTGTGAAGACGGGAATTGGCAGCAGTTTGAAAAACATAAATGTTCGACTACAGATGTTAATTAACTTCTGGACACTTTTCCACTTTAATGTATCAGCGTTAAAGTGAAACATCTATTATTCGTCCTGACGGCCTTTCTTTGACTGCAAGATGGATTTTCTGAAGCCAAAAAAAAAAAGTTTCGGATAAAGTCACAGTTGTTGATGGTGAACAAGTTGATTGTGTCTTAATGAGGAGTGTAATTTGTTACAGAACAAATGGGTGACGGTTCACTCAGGTAATGCAAGACTTCCTTTGTTCTCACGGCCCTTGAGAGCGGTGAAGTGTGCCGGCGTGATGGGAAGACAGCAAGTAGACCCTAAATGATACTGCCAATTATTCTGCAGGCAACAAAGCGTGGCAACTTACAGTGAGCAGCATGCTGGTTTAATGAGAATCGGTGACCTAGCGCTACGCTTTCAGGGAGTTTTGATGGGAAGAACGCCGCAGCTGCTCGCGGTATACAAGGCACAGATGAAAGTAATAAAATGATCCAATAAACCCGCGCCATGCCGTGTATATTTTGAAGCTGCACCTTGCGATGTGTGGATGCTTGTGCGGTCTTCCATTATTATATCACACATGACATTATCTGAGCATTCATAGATTCCCTGTGATATTACGATGAAATTAAGAGCACGTGGGATGTTAGGAGTCTTCTACATTACTGTAGCCATATCGGGCTCGCCCATATTTCCTAAGTCAGCTGGCTGGTTATTATGATGAATTATCATCTTGGATGTGACTGGAGGCTCCAGTGATATGGGGAACATATTTTGTATTATTCCTGTGCACAGGTATGTTGGGTTTCTTGGCTCAGTGGTTTTTTTTTTTGTTTGTTTGTTTTTTATGCCTACATGAATTACAATGAATTGATCTGAATTGAAATACAAATTGGATTATTTTTAACTTTGTAAACTTAGACTGTTTTTTTGTGTGTGTGTGTGTAAAGTGCCTGGAGATAAATTGGCACTATACAAATGAAAGTTAATTGGACTGAATTGAAAAAAATATTCAGTTTTTATGGAGCTAAAAAAGCTCTTTAGTTTGGAGTTTTTTCTAACATCAGATTTCTATGATGTCATCAGGGGCCAAGTCATATTCTCCAGGCAGCACACGTTCACGAGAACAAAAGCATCAAGGTCACTTTAAAAAGTCAATGTTTACGACTTTGCAGCAAGAATCTCCTATTTCTTTCCCTCCTAGTGGACCTGCTTCTACTTACAAACGATTTTGTTTTGGGCTCCAAGATATTTTCAGAGTAAAGTGTTTTTCTGGATGTTAGGCCAACCACGGCCCAGCAGTTTGGTTTCTAGCAGCAGTGGGGCAAAAATATGTATATATTTTTTTCCCATTTAGCGGAGGACTGTTTCATAAACAAGGCACAGAAGGCCCCTGGAAAATTTTCTACAAGATTAAAGGTGAACATGTTGCTGTTCACGTTCTATGGCCCCGATCGTACACTTCCCGCTAGTTGCTACCAGCAAGTTGTGGGTTTAGGAACCTCCTCTAACTGCTAATGCAATCTTCCGCTTCCCTAAAGCTGCTACCCATTATGCCGACTCCCTTACTCACATTGTAGGTGTGGCAATGGGCGTGTCTTTTGCCCTGTCCGCAAACTCGGTATCTTGCAATCGCGGCTTGCGTTACCCGTTACCCGTTACCCACAACCCACAACCCGCAAACCATATGTTGGCACGTAAAAGACAGCGTCCAAATGGCAAAAATGTGCGTCCACCTGGTCACATGTGGACATGCACAAACGGCTCTACCTCTTGATTACACATCACCGTATTTCTTGCAGACGTTTTTATTCTCTTGAGGTCAGAGGATGTCTGGTGAGCAGTTGTGGTGGATGTGGGAATAGTCACGGCCAGACACGTCAGTCTGTACAGCTGTGGCATGATCTCATTCAGATGTTTGCTGTGGAGGAAACCAAGGAGATCTTTGGGAGATTTCCCTTCAAAGTCCATCATGGCCTACATCACAGTCACTGCTGTTTTAAACAGGTTTTCATCCCGTGGTTTGCGGGTAGCGCAACCTGCTCTTAAAGGCAATGGCTGCTGACGCACTGATTGGTTTAACAAGTGAAACGCCCTAACCACTTCTATGCATAATGGCGCATAGTAGCGCAGGTAGGATAGCGGGTTTAGGAAGGTGGAAGATTGCGTTCTTTGCGGGGAAACGCTCCTCCCGCTACCTGCTATCCCTTAATAGCGGCTTTAGGAGATCTGGCGGAAGAATAGGCCCTTTGAGTCTGAACCAGGACTGGTAAATGCTTTTGTGTGAAATTCAGTGCAGCGTCATGGATGAAGTGACCATAGTTATCAAGCCTATTATTCTTGTTTTTGCTCATGCTAACAAGAGAAAAAACAAACAAACAAAAAACAGTGGACTTCTGTGCATCTCGCACATAAAAGCAGTCCATTTCACACATTCTTGATTTTGTTATTTTGAAATAATCACAGGCTTTTCGAGTTACGCCGGATGCAAAACTACTCTAGAATAGCGTTGTGCAATTCATAGACATTTTTTGCAATTTCAATTTTAGTTCCCAACAATCATAAAAACAACGTAATGAAGGACAGAAAAAAAAAACAGACTATTTTCCCCCATATTCTCTCTTTTGTTTTGAGTAACGTGGACAGACTTCGCTGGGCCCCAGGTGACTCTTCTTTCTTTCTGTGTAATAATAAGGTCACATTATAAATGGATATTGTATTCCATAAACGCAATATGCCTCAAAAGTCACTGGATAATGACATTTAATCATTATTTATTCATTGATAACCACAATAGCTGTAATTTTCCATAATTGTGCAGCCCAACTGTAGAGTTACCAGAGATCAAAAGTAGATGGCTGAAAATGAACATTATTTGGTCATTTAATGCTAAAAAGAGTCTTCAACCTCTGATTGTATTATCTGGTTTTTTTTTTTCCTGGAAAAAAAAACTGAAATACAGCCTCACTGAGAGCATGACCCAGCTGCTTGACAAATAACCTCCTGAGGTACCAAATGACAGTAACTAATGTGTCACATCTGAGGAAAATAGCATTGATTGTGAAAGAGTCAATTACTCCCTATCAAGAAGCAATTTGTTTAGTGTTGTTTTTGCACCGTTTGAAAGATGGTTTCTGGATACCGGAGGCGCGGGTTACCGGGTGGGGAGTTGCAGCAGATGATGGGGGGCCACGGCAAAGTTTGAGCCAAAGGTGTCTTAATGACCCGGATGAGAGATCTTTGAAAAATAAACAAGGGCGATGAATCATTTGCAAAAAGAGCATGCCCCAACAGAACCGTAGACCAAATCCGTAGAGCACCGCTCCTGATATCTCCCTCTGCCCGTGATAACCAGCAGCTCTGGGCATATCAAAGCGGGAAGGTGAAAGCAATGTTAGATATTGACGCTATCATGGGGATTATACCGGAACCCTTGAGACTCCAAAAAGGGTTCGTTTATGAAGCCAATTATGCAGCTTGTTTGCCTCTACACCTTAGCCACAACTTTGTGTCAATGACTTAAAAAACAAAGTGGTAAGCAGGACTCAAGGGGTGTGAGATCTGTCATTCCAAGAATGCATTTAGACTTTCATGCAGACCAGTTTGCAGAGGTGGCAGAGGCGCAAAATGCCTTCTGCTTTGTCTGGAAGATGGATTATAGGGTCACATTCAAGACTGGCGCTTGCATTAAAGCATTGGGAGGTGAACAGCGTGGAGCCACAGACCTCAGGAATATCCGTCTGCATTAAAAAAACGGTAGAGCATCAGAATTAATTATACGCTCAGCCTTTCAAAAAGCTCCAGCTGCAACTTGAATTTGATCGGCACGCGCGACGGGTTCGTTTCAATCAGTTCAAAAAGCGTCGACGTCTACCCATCAAAATCACACTTACCGCTGTTATTATGAAATATCCCGCCCACCTATTCCTTTTTATAAGCATGATTGGTTTCATCCCGCTGTGTGCGTCGTGCATATTGAACAAACAAACTACTTCACGGTGAAAAGTTCACCGCCGCTCGCCAACACCCCCAGATTCAATGGCTTTAGTCACGACGCTTGAAGCAACTTGCTGATGATTAACAATTAATATGGTTCCAAATAACACAGGGTCCTTTTTTGAATGTGGTGCATGAGTCCTTTCAGACAAATTCAGCAGCAGCAGCATTTAGTTTCCTTTGGGAATCAGTCCTGGATGCCATTCCTGAGTGATTCCCTGTTATTCCTTCTGTTGTGCTGCCTTGTCATGTAAATGTTGCATTTTTTATGTTGTGGACAGTCTGTGCAATGCTTTTTGTTTGTTTTTTGGGGGTTTATTTCTTGCTCATCCTACCTCAGAGTCTCCTGGATGTGGGTCCAATCCCTGAAACGTCGTCCCCTTTGAATTTGAGTAACACGTCATCTTTTTCGGTGTTGATTTAGTCATTCTTGTTTGCTTTTCTTCCTCTTTGTGTTCTCCTGCTTTGTCATTTTCTATTTTATTGGCGGTTGTCAAACAGTGAAAGTGGTGCATTATAAAGTGATATGGAGTGTTAGTCCGCTAAGTGGATCCCACGAGGTCTGACACCCTAATGGAGTCAAGACAACAGCTAGAAGGATCGAACAGAAGGTTGGCCCTGTTACAGTTACAGCTTTCTAGGTTTTACCCCGGAGCCTTGAGTTTACAGTTATAGCATGTTAACCAAAGCTCAGACGCAGGCAGGAGGCTGCAGAGTTGCATCCAGCCCAGCGTTGGATGCAACTCAGGACAAGGACGTTTCACTTTTTCACTTTTCATCCTCAGTCAGGGGATTAGGGTTACAAGGGTGACAAGGGTTAGGGTTTACATGTTGGCATTATGTGATATTAACACTGCCTAATGTGAAATGTTCCCCTCTCACACTTTTCTTTTTTTATTGTGACATTTTGTCACATGTGGACATACCTAATATTTTTTGTGGGCCGAAAGGTCTTCCACCAAGAAGAGAGAAGGTTGACAGAAGGTTGGCTCTTTGTCAGGATTCCCAAGCTGACTTTCTTGAAAGTTGACAGTGAGTA
Organism: Hirundichthys speculiger; assembly: GCA_018398805.1. Taxonomy (NCBI): domain Eukaryota; kingdom Metazoa; phylum Chordata; class Actinopteri; order Beloniformes; family Exocoetidae; genus Hirundichthys; species Hirundichthys speculiger. Next base: position 1,130,072 of record JAGFBZ010000489.1, read on the forward strand.
AAAGCAGTGACAAAGAAAAAAAAAAAATTTTTTTTTCAGACACTTTCCTTTCTTTCAGAGTTTTTTCAGGATCTTTTGAGCTCCTCGTCTTGGCTCACCTTAAGGACATCACAGACCCTCCCCAGGATCGTCTACAGCATCGCCTACAGATTTGTAGAGGATACTGTAAACACGGGCCTCCACTTCATCCTCCGCAGTCTGTAAGGCTGGGGGAGCATGTCTCTGAGTCCTGGACCATCAGGGCTAGATTCCCCCGCCAAGGCTGCGTTCTCTCTCCTGTGATTCTTCAGGTTTGTAGATGACACTACCCTAATGGGCGTCATCTCTGATGGGGATGAGTTGGAGTGAGCTGAACCGTCTGGTGTCATGGCGCAGCAGGACCAACCGGGACCTCGGTGCTCTCAAGACAGTGGAGATGATAGTGGACTTCAGTGAGGACCCAGCTGCCCCTCCCCCCGTCATCCTCCGTGACACTCCGGTGACCTTTGTCGAGTCCTTCCACTTCCTCGTCACCACCATCGCCCAGGAGTTTCCAGAACTCGGAGATGTGCAGCCAGGGTTGCAGCTGATCCCTCTCCTCCTTGACATGAACTCTTTCAACCCCCCCCCCCCCCCCCCCCCCCCCCCCCTCCACAACCTTCCCCCCCTTTGTGGGAAAGAGGCTCCGGTCATCAGGTTATTGCACATCCTCTGTTCTGTAGATAACCTTTTATTTCATTTATTGACTTCATTGGCGGCATTGATTTCATTTATTACCCTCCACCAAGGAGGTTATATTTTTGCCGGCGTTCGTCTGTCTGTTTGTCTGTATACAAGATAACAAAAAGTTATGGATGGATTTTGATGAAATTTTCAGGAGCTGTCAGAAATGTGAAAAGGAAGACCTGATTTCGGGTGAATTCCAATTCCTCCCTTAACCCTCAATCTCAACCCTCAATCTCAAAAATGCGCGTTCCCGCTAAGGGCAAGTGCTGTCCCAATTCTAAGGGACATCAAGTTGAGGGACGAGTTTAAGGGCTGTATCGCCCTCAAAATTGAGATTTTCCGACACCACCCTTGGAAGTGAGGGCTATCCAGAAGCTAGCTACAAACGTAAGTATCTTCGTATATCTTAAAGATATAAATGTTACGAAACCATTTCATTGTGTTTGTTTGAGACTTTTTTCATGGATTAACATCGTTGTTGCGTAACATTTATTTTTTTACTTTACGATGTTTGCTGCTGGACCGGCGGTCCCGTCGGCTTCACGTTGTACTCGTCGGTGGTCCCGGTACATTATTCAGTCCTCCGTCGCTACACAACAAAGTAACGTGAAGCCGACCCGGACCGCCGACGGGACCGGTCCGCCGACCGTGGCGGTCCCGGTCCCGTCAGCGGTCCCGGTCCCGTCAGCGGTCCAGGTCGGCTTCAGGTTACTTGTACTCGTCGGTGGTCCCGTTTTGCCGTCCCGGTCCCATCAGCGGTCCCAGGCGGCTTCACGTTACTTGTATACCTTGTTCTGTAGCGACGGAGGACTGAATAATGTATCCTCTATTGTGTTATTTGCTAATATTATTTAGAGAATATACAGTGCTCTTTTCAATGTTATCCCTGTGTCATTTCAGGAAATACAGAGACAACACGGGCTCTGATACATTTCAGTCTGAAGACGTAACTGCACTCGAGGGGTGTTCCATTTCTAAGTCACAAGATAGACCTGACACTTACTTTCGAGGGTTAAGATTGAGGGCCAAAAATTGAGGGTTAAGGGCGAAGGTTGAGATTGAGGGTTAAGAGAGGAATTGGAATTGGCCCTTCATTTTGGGTGTGATTTGGAAGAAATCCTGGATTCTGGATCACTTTCAAATTTTCGATAAAATTGCGATCAATGGGGCCGAAAATTTTGTTTCTCAATATCTCCGTTAAATATTGCCAAAAACTCATGAAATTTGACTCAGGGATTGACGATGGGAACCTCTATCAAATTTGCAGACCATAAAGACCAAAACCTTACGCCACACTGCTGTCACATTGACATAACTCAGAACTCTGCCCTTCATGCAAAAAGCAGCTTGTGTATATATATTTATATTGCATTATTTTTAGTTTACATTGTTATATTTTTCCCTTAATTGCATGCACCATCATCACCACAACAAATTCCTCATATGTGTAAAATCGTACTTCGTAATAAATTTGATTCTGATTCTGATTCTGAATTTAAAGGCTGACCCTGATCTGATCCAGATCTGATCCAGAAGGCGGATTTTATCGCAATCTGTAAATCGCTATATGGGGGAATTGTTGCACTTGCCGGAGGTCTGCGCTTTCCGAGTGCTTTTCTAGTTAACCTTATTTATTTTACTTTTATTTTTATTCTAATTCAAATTTGTATGAAGGACTATTTTCCTGTCTTTTTGCACTTTTTTGACTTTTTTACTTAGTGTTTGCAGCTGACACCATGACAAATTCCTCGCACTGGAAAGTGTTCTTCACTGTACCTGGCATTAAAGCTTTCCTGATTCTGAGTCTAAAGTGGGAGAAAGGTCACTGGTCTTGGCTGAGGATTCCATTTTCAAAGTGCCCTTCGATATTTTCCTTCATTTTAGAGATTTAATAGATTCCCACACCTCCAACAAAAGCATTCTCAGCAAGAAAAAAAAAGACATTTTACGCTGCTGCTGCCAGAAGGGGGTGGAGGTGGGGCACAGCATGCGTGACTGCAAACACTATCTTCAGCCCACCTTACCCCATCAATTGTTCAGGAGACCTTTTAATCCCGCTACTTCCCCGTGGCATTGGCCTGTCTCCAGCTGGGAGCAGCAAGTGTTTATTGGCTTTGGTATCAGTAAGACACTCATGGTGGTCTGCCTTACCTTTAATACTGAGATTCCTGCCAATGTTGTGACAAGTGCCCGTTTGACTTTCGCTATCAGCGAGACAATCGGTTTTGGGCGTAGGCATCTGAAATGGAGTAATGCACAGAAGTGTCCCAGAGAGAACAAATAGTCCCACATGAAATGTGAGCCGTATCCCCTGATTTGTTTGGAAAACATTAAGGGGATATTGAATCGGTCCGTACAAATGAAATTGAAATGAACTGAACTGAGTCTTCATATCGATGCTGACTCAGTTGGCATACATGATGGTAGATATTTGATGAAAAAAAATAAAAAGACATTTGATGAGGCATGGGATGGCAGATAATGGCATGATGTTTTGGTAATCACTCTAATTGGTATGATGAGACAGTGTAATTGCAGGTCAACACCATTGCAACTGAACGCCCTGCTGCTCAATCACCGTACCCAGATTCAGGGTGTTGCTTTGCGGGGGTGACATCTGGAGGTATTCGTTTTCTCCCAGCGAGTGACAGACGGGGGATTTCTTGTTGGCAGGTTAGCGCTGAGTTCAGATGTCAGTGAAAGGAGCTTCCAGCAGTGGAAGCAACGGAGTTGCTGGTAAGCTTTTGATAAAAAAAAGATGAGCGCTATGCATCACAGAAACGGTTCTTGAATCAAAGATGGCTGTTTGGTTACAAGACTTTTGTCCTTCACTCTTTGCATGTAATTAATCTTAAATGATTATCTCAGCAATCAATGTCCACCGTAATTCTATCATGGAAATGTAGCTATGTGGGGGTCTCCTTGAGGACAACTGTTGTTTTACTTATAGCTATTCTGAGGAGGGAAGCTGATGATATATTCTTTATGAAACTAAGGGCAGAAGTTAGAACAATGTTTGATATGCGAACATAAATCCATATTTTAATCACAATAGAAGACAGAAAACATGTTGAATATTGAAACTGAGGAATGTAAGAAAAAACATCTAGGAACTGAGGTGACCAGTCGCTGGTCTTCTGAGAGAGTATTGTTGTCTGTTCATGTCTGATGAAGGATTTAAGCAAGGTCTGGAAAGGTCTAGATTGGAGGCAGGACAGTTCAGCACCCTGACCCCCCCCCCATGGCTCATACACTACGTAGCCATACTTTTGCAGCAGATCCATCATGCAGTGTAGCATCGCCTCGCTGAAACATTAAATGTTTCAGTAGTGTTAATATGTTTCTCTAAAACCTGTACAGATAGTCCCTTACTTATGACTAGTGACGTCGTGAACCTGTCACATGTCTACCAAGTGGTGACAGGAGCTAACCTGATGATGTCCTGCAATACTTCACCACCAAAAGTAAAGAAGGCTCATAATGACGTTAGTGTCGTTATGAGCCTCAACCAGGGTCATCGGTTGATACATCAACATCTCCTCACATCTAGACGATGAGATTTAAGTTCAGGCTTAAGATAAGGGATTTTGTAGATTCACTCTTTACACAACTACAACCATAACGGCGCTGACACAAACTGGATCACGGAACGACAGTGCGCACGAGACACAACTAAAAACTTGTGATAATATTAAACATGTGTGACACTAAGATCATGGGGATGTGCCTTGACTCAAGAACGAGGAAATTTGTCTGCGATCTTGAAATCACTTGTAAAATTCTTAGTTGTAAGTTCAGGAACTGATGTACCAGGTTTAAGTGAGCATGCAGAGGAAGTGACCTCTGATGGTTGACATGAAGCTCCATTAAGGACACAACAGCTGAGATCAAGCTTCATCTTTGGCTGCAGGTTAAACCACAGGGTACCATTTTTACTTGAGTTTAAACTCAACAGCAGTGCGTCTGACATATTGAGAGAGCCTGCTGAGGTAAAGAACAGAAGTTGGATAATCACCACAATTAGAGCACTCATTCAGGGTCAGGACGAATTTGGGAAAAAAGAAGACAGGAAACTCTAAAGAGAAGAAAATCAAGCAACTGTTGGCTGCTTATGCCGAGGTAGAAATTTCTCTGCAGGTTAGTGGGGATGGTGACAGTGGAGAACCGAGGCCCAAGCCTTCAGGCACTGCTCACCCTGCGTAGCACCCAACTCATATGCAGGTGGTGGGCCCACAGGAGATCTAGCTTGTGAGATCGTAGATACAAGCAGCTGAAATGACTGCCCTCTCCCTTAAAGATAAGGTGAGAAGCTCAGTCCTTCGAAGGAGATTTAAAGTAGAGTCACTGCTCCTCCACATCGAGAGGAGCCAGCTGAGGTGGTGCAGTCATCTGTTTAGGATGCCTCCTAGATGGTTTCCTTGGGAGGTGTTTCAGGTATGTCCAACCAGATGGAGGCCCCGGGGGCGGACCCTCAGCTGGTTTGGAAACTCCTCAGTGTTTCCCCGGAGGAGCTGGAGGAGGTGGCCAGGTAAAAGAAGGTAAAGGCCTCCTTCTCCAAGATGCTGCACCCACAACCTGACCTCAGATCAGCAGGAGTTAATGGATAGATAGATGAATTAGCAAAGTTGAAGATAGAATAGAATTAATGAAACAATCATGGCGTGTGCAGAAGTATATCACCAGTGTCTGATAAAATGAAATATAATTAAAGAAAAAACATCACAACGTCAGTGATCAGGGTTAGGGGATTAGGTTAGGTCCAGGCCTCACGATAACCACCAGAAGAAATGGACTCTGTCTCAGCCTCTCCAGATTCATGTCCAGAATAGCACTGAGTGACGTACAGTGTCGTACCAGTCAGAACTCGCCAATCGACTAACGTCTTGAATTCGCAATTGAATCACGGAGTTACAAAAGGGCCCAACTCCACCGAGGTATATTTTTCAGGAGAGCATTTTATCTCTCCAGGACTTGGGCCATTCTTCAACTCAAGGCAAAAAACATCACCTTAGTTAACAGCTTTATGAACTGGAGTTGGGCCTTTCTTCAATTAATTTTGATAGCTCTTAACCTAATGTACAAGATAGGGAGATAACCTGGATTTTAGGAAAATCATGGAGTTGGGCCCTTCTGTAATTCCATGATTCAATTAACTGATGCAAAAGCACGACCACACAGGCAGTTCAGTCTCCGGTTTCAGCCGCAGTTAATTCTTGTACATTTACATCCTATAGGATTTAATCTTAAAAGACATTCTGTACTTGTTTTTCTCAGTTAAGCTCTAATCAGCTATTTAAATCAAAGACAGAACCCATGTGTAGCGAGCTGAATAAACTCAGCAGAGTGTACACTCATTCCTGTTAATGTTGGTGCATTTAATTACAGGTTACTCTAATGAGTAACTTGAGATGGGGTTTGCCTACAAGAAATGGCTTTCCACAGCAAATAATTAAGTAGTTAGCGATAGCCTCATCCCCACTAGTGAGCACTAGCGGGTTTAATTGTGCTCTCCACTGATACTGGGCAGTATTGGCCTACTCTGAATGGTGGGGAGGAGAGAGGGAGGTCATCCTGAAGGTTCCTGGACTGCTTGTAGCTATGATCAATCCAGTGTGTTTAGCTCATTTCTTTAATTAGCAGATGAAAGAACAGGTGAGACCCTTTTTTTGTTTAAAAATTCAACCAGTTGGTCACCAAAAGACCGAGCAGCCGGTTCAACATTGACTTTTTTGTTGCAAGAAATGCAAATATTGAACCCAGTGCACTTCCCAGCACCGACCCACTCCTGCACACAAGCACTGTAAACACAGAGTAAGCACCACACGGGGACTGGCGTGCCGCTCAGAGCCACGTGCTCAGAAAATGGCCATAACCCTGGAACAAATAATGGCACCCAATAGACCGCAACATTTTCCCCACCTAATAATTGCCCCAGAAACGGCGCAGAAATAATAGCACTCTGCTTGCACAATACGGCGGCCAGTATGAATGAAACATGCCATACCCAATCTCTCCACAGTTTGCCTGCCCAGCCGCCTGTATATGCCCAAACATTTATGTATTTGGTGCTCGCCTCTGCAGTGTAGACAGGTCAGAGAGGTTAAATGGTTTTATTTGCTGTTGCCTGTTTGCACTGCTGATCTCCATGCTCCTGTGAAATTGCTGTTGTGTTATAGCTGCATCTGTCATCTGAAGGAAAGCTCTGAGAAAAGCACAACAGTTGTGACAATAGATTTCATGCATTTCTTTTACTTTTTGGTTTTTATCACACGAGGAAGCCGGGGCGTCTGGGGACAGACCGTGCTTAATGGATGGCTGTAGGGCCGCAGTCCTGCACGTCTTCGATGTTTCCCTGATTTTAATGGATGGACCACCATCAGCTCGTCCTCCAGGTCTGCACGGGTCCGTTGACGACCCATTCATCTGAATCAGGTGTGCCGATGCAGGAAAACATCTGAGACTTGCAGGACGGCGGCCCTTGGGGACTAGAGCTGGACTCTCCAAGCGCAGGCTCTGCTGTTCAGCCTCAAGGCAAGAACTTTGTAGCAATAGGTTCTGTAATGCAACTCCAAATGAGAAGAGGATGGGATGATATGGCATATGCAAATAAAATGAAAACCACACTCACATTTACTTTGAATTTTCCTCACAGACAGTATAAACCCGAGATATTTTATGTTTATTTTTTCCTGTCAGCTTTATTTAAATTGTTAATAGACCCATTTTTGCAGTTCAGGCCTGACACATACTCCCAAAAAGTTTGGACAGTAAGCCTTTTACCACTTTGTAATGTTGCCACTTTTTCTCAGAAAACCTAAAAACCTTTCTGGCATTGAGGAAACCAAGCAGTGACGCATTTCAGTTGTTATCCCCCCATCCCCCCCCCCCCCCCCCCCCCCCCCCAAGCATAGCCAAAAGTGTATATCAGGACAGAGTTGTTGTGGTTGCATTTTTCATTTCAAAATTCTCCACACATTCTTTATTTCACACAGCTCACTGGAGCTGTGTGAAGTCCCCTCCGTGTTCAAGGGCTTCACCATCATCCCAGTCCCCAAGAAACCCTCCATCACAGGACTGAATGACTACAGACCGGTGGCTCTAACGTCTGTGGTCATGAAGTCCTTTGAAAGACTTGTGTTGAGCCACCTGAAGTCCATAACAGGACCCCTGCTGGACCCGATGCAGTTTGCCTACAGGGCAAACAAGTCGGTGGACGATGCTGTCAACCTGGGACTGCACTACATCCTGCAGCACCTCGACTCCCCAGGCAGCTACGCCAGGATCCTGTTTGTGGACTTCAGCTTGGCGTTCAATACCATCATCCCTGAAATCCTCTCCTACAAGCTCTCCCACCTCAACGTGTCTCTGCCCATCTGTCAGTGGATCACCAGCTTCCTGACAGACAGAAGCCAGCAGGTGAGGCTGGGAGGTGTCACCTCAGCGACCTGGACCGTCAGCACTGGCGCCCCCCAGGGGTGTGTCCTGTCCCCACTGCTCTTCTCCCTCTACACCAACGACTGCACCTCCACACACCCAGCTGTCAAACTCCTGAAGTTTGCAGACGACACCACCGTCATCGGCCTGATCCAGGACGGGGACGAGTCTGCATACCGGCGAGAGATCGAGCGGCTGGTGCTCTGGTGCAGTCAGCACAATCTGGAGCTGAACACGCTCAAGACTGTGGAGATGACAGTGGACTTCAGGAGACAGCCCTCGCCACTGCTCCCCCTCACCATCAGCAGCAGCCCTGTGTCAGCTGTCCAGACCTTCAAGTTCCTGGGGACCACCATCTCCCAGGACCTGAGGTGGGAGAAGAACATCCACTGCATCCTGAAGAAGGCCCAGCAGAGGATGTTCTTTCCTGCGCCAGCTGAAGAGACACGGCCTGTCTCAGGAGCTGCTGATCCAGTTCTACACAGCTGTCATCGAGTCTGTCCTGTGCTCCTCCATCACCGTGTGGTTCGGAGCAGCCACACAGCAGGACAGGAACAGACTGCAGCGCACAGTTAGAACTGCTGAAAAAGATCACTGGGGCCCCCCTGCCCTCCATCCAGGAACTGTACTGCTCCAGAACCAGGAAGAGGGCAGCCAACATCATCAAAGACCCCGCCCACCCAGGAAACAACCTGTTCTCCATCCTCCGGCAGGCGCTACAGAGCCCTGCGTACCAAAACCACAAGACTTAAAAACAGCTTCTACCCCACTGCCATCACTTTAATGACCAGTCCATAAATCATTTATACTATCTTGCGTACTTTGCACCACCCTTGTACATACTATTTTACTTACTTACCTATTTATTTTATTTTATTCTATTTTTTAACTTTCTTTTTTACTTTTGTATATAGATGTACATATCCTGTTTTTCTTTTTTTTCTTCTTATTCTGAGAGTGTTACCACCTGCCGGAACAAAATTCCTTGTATGTGCGAACGTACTTGGCGATTAAAAAACGATTCTGATTCTGATTCTGATTTGGGATGGACGGGTCAGGACCCCTGCTTGGCCTCTAGCCTATTCTTCCCCATCCATGCCTTTTGTAATCCGTGCAGAAGTTGGCCTTAAATGTGAGAAAGTGGTCTTGTCTTGTTGACAAATACATGGACATCATCAGAAAAGGCCTTGAACATGTTGCTTTAAAATCTCAGCGCATTAATGCTTCCATCACAGAAGTGTAACTGAGCTCTGCCAAAGGCTCCGAAGCAACCCCCACATCATCCCAGATCCTGGTTTTTGGACTTGTTGCTGAGAACAGTCTGAACGGTCCTTCTCCCCTGTAGCTCAGAGCAAAACAGTGCTTCATTTCTTCCAATAAAGATCTTAAATACTGATTTGTCTGACCACGGTACTGAGCAAGGGTTCATCCCAGATGTCTCCAAGCCTAGTTTTACGTGGCATTTCTAAATGAAGCAATCCCTTGCCCATGTGGTAATATCAGCCATTACTGCATGACAGATATTGATGCAACTACCGTCTGAGGCATCAGAGACTGCAGGTGTCCAGCGTCGGTTTGCATCGGCATCCAGCGTCGGTCTATAGTGTGATGTGCAGGAGGAACTGGACCCAAAAGCAGCCAGACAAGAAAGCGGTTAAACAAGGTTTATTGCCTATCCAAAAGCCGGAATGACGGCAATCTGAAATCTGGGGACCAACGAGGGAGTATCTCTGGCAGAAACGACAATACTCTGGCGCTGAGGCTGAAGTCTGCAGTGGTTATATAGGTTAGTAGGCAGATTGGCCGCAGGTGGAAGCAATCAGCCTCAGTGCCACAGGCGGGGGAGGGGAGCAGCCTCTGAGGAAGACAGGATCACCACAGTACCCCCCCCCTCAACGGACGCCACCAGGCGTCCTACCAGGCTTGTCAGGATGCGCCGCGTAAAAGTCCCTCAGCAGCGAGTCGTCCAATATGAGCCTCCGAGAAATCCAGGAGCGCTCCTCAGGGCCATAACCCTCCCAGTCGACCAGGTACTGGAAACCCCGACCCCGAGGGCGCACATCCAGAATCCCGGACACAGAGAAAGCCGGATGGTCGTCGATGAGCCGGGGGGGAGGAGGGGCGACGGCCGGCGGGCTCAGGTCACTGGAGGAAACAGGCTTCAGAAGGGAGACGTGGAAGGTGGGGTGAACCTTGAGGGAGGCTGGGAGCTTGAGCATGACGGCAGAGGGATTAACAATTTTGAGGATGGGAAACGGACCAATGAAGCGAGGCGACAGCTTACGCGATTCAGTCTGCAGGGGAAGGTCGCGGGACGAGAGCCACACCATCTGTCCAGGTTGGTATTCGGGGGCCGGGGATCGATGACAGTCAGCCAGCCTTTTATTCCTTTCCGCCGTGCGAGTAAGCGCGGCTCTGGCGGACCTCCACACCTCCCGCAAGCGTCTGACATGTGCTCTCACTGAAGGGGTGGCCACGGATTGCTCCTGGTCAGGAAACAGGGGGGGTTGATAGCCAAAACAGCACATGAAAGGAGACATACCTGTTGCAGAGCTGGTGAGGGAGTTGTGAGCATGTTCGATCCAAGGGAGGTGAGAGCTCCAGGAGGCCGGGTGGTTAGCTGCAACACACCGCAGGGCTGACTCCAGGCTCTGGTTGGCTCTCTCTGTCTGGCCGTTAGTCTGGGGATGGTAGCCAGAAGAGAGGCTGGCTGTAGCGCCCACCGCCTTACAAAAATCCCGCCAAACTCTGGACGTGAACTGGGGGCCTCGGTCCGACACAATGTCACAGGGGAGTCCATGAAGCCTGAAAACATGCTGGATGAGCAGTTCAGCAGTCTCAAGAGCAGAGGGAAGCTTGGGTAAAGGTACGTAGTGGACACACTTGGAGAACCTGTCTACAATGGTGAGTATAACGGTATTACCTTCGGACGGTGGGAGGCCTGTGACAAAATCCAAAGCGATGTGTGACCATGGACGGGTAGGCACAGGCAGTGGACGCAACAGGCCGGCTGGAGGTCGATAGGAGGACTTGCCCCGGGCGCAAACAGAACAGGCCGCCACAAAAGCCTGGACATCCCGAGCCATCCCGGGCCACCAGAATCTCCGCTGTAAGAAAAGGAGAGTCCTGTGCATACCTGGGTGGCAGGTGAGCCGGGAAGAATGTCCCCACTGCAGCACTTTAGAGAGCGGGCAGACTCTGGCACGAACCTCTTGTCCGGAGGACCCGTCTTGGGGTCGGGCTGAGTTTTTAGTGCCTCCTGTATAACCGCCTCGATCTCCCAGGAGGCGTAACCGACGACACAGGCAGGAGGGATGATGACGTCCGGTTCCCTTGTGTCTGAGGTGGGACTGAAAACTCTGGAAAGGGCGTCCGGCTTGCTATTTTGGGAACCAGGGCGATAGGAAAGGGTGAAATTGAACCGACTCAGGAACAGGGCCCAGCGAGCTTGGCGAGAGTTGAGGCATCTCGCTGACCCAGCAGGTAAGAGAGATTTTTATGGTCTGTCCAGATTATGAATGGGTGCTGTGCTCCCTCCAACCAGTGCCTCCATTCCTGGAGCACCCACACCACAGCCAGCAGCTCTCTATTCCCTACGTCATAATTCCTTTCTGCCTGAGACAGGCGACGGGAGAAAAAGGCACACGGGTGCAGTTTTGTGGTGGTCGGGTCTCTTTGGGACAGGACAGCGCCCACTCCTGTATCCGAGGCGTCCACCTCAATTATGAATTGTAAGGATGGTTTGGGGTGTTTCAGCACAGGAGCTGAGGTAAACAGTGTCTTTAACTTGGTGAATGTGGAAGCAGCTTCAGAAGACCAGCAGAAGGGGACCTTAATGGAGGTGAGCGGAGTAAGGGGGGCAGCTACCTTAATGTAGTCCCGTATAAACCTCCGATAAAAGTTGGCAAATCCAAGGAACCGCTGGAGATCCTTACGGGAAGCGGGGACTGGCCAATCTCGGACTGCCTGGATCTTTCCCGGATCTGGTTGGAGTTCTCCTTGTGCGATGATGTACCCTAGGAAGGAAATGGAGGAGACGTGAAATTCGCACTTCTCTGGTTTCACGTACAGACGGTTCTCTAGCAGTCTCTGAAGGACCAGACGCACGTGCTGCTTGTGCTCTTCCAGGCTGCGGGAGAAGATGAGGATGTCATCCAAATATACGTATACGAACCTGTCTAGCATATCCCGGAGGACATCATTTATGAGGGCTTGGAAGACACCGGGAGCGTTTGTTAGTCCAAACGGCATCACCAAATACTCAAAGTGACCGAGAGGGGTGTTAAACGCTGTCTTCCATTCATCTCCCTCTTTTATCCGCACCAGGTGATACGCGTTGCGCAGGTCTAACTTGGAGAAGATCCGGGAGTTACACAGGGGCTCAAACGAGGGGTCGATGAGGGGCAGGGGATACTTGTTTTTGACTGTAATGTCATTGAGACCTGTGTAATCTATGCATGGACGTAGTGTTGAGTCCTTCTTCTTAACGAAGAAGAAACCCGCTGCTAGTGGGGAAGAAGAGGGCCGGATGAGACCTGAAGCTAGAGAGTCCTGGATATACGTCTCCATAGCCTCCCTCTCTGGACGGGACAAGTTGTAGAGCCTGCGATTGGGAAGGGGGGCTCCGGGTAGTAGGTCAATGGCACAGTCATAAGGGCGATGTGGGGGAAGAGAAAGTGCCAGCTCCTTACTAAAGACAGGGGCGAGATCGTGATAATCAGGTGGAACTGCTGAGAGAGACGGCTGGACAGGAACTGTCTGCTTACGGCTATACCAGGGGTTGGCGGAGCGGAGGCAGTGAGAGTGGCAGTGAACACTCCAGTTGATGATGGATGAGGTTTGCCAGTTGAGGTGAGGGTTATGGAGCTGCAACCAGGGGAGTCCAAGTACGATTGGGGAGTATGGAGAGGGGAGGACATACAGCTGGATGTCTTCCCGGTGGTTACCGGAGATTATCAGAGTCACAGGAGCGGTCCGGTGGGTGACGGTGGCTATAAGTCGGCCGTCCAAAGCTGTGACCTTCTTAGGAGAGGGAAGGGGCTCCAGGGGGAGATTAAGCTGTTCAGCCAATTCCGTGTGGATAAAGTTGTCGTCAGAACCAGAATCAAGGAAGGTTTGGAGAGGCAGGGAATTCTTTTCCCAGAAGAGACAGGAGGGAACAGAGAAACGTTTGGGAGAGCTGGGGGTTGTAGCGGTTTGGCTCACCAGGCTGCTCTCCTTCACTGGTGAGCTCGGCCGTTTAACCTCAGGGGGCAGGAGGCAATGAAGTGGCCACCTTGGCCACAGTATATACATAGGTGTTGGGAGAATCTTCTCTGTCTCTCTCTGGGGTGTAATTGTGTCTGTCCCAGCTGCATGGGCTCTTCTGGGGATGTATCTGACAGAACTGGAGTGGATGGTTGGGGAGCCAATGTTCCTGAGCCTGCAAAGGGGACCATGAGCCGAGGAGGATGGGTGAGCTGCCTCTTTTCCCTGCGTCTCTCTCTCAGACGATTATCCAGACGGATAACTAAAGAAATCAAGCCCTCTAGCGAGGTGGGTTCGTCCCTGGAAGCTAACTCATCCTTGAGTTGTTCAGACAGACTTCTAATAAATACTCCTTTTAATTCCTGTTCCCCCCACCCGCTTTCTGAAGCTGCAATGCGAAATTCAATGGAAAAGTCAGCAGCAGATTGGGAACCCTGGGATAGTGAGAATAGGCGTTTGGCCGCCTCCTGGCCCTGAACAGGGTGATCAAAAACTCGGCGGAGTTCTTCTGCAAAGTCAGAGAAGGTGTTCAAAGTAGGGGACTGCTGGTCCCAAATAGCCGTAGCCCACCTAGCCGCCTTACCTCGTAACAGGTTGATGACGTAGGCTATTTTGGAGCGGTCTGTAGGATAGCTAAGGGGCTGTTGATCAAAAACTAAGGTACATCGTAACAAAAATCCCCTGCAGCCACCTATCTCTCCTGCATATGGTTCTGGTGGGGGGACGTAGGGCTCCTTCATGGAGGGTAGAGGTGGAGTAGAAGCAGTGTCAGCAGCGGAGGCAGGTTCGGGGGGTTGGGAAGGAAGTCGAGCAGTGAGTTGATCCGACAGGTGAGCTACCTGTGTACTGAGCTTTTGAACGGAGTCCATAAGTACCTGCAGCATGTCCTGGTGTTGTCCTAGCAGGGTTCCTTGGTGGGCAACCGCTCTTTTCACGGAGTCTGGGTCCGCTGGGTCCATGTTGGCCAGAGTATTCTGTGATGTGCAGGAGGAACTGGACCCAAAAGCAGCCAGACAAGAAAGCGGTTAAACAAGGTTTATTGCCTATCCAAAAGCCGGAATGACGGCAATCTGAAATCTGGGGACCAACGAGGGAGTATCTCTGGCAGAAACGACAATACTCTGGCGCTGAGGCTGAAGTCTGCAGTGGTTATATAGGTTAGTAGGCAGATTGGCCGCAGGTGGAAGCAATCAGCCTCAGTGCCACAGGCGGGGGAGGGGAGCAGCCTCTGAGGAAGACAGGATCACCACATATAGATTCCTTAAATGATTTAAACTTTCCTCAAAACCCGGCCTTTTGTGGATACTCCTCTTGTTTCAAGTTATCATTGCAGTCCCTTGTTTGAAATAGCAATTTTCTTTCTTTGAAGCATCAAATCAGCCCTTTCCAACTAAAGTATGACGTTGCAGGGCCCTGTGACACCAGTGACCCGGACCAGAGCAGAATCATCCCCCCGCCCCCCGTCTTTATCTCCTCTCAGTCTCACGTCATGCCGCATTTACTGTCCCTCTGAAGTGGGCAGCAAAAAGGCACGAGACTGATCTCAAACGAAGCTCGCCCTGCAGAGAGGGGTGGACTCCTGTTGAGAGTCTCTCCTCCCAGCTGCTGGCTGTTATTAACAGATTTAAAGAAAAAATAGCTGAAAAGAAAGGTTTTGTACTGTGTCTCTATGGTATTTGGATCAAATCGTGTCACATACAATACATCAGAACTGCAGGAAACTGGAAAAAAATAACACGTCTCCTTCAAATTCTCACCTCTGATTACCAAGTGGATGCAGACGCTTATGAAGAATGTCCCTCTCTAATATTTACCTGTTAGGTTTGGATGCTTCTCAGCATCAGGCTGACGTTGCCAAGCCAACACCAGGGGTCACCTTTGGGGATTGCAAATTATTTAGAAGAGGAAAAGACGGACAAAAGAGCCAACAAACTGGCCTGAAACATTTGCAGCACATATTGACAGATGAGACTCCGTCCGAGCGCATTTCTGACAGACTTTCGGATCACGGTCCGTGCGGGGACGGGCATTGTTGTAAATCAAACAAGACAGAAATGTGGATCTTGTTTTTTTTTCCGTTTGATTCGCCGTGATTAATAATCCATAAGCCTCGTGGTGCAGAGCCACACTTGGATAGCAGCTGGTACGCGTCCACCAAGGTCAGACAGAAACACCCAAGGAATCTGAATTACATAAACGGATAACAATGAGTTAACCATGACTTAACTGAGGAATTTTAAAGAGCATATTATACTAATCCCCTGTATAAAATAAAAATACATCAACTGTCCACACAACACCAAGGGTACACACCAAACAGTACTACCCCACGAGACGATGATCTTTCTGATGCTCACACTGGTGAGGTCATGCTAAAATTCAGATAAGATAACTAATAACTAGAAAAGCACTCGGAGAGCGCAGACCTCCGCCAAGTGCAACAATTCACCCATATAGCGATTTACAGATTCTGATAAAATCCAACTTCTGGATCAGATCTGGATCAGCCTTTAAAAATTCGATAGAGGTTCCCATTGTCAATCCATGAGTCAAATTTCATGAGTTTTGGGAAATAATTAACGGAGATATTGAGAAACAAAATTTTCAGCCCCATTGACCGCAATTTAATCGACATTTTAAAAGTGATCCAGAATCCAGGATTTCTTCCGGATCACACCCAAAATGAAATCAGTTTTTCCTTTTCACATTTCTAACAACTCCTGAAAATTTCATCAAAATCCATCCATAACTTTTTGAGTTATCTTGAACACAGACAAATAAACAAACAGACAAACAGACAGACAGATAAATGTCTGCAAAAATATAACCTCCTTGGCAGAGGTAAAAAGTTTTTTTCATATTGAAAGTAGTGCAGTGGTGCACTGTTGTTGCTCCGAGACTTCAGAGAAGAAATGATTGAGTGAGAGCCATTTTTGGCCCACCTCTTTCAAATGAGCCATCAAATTCAAGCCATTAGCTTTGTGCAACCTCAGACATTTTTACAATAAGAGCATGTGAGGGGTTAAAACAAAAAAAGAGGGGGAAAAAAATAAAATAAGGGCTGTCATTTGCCCAGTGTGAAAACATTCTGCAAAGAGAACAGATGATGTTTTAAAAGAAAATGGATTTTTGATGCATCGGTGGAGCTCTAATGTACGGCAGATGACAAACAGTTGTAGTGTGTTAAAGACTGTTTCTCAAGGGAGGGGAGGATGTGAGACATGATTTGGTGTGATACCAACGTGGCAGGATTTTCACTTCCAGTTATGCAGCAATGTGGATAAAACAATAGTAAAATGTAATGGTGAGGTAAAATGCTAAAGTGCTAAATAATGGATGAATGGGTTTGATAAATGTGTATAACACAGTGGAGAATCGCAATGATGAGTTCCCACAGGACTAGTTATAAAATGCAGAAAAAGGCAGTTGTTTTTGCAGATACTAAAGGATTTTAGGTTTATTGTGTTATTAATCAAAAAATTATAATAAATGAACGGTGGTTGCAGGCCTCTCATTCTTTTCACGGAGCTTTTGTTGATTTTATATATTTTATATGAGACATTAAATGGGGGTTGTTTAAGGCAAATGCCTTTTAAATCAGCCATACTAAAATATGTATATGTATATGTATATATTTATATTTATATTCATTTTGTTTGCATAACTATCTTAGAAATGTAACTCATAACTTCCAAATTTGAGAATTCCTAAACACAGCCGAGGGGTGAAGGAGGTTCAGGATATAAAAATCAGTTTTTTGTGGACGATGTCGTCCCACTGGCATCATCGAGCCATAAGCTTCAGCTGTCGCTGGAATTAGTTCACGACCAGCACCTCCAACACTGAGACCATGGTTCTCGGTTGGAGATGGGTGGACTGCCCTCTCCGGGTTGGAGCTTTAACTCAGGGGACTTGTTCATGGACCGAGAGATCGTGGAGAGGTCCTGGAAGGCCCAGGACACGCTAGAGAGATCATGGGCCCGGTCTTCCGCCAGATCTCCTAAAGGTCTCCTAAATTTAGGGATAGTGGGTAGTGGGAGGGGCATTCCCCTGCAAAGAACGCAACCTTGCTAAACCCGCTATCCTACCTGCGCTACCCGCTACATTATGCATAGGAGTGGGTAGGGCGTTTCACCTGTTAAACCAATCAGTGCTTCAGTAGCCATTGCCTTTAAGAGCAGGTTGCACAAGCAGAAAATTGCTATGGAGCATCTTTACATCCAGATCGGAGCAGCTCTCATGGGCAGCTCGTCTGGGACTCTGTTGTAGAGCTTCCTCCTCTTCCTTCTTCCTCCTCCTCTGCACTGATATATACATATAAATATTTTTACACAGACAGTTCCTATCGGCTACCTGAAAGTCCCAGATAGTTGGTGTCCTCCCAGTAAACACGCTCTGGTCGTCTATGGTCAGGGCCGGAGTGGGCCCTTTTCTCAGTCTGGGAATTTAATTCAAATTCAGGCCACTCTGATACGGAGGACAAATTTGAGTACATAGAAAAAGATAAAACAAAAAACAATTCTCTCACAATGCCTTTTATTTTATTTAGATTATGGCATACAATTATTCACGCCCCTTTAACAATGTATAATTGAAATTCAAATAAAATAAAGATAATGATAAAGAAGTCCTTTCACAAATCAAAGTTCCTTTACATAACTTCTGTTGTTCTTCTGTATGCCATATTTTCCATCATAAACGTCTATCTTGACTAACTCTCTTCCTCTACCTGGCCCTTCAGTAGTCCTGCCCTTGTCTGGATCATCAGTAGTGGAAATGGTCTGCTGCTTCGACCCTAGAAAACATTCCATAACAATAAAAAAGATATTTAATATTGAGTTGATAACAGTGTGCGCACCTCCCTCTTAGCATCTGACTTCATAGGCCTATAATAACAATTAACTAGAAAATTTCGGAGAAATTTTGATATGTGCATGCCCGCTTGCAGCACATTTATTGTCGCTTGCTGCTGCTTAATGCACGTCCATCTTCAGAGCAGGGTGATGTTTGGACGTGTCCGGCTCTCTGCATTTCTCCATCTCCGAAGCCAGAAAGAAGCAGAAAGTCGAGATCTGGAGTTTGAAAGTCGAGATCTCGAGTTTGAAAGTTGAGATCTTGAGTTTGATCTGGCTTCTGCAGCAGAGACGGAGATGGAGAGATCGCTCCATCAGAGGCCGCTGGGGCAGCGTACGGCTGCAGGCACACTGCGGGAACTGCCGTCACGCCAGCCCTCTCTTCTCAAACGACTGTCATGACAGCCCTCTTTGAAATATTTGTGCTGTTTTGCTGTTGAAATTACGGTAATCACTATGAATAGCGTAAATATCCCATATACACACTCATTCCACTCCAGCCCAATAGTAGTGTGTATATAGCTTATGTTTAACAATTTTATTTTATTTTTAGAATATTTTTTGAGAGCTATATATACATTTTATATTATTTTTTTTTTGCCTTTTTTTTGTTTTGTTCAAATAATTCATGTTTTATCTGAACACTAAGTGCTTATTATTATTTATTTTCATAGTATTTGTTTAAACTGATTGTTTATCTAAGTGTAAAGCTCTTTGAGTTGCCTTTGTGTATGAAATATTCTATACAAATGAAGTTGTCTTGCCTTATTACAAAAAAGACAAACTTTAAGTTGAATAGAATATACAAGGTCGTTATATTTGCAAAGATTAGTGCTTTATTGTCATTCAGGGTGTGGTTGTTGTGTGGAAGAAAGTCCTTGTTTGTGATTTGTGGGATCTGAAGCATTTTCCTTTCCATCTGTGAGTTTCTTGTCTTTCCTGTTCAGTGGTGGTGTTCTAGAGAAATATTAGGAGAAAAAAAAAAAGTTTTTCAGTTTTCACAGTGGGCAAATATAGAAAAACATAAAATGAAAGACTTAAACATCAACTTATCTTTTTTTCTTTTGCATGTTTGAATTTCTTGTCCTTGTGGATTCAGCATCATCTGGAAATGTATAATAATTGTTGACATTAGTGATGTGTGAGAACCAAATAAAAAGGGAAACTTATCTTTGGACTGAAGGTCATCTGTTATTCTGGAAAAGAGGTGGTTTTGGAGCAGTGGTGTGATAGAGAAATATCAGTAGTTTTCACAGTTGGTAAATATAGAATAACAATAAATTGAGAAATGTAAATAACAACTTATCTTATTTTTCTTTTGCATCTGTGAGTTTCTCCTTGTGGATTCAGCAATATCTGGAAATGAATCTGGCATTGTTACCATTAGTGATGTGTCAGAACCACAATAAAATGTTTTATACAATGAAATGGAACCTATCTTTGGAAGGGACTGAAGATCATCTGCAGTTCTGGAAAAGAGGTTGTTTGGAGTGGTGGTGTTCTAGAGAAATATCAGGAGGAAAAAGTAGTTTAGTTTTCACAGTGGGAAATTAAAGAAAAATATACATACTGTATACTGAGAAATGTAAACAGTAACTTATTTTTTTTTCTTTTCCATCTGTGAGTTTCTCCTTGTCAATTCAGCAACATCTGGAAATGAATAAGGAATTGTTAAGTTTTGCGTTTTGTCAGAATCATAATAAATGTTTGAGAAATTTAAACAGCAACTTATTTTTTTTTTTTTTTTTACATCTGTGAGTTTCTCCTCTTTGCTGTGCAGTGGTGGTGTTCTACAGAAATATCAGGAGAAATACCATTTTAGTTTTCACAGTAGGTAAATATAGGAAAAACAAAAACTTAGAGAAATTTAAATAACAACTTTTCTTTTTTTTGTTGTGGCCACTTTGATGATAAAAACAGACAGGTTAGGGTAAAAAAGTTCTGCAGACATGTTTCAGAGAGTCAGAGTTGATTCAGTACTTACCTTAGTTCTCTGGGGGGGCAGACTGGTGACTGAAGATCAGTGCAGTAATCTGCATGTTACACTTTTACCAAACACATGAGGGGGAACGTACAAACAGCAATTATGTTAGCTCAGTGCTAAATTAGTTATGAGCAGAGATAGCAGGTTCAGACAGTGCACCAGAGACTAGAAACTTCAAAGTCAACACGCAGTAGCCTGGATGATGGTATTAGTATGTGTACAGTACCCCCATTTTCACAGTGACAATTAGAGGTACCAGAAAGCAACCATCCAGGATGGTTCTGATCGTCTAATGTAGTCAAGCAATTATCCACTTATGGAAGAAGCTGTACAGAAAGAACACGAAATGAAACTCCTGTCACAATTTAAATGTGATAAGACCACAAGAAAAGACAGAAAAAAGCTCCATGACAAATATCCATCTCCTCAATTAACAAGCTGTGAAGAAAGGAACAGCAGCTCACTAAATGAAAGTTGTGTTGCAACTTCAAAGCTACAAGACCAGAATTAAAGACAGAAAATAGAAATTCCACGACAAAACAACCTCCTGAAAGGAACAGAAGTTCCTGAAATGAAACGAGGGGACTAGCAACTACAGTGTTAAGACACAATACACAGCATTGTGATAACTGTAGTAAGTGTGTAGTATTCCTGATTGAAGGCAGCGTTGTGGCAAGGACATGTAGACGTGATCAATCAGCGTCTGCTTCTCAGTGGTTGGTGTGGAGATGACCTGGGTATAGCCTCGAGACTGAAACAATTCCTTGATGGCTTTTTTCCCAGGAGACAGGAGGTCCTCGTTGAAGTCTCCACAGACAACGATGGGCTGGCAATCTAGAACTTCCAAGGCATCAAGGAGACTTTTGATGCTTTCAAGAAACATGAGAAGTTGGTAAGTCGGTGGTCTGTAAACTGTGACGATGAGGGCTGGAAACGGAATCTCAACTTTGATGACTGTGAACTCCAGATCAGTCACATTGTGAAGGAAACGGTGCTCCCGTGGCTGAAGAGAGCTTCGGCAATAAGTGGCCACTCCACCCCCTTCTTTTTTAGCCAAGTCCACTCTGTTTGTGTAGGAGACATGGCGATTCCGACCAAAGAAACTGTATCCTTCCAGCTGGAAATCTGGGGACACCGAAGAACCAGACAAATGGGTCTCTGTCAAGCACAAAACGTCAGCCAGTCTCAGCTCGTGATGACGTTTCAAGTCCTTGATGTGACAGGGAAGGCCTTCGACATTGTGGTGGACGATGGTCAATGTCGCAGCTGGATGGTCGGAGGTGAAAAAGTGAAGAAGGGGTCTCGTGCTGTGGAATGAAGCTTGACTCATGCTCTCCATTGCTGCAGCTATCTGTGGGTCTGCATAGATCTTCTTTTCCTCAAAGTCTATGATCTTGAGGCCCCCCAGAGAAGTGGTACGGCTAAGAGCAACGTACGCCATTCCTGGTTCAAAGATCCGTTTCAGACAAACCACTGCAGACGCCATGGTCATTCCTTGCACTTTGTGGGCTGTGCAGCCAAAGGCGAGCCTCATGGGAAACTGCCGACGAACCACTCCTCTCTTGCTAATCTGTTCCTCGAACCTGCCAATGTAGACCAAGTTGTCACCTTTTCCCTTCTTCTTAAGGCCAGCTGTTGGGTTGTCTAATTTGAGCCCAATCAGGTTGACCTTGATTGGCCCTTCAGTGGAGCTGGTGACAATGTTTGCAATGGTTCCAAAGGTTCCGTTAACAAGACCATCTTCAACATCTAAGTTGCGGATCAGCATAACACGGGCACCAATGGCCACCTGAATCTTGTCGGGCAACTCTGTCTTTTTGCCCTGAACACAAGATTTAAGAATCAACATTGCACCGGTTCTTGGATCTTTCCTGTTATCCTCGGCCCACACATCAATGACGTCGGTGTCTAGCGTTGCGACGACTGACGTGTTGTGCTGGTCCACCTCTTTGTTTGTCGCAAAAATGTGTAGAACATCTGACGGGCAGTCTTTGGCATCAGCCACGGCATTTGTCAGCAGGGTCATGTCCTCCTCACTCAATGAATCAGTTTTACCCTTGACCCTAAGTCTATTAAGGAGTTGCGCAAACTCTCCATCTTCCCGCTGGCGCATGATCTCTGTCAGGTTAACCATTTTGAAATTTTCCGTCCAGAGATCAAGAACAGTTTCCTCGTAGACACACAGAGGTTTGGCTTTGCCAAGAGGTGGCAGCTGATAGAAATCTCCAACTGCCAAGACAGACATGCCTCCAAATGGCCTGCTGTTTCCCTTAATTTGCTGAAGTCTCCAATGGATATAAGAAAAGAGTTGTTTGGAGACCATAGAGACCTCGTCTATGATTAAAATTTCAGCATTGGACAGGACTGCTCTCATATCGTCCAATGCATTTCCCAGTCCTTGGTAAGGCGGCTTTAGCGTTTTTGGCAATTTCAAGAGGGAGTGCAAAGTCTTCCCAGAAATGTTATAAGCAGCAGTGCCGGTAAAAGCTGCAAGAATGACAGAGGGCTGAGACATGTCCCCTCTATCACGAAATCTGGGAAGTTGGCGAAGGACCTTGGTCGCCTCCTGATACACGCACTTGATCACGTGTGACTTGCCACAGCCGGCTCCTCCTGTGACAAAATAGAAGAATGGTTCAGGATTTGATCCCCAGACACGCTGAAGGCACCAGTCCCGAACTGTGTAGAACACAGACGCCTGTGTCTCATTGAGGCTTCGGTACATGGCCCTCAAGACATCAGGACTCAATTTAGGGGCTTCGATAAGTGGCAAACCTCCACTTGTGGACTGATCAATTTGGTAACAGGGTACCATGTCATGATCTTCCTCATTTGGTTGGTCAAAGGGTTCCCGCAGGGCCAAACATTCTAGTTGATCAAGTTCAGCCTCAGGTGCAAAGGTGTTCCAGGCATTAAGAACAGGTCCTTCCTTCTGGAGTTGTTCTATGGCTTTGTCGATATTCTTGCCTGTCCCTTCGTAGCGTTTTTTGTTTACATCTACGATGCTTTTGACAGGGAGGTCCTGCAAGTAGCCAAAGAAGTAAAAGCTGTGGTATGTGGGATGTGTGCCGTTGCCTTTGAGTTCTGCATCGTCTCTATGAGGCAAGTAAAGTTTGAGAAGACGTCTGTAATGTTTTTCTGGGTGTTTCAGGAAAGAGTAGCGTGCAAAGCGGATAACGGCCGGTTTTCCAATGGTCCTCTTCTGGATGAAACCCATGCCGTTCAGAAGGGGAATGGCATTGGGCCCTTTGGTCTGTTGCACATAAAGTACTCTGAATTCAGACACAAACTCAGCAAGACACATTGCTTCGAAAAGTGGAGTTGTTGGTCTGTTTAGATATTTCTCTGGCAATCCTGACATCCAGATGTTCTCGTCATCTGGATCCATGTTCATGAGTCTACTCATGGGGTAGCTCATCTTTACACCATCTTCATCTGTATTGATGAAAAGAACTTGCCGGGAGCACTTTTTCAGGGGCAGGCTGCAGGTGCGGGCAACAGACTCCTGTGCACTGACCTCTCTGTGTTTGGAATAAGCCTGCATGATTTTTTTCATTTCGTCTGTTTCATTTACATTTGATTTTTTGACCTCCTGGATGACTGAGTTGAGGAACTCTGTCATGTCATGCTCTGCCTTGGAGATGTAAGACATCATGTACATAATGCAGGCGTAATCATCAAGTACGTATTGAATGTCCATGTTAGCATTCCAGGCTCGCAGCAGGTCTGGGTTGTAACCATTAACCCAGCAGTCCTGTGGAGCACGCCTCATGACTACTACCATGCCAGAAGTAAGGAGGTTGACATACTTCTTGTAGTCTTTAACCATCATGTTACCTGCTCGAAGAAGCTCAGATAAATCCTGGAATGAGGTTTTTTCGTCCATCAGCAAATCCCTGATTGGCTTCAGCTTTTCCTTGGCCTCTCGCTGCATTTTTAAGACAGCCCGGGATTTGAAGTTTTTCGTACCTGCAGGTTTTCCTCCTTTGGCATTTTTGACAATGTCGTCTTCGTCAATGTCCATGACAGGTGGGTCTGTGATGATGGTCTCATCTATTGGTAGTCTTGGAAAACCAAATCTGCACTCGACATGTCCTTTGCGACAAGATTTGGAGTGGTTCCTGCTGTGGATCTGAACCTCCTTGACGATTTTGTGGAGTTCGGGGTCCACTGTCTCGTCTGGCATCTGGCAAGATATATAACGATCAATGAAATCTATGACCTCTTTATTAGCACCCGGTTCCTTAACAACAGGGGCATCTTTCACCCATACTAGCATGTGAATGTGTGGACTTCCTCTGGCCTGAAATTCCACACGATAAAAGAAATCTACCACAGGGCCGATGGGCTGTGCTGGCGACAGGATGAGCTCATTCATGAGTGCTTCCACCCTTTTTTCAAAGAGTCGCATGACTGTGACAGGATTGCTGTGGAGAATTTCACACTTGGACTTCCAGTCTAGTTCAGAGAAGTCTCCTAATTCCCCCTGTTGAGCTTTGATGATGTTGATGACTTCGTGCCATCTCATCTCAGCAGCAGAAAAGGTCAAGAAGAATGTGGGCTTGCCCAATTGTCTGACCATTGCATAGAGGTCACGCAGCGTTTTTTCCCAGTAGGCAGGAGTGCCTCGAAGGGGTTGCATGAAGCGTGTTGCCTCCTTGTCATTAACCAGTTGCTCCACCCCCTCCTTATCTTGGAGCATTCTAATGGAAATTCTACGTCCATCTTTGGTCTTGGATTTCCCTTTCCTGGACTGAATGGACATGCTGTTGGTGGCCAAGTGTGTCTCAGTGACAAACTGAGCAAAGAAGAGGTATGCCTGGTCCTTGGCAAACCTGGTATCCACAGAGAAGAGTCTTACATTGAAGTACAAACTTGGGGACAGTTTAACCTCTCGAGCTTCATCCAGTGCATTTTTGCCATTGGGGAACTGCACGGGAAAGGCCAAAGTTTCAAGTCTTGGCACTGCAAAGAAGCCGACAGGTTTATTTCCCTGAGCAGGAGCAAGACTGAATATTCCATCCCCATAGGAGAGGTACTCCTGAGCAATGTCAGGGGGCTGCATACACGTATCCAGGACCAGTCCGGGTCGAAGTGCCTGCTGGTCCTCACCCAAATGATTGGCCTCCTCTCCAATTGGAAGATCAGCATCCTCCGAATGCTGTGGCTCCTCCTCCTGAGCTGACTGATCTTCCTGAAGATGGTCAAGTTCTGCTGAGTCATTTATGACCACATCTTTGTAATCTGGATGGGTCTCCCTCAGCTTCTCCAGAGCTGCCAGGACCTTCGTCATGTTGACGGTGTAAAAGTGCTGGTACCCCTTGTATGAGACGCGCCTCTTCAGTTTGACCTGTAAGAGATGCGCCCCAGTGGATGGACGTGGAAGAGCGTTGATAACTGTTTCCATTTCAGACGGGACACAGACAACAGCACCATGTACTGCTCTTTGCTGGCCTTTGGGCAACGCCACAATCTTGGCAAAAGGAATGATCTTTGCAATCAGTTGCCTCTCAAGAACATTTAATTCGGCCAGCTCTGGGGGAATGGATGCCAGATGAAGACAATTTGCTGCTGCAATTGCTGGCTTTACTCCCCTCTTCAGGTGGCGGTCGCATGTGTGACAAATCCACTCTTCCATTCTTTCTGGGGGTACAGGACATGGAGCTTGGCAGTCATCATCACAAATGTGCACATACTTACCTGTCAAGCACTCAGCTGCCACTCTGGGTTTTTTCCTGTATGTGGATCTGTCACATCGCCGAACCTGGTTTGGGAAGAGTGTGCGATGACAAACTGTGCACACGTAAGTAGGCCCACGGCGAACCCTACTTTGAAAGGAAAGTATGGCAGCCTTCATTTTCTCATTGACCACGGGCTGTGGGGTTTCTTGGGAGCTCTTTTGGAGAAGACGTTTCCTTTTGTTTTCAGAACTCTTCTTAATTTTCTTCAGCCTGACATCTTGACACTGGTGATATCTTGCTCTCTGCTGGATGTTGCTCTTGGTCAGGATGGTGGGATCAGTCCTGTATCTTTCCTTTGAGCGGGTTTTCATCGCATGCTGAATAGTTGGATTGGTCCTGTATCTGTCCAGCTCAAACCGCTTTTTTTTGTCTTGGAAGACAGGATCGGTTCTGTACCTGTCCTCCATAAACTTCTTCTGTCTATTTTTGAAAACAGGATCGGTCCTGTACCTTTCCTGCTGAAACTTCTTTTGTCTATTTCTAAAAACAGGATCAGTCCTGTACCTGTCCTCCATAAACTTCTTTTGTCTATTTCTAAAAATAGGATCGGTCCTGTACCTGTCCTCCATAAACTTCTTTTGTCTATTTTTAAAAACAGGATCGGTCCTGTACCTTTCCTGCAGAAACTTCTTCTGTTTTTTTCTGAAGGTGAGATCAGACCTGTACTTATTAAGGATGTACTTTTTTTTCTTGTTTTGATATTCAAGATTGCTTTTATATATCTTTTTGAAGTATTCATTCCTCTTTGATCGTTGACATTTTTCTGTTTCCAGGTGGTCTGGGGTCCTCAGGTCCACATTTTGCCTTCTAGCCTTTTTTTTCCGCCTGTGTTTCGCCACTTTGCATTGTTTGGGGACAGTACTTACCTGCTCAAGAGGAGTTATGTTTGGTTCCATGGCAGCACAACTTGCTTGGGTACCTGCTGGAGAGACATTTGTACTGCTGGTGTCTGTGACACAAGAAGCTCTACTTTGGACCCTGGTGAAAAGGACTGGCACAAACTCATATGTGGCATAAGGACCACGATTTTCAAAGAGTGTGAGCAGATGTTGCACCATGTCTGCCAAGTCCCTAAAAGTGCACATGATTGCAGTTCCAACAGGATGTGGCAGACCTGCTGAACACCTTGAATGTGAATCAAACAGTCCATAGTGCCCTGATGGGTCCCGGAAAACTGCAATGCACTCTGGAGTCACAAGGAGGACTGCATGGCTGACTTCCTCTGACAGACACTGGAGCAGTGTGCCAAGAGGCAAAGACATGACTTGTCTAGGGCTGTCCTCCTGGGGCAGCAGGGGACCAACTCTTATAGCTGAGGTAACTACATTATAGAGGTGGTTGTCTGTTAGAACCTGTCTTGGCATCTCTTCAACAGTCAGGTAGAAGTCTCTGAAGGTGCCATCTCTCACATGCTGCTGTATGACGGCTAAATAAAGCTCATCACCCTTTAAGAGAACTCTGTCAAGCAATGCTGTGTTTGATATGTAACCCCTCACTGTGGTAGGCAAGAAATGTTAGAGCCATGCAGGTGCACTGGCGACCACGAGACAAACGACCAAACTTGTTGGCGCACTGGGAGTGCGTGGCTCTGATGGTGAAGATGCGCGGACCATCGACGCTCCTTCCAGTAGCAGTGTCCTGTCATGATAGCAACGGTGAGAGTTTTATATCAGCACTTGTCTGCAGAGATAGTTGACATATTTCAGTGTCTGTGTAAATCAGTAAAAACTTACCACGTCCAGACAGCTGTCCACAACAATGACGTCAGAGAGTGAGACAGCAACCTCCTCTGTCACAGCTGGATTCAAGTCTGGATGCTGGCGGCGTGCAGGCGGAGACGTCTTCTTCACCTCAACGGGGGTCTGCTCCACCTGAAGAAAAAACATGATAATTAACTGACTGGAAAATGTTTATTCATCAGTTATCTGTGTACGACAGTAGTGAGTAGAAGCTTAATGAATGACTTTCATTTTAATGTAGAACTCACCTTTAATGATGAAAGGTCATGCTGACGCACGCTACGCTTCTCCCGCCTCCTCTTGGTCACAGTCCCTCTCTGGTCACGGTATGCAGCAGTTTTCTGATACAAAGTAAAATAAAAAAAAAAAAATTCAAGATTCTGTTCTTCCAGAATGAGCTTTGATTAATTTAGACATGATTAACATTGTGTGTCCTTGGTTTTAAAATGACCTTCTTGCCCTCAGGAGCAGGTGGAAGCTCCACAGTGCTAGAAAATGTGTTCATAGCATCTTGCACGTCAGGGCTGAACCACACGGGGTTCACAGGGAAAGAAGAACCCAGCAGGTCGCCCTGTTAAACAATCAAGTCAATACATATTGATCAGGCAGAAAGAATGTTTGAAATCCAACAGTTATTTTTATTTCAATAATATTGTGATATTATGTGACAACAGACCTGCTGGTCAACCATCTCCCCACTCTGATCACCAGTTCTCCCAAGTGGCTGCTTGGTCTGTAAGAATGACATTCATTTTAGCAACATTATGTGTATAAATGTGTCCAGACACCCTTAAAATCAAAGTGATCCCACAGTAGCATGTTTTAATTACCTTCTGCTTAACAAGAGACCAATCCAATGGGTTGGAAGGGCTCCTAGTGATGGTCTTGCCCTTAACAACCACTTTGGTAGAAACTGGTCTGGATGGTCTGGCAGGAGGTGAGGGTCTGGATGAAACCGGCTCCTTAGGTGTCATCTCCTCCAGTTGCTGACAGGCAGCCGTCCACAGCAACTGGACCAGGATCTTCATCCCCACCGAGTCACTCAGGTGAACCTGCAGACATGAGACAAATTTATTTTTGTTGTTGACTGAAGACATTTGAGTTAAACATCAAAGATGAGTGTGACAGCAGTTCACAGTTTTAGATGTATACTTTCTGCTATTTACATCTAGATATGTTAAATAACTCAGGACATAACACTCTGTCTGAATCCATCCATTATTTCAAGTGATTAAAGTATCAGCACTTATTTATTCATTAAGCCAAGGGAACCTTCCAGGTTAATTGTTCATAAATCAAATTATTTAGCATGACTAAAACAACTTTCTATCCCTGCAGTCAAACGGGTCGAGGGCTTTGGCCAATGAGGCGGCTGTAAAGGGGCTCCTGCCTATCAATCCTCCTCTGGGGTCTATTTTAGATTTCATCTTAAAGAATATGTTGTCATGAATTAGACTTACACCGTCTTTACACCAGAGTTCAAGACATCTCCATGGGAAGTGTTGGTGAATGTGCACGTATCGAACACCTGAAGAAGAAAAGAAAAACACATGTTTGCTGCTCCCAACCTAGCGTGTCATGAACGAGTGACTGAATAAATTAATAAATTATGTTTTTTATTTCAAAGCCATGTCAAATTCAGTGGCTCCTACCCTACAGAATTATAAGACTCATTTACTAGGAAACAACATGTTAATGTAACTGGACACTAAAAACACAGCACCCTGTTCATTTGTTTAACTCAACCAGAAATATTTTATTCATTCATTCACACATTTATTCTTACCTTCACGCGCTGTCACGCGGTGGAACTCCTGACGCAGGAACTCTTGCTGGGCCACCTCAATGGTGAGTCGTGGTGGGAAGTCCAGCACAACCACCTGCAGAGTTTATTTGATTATTTACCTGAACTGAAAGGGTTCACAAAGATCTGGTAAGAAAAGAAACAAAGAAGAAGAGACTTACGTTGGTCCAGCGCTCACAGACAGAGGTCAGCAGCTTCCTGAAGTCCTCTGAAGCCTCACTGATGGTCCTGCTGGCAGTCAGGTTGTTGCTGGGAGCCATGACAACCACCACGTCAGGTGTGCGGCAGAACGGCGTTCAGCACCTCACGTTGCAGCTCAGACGCACACGCTCCTGGGGTGGACATCACACCGAAGGAGACGCCGCCCTCCGGCATGGAGACAAACCCATCCACGATGGCACGCAGATGGGAGTCACCAACCAACAGAGCAAACTGAAAAGGAGAGGACAACTGAACGTTGGACACGTTTTAGTTTAGAGCAGTTTATGTGTATGAAGCAGTAAACCACAGTACCTTCTTCCCCGGGGATGCCTCTGGAATGACCAGCTTGTGGCTCCGTCCGGTGACCGCTGACGTTGGCCATCTCCTCACACGGTGGCGCTGGCCCGTCCCACGTCCTATGAAGGAACACAAATACAGGAAGAGAAAAGTTTAAGTCTGCAGTGAAGAACAACATCAGAAATCTGCTGCTGCTGAGTCCAGACCTGCTGGGACGTCTGTGGAAGGACGAAGGAGTCCTTCTGGACAGAAGACGGGACCACACAGCTGAAATAGGTGACATGAAGAACATCATTGATGTTGTCATGGTAACCATTAGTACAGATTAATAACAGCATCCATGTAAATCTCTGTCAACAACATAAAACCATCACTGCAAACGTGGAACTGTTTCTGGAATTTGTTCAGTCTGATTTGATGCTTCAGAAACTGAAAAAGGTTCCTGTTCCAGATGATCAACTGTTTTAAAGTTACCTGGCCAGGTGAACGCTGGTCCTGGAGCTTCAACACCTAGAAACAACAGCACAAGTCAAAAACATGCAGAACTCTGATTTTTTCTATCACACATTCATAAAACCATAGAATCAGTCACATGTGAAGGATGTGGAGGAAAATCTTTATGATGACACATCAGTTATCATCAGTCGTACACATTAGTTAAGAATCATCCTTTCTTAGACTTTATCTGAACATAGTGGAACATAATCAACTAACAGCAGCCACACTGAGCTACACCAGGGGTCAGGGAGGCAGGGGGACCTGCAGAGGCTGAGAAGGCAGATCCTATCAACAACATCATCAACCAGACAGTTCATGGTTGTACGTAGACGGGAGATAACAGTGTCAGTAACAATTTATAATTTTAAGTTCGTGCAGTAATGATTGATCAATAGAAAATTGCCATCACAAGTCCTACCTTTGGTGGAGGTGGCAGGGGAGACATCTGGGACATCTGGACCGACGCAGCTTCCAACTGAAAAAACAACCAGTTACACACAATAACTCAACTACACACAACTTTGACAAATGGACCTCATCTACAGTTGATCCATTTAACATCCTACTGATAGTCTGCATGCAGCAGGTGAACTAAAGCACATGTGAAGCTGTTGGGTGGAGAACCGACCTCTGACATGAACCAGTTCTACTGGACCAGATATTGTCCCACTAATTATTGCTGAGATGAACACACACATGGACGTGTACTGATGCTGCTAAAGTTATCGTCTAGTTGTCTTTGATGTCTATTTCAGTGTGACAGGCCTAGCAGGTAACAGTTTTCAGCAACATGTGGTCTGGTGGGAGAGGACCAGGAGACCCTGTGACCACATACACATACACATGAACACATGAAGTGTGAAGCAGTACCTCCAGCACAGGTGGGGTGGTGGGGGTCTGGGCCGAGGGGGTCACAGGTGACTGAAAAACAACCAGTTACACACAATTACACAAGCCCACACAACACAGTGACAACTATCTACAAGTGAACGGAATCCTCATCTGATCCAGTCTACTAAAAGTCACAGTGTCGTACCAGTTGAGTGTCCACATCCAGGGCAAGATCCACTTTCTTCCAACGCCTCTTGGCTGCCTCAGCACGCCGTCCTCTACGGGGCATCCTGGCAGCTTCCTGAAAAAAGAGAAAAGAAAAGAAAAGAAATCAACAGCAAGAGTCAAAAGTGTGACGTGTGTTTGTGCTGAATCAGAGTTGTCAGTGGTGTGTTGGTGTTGAAGACTGTGATGCAGCAGTGAGGTGAGTAGTTGGGTGTTAGTGTGGTGGACAGATGAATACTGATCCTCTTGTTGGATCTCTCTATCTCTGGGGCACAAAGGTTGCAGGGAAAACTCTGGAAAACCAAGTCACGCAGTGGAAAGCTGCAAAAAGGGGAAAGACATAAATAAGCAGTTAGTAAAGATGGACTGGTTTGTTTCTGCTGCTTTTATCATCCAGTTATTGTTAAATTAATGTTTTCAAGTTGCAGGGAAAAACTTGAGTTCTGTCAGAAATGGTATTATAATAGTTACTGTTATATTGCGTTGTTGAATGTGTAACAAATTTTTTTTTTCTGAATTAATTTTTCGTCAAATATTTAGCCTGATATCAGCCTCAAATTACCGGCATGATGTAGAAAAAACCAACGGAGATAGTCTCTGGTACAACCTCCATCTAACTGTGCTGGAATTGTGGTGGAATTAACGCCTTTTCAGGGCTTGACAATAAGCATTTTAGAGCACTGGCCAGTAAAATTTGGAAAGTACTGGCCCTGATTCATAAATCAGTGGCCCAACTATTCGCAGGCGCGCGGAACAGCGGCTGCCGAAGGAATTTTGAAAAAATGATGTAATTTGGTGCATTCTGACACTGAAATGAAGAACACATTTTTGTTGAATAACTTTTTTTCTGTTTGCAGGTAGCATGCACATATAATTTTGAAGAATAACCCCGTACATTTTCCTGCCTGCATTGTAGATGCACATAGTATTACTGTCGCAAAACACCTTCTGTGTTGTTAATGTGGTGTGATGCTTTGTTGCTTTTAGTATAAACTTCTAAAATACCTACTTTGTAGCAAGGAGCTTTTTGGCCCATAACCTGTTCACAAGTCCTTCCTTTGAAGTAATTATTTTGAATTTATGCTATATTTGGCATTGACTAAATAAATTCTCATCACAGATGCTTTATGAGACTTTTTCAAATTGGTATTTATCACATGGCATCTTCCTGAGTATATTTTTGCCTAGGTACATTTTGTTCAGTATTTATTTCATGTTTAACTGTTTATAGTTTTGTAATTTGTGTTTCCTGTGCCACCACTTCATAGCCATCAGTTTCGTCCTCCACCCTGTCACAGCCTAAAGAAACCATTATCTCCTCAGACCCATAGGAGGTGGTAAAGCAGTCTGTAGTCAGTTCTTCCTCCAACTGCAGCAACTCTTCTTCCAACTCTGCATCTATATACACCTTTTCGACTTGAAAATTGTGGACATGCGCCCCCTAGTGGCCCCGCCATAACTGGAGGGTGCGGTGTTCCACCAACTAACCCAAACACAGCAGCGTGGAGCATTATTTACGGATAACGCAGACATGTCTTGGATTGATGATGTTAGGCAGTGGCCTCCAGTTACAGATGAAGGTATTTTAGTTTTTAATGATTGGTTATGGAAATAGCATGATCTATTCCCATAATCAAACACTAAAAACTGTGGAACGCTGCAACGCTGGCTATAACTAACGTCAACAAGCCATAAATATTATGCTACTGTAACGTTAACGCTAGCGGTAAATTAGGCTATGTGTTAACGTTATATTTAATTTATTTTATCATTCTCCTAATTCATTAATTCATTCATTCATTGATTTATAGGCTTGTGCTAGTGCCGAGGGCTACAGTAGCCTCATACTGCTGTTCTTTTGGCCAGAATCGTCCGGGACTCTCAGCGAGACTATGAGTAGTACGAGATTAAATGTTAACGAAAACTCACCCGGCTGTATTCATTTGGAACAAAGTCCTTTCTGTTGATATTTTTCACCCACGTCTTCCTAACTTCTTGTTCTGCAAACAAGGCAGTTTTCGTGCAGTAAAGGCTTGTGTATTTCACATACTTTCTTCTTCCATTGTTGAATTTTCACGCCATTGTTGGCACAGTTTATGACGGATCATGTATTCCCACTCGACCGACTCGACATTATAAAAATATATATTTGTGGAAAGAGAAAAACACTGGTTAATCTGCGAGCCGGTGAAAGAATCGCTCTGTAGCACAATCCAGCAATAGCGGACGGGGTACTTCCGGGGGAATGGCCCGAAAAGGTCTATAGCAATACCGTTGTGTACTTTCGTTGTTTCGATTCTTCTCCGTCTTGTATCTTTTCGCGCGCATTTAAAGATGCTGCTGCCGAACATTTCCGAACAATTCCGGAATGCACGAAGATGCAACACACTCCTGCAGCGAAATTACGTTCTTCACATGGCAAACCATCTTCATGTTCCGATCTTGGCGATTATGACGAACATATCCATAAGAAAAATCTGAAATTGCCTCAAAATGTGGTGGACAGGACGGGCCAGTGTTTAATATAGTTTACTGGCCCGTACTGGCCCGAGACAGGCGAAAAAAACCCTCGGGCCATCGGGCAAATGCTATTGTCGAGCCCTGTTTTTGGGACAAAAATGACCATTAAATGTCGCGCTAGCTGGAAGTGGCTAACGCAAGTTACTTCCTGTTACACACGGCCGATTAAAATCACCAAAAACCGCTAAATGGGGTTCTGAAACCTCAGAAAACAAACTTGCCGGTCACACTAAACCATTTTACAATGTGATAAGATGACAATAAAATAGATACAGTAGCAGAATCATAAAATAGGTCTACTCACCTGGACGTGGAGTTGAGAGTAATTGTCGAAGCAGGAGGAGGGCAGTGTTGCCAGATTTGGTTGAGCCATTTCCGCCCAATCGCGTTCCAAAACCCGCCCACTTCAGGAAAAAACCGCCCAATACGTGTTTTCTTACGAAAACATTTCATATTTGAATAAACGTGGATTTAAATGCATTTACAGTATTAAACATTTAAGCCTAAATTAATAGTTGTATTTTATCATAGTGCATGTCACAGAAAATGTGCAAAATACACATATATCCCAGTGCCAGGCCCAAGTTAACACAGCAGCAGTAACATCAACCACGTGAACACCATTTCTTATATTTTCTCCACTTCGGCATGATAACATACTTATTTTGCCAACAGAATAACTACCACTTTGAGTTTAGGGAGAGCGGGCTTCTGCCTCAGACGTCTGCATCGGCGCACTAAGCTAAATATACAGTCCATCAACGCTTTGGTTTGGGGTCCGTCGGAGCTGTAGTCGAGCTCGTGGCGCTTAATGAGCTAAACAAGCTAAGCGCTAACTAATAAACGATGCTCCGGTGCTCTGACATAAACTAATCATAACTCCTGAAGGACTCGATCTGCAATTCCTTATCGCGGCACGTCTTCTACTGACTAAATACATTAGGACATGGGTCTGAAATAAAGCAAATAATGATTTAAAAGATCTTGAATCTTGGAAGAAAAAAAAAAAAAAGCATTGACGGGGTGATGATTCGAACCAGAGTCTGCCGGTGAGAAGTCAGCGCGCCTAACCATTACGCTATCAAGCAGCACACTATCTCGCTCCGCTGGAGAATGTTAACAGTGTTTGTGAATAAACCCCGGCTTTTCCACGGTGTATATAAGCACCATATCTCTTGCAATACATCGCGACTGCATCCGTGACAGCTTTCCACCGGGCTCATTTCTTATCATACGGGATAGAGTTTGTCAACGTTTGCAAGACGGTAAATAATTTTCTGGTGGCGGTGCTTGGGCTGCCGCGATCGTTCTTTTCGTAGGGAGCAACACCTCTCCAACTCGGCAGCATGCTTTTGTTTAAGGTGCTGCAGTAAATTGCTAGTACTGCTACCTCTGGTAGCAACAGCCTTTAAACAGACTTTGCAGCGAGGTGTTGTTTGTTCTGTGTCTGACGCCACGAACCCGAACCAATTCCAAAAAACCAAGAATACGTTTCTTTTCTTCGGTGTAAGATCAGCACTGCTTGCTTGTTTGTGTACCTAGCGCGGGTGTGGTGGGGGGCGCGCACTAAGCGCTCTCCGACCTACGGGAGCCCAGCAGGCGCTGATGGCAGATGTTGATAAGAAAATCGATTTTCATTAAAACAAATCGACATTAAGTACAAATTCAAATTAATTGATTAAATCGATTTATTGCCCAGCCCTAGAAACAGCCAGCGAGCACCTAATTCCACTGTCTCCTGTCAGTCCAAATCTGGATTTGTGTGTCCAGAAACGGCTGTAATTGAAAAGCTGAATAAGTTTTAGAAAAAAATAGTTGAAGCGGAAGTGCCACAAGGCTTTCAGCTACCCACAGATATATTTGTTATTTGGTGAATGTTTTCCGTTTTTAAACTAGAGCAGTTTTAAAAATTCAAAATTCACCCATCGCAGCTTGTAATTCCAAAACCAAATAAGTTTTTGGAAAAATGTTTTCACCGTTAGCAGCACAAGGCTTTCAGCAAAACAGTAATCTAACTTTTATGTGGTAAATGTCCACCATTTTTGAATTAGAGCATTTTAAAAAAACAAAAATTTAAGATCTGAGGGCAGACCTTTTAATAATGGAAGTCAATGGAGATGAAAACAGGCATCAGCCACCAATTAAGTGTATTTGACAGAAAATTAAAGGTCACACAGTAACCAAAGTAAAACCAGATGAAAATAGACAAAAATACCTACGTTTTGATGTATAATTTATGTAGGTTGAGCTAAAGATGGAGACATAACAGATGATTGTAACAATGGGATTCGTGGCGTGCGTGATGGTGAAACTCCGCCCCCAAAGGTCGAGGTCATCATAGGGAGGGTCAGTGATGTCAAGGCTACACATTAGTAACCCACTAGAGAAAATAGCATGTCTCTAGCCCACACAGAGGCTGAGAAATGGGAATCGTGGCGTGCGTGATGGCGAAACTCCGCCCCCAAAGGTCAAGGTCATCATAGGGAGGGTCAGTGATGTCAAGGCTACACATTAGTAACCTACTAAAGAAAATAGCATGTCTTAGCCCACACAGAGGCTGAGAAATGGGATTCGTGGCGTGCATGATGGCGAAACTCCGCCCCCAAAGGTCAAGGTCATCATAGGGAGGGTCAGTGATGTCAAGGCTACCCATTAGTAACCCATTAGAGAAAAAGCATGTCTCTAGCCACACAGAGGCTGAGAAAAATGGGATTCGTGGCGTGCGTGATGGCGAAACTCCGCCCCCAAAGGTCGAGTCATCATAGGGAGGGTCAGTGATGTCAAGCCTACCCACCAGTAACCCACTAGAGAAAAAAGCATGTCTCTAGCCCACACAGAGGCTGAGAAGTGCTAGTGCAGAGACATGTCTAAAAAATCATAAAACGTAAATCGCGATTTCTCAGAGACGATAAATCACAACAATACACGGCTTCAGTATGTTATCGTGCCAAGTCTTGTGACCCGATTAAAGTTTGAATGGTGTCTCTGCGATAAAATATGGCTGAGCTATAGAGGTCCAAAGAAAGCTGATTTTTACCGGTTTTTGGCGTCTAGCGTCGCCATGGTAACACTTTTGACGGAGAAGGAGAAAAGTAAGCACACATCGCACGGTCGAGACCTACGTTTGATATATTCATGCATGTGTGCACCCTACGGTTATGGCCCTATTAACGGACAAAAAATGATGCGGAATAAATAAAAATAAGAAAAAAAGGGAAACCCATCCTGGATACTAATATACGCCTTCCGAAACGCGTTTTTTGCCATTTTCTCAGTCGTTTTTTGGGTTTTTCGGGATTTTTTTCTTCCATAGTGAGGGCGGTGTCCCCCCAGATGCCTTCGCAGGGGCAACTTCCCACAGGGCCATTTTATGCCCCCCCCAAGGCCATTTTGGGCCATTCTGCAGCATTGCAATATGTGCTGCCACTGCAGTGGCATGCACATAAAAAGTAATGTAGGTTACATAGACAATTACTGATTAAACAGTGGTTACCTATTTCATTTGGTCTTATTTTAATGCATTTTCAACGATTAGTTCATTTAAATCCTGCTACCAACGGCGAGATGAAATAGGCTACAGTTGCAGAGAAGCTGAGGCATGTAGAACGTGCACACTCTCGAGTAGCCTATTTTATTATTAGGCCTATTATTATTATTAAGAATATTTTTTTTAATAACACCTGCCCCCACGCCCACGAACCAAGCGCAATATTGGTATACAGCACTTCTAAATAATGCAGCCTAAATAGCACGTTTGACATGCATTTAATACCCTAACAAATAGCCTGTTACACAACCTGTTTAATATGTCTAATTGCGTGAACCTGTGCGCGTTGGCTAATACAAGCAGGCTACAAATAAAGCGTGATGAAGCGTTTGGCAACTCTGTTCATCAAAATGGTTAACTGGCATTTAAAGCAACAAGTTTTCGGTTCTTCTATGGAAATATGAATGCACTTTAAGCATAGATAATCCTATACCTACATTGTGACATTTTTAAGTTGACAGTTGTGACAGTTGCAAACGTTCGCCACGTTATATGATAAAATTCACAACCAGGCAAATTATCCATCTCTCTTTCAGTAACCTACCAGCTTGTCTTGAGAAGATGTCAGTTAATTTGGCACATTTGGCCGCCGCCTCCTTTCTTTTTTTTATTTTAGCCCTCTCCGTTCCGCCCAGCCTCTTTCTGTTTCGCGCCAGTGTGATTTACAGTAAAGACGAGCCTTGGGCCAAACCACCTGAAACATGTGGGAGGGGTTGGGGGGAATTATGCTGCTTACATGTTAGTAGAACCACAGATTTTCTAGGAAGGGGCTGTGGACCTATTTAATCCACTATGATGCAACGGGCGGTTGCAACTTAATTGATATTAATGCAAGAATAAGATAAAAGAAGTGACAAAAAAAATAGTTAAAATTAGTTGTCCCCGTGGTCCACATCGATGGTTTGGGCCGGGAAAGCTCCCGATCACTTTAATGTGCAGCCCGGCTTTGTCTATGGTTTAACTGGCGAGCAAGCCGTTTAAGTCGATCTCTGCCATTTTCTCAGGGGTTCAACTGAGGCCAAATCACACTTTTAATACAAGAGTTAATTCGAGAGGTAGACCCATTTGTGCACGTCCACATGTGACCACATTGATGCCATTTGGATGGGCTCTTGTATGCGCCGACATGTAGTGGGTCGTCAGACCACCTGCTAACCGCTACCCGCGATCACAAGATACAGAGTTTGCAGAAAGGGAAAAAGACACGCCCATTGCCACGCCTACAAAGTGAGTAAGGGAGTCGGCATAATGGGTAGCAGCTTTAGGGAGCAGAAGATTGCATTAGCAGTTAGCGGAGGTTCCTAAACCCACAATTTGCGGGTAGCGCTTAGTGGGTAGCGTCGAGCGGGAAGTGTATGATAGGGGCCCATATCTCTTGGGTGGCCTGGGAGCTCCTTGATGTACCGAGGGAAGAGCTAGACGGGGCCAAGATGTGGTTGTAAAATAACAAAAAGTTATAGCGCATACACATCAGCTGTTTCCTGATTCCTTTAACCCCGTAGCACCCAAGCATATGACTAATCATTAAAAAAAAAATTTTGGGTGGGAGTAAACCATTTTTTGGTGGATTTTTTGTAATCGGGCCATTTTAAGCAATGTTGGATATTTGCAAACACTTTCATAACTATGGTTTAAAATTATTGTTTCAGGTAAATTAAAACAAGTCAAAAATATGTTATGTCTAGAGACATTGTTTTGACTAGATTTATTCAATTTTACTTGATTACTTACTTTGAAGTATGTTATTTTGGTGTCTCAAATGGTGTGCCAAGGCAAGCGCAATCTTCACATGACAGAAGCCATTTTGAAATCTGTAGTTCTGAGATCAGGAGACAGATGGCAACAATTCTGTTGCATATTTGCAACCAAGGGACATCAAGTAATACCTACATCAAAATATTGGAATGGAATTTTACTTTTTTGGCCCTGCCCCTCAAAAAAGCTTGTTGCATTTTGCAACTGTGGGTGCTACAGGGTTAAATGCATGAGCAGCATTAAATCAGGCCCTGAAGGATACGCCAAAGCCGCTGGGCTTCTGTCAGCATTAAAACTTAACCATGTTCATACTGGACTGTAAAATCACATGGAACTTGGAAGTCTCCAAACAGCTTTGGTTTTTCCAAAGTATGCTTCATGCTTTCTGTGGCATCTGCTTGTGCAGACCGCTGTTGGTCATTGTGTCCTTGTCACAAGTTTAAACAAGCCAGAGGTGGTTTTCTAATGCTTTCCAGTAACTTTCCAGATTTTTTTTGGTTTGGTTTTTTTTATTCCATCTTGACAGATCTTTTAATAAATCCCCCAGCCTGGATTGTCGTCCTCTGACAGAAACATAACACTGTTCCAAAGTAGCTGATGACGGTTTCTTACTTTTTGCCAGTCTGAGCATTTTCTCAATCGCTGAAAGAAAACTGTTTATGTATTTCCGTTTTGCTTTTAGGGCTTGTCTGTGAGTAAATCGGATGGTGTCTCTCCACGCTTTTGGCCACCGCCATGAACTGTGTGACTCACTTCAAAGCTGTGGGAAACACTTGTGTCCCAGTTTATAGTTTATGACTAGACTTTCCACATTACGCTTAACTGCGAGTGATAAAATACTTTTGCTAAAAGATTCAGTGTCATATCATACAGACAGAAGTACTCTGAAGACCTCTGCTTGGTGTCTGCTCATTTATAGGCGGCGAAGAGCCAAAGAGAAAATGAGATTATGGCCTTCGCAGCGTGCAATCACTCAAGGGATCGACATGGATTTGGCTGTCAACAATTTAGTAAAGCCATGGTGGCAGCTATAAAGTGATTGAAATCTCTCTCTCTCTCCCTTGAAATAGTATGGTGCTTGTAAAAAAAAAAAAAAAAAATGAGGGGGTGGGGTGACCCCAAAATGATTTGGAAAAAGCGATTATTTTACCAGCGTACGCTGCTCTCGATGGCATTCTCCCATCCGCCTTTCTTGGCTGAAAAACAAAGGGATAGAGTCTGATTCAGGTCCAGATTAGATTTGTGTGTGTGTGTGTGTGTTCACGTGTCCCCCGCGCTGGTGTGTTTCTGTACTGCACAGAGGCCAAGGGGTGGTAACATCTTTTACAAGCATGTCAGGAAGCCATTGTCTGTGAACCAAGATAACAGGCCAGAAGCCCCGGCAATGGATGATGCTCTTCAGTTGGAAAAAAAAAAAAAGAAAAAAACAATTTTCTAAGGGATTGAGGGTGCGTTTTTCACTACAGACGAGCAACTTTGCATGCAGTTGCATCACTCCCTCTACTTTCCCCTGTGGAGGCGTGAACCGTATAGCCACACCCAAGGTTAATTTATTTTGTTGAAAGGCATGAATATGAGCAACATCTTTAACCGAATAATCTCAGCACATGAAAGTAGCTCTGCTCTCGACCCACTCGACCTTCCCGACCTGCATACGAGCCCATTTCCTTCAGGCTCGGTCCCGACAGGCGGGCGGCAAGGGATCGGAAACGCGTAGCAAAACCTGCAACCTCCGTCAGCTTCTCCTCTACGGGTTGGAACGAGGACACAAAGTTTTCATGTACTCTGATCTGATGCTACGACTAGTTACATCGACATGAGGAGAAACTTTCGACGATAGTAGAGAACAGTGAACGCGCCTCCTCGCTTTCCATAGACAATGACTGGGGTCCACGAGCACGTTGCTGCGAAGGATCACCTGTCTGTCCGGAAATACTTTTGTCACATTTGTCTTGCTGACAAAATTAAGACCCAAATGCCTCTTTCCACAAAAAAAAAAAAAAAAAAAAAAGCATCTAGTGGTTGACCACTAAATACAAAGTTATTAGGGATGCAACGGTACTCAGTAAAATACGGTCCGGTTTGGTATGACCTGCACGGGACAATACGCTTTTATATCCCCGGTATTTATGTGATGCTATGCTGATGATACTCAGCTCTATCTCAGGACTTCCCCCACTTCTTCTGCTCCCCTTCCAACAGCCACACTGACCACCTGCCTGGAGGAGATAGAGGCATGGAAGCTCAACTTCCTACAGTTGAACAGCACCAAAACAGAAGTCATCCTAGTTGGCACCGCACATCAGCTCTGCTCCTCCACAATCACTGGCATCACCTTCTCTGGCCAAAACATCCTGGTTTCCTCACCTGTCACCAACCTGGGTGTTAAAATGGACTCTCAACTTTCCTTTAACACCCACATCAAACATCTCTGCAAAAACTCATTCCACCACCTCAGAAACATAGCTAAACTCCGTCCAATACTCTCCTTGGCAGATGCAGAGAAGCTCGTACATGCCTTTGTCTCCTCCAGGCTGGACTACTGCAATGCACTCCTCATCGGGATTTCTGCCAGTAGCATTCAGAAGCTACAATACATCCAAAACAGTACTGCCAGGATCCTGATGAGGGTGCGCAAATATGAACACATCACCCCCATCCTGAAATCTCTCCACTGGCTCCCGGTCCCACTCAGAATTGAGTACAAGGTTTCCCTCCTCACTCATCACTGCATTCATGGACACGCCCCCGTTTATCTAAAGGAACTCCTCACTCCCCAGACATCCTCACACCCCCTCTGCTCTGCTTCCACGAATTACCTTCAAGCCCCCAGAACCAAGCTCCGCAAAATGGGTGACCGGGCCTTTTCCTCTACTGCTCCGAGGCTGTGGAACGCCCTCCCTGACCACCTAAGGGCCCCACAGACCACTGATGTTTTTAAACGAAGCCTAAAAACGTACCTTTTTACAAGAGCATTTTGCTAATATCTCTTTTAATCCATTTATTGTTCTTAACATTTTTATTTTTATCTATTTATTTATTTTTATATATATATATATTTTTCATTTTTTTGTTGTTAGCACTTTGAGATTTTAAATATAAAGTGCAATACAAATAAAATTTATTATTATTATTATTATTATTATTATTATTATTATTTTTATTATTATTATTATGTTCCAATAACTTTGCATTGGGCTTGCACATGAGCGTGCGTGCCTTTTAGGCAACAGGTCCACCACTGCATGTCAATGTCCACTTGCCTCCACTCACTCACAGTGACCAGCCTCCAGTTGTTACCAGTTGTGCGTCTTGGCGCAGCTGATGTGCTTTTTAAAATACTGCAGAACGAATCATTGGATGCACATTTAAAGATCAGGAACAATTAATGTTCCTGTCCCTCCTCGACCACCAACAGTTTCAGACATATTGGAAATAAATTCCTGCATCCAACCTTTTCCAGCTTGACACCAGAGACAAAGATCTCCTTGGTTTCCTCCACAGCAAACATCTGGATGAGATCATGCCACAGCTGCACAGACTGACGTGTCTGGCCGTGACTATTCCCACATCCACCACAACTGCTGACCAGACATCCTCTGAAGAGAATAAAAACGTCTGACAGTAATACGGTGATGTGTAATCGAGAGGTAGAGCCGTTTGTGCACGTCCACATGTGACCAGGTGGACGCACATTGATGCCATTTGGACGCGCTCTTTTACGCGCCGACATGTGAGTTGCGCTTTCCGCAAACTCGGTATCTTGCGATCACAGGTTTAGGGTAGCAGGTGGTCTGAAACTGTACCGAATCCGTA
Source organism: Hirundichthys speculiger (assembly GCA_018398805.1). Taxonomy (NCBI): domain Eukaryota; kingdom Metazoa; phylum Chordata; class Actinopteri; order Beloniformes; family Exocoetidae; genus Hirundichthys; species Hirundichthys speculiger. The sequence goes on from JAGFBZ010000489.1 coordinate 1,173,269, forward strand.
CCGAAACCGTGACACAAAAACCGCGGTACAGACCATACCGTGAGCCACCTGTACCGTTGTACCTCTAGTGTGTGTATATATATAGTATCTAATATATAGTATTTTGCTTTATTCCATCTTTATTTCCAAGAATATAACATATTGACAAAATATTAAATGAATTCCCGCTGCTGGCTTTATTTTATTAGCATCCCAGTTACAATGTAGAAATGTCAAAGCCACATATGACAATAAATCCAAACACATCATTTGATTGGTCGAGAGTCAATCTGGATATGGGAGCGGTACTTCAGCACTGGATCGTTTGATCAGTTTAGCATCCGGTTCTTTAAAAACCTCTTCCTAGGAAGTGGTACGGTACTTGGGGCAGACGACACGATGATCACGCAGGCAATTTTTAATCGCACCAAATAATGACACAGGCATGCAACTCGCCAGACAACCCTGGGGGGGTGGGGTGGGGGGGACTTAGCTCTAAACTCATAGAGACCACAAACACATAAAACTCTGCTTCTAACTTTTTCAGTCATCCGCTGCAGCGCTGATGAAAGGCTCAGTCTCTGAAGGCTCCAGCGCAGCAGTACGTCCTTTATGGCGCTGTTCTCTATAAATTATACTATTCTGCTGCTCATCTGATGCTTTTTGAAAACTGAACCATCATCTGACGTTTATGGACCAGCCTGCTGTCCGTCCGTCACCGTGTTGCTGCTGCGGTGGGAGAGAATCGACCATCAACTGAACCTGATACTGCTGACTGACTAACAAGCACCAGACAGCTGGGTTTTTTTTTTCAATGCAGATGTATCATTACAACAAAATGACGGAGAGGAGCGAAACACCCGACACGCTAGTGCCACTGCTGAGGGTTGTACTTGGCATGATGCAGGAGAGCTGCATGTGTCGCAGCAGCAGCGCGTTCCTGTAAAATAGGTGCTTGAACAGAGAAGAGTGTCATTGTATGAAATGTGCCAGAAAACAGGACCAAGAGGAATTCAGTGACACGAAATGAGCCCAGGAGGAGCTCGCAATTCAACAGAGGACAAGTGAGGTAAACGGAGAGTGATTCATGTCGCGCTTCCCACAGACAAACGCTTCAGAGAATTCTGGGAAATACAGCGCTTCGCAAAAGTATTCGGCCCCCTTGAACTTTTCAACCTTTTGCCATATTTCAGGCTTCAGACATAAAGATATAACATTTTAATTTTGTCAAGAATCAACAACAAGTGGGACACAATCGTTGAGTGGAAAGAAATTTATTGGATATCTTAATCTTTAACAAATAAAAAACTGAAAAGTGGGGCGTGCAATATTATTGGTCCCCTTTACTTTCAGAGCAGCAGACTCCAGAAGTTCAGTGAGGATCTTTAAATGATCCAATGTTGTCCTGAATGACTGATGATGATCAATAGAATCCACCTGTGTGGAATCAAGTCTCCGTATAAATGCACCTGCTCTGTGATAGTCTCAGGGTTCTGGTTAAAGCTCAGAGAGCATCATGAAGACCAAGGAACACACCAGGCAGGTCCCAGATACTGTTGTGGAGAAGTTAAAGCTGGATGTGGACACAAAAAGATTTCCCAAGCTTTAAACATCTCAAGAAGCACTGAGCAAGCAATCATATTGAAATGGAAGGAGTATCAGACCACTGCAAATCTACCAAGACCCAGCCGTCCCTCTAAACTTTCATCTGGAACAAGGAGAAGACTGATCAGAGATGCAGCCAAGAGGCCCATGATCACTCTGGATGAACTGATCTACAGCTGAGGTGGGACAGTCTGTCCAGAGGACAACAATCAGCTGTACACGCCTTGGCATAAAACCACACTGCTGTTCACAGATGTCCTCTTCTCTGTTTTTGCTACAACTCTGCACATCCCTCTTGTTCTTAAAAATCAGCACCATCAGACTTTTTCTCCATTCTTCAGGCGTCCTCTCACTCTCTAAGATCTTGTTGAATCTCCTAGTCAATAACTCTACTGCCACCTCTCCTAGACCCTTCCACACCTCCACAGGTATCTCATCAGGACCAACTTCCTTTCCACTCTTCATCCTCTTCAATGCCCTCCTCACCCCTGGTTCACAGTAGTCACCTCTTTTACTCTTTGTTCTCTTTCATTTTCCTCATTCCTCAGCTCTTCAAAGTACTCGTTCCATCTTCCTGTCACTCTCCCAGCATCTGTCAGTACATTTCCATCTCTATCCTTAACCACTCTGGCCTGCTGCATCTCTAGCTCTCTGCCTCGCCAGCCTCCATCAGTCAGCCTCCCCCTCCCTCCAGTCCAACCTCTTTGTTTGGCCTTTTCCACCTCCAGCTTCACCCGGCGCTGCATCTCCTTGTGCTCCTCTCTACTCTCTTCGTACACTTTCTCATTCCTCCACCAAGTCTCCTTGTCTGCTTTCCTACCAGATGACACACCGAGTGCTCTCTTACCTGTGTTCTTGATCACATTAGTGTTCTGGTTCCACCTCTCCTTCGACCAACTGTAGTCCAGTTTCCATCGGCCTGTCAGTCAACAGTGTAGATGGCAGTCGTTGTTCACCCGGGCCTAGACTGATCCGATATGGGGGTTCATGGGTCTGGTGATTCGTCTGGTTAGTTTAGCATAGGTTTTACTTCAGATGCCCTTCCTGACACTACCGTCTGCATTTATCCAGGCTTGGTACCCACTCAAAAAGAGACTCCTGAGGCTGAATTACATGATGTTCCAATGACTAGCAGCACATTTAATTGTCTTTAACGTTAGTTTATGACCACGAGCTGCTTTGTCATTACAGGAAGGGGTTAAGGTTAGGGTTAGGGTTTTCATGGACTGACATTTATCGTGGAATTGAATGCGTCCTGACATCCAGAGGTCTGTGACCCTTATCTGGTTTCTGTGTTGTTGTTTTTTTACTCTTTTAGTTTCTTCTTACAGCTACATAGTATGTTCCCGTGGTGGTTCAACCATGTTAAATTAATCCTCAGATATTTACGCTCGGTAACTACTTAATATTTACAAGCTTTTACTTCTGAAGGTGATGAAAGGATGAGACTTATGTAAAAAGAAAAATATTCATCAGGTACCAGGAAATGGGGGATAATGAAGAAAATTAAAGAGTATTATTCAGTCTGGCGGACCTTGGTGATAGATTAGGCCCTAGGATTGAAAAGCATTGTGTTTTGTTCAAGGGTAGAAGTGACTTTGCCAAGACATTGTGAGATAAGAAGCTAACTGTTATTAGTTTAATGGAAATAATAGGCTGCTGGGAGCAGTGTGTGCACGTGGCGCACAAGCCTCATTTTTCTTTCACTCCTTCCTGCTAAGCACAGAGGTTATGACAGAGCAGCCGACCAAAATGGTTTGTTGGAAGTAAAAGCCACTGAGGACAAAGCCGTGTTCTTACGACCATTAACCTGACGGAACCGGGTCCAGTTTGTGGTGTTTGTTGTGAATCGGGCCTTTTCTGTCCATGTACAGTTTAGTTACGTGTTTATTTTCCACTACGAATGCTTGAGGCAACCAAGTGCAACTGATATCAGTTTGGGTTCATAATCATCCTAGAAAACAAGGCTCAGTTGGTACTTTTTAGACTTATCTACCTCTTTTTTTAACCATATTCTTTTCCCTTTGTGCTTCTCTAACCTTTGTTGACCACTTAAAACACATTTGCACTACAAGCTACATTCACTCTTCTGCACAGAACTGTCAATCTACAGAGATCTGTACATATCTATACAACAATGGGTTCACTGCCTTGCTCAGGGACCCTTCGGACTGAGAAGCCAGAAATCAAACCGCAGAATTTCTTAAGTAAAAACGCATGTTTTACCTCCTGAGGTGACAAAAGTTTGGTCTCACGTAACAAACTCCTTTCACTTTGTTTTGGGGAAGATGAGCCCATGAACATTTCTGAGATGCTGTGACATCACCGGCCCACATAGACCGGTGATGTCACAGTACTCTGAATTATCCAGGTTCCCCTCTGCCCAGCTTCACATCACGCGACGCTTGCTGCACCTCTGGGGGCTGGATAGTAAAACTGTTCCACCTTTCTGTGGTAGATGTGAAGGTGAAGTCGAGTGTCTGACTCCGCCCACTAAAACCAGCTTCAGTAATAAAAGGAGCTACTGTTGCATCTCTGGTGGGATTCTGACCAAAGCACATCACAGACATGAAATTAAAACCTCAGGAAACTGTTTCAACTATATACAAATACATAATTTTGTCCCCTTTAACATGATCAAAAATCAGTGGATAGACCAAAAGAAGACTTTTGACAATTGGGTGACCAAACTCTCTCTTTTCTGGGATTACTGGTCTCAGTTGGTAGCTGTCCATGGTACTTTTTTACTATTTATTTATTATCTTTATAACCACCATGAAGCCCATCTTCTGGTGCACTGCCACCGCCTGGAACAGATGACCATGAGCTCGCCATTATCCCGCTAGTTTGACTCAGTCGTATCATTCCGACTTTGAATTGCTTGTCAGTGATAGAGCCCTGCGTCTGAAGATGTCACACTGCAAAACCGCCACTCCTTAAACCGCATGAAACCTTTGAACAATATCCTTTACATTATGAGCGCATGTCATCGCTGCGTATGTCTGCTGCATTCTGGGCCTGTCGGAGTAGGTGATGCGTTTGCAAGGGTAAAGCCCCCTGTCAGCTATGCCAAATCCAATTTCTTGCACATTTGATCGCTGCCTTCGAGCCCATATTACAATGCTTATTCAGGACCTCGGCAATTCAAAGCCCATTGAGGGTAGTTTTCCCATCCACCCTCCTCCTATACGCCGCACTCTATTTTCACTGCACCAGCCGTTTTACATAGCACCACAATGATACGAGTCAGGGCAAATGAGCGACTGTGAGAGTGAGCGACAACGAGTGAGTCAAAGTATGTGTGCGTTTACCCTTTTTCTTTCTTTTTTTCCTCATGTGCGTGAGTGGAGCTATTTGTGAAAACTGGGCAAATACAATGTATTTTTATTGAGTATGGTTCCAGTCTTCATATTAAAGTGGATGCTTTTGATATCATTTTTTTTTGCAAATAGCAAGTTAAATACTCAAACTATGTGTAAATAGAAAAACGTGAATAATTTAATGGATAAAGTCATGCACTTAGTAGCACTTTGTCACTCTGCCATGGTATTACTCCGCTGAACCTGATCCTTTACTTTATATATATATATATATATATATATATATATATATATATATATATATATATATATATATATACATATATATATATATATATATATAAGTAAAGGATCAGGTTCAGCGGAGTAATACCATGGCAGAGTGACAAAGTGCTACTAAGTGCATGACTTTATCCATTAAATTATTCACGTTTTTCTATTTACACATAGTTTGAGTATTTAACTTGCTATTTGCAAAAAAAAATGATATCAAAAGCATCCACTTTAATATGAAGACTGGAACCATATATATATATATATATATATACACACACACATATTGATGATAACATTCTAGGTCCTAGAAAGATTATGAAGAACACGCAGACAGCCAAATGTTTATATACTTGTGTGTTCACATTTGTACAATACATGTAGAGAAAAAGAGACCAGTGCAACAACTAATAAGCTCAAGAGACCAGACAAGAAATAAGTCCCTGTGCCACTGAAGCATATTCATTTTAAAAGGTCAGATAGATAGTCGTGTTGCAGGTTTGTGGTAGGAAAAGACAAAAAAAAGAGAGAGAGAGGGACTTTTAGCGAGTCAGTGCTCAGAAGGCCCCCAAGGTGCAGAGCACAGAAAGACTCACTCGTCTTCCTGTGGCAATGTAGGGAACGCTTGTGTGATGCATCGAACCATTAAAGACATTTAAAATAAACCTCACTGCCTATGTCTTTAGGTTACATGAGACCTAACAGCAGAAGGAATATTTCTGGTCATGTGACAGGAACACACAAACAACCAAACAAATTTTCATGCAAAAAAAACACAAAACAAACAAATATCATAGTATTTAGTATTTTTTTCCATGGCCAGTTGCCTGATTATTCACCCATTAAGCATGAATATTTTTGGAGCTTTGGAGACCTTGAATATGTGTCATATTGTTGATGTAACCAGGCCTGCCAGTTAAGAAAAACCACTGCCTTCTGTCAGCGCTGCTTCTGGAGGATGAGAGGCTGACGTTGCTCCTCACTGGAATTATTATAGTAAAATTAAAATCATTTTGTTCTTCTCAGTAATAAAACAACCTGATAAATACTGGAAACTTCTGGCAAATTAATTACTTGGCCCCCTTTTATGATACAAGAAGTCATAACTGAGCTTATTAACCTGTCTTTCACAGCCCCAATTAAAAAAATAATATAGTATAATATCATATAATAATAATAATAATAATAATAATAATAATAATAATAATAATAATATAATAATAATAATAATAGATGGTTAAAAAAAAAAAATCAAATGCCCAATCTAAAAAAAGAAAAAGAGAAAAATTGTCATTTTGAATTTGATGACAGCAACACAACTCAAGAGTTGGGTTAGAGTGATCTTGACCACCGAATCATTCTGTTAACACAGAAAATATCCAGTTAACCTTTTGGCCTTTTATTTTAAATGTTTTAAATGGGTCAGTGTAGAGATGCTCATTTGGCCACTGGCAATTTCTGCACTCTAATACCTTGCTTTGCCACGGGGATGAATCAGCAGTCACTCTGAATCTGGTTTCCTTCATAATTCCACGTTGTTCACCCGCCTGCCTCCGTCAGTAACTGTCCATGGTGCTGAACTGCTGAACAGCAGCTGTTCTCAGGCTTGAACCAGGCCGAGTCACACTTTAAAGTTAAACTTTCTATATGCTCATTATTAGAGAGGCAAAAGACAAAAAAGAAATGATAAAAGAAGAAAAAAAATGTTACTTATTTAGTTACAAGCCATCCATTTTAGATTTTGCGTTAGCGTTTATTCTTTGAGGTTTTTCCCCTTCATTGATTAGAAGGTGTCCTAATCAGCAGTTTCTTCACGGCGAAGCTTCTGGATTCAAACCGACGTGCCTACATATCCTGACTGCGCTTGCAGGGCTTTTCCTCACGGACTACAACTTTCTTCCACAACCTAAGCCCATGCATGTTGGTTTAAATTTACTCTGAATTTGGTGGAGCTGTTTGCACAAGCATGAATGTGCAGAGAACAAAACAAACACAATCTCAATATACATTATATATACTGAGTTTATATAATATTCAACACTCACTATAGTATAGAATATACAATACTCAGTGCAAGAAACTTAAAAAAATAAATAAATCTTCCACTTCTTTGACATTCTTGATTCTTTTCTTGTTTTCCATTTATTTGTCCTGTTGCATGACACAGTTCCAATAAAGGTTTTTAATAAATATTTCTCTGAGCATTGCATCTGAGCTGGAAAATTTATTGGGACGTCCACTCCTGGGAAGATCGACGACTGTCTTTTTTTTTTTCTTTTTCTTTACTGTAGACAGGCAAGGGGGCATAGTGAGAACAGGGAAGACATACAGCAAAGGGTTGCACGGGTCGGGAATCGAGCCCGCGACCGCTGCGTCGAGGACTTTAGCCCCTGTATATGGGCCGCCTGCCCTAACCACTGCACCACCAGGTGGCCCGAGATTGATGACTGTCTTGAAGGTTTTCCACTTGTGATTAATCTTTCTCAATGCAGGACACTGAACTCCAAATTGTTTGGAAATGGTTTTATAACCCTTTCTAGGTTGATGTGACGAAACAAGCGCTTCTCTACCACCATTGCTTACATCTTTCCAACTTGGCATTGTGTTAGCACACACATGCATGTGTGCCTTTATAGACTTCTGCACACCTGCTGATTATCAGTTCATTAAGGCCTGATGATGAACAGTATCTGGCAGCAACTTAGCCTCTTAGATCCTGTGGAAGCAGGGAAGGCAGATTTCCCTTTGCCAACATGTTTATGATTATTTATTAATTTTAGACACTGTAATATGATTTTACTCTGAAAAACCCACAAAGTTAAAAGAGGGCACGCTGACATTTGGAGAATAAATGTGAGTTGGCGCTTGAGTTGCCATTCATCTATATTTATCACCTTACCTCTAAATATGGAAACCAAAAATGCAGAGTGGTTCTATCATGATACGTCGTTATTTTCCTTTCTAATCACAGGCCTTTTTATCTTCCGGAGTCGTGAGTGTTCATGCGACAGAATCCCCTCACAGCCGCTATAACTAAAGGACAAGTATGCGTGCTGTTGTTGAGGAACACAACAGAACCAATTAATTATTGATGGGACGCTCTCAAAGCCCGTTGCGTCATAGGTGTCCATTGTTACTCACAATGTAGTTTGCAGCTCTTAACGTGGTAGAGCGAATGGGGATGAGGACTGTGAACTTGGCCTCCCTCCCGCCTCCCGTGAACTGCACCCTGCCAAAGCTCATTTTCTCTTTTTTTGATCTCATTCTCTCTGGGTTTTATTCATCTAGCAACACTCTAAGCAAATTTGACCAGAGACGCAAATGCACGGATGACGGTTGGTTTATCTGTTTTACTCATAAAGGATTACAGACCAGCTGCTGCGTGACATTTATGCTCAGATGAAACGTGTTGTCAAACATTATAATTCAAAAAGTGTTTTCAGCCGTTTATTCTTCAATGTTTTATTCATCGGGGAACATAATCTCGGATGGCTTTGAGACTAAAGAAGCTGTTGAGGTTCCTTTGCTTTTGAGTTCAGATCTGGTCAGTTCTAGTTTGCTGATCTGGAAAGAAAAGGCCTGATCCGTCCCTCCTCCCCATCCCCTCCCTGCCTCCAGGAACGGTTTCACAGCCGGGGGTGCAAGAGTGCAAGGGGGGTGCCTTGGCCATGCGTGAACTGATGCTGATGACATTCACATGTAGCTGTGATGCCTGAATGCCTTAAGTTGTCCTCAGGGTCTGTGTGCAGAGGAGCTTCAGGATGCAAGAAGGACAGAGAGACATTCGAACGCTGACGGACAGATGTTGTCTCTGTCGTGAGCGAAAAGGAGACATCTGAAAAATGCAAGCGACTGTGCTGGACAATGAGAGCGTTTAGACGCGTGAAATTTGTGTTTTAAAACCGCTTCCTTCACAGTCCCAACAATAAATAATTTCATCTCAGCCGCCGTGCTAATAAAGTTGTTTTTCAGTTATTATTCACAGCAGTTAGAGTCTAAAGCCGCCAAAGTGAGACGAACTGTCGTGCCTCTCAGGTGTGTCCAAAGGCTAAACCATAAATGACTGCACAGTGACAGCAGTGGATCTGAAAACATGAAATATTTACGACTCTTGGCTTGTTTGAGTTTTCTACAGACTGTCTTTATTAAGGTGAAATGGAAAGAGCTAAGGGGCCGCCCCGCTGCATATGGGTTCTATCTATTATAGACTCTGATAAAAATCTGGTCATAAAAATGCTGTTTTGGCTGGTCCTTTACAGTCCTTTACCAAGACCAATACCATATCACTCTCTTTTTTCTTTTTTTTTTTTTTTTTTTTTTAATCCGGTCCCTCACCGTATGGGTTCTTCCTCAGTCCTCTCAACCGAGTTGCATGACATTTTAGTTTGATAGCTTCAGTAAAACAGGACTGATGAGGAAAACTGTTATTTGGGCATCCCTGAGAGAAACAAGACATTAAAGGTGATGAACTGAACATTGATTAAAGCTGAACTGACCTGCTCCTATAGAAGAAGCCCAGAAGCTACACCTATACCTGTCCTTGATGCCAGATCTGACCCGTAAACTAACTGGACTACCACCATGCCTGAATGACATAAAGACCTGGATGACTGCTAGTATCTTGTTACTCAACTCCGATAGGACTGAGGTTGTCAACTCTGTACTGAAGCACTTCAGAAACAGATTGTCTAGTCATTTAGTTAATCTGGGTGTCTTTACTTTAGCATCTACTACTGCTGGGAGGAACCTTGGAGTTATGCCTGACCAGTTCTGTCCTAAAATCACACATAAAACAAGATGCTATAACTGCTGTCTTTCACCTTTTTATAATATTGTAAAAAAATATGCTGTGAAGAGGACAAATATATATATATATATATATATATTTATATATATATATAAAATGTCCACATTTGAGGATTTCCTGAAGGATGTGGAAAAATGGAAGATTTCTCAAACAGATCCTCAGTCACTCATTGAACCCATGGACAGTATTTCCAACATTTCAAAGAGTTCAGGAGTCTCAGACAGTTCAAAAACAGGATCAATCACTTCTGTTACCTCAGCGCGACTTAAAATTGCCACAGAAAAGGCTGCACTGCTAGCCCGGGCTGCTGCTTTAAAAAGGAAACATGTACTGGAAATGGAGAAGGCTCAACTAAACACCAGACTGGAACAAATGGAGTTGGAGATGAGTCTGGCTGAATCAGATGCAAAGTTAAAGGTGCTGGAGAACTTTGAATCTCAAAATGAACAACACTTGCCAGCATCTGAACCACAAGAGCAGCAAGAGGATGGCATGAATGAATATTTGGAAACTTACCAGAAAAAAGTAGATGTGACAGTGATTCCAGAAACATCTACTGTTGAATTTACTGGACTTGGAGCGATTCCCAAAACCCCCCTCCAAAGATATCTGAACCAACAACCAAACCCACTAGCAAGCTCTCCACAACAAAATAAGAAAACATCACGTGTCACTCTACAACAGCAAAGTCCTACAGTTCAGAGTTCTCCACAAACAGCAACAGGTGGTGGGATTAACATGACAAACAAAGATGACAATTTACTGACTGTAATGCAGAGACAAAATGATATTGCTAATTTGTTGGCTTTGCAGCACAAGCAAGTATCACTGCCTGCACGTGAAATCCCAGTTTTTGATGGAAACCCACTTAATTATCAAAGCTTCATAAGGGCATTCCATCATAGCATTGAAGAAAAAACCAATAATTACCAAGATATGTTATATTATCTGGAGCAATATACGTCAGGCCCCTGCCTTGAGTTGGTTAGAAGCTGTCTTCACATGGATGCTGGGCCAGGCTTTATACAGGCAAAGAGACTGTTAAAGTTGCATTTTGGAAATGACATAAAGATTGCAAATGCTTATATGACAAAGGCTCTGACCTGGAACAATATAAAGGCAGAGGATGGAAAAGCACTGCAAAGTTATGCACTTTTCTTAAGAGGCTGTTGTACTGCCATGAGAGGTCTGCAGGACATGGCGGAGCTTGACCTACCATCCAACTTAAAGCTCATTGTATCAAAACTTCCGTATACTAAGGGAGAGGTGGAGAACTGCAGCTTGTGACATTTTGGAGCAAAGAAACACGAGAGCAAGACTGCAGGACCTTGTGGCTTTCATTGAGAGGCAAGCAAACATACTACTAGATCCTCTCTTTGGTGATATTCAGGACCCTCTCACACATATTAGGACTTTAAAGGCCAAATCCATCACAGACCCAAGACCAAACACATTTAAACGCAAAGGAAGCAGCTTTGCTACCACAGTGGCAATGGTATCTGACAGCAAAGCACAACATACAGAAGAGAAATCACCCATTAAAGTAAATTTGGACCCCAGTACACACCCAGACACCTCATGTGCTTTTTGTGCTGGCAAACACAATCTAGCTGAATGTCAGAAGATATATGAACAATCTCATGAAGCTAAAATTAAGTTTCTCAGAGACAATGGATTGTGTTTTGGATGTTTGAAAGTGGGACATCTGAGCAAAAACTGCAAAAGAAGAATGAAATGTCAGAGTTGTCAGAGCAAACACCCCACTATTCTGCACATAAAGAGATCTCCCAAATTTGAGACAGCCGCTTACAAGGCGGAGCTGAACAGTTTTGAAGCTAAACCCGAGGAAACATCGATCAGCAGTGCTCTTGTGTCACTTGGAGAAGGAGAAGGAACTGGGGCTGGTAAAGACTGCATACTCGCCATAGTTCCAGTGAGGGTTAAAGTTTGCAATGGAAATAAAAGTGTACTTACCTATGCCTTCCTGGATCCAGGCAGTACTGACACGTTCTGTACGGAGAACCTAATGAGGAAGCTCAATGTTAGAGGCCGCAGAACTGAAGTTCTTTTGCAGACTATGGGAACAGAGAAAACAGCTAAGAGCTATGAGCTGACCGGTCTGGAGATTGGTCATATAGAGGATGATACCTACCTGCCACTACCAAAGTTATATACACAAGACAAAATTCCTGTGACGAGAAGAAACATTCTCACCCAGTCAGATTTAAACAAGTGGCCCTATCTACAGGAGATTAAGGTAAAGGAGATAGATGCTGATGTGGATCTTCTTATTGGTGTGAACGTACCAAAGGCTATGGAACCATGGAGAGTCATTAATAGCCAAGGAAATGGACCATATGCAGTTAAAACACTGTTAGGATGGGTGGTTAATGGTCCACTCAATGTTTCTACTGCTATGGAGGAGGAACGCACTGTGGCATCTGTGAACCGAATCTCCCTTGTGCACATTGAAAGGCTTCTGGAAAGACAATATGCACATGATTTCCCAGAGATAAACTATATGGAGAAAGTGGAGATGTCGGCTGATGACCGACAGTTCATGAAAATTGCCACAAGTTCTGTTACTCTCAAGGATGGCCACTACTACTTACCTTTACCTCTCCGTGACAGGAACATTAGCATGCCAAACAACTATCAGGTGGCAGAACAACGAACATTACATCTGAAAAGAAAATTTCAGAAGGATCCGACTTATGCAAGTGAGTACAGAGACTTTCTGAGTGACATCATAAGAAAAGGCTATGCTGAGAAAGTACCACCAGAAGATTTAACACCAGAAAGTGGTAGATTGTGGTACATACCCCACCATGGGGTGTATCACAAATGCAAAAAACCCTCCATGTAGTCTTTGACTGTGCATCAACCTTTAAAGGCACATCACTCAACAATGTACTCCTACAAGGCCCAGACTTGGCTAACTCACTTATTGGTGTTCTGCTCAGATTCCGGCAAGAGCCTGTTGCAATTATGGCAGATATTGAGAGTATGTTTCACCAGGTGAGAGTCACTGAAGAGGACAGGAACTTTCTCAGATTCCTATGGTGGCCAGAGGGAGACACAAGCAAAGCCTTGGAGGAATACAGGATGACTGTTCATCTTTTTGGCGCTGTCTCTTCTCCAACCTGTGCAAACTTTGCACTGCAAAAGACTGCAAAGGATAACAGTAACATCTTTGATGGAGAAGTGTCTGACACATTAAAATCTAATTTTTACGTCGATGATTGTGAAGTCAGTTCCAACAGAGAAGCAAGCAATAAGTCTTGTTAAGAACCTCAAAGAAATGTGCTCTCTTGGAGGATTCAAGCTGACCAAGTGGGTTAGTAATAGTCGCACTGTATTGGCATCAATCCCTGAAGATGACAGAACAAAACAAATGAAAAACTTGGATCTGGACAGGGAAATGCTGCCCACTGACAGAGCATTAGGACTGTACTGGGACATTGAAAAAGATGTATTTAGCTTTCATGTCACGGTTAACAACAAACCCCCCACTAGAAGAAATATACTTTCCATTGTTAGCTCTGTGTACGATCCTCTTGGTTTCCTTGCCCCTTTCATATTAAAAGCCAAGCAAATCCTCCAAGAACTCTGTAAGGCTAAGCATGGATGGGATGAAGTGGTTCCTGTGGAACTGCTGAAGCCATGGCAACAGTGGCTCATGGATCTGGAGAAGCTGGACAGATTCCAGATCAACAGGTGTATGAAACCAAAAGACTTTGGTCAAGTAAAAACTGCACAACTTTTGCGACGCAAGTGAACAAGGTTACGGAACTGCTAGTTACTTAAGGCTCATAAATGACTCAGAAGAAGTATATGTTGCATTTGTGATGGGAAAATCAAGAGTCATTCCACTCAAAACAACAACAATTCCCAGACTGGAACTCACTGCTGCCACACTGGCCTCACGAATAGACAGGATGCTGCACTCGGAGCTTAAAATACAGCTCCTAGAATCCACTTTCTGGACTGACAGCCAGTCTGTCCTGAAATATCTTGCAAATAAGACAAGGAGGTTTCGAACTTTCGTTGCTAACAGGATTACAGTGATCCATGACTTGTCAAAGGTGAGTCAGTGGAAGTATATAGATTCGAAACACAACCCTGCTGATGATGCATCTCGAGGATTGAACATCAAACCCTTCCTTGGATCTTCCTTGGAAAAATCTCCAACAAGCAAGTTGATTGAGTATTATTCATCATAGAACACTCTAAAAACAACCATAGCTTGGATGCTAAAACTTAAGAATCTCCTTCTGCAGATGAACAGGAAGAGAAAAGAGAAATGTGCATTAATCAGTCAAGATAAAGGAAAATCACTTAAAGATCGGATGCTCCTTCTCAAAATAACTGTAGTTACAAATCTTTCAGTGGAGGACATTGACAATGCAGAAAAGGCCATCATTGGCTATGAGCAGAGACAGCACTTTAAAGAGGAAATGGCCTCTCTTAGACAGGGAAAGCCATGCAGAAGAGGAAGCTCCCTGTATAAACTGGACCCTGTCACTGCTGATGCTGATGTCCTGAGAGTGGGAGGAAGGACAAGGAGGATGGCTATGCCAACAGAGAACAAACACCCAATAATCCTACCTAAACATTCCCATGTGTCAAAAATAATATTGAGCCATATTCACAGACAAGTTGGTCACTCTGGACGAGGTCACATGCTCTCCAAACTTCACCAGCGCTATTGGCTAGCTGGTGCCAACTCTTTGGCAAGAAGAATTATCAAGAACTGTGTGTTTTGCAGACGACAGCAGGCAAGAGCTGGGGAGCAGAAAATGGCTGATCTCCCTCTAGATAGAGTTACACCAGATCTTCCACCATTCACTCATGCTGGTGTAGACTACTTTGGACCTATTGAGGTGAGACGCGGCCGTGCTCTGGTCAAGAGATGGGGAGTAATATTTACTTGCCTTGTAAGCCGTGCTGTTCACCTGGAGGTTGCCAGTCAGCTGGATACAGGTGCATGCATAAATGCTATTCGTCGATTCATCTGTCGTCGAGGCTCAATTAAAAGCATCAGATCGGATCAAGGCACCAACTTCATAGGTGCACAGAAGGAATTGGAGGACTCTGTCAAACAACTGGATAATAACAAAATCCAAAAAACACTTCTAAAGAGAGGAATTGAGTGGACATTCAACACCCCCTCAGGAGCTCATCATGGTGGAGTATGGGAAAGACTAATCAGACTGGTGAAAAAGATCCTCTACTCCGTCCTAAAGGAGCAAACTCTAGATGACGAAGGTCTACAAACAGCTTTGTGTGAAGTGGAAGCAATCATGAATGATAGACCAATTACAACTGTAACCAGTGACCCAAATGACCTTGAGCCCCTAACTCCGAATCATCTGCTTCTCTTAAAATCAAATCCTGTCATGCCCCCTGGACTTTTTGAGAAGAAGGACATTTACCCAAGGAAAAGATGGAGGCAGGTGCAGTATATTGCAGACTTATTCTGGAGAAGATAGACTAGAGAATACATTCCACTGGTACAGGAACGTCAGAGATGGAATGACATCAGAAGGAATTTCGCTCCTGGAGATCTTGTAGTCATCATTGATGACAATGCCCCAAGAAACACCTGGCTTCTAGGACGAGTGGTTAAAGCTCTTCCAGGATCAAAAGGACTTGTTCGGAGTGTTTTGGTGAAAACGAAGACCAGCATCATTCAAAGACCCATCACCAAGCTCTGTCTCCTTCTGGAGGCAGCAGACTGAGTTTGTTTATCCATTTTTGTGCACCTCTGACTGTTAGAAAAGGGGGACTCTATGAACTGTTTGACACAGCAATGAGTCTTTTGCCTTTGGAAGACAAAATATGAACTGCTAATAACATGGACTTGATTGGCAGAGACAAATGTTCTGCATGAATGTAATGTCTCTATTGTTGTATTATTTAGGTAATTGTTGTATGCTAAACAATTAGGGGCTGGTATGTTAGAGCCATTTCTGTATGTTTTGTTTGATTTATTATTATTCCTAATAATACTGTAGGTTAGGGACAAGTAGGTAAGTAATGGTTCTAAGTTTATAGTTTAGTTTATTTAGTTCAACCGTAAGCTTATATATATATGTCATTTCCTCCCAGGAAATGACATATATAGGAGCGAGGGACAGGTGCGGCTGATGAGACAGCTGATGTGACAGCTGATGTGACAGGGGAGGGCCGTATTGTTTTTGGACCGCTCTCTTTTTTTCCGTTTAAAAGCTACTATAAGCTTAAGTGGACCTATGTTTTGTATGGACACTGCAAGATCGAGAGAGATCAATAAATCTCAGTTCGATTCAAGCCGGGCAGTGAGTGGTTTATTGAAGCGCGTCAAGACCGCAGGTCTCCTCTGAAATTTGGAAGGCGGCTGGAAGACAATTAAGCCGCCACATATATATATATATATATATATATATATATAGATATATATATATATATATATATATATATATATATATATATATATATATATATATATATATATATCTAATCGAGCAATAAGAGCAGGTGATAATTAGACCGTTGATGAGCCTCTTCCAACAGCAGCTGTTCAAGGACCCGTCTGTGGACTCGTTCCTCCGTCTGTGGACTCGTTCCTCTGTCTGTGGACTCGTTCCTCCATCTGTGGACTCCATCTGTGGACTTGTTCCTCCGTCTGTGGATTCGTTCCTCCATCTGTGGACTCCATCTGTGGACTTGTTCCTCCGTCAGTGGATTCGTTCCTCCGTCTGTGGATTCGTTCCTCCATCTGTGGACTCGTTCCTCCGTCTGTGGACTCGTTCCTCCAGCTGTGGACTCGTTCCTCTGTCTGTGGACTCGTTCCTCTGTCTGTGGACTCGTTCCTCCAGCTGTAGACTCTTTCTTCCAGCTGTAGACTTGTTCCTCCATCTGTAGACTCCATCTGTGGACTTGTTCCTCTGTCTGTGGATTCGATCCTCCGTCTGTGGATTTGTTCCTCCAGCTGTGGATTCGTTCCTCCGTCTGTGGATTCGTTCCTCTGTCTGTGGACTCGTTCCTCCATCTGTAGACTCCATCTGTGGACTTGTTCCTCCATCTGTGGATTCGTTCCTCCATCTGTGGACTCGTTCCTCCAGCTGTGGACTCCGTCTGTGGACTCGTTCCTCCAGCTGTGGACTCGTTCCTCCAGCTGTGGACTCGTTCCTCCAGCTGTGGACTCGTTCCTCTATCTGTGGACTTGTTCCTCCAGCTGTGGACTCGTTCCCCAATCTGTGGACTCGTTCCTCTATCTGTGGACTCTATCTGTGAACTTGTTCCTCCATCTGTGGACTCCATCTGTGGACTTGTTCCTCGTCTGTGATTCGTCCTCGTCTGTGGATTCGTTCCTCCATCTGTGGAGTCGTTCCTCCGTCTGTGGACTCGTTCCTCCAGCTGTGGACTCGTTCCTCTGTCTGTGGACTTGTTCCTCTGTCTGTGGACTCGTTCCTCCAGCTGTAGACTCGTTCTTCGTAGACTCTTCCTCCATCTGTGGACTCCATGTGGACTTGTTCCTCTGTCTGTGGATTCGATCCTCCGTCTGTGGATTTGTTCCTCCAGCTGTGGATTCGTTCCTCCATCTGTGGATTCGTTCCTCCATCTGTGGACTCGTTCCTCCAGCTGTGGACTCCGTCTGTGGACTCGTTCCTCCAGCTGTGGACTCGTTCCTCCAGCTGTGGACTCGTTCCTCCAGCTGTGGACTCGTTCCTCTATCTGTGGACTTGTTCCTCCAGCTGTGGACTCGTTCCCCAATCTGTGGACTCGTTCCTCTATCTGTGGACTCTATCTGTGAACTTGTTCCTCCATCTGTGGACTCCATCTGTGGACTTGTTCCTCCGTCTGTGGATTCGTTCCTCCGTCTGTGGATTTGTTCCTCCAGCTGTGGATTCGTTCCTCCGTCTGTGGATTCGTTCCTCTGTCTGTGGACTCGTTCCTCCATCTGTAGACTCCATCTGTGGACTTGTTCCTCCATCTGTGGATTCGTTCCTCCATCTGTGGACTCGTTCCTCCAGCTGTGGACTCCGTCTGTGGACTCGTTCCTCCAGCTGTGGACTCGTTCCTCCAGCTGTGGACTCGTTCCTCCAGCTGTGGACTCGTTCCTCTATCTGTGGACTTGTTCCTCCAGCTGTGGACTCGTTCCCCAATCTGTGGACTCGTTCCTCTATCTGTGGACTCTATCTGTGAACTTGTTCCTCCATCTGTGGACTCCATCTGTGGACTTGTTCCTCCGTCTGTGGATTCGTTCCTCCGTCTGTGGATTCGTTCCTCCATCTGTGGAGTCGTTCCTCTGTCTGTGGACTCGTTCCTCCAGCTGTGGACTCGTTCCTCTGTCTGTGGACTTGTTCCTCTGTCTGTGGACTCGTTCCTCCAGCTGTAGACTCGTTCTTCCAGCTGTAGACTCGTTCCTCCATCTGTGGACTCCATCTGTGGACTTGTTCCTCTGTCTGTGGATTCGATCCTCCGTCTGTGGATTTGTTCCTCCAGCTGTGGATTCGTTCCTCCGTCTGTGGATTCGTTCCTCTGTCTGTGGACTCGTTCCTCCATCTGTAGACTCCGTCTGTGGACTTGTTCCTCCATCTGTGGATTCGTTCCTCCAGCTGTGGACTCGTTCCTCCAGCTGTGGACTCGTTCCTCTATCTGTGGACTTGTTCCTCCAGCTGTGGACTCGTTCCCCCATCTGTGGACTCGTTCCTCTATCTGTGGACTCCATCTGTGAACTTGTTCCTCCATCTGTGGATTCGTTCCTCCATCTGTGGACTGAGGACAAATACATAAATATATATATTATATATTATATATATCTATATATATATATATATCTAATCGGGCAATAAGAGCAGGTGATAATTAGACTGTTGATGAGCCCCTTCCAACAGCAGCTGTTCAAGGACCCGTCTGTGGACTCGTTCCTCCGTCTCGTTCCTCCGTCTGGGACTCGTTCCTCTGTCTGTGGACTCGTTCCTCCATCTGTGGACTTGTTCCTCCGTCTGTGGATTTGTTCCTCCGTCTGTGGATTCATTCCTTTGTCTGTGGACTCGTTCCTCTGTCTGTGGACTCGTTCCTCTGTCTGTGGACTCGTTCCTCCAGCTGTGGACTCGTTCCTCTGTCTGTGGACTCGTTCCTCCAGCTGTAGACTCGTTCCTCCATCTGTGGACTCGTTCCTCCAGCTGTAGACTCGTTCCTCCATCTGTAGACTCCATCTGTGGACTTGTTCCTCCGTCTGTGGACTCGTTCCTCCGTCTGTGGACTCGTTCCTCTGTCTGTGGACTCGTTCCTCCGTCTGTGGACTCGTTCCTCCAGCTGTGGACTTGTTCCTCCGTCTGTGGACTCGTCCTCTCGTGGACTCGTTCCTCTGTGTGGACTCGTTCCCCAGCTGTGGACTCGTTCTGTGGACTCCGTTCGTGGACTCCGTCTCTCCGTCCGTTCAGTGTGGACTCCGTCTGTAGACTCCGTCTGTGGACTCATTCTTCCAGCTGTGGACTCCGTCTGTAGACCTCTGTTGGACTAGTTCCTCCAGTGTGGACTCGTTTGGACTCCCCTTCCTCATCTGTGGACTCATCTGTGGACTCCTCTGTGGACTCGTTCCTCCATCTGTGGACTCCTCTGTCTGTGGACAGCTGTGGACTCCGTTCCAGCTGTGGACTCCGTCTGTGGACTAGTTCCTCTACTCCGTTCTATCTCACTCCTCCATGTGGACTCGTTCCTCCATCTGTGGACTTGTTCCTCCAGCTGTGGACTCATTCCTCCAGCTGTGGACTCCGTCTGTGGACTTGTTCCTCCATCTGTGGACTGTCGTGGGACTTGTTCCTCCATCTGTGGACTTGTTCCTCCAGCTGTGGACTCCGTCTGTGGACTCGTTCCTCCATCTGTGGACTCGTTCCTCTATCTGTGGACTCGTTCCTCTATCCGTTGACTCGTTCCTCCATCTGTGGACTTGTTCCTCCAGTTGGGGACTCATTCCTCCAGCTGTGGACTCCGTCTGTGGACTTGTTCCTCATGCTGGGGACTCGTTCCTCCAGCTGTGGACTCCGTCTGTGGATTCGTTCCTCCATCTGTGGACTCATTCCTCCAGCTGTGGACTCCGTCTGTGGACTTGTTCCTCATGCTGGGGACTCGTTCCTCCAGCTGTGAAGTCCGTCTGTGGACTCGTTCCTCTGTTTGTGGACTCGTTCCTCCGTCTGTGGACTCGTTCCTCCGTCTGTGGACTCGTTCCTCCAGCTGTGGACTCACTCCTCCAGCTGTGGACTCCGTCTGTGGACTTGTTCCTCATGCTGGGGACTCGTTCCTCCAGCTGTGGACTCCGTCTGTGGATTTGTTCCTCCATCTGTGGACTCGTTCCTCCAGCTGTGGACTCCGTCTGTGGACTCGTTCCTCCATCTGTGGACTCGTTCCTCCATCTGTGGACTCCATCTGTGGACTCGTTCCTCCATCTGTGGACTCGTTCCTCCATCTGTGGACTCGTTCCCCCATCTGTGGACTCGTTCCTCCAGCTGTGGACTCGTTCCTCCAGCTGTGGACTCCATCTGTGGACTTGTTCCTCCAGCTGTGGACTTGTTCCTCCAGCTGTGGACTCATTCCTCCAGCTGTGGACTCCATCTGTGGACTTGTTCCTCCAGCTGTGGACTCGTTCCTCCAGCTGTGGACTCGTTCCTCCAGCTGTGGACTTGTTCCTCCACCTGTGGACTCGTTCCTCCGTCTGTGGATTGTTCCTCCATCTGTGGACTCGTTCCTCCAGTTCTGTCCATCTTTCAGTCCGTGGTTCTCCTTCTCTGATTGGTTAATAGCTGTCAGAGGTTCCTCTGCTTTTCTTCAGTCTCTGACTAGTTTCTCATCCCTCCATCTTTCTGCTGCTCCATTAGTGTTTTCAGCTGCAGATTTTATCATCTTCAGTTTCAACTCTGCAGTGTTGCGTTTTCTTTTTGTAGCATAATTGTGTTCTCTCAGTCTTTATGGTTTACTCTTGTAATGTTCATACTATCAGCGTTAAGCTATATTGAGTCTAGACGGTGGACTGTTGTTGTCATGGATGACAAGTAGGATATTTATGAAATATAAGTCGTTTCAAAATATAAGTTGCAGAACCAGCCAAACTACTAAAAAAAAGTGCAAGTTATAGTCTGGAATATAAGGTACTTCAATATCAGGATAACTGCTTCCTTATCAGTAGGATATCCTAAAATGACTCAGAACTTCCTCCAACTGGTCCACAATGCTCCAGTCAGAGTTCTGATGAGGATTATCAGTAGAGATCATGTTTCTCTGAGCTTCCCTTCATTGGATTCCTATTAAAATAAGGATAGAAATTAAAATTCCTCTCCTGAAATATAAAGCCCTTAAGGGCCCAGCTACCTTGTTTCTTCAGGAAGCTCCATATCGTTCCAGACGTACAGAAACAAGGCGTTGCATTCAAAGGTCCAGCCTGATTCATTCTTTCAAGGGCAGCAGACTGATGCATCTCCGAAGATAATCTTAAATGGTTTTATGTCCACCCATTGGACTATAGATTTACAAAATGAAGACCCCCCCAACTCAAAAAGAATCCCCCCCCCCAAAAAAAAGCTACAAACAGAATGAGTCAAATGGCGGTTTGGGCTGCTTGAAGGAACCCATCTTGAATCCCATCTTCACGTTCTAGATGTTTGTTCTGGATGGAGACGCTGCCGTTCTAGTGTGGCACACAGTGTACTTTCACCGCCATAAACTGAAGATATGAGCAGTTCTCTGTTCGTTCTCCCCTCAGTTTGATTCGGGAAGATAGATGGACGGTGAGAAGTAAAGATACGTGACAGAAATGAGCAGAAGATACATTGAAACCAGGACTGGCCTCGATGAGATGAGCAGAGCTGTGATTGAGAGCTGGAATCCCTCTCACTGTTAAGCAGAGACTTTTCTCTTACAAATATCTACAAACAGTCAAGAGAATTTATTTCCTCCCTCTAATCTTAGCTAATCAATACCACCCCTCACACAGTCTGCCTACAAAGGAAAGCTGTTATTCAGTTCTTGCTATGCAAAATAAATGTTAAAATGTGCTTAAAAACGGACTAAATTTGCTTCCCCGCATGTTTAAGAGCATCTGTTGACATTGAACGTCCCCTATTATATCGCGTTAAAAAACAAATGGTCTGATCTTATTTCACTTTGGCAACACATTAAAGAAGAGTTAAATGAGAACAGCGGAATGAATAGAATGAGTTTACCCGTGTGAAATATTACTACCCCCCCCCCCCCCCCCCCCCCCCCCCCCCCCCCCCCCCCCCCCCCCCCCCCCCCCCTTTGCAGTCTCTGACTGATGGTGCCTGAGAAGCCCTTTTTAAAATCACGGGGGGACAGATAAAGGATCAGATGTGCAGATGTGTGTTGGACAAGATATTCTACAGAGCCCGCCTCTTGGAAGAGGGTCTGTCTGTTGTGAACGTCTCTGTGTGTGTTTGTCCGCTGTATCTGAGGCCCACAGTGCCATCAGGCCCTCAGAAGAGGAAACTGCTTCCTCCTTAACCACCCACCCACCCACCCACACCACCTCCTCTCAGCTCATCCCCATCCAGCCTCAGAGGATTGCATTCCTTTATTTAAACCAGCTCACAGACTCATGAGCTGCATATATATATATACAGTATATATGTATGTATATATGTGTGTGTGTGTGTGTATAATGAGACAGGTTGACAAATAAATCGAAGCAAGTAAACCAGCAAAATGGATGTAAAGCACATGGATGTTAATTAGAGGTATTGACGAACACGGTACCATAGATGCACTCGACGCCTCGTTTCCATACGGTAATATGCGCTCGCGCGCCTCCCCAGATATGTAACTCTGCATCGGGTCGATGCAGGCGCGGTAAATAAGATCGCTCCGCGCAGTCACGCTGTATTTCCCTCCACGTATCACCGATTAGCAGCCCACTTGGTCACTTGTAATCTCTCAAACAGGGTAGATCGATGCCGTTAATAAAAGTTAAAGGTGGAGTAGGTGTTGTTTGAAAAACGGTTCCAGCAATCCAACTCAAGTGAGATTTTGAAAATATACACTCCCTCCCTCCTCCCAAAGGCTCCGCCTCCTCCTCTTCAGCTCACCCCTCGAAACCACGCCTTCACATGATTCACGACTGCATGAACCATAGGGAGGGAGGGAGGGGTGATATTTGATGGACGTATTAGGCAGCCAATCAAAATAGTGATGATCACTTTTTTGATTGGTCAGAGTTTTTCTCTGATTATACCTTCTAGACTGGACCAAAATGTTTAGTTTTTTTTGCAAACATTTTATTTCAGTGGGTGCAATGGAAATGTGAAAAGGTTTTCAGGCAATATTGTAAAAAGTGTTGCAAAAAAACAACACCCACCCCACCTTTAAGGCCGTTTAGCATTTATCAGCTCCAGCTCAGATGAGATCTTCCTAGTTGATCCTGACGCCACGTCAGAGATTTCAGAGAGAATGTCAGAGCAGCGTCGTCGTAAAATTTAAAACGTCATCCTCTTAGTGACGGCAGCGACGCCGTATTATCAGGTTGTGCACGTTGCTACCGAGAAGCACAAAGCACCTTAGCGGCGTGCTGACAAGTTTCAACTTGTGCAGCGGATTTCGGATTATAAATTACAGAGCGTATGTTCTGTGGGGAGGGTTTGTGCATCGTTGCTAAGTAAAAACATGAATTACTTTGCTTCGTGCATGCTGAAAAAAACTGACCTCATACAACAGATTATTGCATTATTGTTACTATAAAGAGCCTTTATTAGTTTATTATTATTTAGTGTGACTAGATAATCTTCTGTGCCAGCTGGCTTGGGAAAACCAAATACAGTGATCCCTTATTTTTCGCGGTTAATGGGGACCGGTGTCCCCCTGAAAATCAAAATCCGCGAACTGAAGCCGGGCCCCCCCGAGCCTAAATAATGTGTTTAAAATATGTTTAAAAACCACAAAAAAGTAGCGAGACACTGCAGCGAAACAAGACAAAGGCTCAACTGTGGTCTTTCTGTTACCTTCACAGCCTCTGGTCTCTGAACCGTAGTAAACAAACTGCTGGTATTGTGCTATTTTTGGCTCGTAATTAGCGGCTAACACGCTAACAACAACAAAAGAAACAGTCCGGTTTTCTCTGCATGGAACAAGCACTTTATTCTGGCACTGCAGGAACTTGTAACATCACACAGGTTGTATTGTTGGGCTCCTGTCGGTTAACAGA
Organism: Hirundichthys speculiger; assembly: GCA_018398805.1. NCBI lineage: Eukaryota > Metazoa > Chordata > Actinopteri > Beloniformes > Exocoetidae > Hirundichthys > Hirundichthys speculiger. Next base: position 1,197,450 of record JAGFBZ010000489.1, read on the forward strand.
GAATGTAAATCTATACACGCTGGGCTGCTGTTGATGCTCACTACACTTTTCATCTAACCCCGTTTTCATTCTGCCGTCCCACGACACACACTACATTACCCATAAGGCCACTCAATTACCAATAAGGCTACCTTCTTAAAGGGGCCAGGCTGGCTCACACCATTTCTTCGCTGTGAGAGAACGTGCACAACATCCTGTGATGTTTCTGTGATTTTTTTCTTGATTTTTTTTATATAGGATATATTTCTAAAAAATCAGCAAATAACTAAACCCGCAAACTAAAAGCGCGAATTGGCAAGGAATCACTGTAGCTAGAATGCTATTTCTTTGGGAAATCAAACTTTCTTCATGTGATTGACTTTGCTGTGAAATGGTGTAATGATACATTCAGCTGCATCTCTATATTAATTTACTGATGATCTTATAACATCAATGCAAAATAAAGCATCAATTCTCATCAATACAAGAGGCTTTTTATAGTTTATTTATGTATAAAAGGACATACAATCAATGGATTTTTTTAGTGCTTCTGAATTAAACCGTGACAGACTTTCCAATCGAATTGTCGACCGGTTAATCGACGTTACGTCATATCGCGATTGAAACTTGTGATCTCCACCAGTCCCAGCGCCGCTCGCCATCTGTTTGGACTGCACCCCCCCGCTTTGAACGCTAGAGGCGTATTTCTCTCGGTTTCCACGGAGGGCACGTAGAAACAGCCGCGGGTAGGACAGCGGGTAGAGCGGCGCATCACCACCTCCCTCCCTCCCTCCTCCCTCCCTCCCTCCTCCGGCAGGAGGCACCGCTCTGACAGCCTGTCACGCGGGGCTGTGGATGAGACGCTCCTGCTGGTGCATCACGGAGCCGCGCGTGGGAGTCCGTTCGCCCTCTTCTACCTGCCATCTGCAGTCCTCCGTTCACCGGACGGGTTCAGGCGAGTTCAGTCCTGTTGCCGAGGGAGGATCGACGGCGTACGTGCGCCCGGACGCGCGCGCTTCTGTTTGCGCGCGTGTATGTTCGTGGGGGTTTGGCCGTCGTCTCGGCTGAGAACGGAACCGCCGTCGCTGTGGAGAAATTCGGTACACGGCGCCCCCCCCCCTCCTCGGTTGTTATCTGTTATGAAAGCTGCGTTTCAGGGGGAGATGGACCGGAGGTGGCGCGTCTCCGTCTGAGCGCTGCTGGCTGGGAGTTGCCGTCGCGGAGAGATGCGGAAGCATGCGCGGGAGCAGTGAAGGCTACAGCAGGTGAGGCTCGGGGGTTAACGGAGGGAAACTAAAGTGCTGGGTTTTATCATTCCAGAGCGGATTAAGGTGAGTGCTTGCGCGTGTGTCGCTGCGCTTTCAACGTGGCACGGGGCCAAGACCAGAACGCAGCAGATCCCGGCTCTGTCTCCGAGCCACTTTGAAGGAAAAACACATCCCTTTGTGGATTCCAGTTTATGAGAGGGGCTTTCTTTAAAAAGTCAGCGGAACTCACTGGACAGAACCAGATGAGGACTGGTCTGGTTAGGCGCGTCCTCTGCAGGTTCCAGCACATCTAAGACACCCAGCTGGAAACGGAGATAGATTTTCCTCTCAGCGCGCGCTGTCAGAGTGTCTTTCTTTTTTCTTCTTTTTCTGCTCTGTAAGGACGAAGCCTCGGAGCATCAATCACATTTTAATTGTCCCGCGAATGTGAGTGTATGTGTGCGCGAGAGAGGCAGAATAAGTGGAGTGTGTGCGTCTATATCTCCCTCTCTATATATATATATATACTGTATAGTCGGAGAGGGGGAGAGAATAGCAAAACGTTATCTTCATCTGGCCTTTATCTGGCCACACATAGGCTCTGCTGAGATAACATTTCTCGGTGTGTGCAAGTGTGAGGCAGTCCTGATGCCATTTTATCCATCTGCAGAAGATGGCTATCTATTAAATAGGCAGCGTTAAAAAAAAATCCAGCTGGATGAATGTAGTCTTGCAGCCCCCCAATTTTTAATTTTTTTTTTAAATTTTTTAATAATCAAGAGTGACGTGGGACTCTTCAACAAGAGGTACAGTTTAAGCTGCGACACTATGGGACAAGGGATGAAACTTGTGTGTTTGTGCTGATATTCAAGGCATCACTGGCAGGGAAACGTAACACCAGTGGCCCCGACGTTTTAACATTTCTCCTTTTATTATGTACCATTTGTGCCATGGTCTCTTTCTATATATATATATATATATATATATATATATATATATATATATATATATATATATATATATAGTGGAAGGCTGTTGTCCCTGCAGACGTTCATAAAGCGCTGTATAGCTGGTTATAAATAACTGGAGGGAGCGGACGGCCACATAGAGCAGCCTCCTGTCACTTTGAGCAGCAGCCTCTCTGTCTTTATTTGGATGCACAACCTAATATGATGGATAGACAGTTGATCCACTCAGATATCCCACGGTGATGGAGGGCAGAGGGTGTGGCACAGTGGGCTTCACCGGTGCATCAAGCCCCTTTTATGGGTTCTTTGTTTTTTTGTTTTTTTTTTTCCCAGAGTGCTCTACACTGAGCTCTGTCA